>JANFNE010000006.1:600000-1190000 GCA_024867545.1 Phytopythium helicoides | reverse complement strand
GTTTGGTTTGTTTGATTGTTTGTTTGTTTGTTGTTCGTAGTTTATTGTTTGTGGTGTGTGTTTGTTGTGCCTTTTGTAGCGGTGTGTGAGTGTGCCCTAAACCTACCTCTACGCCTTTGTGGCTCAGTGGTAGAGCATCTGTCTTGTAAACAGAAGGTCCCCGGTTCAATCCCGGGCGGAGGCATGCATTTTCCGGCCCTAGGCTCCAGTGCGCCCTCTGACAACAGGCCGACTGTCTACTGCGTGGAGAACTGGGACTGCGGAGCGGTTTTCCATACATATGACAGATGACAGGTTTCGGCTCTTGTTGCTACTCGCCGCCACCGTTGCCCCGTTGCCGGTGCGCACTTCCTTTCCTTTCTTTCCTTTCTTTCCTTTCTTTCCTTTCTTTCCTTTCTTTCCTTTCATTACGTTTTTGTTTTGTGTTGTGTTGTTTACCAGTTGGCATCGCTGAATCGCTGCAGCACTTGCGGTCGGGTGTGGGAGGTGTCTTTGTGGTATGTCATATTGTATTTCGATGGTTTCGTTTTTGTTTGTTTGTTTGTTTGGAATGGTTTCTGATCGTTTGTTTCTGCTTGTATGTTTTACATCGAATTGTGTGTGTGCGTGCGTGCGCGTAACAGAGTGTATGGTAAATTGAATGTGATTGTTATTTTGTGTGTGTGTGTGTGTGTGTGTGTGTGTGTGTGTGTGTGTTGTGATGAGGACAAATATGAATAGTTTGTGTGGATAGTGCGCGCATGTATGTGTGTGTGTTTGGTTTGTTTGATTGTTTGTTTGTTTGTTGTTCGTAGTTTATTGTTTGTGGTGTGTGTTTGTTGTGCCTTTTGTAGCGGTGTGTGAGTGTGCCCTAAACCTACCTCTACGCCTTTGTGGCTCAGTGGTAGAGCATCTGTCTTGTAAACAGAAGGTCCCCGGTTCAATCCCGGGCGGAGGCATGCATTTTCCGGCCCTAGGCTCCAGTGCGCCCTCTGACAACAGGCCGACTGTCTACTGCGTGGAGAACTGGGACTGCGGAGCGGTTTTCCATACATATGACAGATGACAGGTTTCGGCTCTTGTTGCTACTCGCCGCCACCGTTGCCCCGTTGCCGGTGCGCACTTCCTTTCCTTTCTTTCCTTTCTTTCCTTTCTTTCCTTTCATTACGTTTTTGTTTTGTGTTGTGTTGTTTACCAGTTGGCATCGCTGAATCGCTGCAGCACTTGCGGTCGGGTGTGGGAGGTGTCTTTGTGGTATGTCATATTGTATTTCGATGGTTTCGTTTTTGTTTGTTTGTTTGTTTGAAATGGTTTCTGATCGTTTGTTTCTGCTTGTATGTTTTACATCGAATTGTGTGTGTGCGTGCGTGCGCGTAACAGAGTGTATGGTAAATTGAATGTGATTGTTATTTTGTGTGTGTGTGTGTGTGTGTGTGTGTGTGTGTGTGTTGTGATGAGGACAAATATGAATAGTTTGTGTGGATAGTGCGCGCATGTATGTGTGTGTGTTTGGTTTGTTTGATTGTTTGTTTGTTTGTTGTTCGTAGTTTATTGTTTGTGGTGTGTGTTTGTTGTGCCTTTTGTAGCGGTGTGTGAGTGTGCCCTAAACCTACCTCTACGCCTTTGTGGCTCAGTGGTAGAGCATCTGTCTTGTAAACAGAAGGTCCCCGGTTCAATCCCGGGCGGAGGCATGCATTTTCCGGCCCTAGGCTCCAGTGCGCCCTCTGACAACAGGCCGACTGTCTACTGCGTGGAGAACTGGGACTGCGGAGCGGTTTTCCATACATATGACAGATGACAGGTTTCGGCTCTTGTTGCTACTCGCCGCCACCGTTGCCCCGTTGCCGGTGCGCACTTCCTTTCCTTTCTTTCCTTTCTTTCCTTTCTTTCCTTTCTTTCCTTTCATTACGTTTTTGTTTTGTGTTGTGTTGTTTACCAGTTTGCATCGCTGAATCGCTGCAGCACTTGCGGTCGGGTGTGGGAGGTGTCTTTGTGGTATGTCATATTGTATTTCGATGGTTTCGTTTTTGTTTGTTTGTTTGTTTGGAATGGTTTCTGATCGTTTGTTTCTGCTTGTATGTTTTACATCGAATTGTGTGTGTGCGTGCGTGCGCGTAACAGAGTGTATGGTAAATTGAATGTGATTGTTATTTTGTGTGTGTGTGTGTGTGTGTGTGTGTGTGTGTGTGTGTGTGTTGTGATGAGGACAAATATGAATAGTTTGTGTGGATAGTGCGCGCATGTATGTGTGTGTGTTTGGTTTGTTTGATTGTTTGTTTGTTTGTTGTTCGTAGTTTATTGTTTGTGGTGTGTGTTTGTTGTGCCTTTTGTAGCGGTGTGTGAGTGTGCCCTAAACCTACCTCTACGCCTTTGTGGCTCAGTGGTAGAGCATCTGTCTTGTAAACAGAAGGTCCCCGGTTCAATCCCGGGCGGAGGCATGCATTTTCCGGCCCTAGGCTCCAGTGCGCCCTCTGACAACAGGCCGACTGTCTACTGCGTGGAGAACTGGGACTGCGGAGCGGTTTTCCATACATATGACAGATGACAGGTTTCGGCTCTTGTTGCTACTCGCCGCCACCGTTGCCCCGTTGCCGGTGCGCACTTCCTTTCCTTTCTTTCCTTTCTTTCCTTTCTTTCCTTTCTTTCCTTTCATTACGTTTTTGTTTTGTGTTGTGTTGTTTACCAGTTTGCATCGCTGAATCGCTGCAGCACTTGCGGTCGGGTGTGGGAGGTGTCTTTGTGGTATGTCATATTGTATTTCGATGGTTTCGTTTTTGTTTGTTTGTTTGTTTGGAATGGTTTCTGATCGTTTGTTTCTGCTTGTATGTTTTACATCGAATTGTGTGTGTGCGTGCGTGCGCGTAACAGAGTGTATGGTAAATTGAATGTGATTGTTATTTTGTGTGTGTGTGTGTGTGTGTGTGTGTGTTGTGATGAGGACAAATATGAATAGTTTGTGTGGATAGTGCGCGCATGTATGTGTGTGTGTTTGGTTTGTTTGATTGTTTGTTTGTTTGTTGTTCGTAGTTTATTGTTTGTGGTGTGTGTTTGTTGTGCCTTTTGTAGCGGTGTGTGAGTGTGCCCTAAACCTACCTCTACGCCTTTGTGGCTCAGTGGTAGAGCATCTGTCTTGTAAACAGAAGGTCCCCGGTTCAATCCCGGGCGGAGGCATGCATTTTCCGGCCCTAGGCTCCAGTGCGCCCTCTGACAACAGGCCGACTGTCTACTGCGTGGAGAACTGGGACTGCGGAGCGGTTTTCCATACATATGACAGATGACAGGTTTCGGCTCTTGTTGCTACTCGCCGCCACCGTTGCCCCGTTGCCGGTGCGCACTTCCTTTCCTTTCTTTCCTTTCTTTCCTTTCTTTCCTTTCATTACGTTTTTGTTTTGTGTTGTGTTGTTTACCAGTTTGCATCGCTGAATCGCTGCAGCACTTGCGGTCGGGTGTGGGAGGTGTCTTTGTGGTATGTCATATTGTATTTCGATGGTTTCGTGTTTGTTTGTTTGTTTGTTTGGAATGGTTTCTGATCGTTTGTTTATGCTTGTATGTTTTACATCGAATTGTGTGTGTGCGTGCGTGCGCGTAACAGAGTGTATGGTAAATTGAATGTGATTGTTATTTTGTGTGTGTGTGTGTGTGTGTGTGTGTGTGTGTGTGTGTGTGTGTGTGTGTGTGTGTGTGTGTGTGTGTGTGTGTGTGTGTGTGTGTGTGTGTGTGTTGTGATGAGGACAAATATGAATAGTTTGTGTGGATAGTGCGCGCATGTATGTGTTTGGTTTGTTTGATTGTTTGTTTGATTGTTTGTTTGTTTGTTGTTCGTAGTTTATTGTTTGTGGTGTGTGTTTGTTGTGCCTTTTGTAGCGGTGTGTGAGTGTGCCCTAAACCTACCTCTACGCCTTTGTGGCTCAGTGGTAGAGCATCTGTCTTGTAAACAGAAGGTCCCCGGTTCAATCCCGGGCGGAGGCATGCATTTTCCGGCCCTAGGCTCCAGTGCGCCCTCTGACAACAGGCCGACTGTCTACTGCGTGGAGAACTGGGACTGCGGAGCGGTTTTCCATACATATGACAGATGACAGGTTTCGGCTCTTGTTGCTACTCGCCGCCACCGTTGCCCCGTTGCCGGTGCGCACTTCCTTTCCTTTCTTTCCTTTCTTTCCTTTCTTTCCTTTCTTTCCTTTCATTACGTTTTTGTTTTGTGTTGTGTTGTTTACCAGTTTGCATCGCTGAATCGCTGCAGCACTTGCGGTCGGGTGTGGGAGGTGTCTTTGTGGTATGTCATATTGTATTTCGATGGTTTCGTTTTTGTTTGTTTGTTTGTTTGGAATGGTTTCTGATCGTTTGTTTCTGCTTGTATGTTTTACATCGAATTGTGTGTGTGCGTGCGTGCGCGTAACAGAGTGTATGGTAAATTGAATGTGATTGTTATTTTGTGTGTGTGTGTGTGTGTGTGTGTGTGTGTTGTGATGAGGACAAATATGAATAGTTTGTGTGGATAGTGCGCGCATGTATGTGTGTGTGTTTGGTTTGTTTGATTGTTTGTTTGTTTGTTGTTCGTAGTTTATTGTTTGTGGTGTGTGTTTGTTGTGCCTTTTGTAGCGGTGTGTGAGTGTGCCCTAAACCTACCTCTACGCCTTTGTGGCTCAGTGGTAGAGCATCTGTCTTGTAAACAGAAGGTCCCCGGTTCAATCCCGGGCGGAGGCATGCATTTTCCGGCCCTAGGCTCCAGTGCGCCCTCTGACAACAGGCCGACTGTCTACTGCGTGGAGAACTGGGACTGCGGAGCGGTTTTCCATACATATGACAGATGACAGGTTTCGGCTCTTGTTGCTACTCGCCGCCACCGTTGCCCCGTTGCCGGTGCGCACTTCCTTTCCTTTCTTTCCTTTCTTTCCTTTCTTTCCTTTCTTTCCTTTCATTACGTTTTTGTTTTGTGTTGTGTTGTTTACCAGTTTGCATCGCTGAATCGCTGCAGCACTTGCGGTCGGGTGTGGGAGGTGTCTTTGTGGTATGTCATATTGTATTTCGATGGTTTCGTTTTTGTTTGTTTGTTTGTTTGGAATGGTTTCTGATCGTTTGTTTCTGCTTGTATGTTTTACATCGAATTGTGTGTGTGCGTGCGTGCGCGTAACAGAGTGTATGGTAAATTGAATGTGATTGTTATTTTGTGTGTGTGTGTGTGTGTGTGTGTGTGTGTGTGTTGTGATGAGGACAAATATGAATAGTTTGTGTGGATAGTGCGCGCATGTATGTGTGTGTGTTTGGTTTGTTTGATTGTTTGTTTGTTTGTTGTTCGTAGTTTATTGTTTGTGGTGTGTGTTTGTTGTGCCTTTTGTAGCGGTGTGTGAGTGTGCCCTAAACCTACCTCTACGCCTTTGTGGCTCAGTGGTAGAGCATCTGTCTTGTAAACAGAAGGTCCCCGGTTCAATCCCGGGCGGAGGCATGCATTTTCCGGCCCTAGGCTCCAGTGCGCCCTCTGACAACAGGCCGACTGTCTACTGCGTGGAGAACTGGGACTGCGGAGCGGTTTTCCATACATATGACAGATGACAGGTTTCGGCTCTTGTTGCTACTCGCCGCCACCGTTGCCCCGTTGCCGGTGCGCACTTCCTTTCCTTTCTTTCCTTTCTTTCCTTTCTTTCCTTTCTTTCCTTTCATTACGTTTTTGTTTTGTGTTGTGTTGTTTACCAGTTTGCATCGCTGAATCGCTGCAGCACTTGCGGTCGGGTGTGGGAGGTGTCTTTGTGGTATGTCATATTGTATTTCGATGGTTTCGTTTTTGTTTGTTTGTTTGTTTGGAATGGTTTCTGATCGTTTGTTTCTGCTTGTATGTTTTACATCGAATTGTGTGTGTGCGTGCGTGCGCGTAACAGAGTGTATGGTAAATTGAATGTGATTGTTATTTTGTGTGTGTGTGTGTGTGTGTGTGTGTGTGTTGTGATGAGGACAAATATGAATAGTTTGTGTGGATAGTGCGCGCATGTATGTGTGTGTGTTTGGTTTGTTTGATTGTTTGTTTGTTTGTTGTTCGTAGTTTATTGTTTGTGGTGTGTGTTTGTTGTGCCTTTTGTAGCGGTGTGTGAGTGTGCCCTAAACCTACCTCTACGCCTTTGTGGCTCAGTGGTAGAGCATCTGTCTTGTAAACAGAAGGTCCCCGGTTCAATCCCGGGCGGAGGCATGCATTTTCCGGCCCTAGGCTCCAGTGCGCCCTCTGACAACAGGCCGACTGTCTACTGCGTGGAGAACTGGGACTGCGGAGCGGTTTTCCATACATATGACAGATGACAGGTTTCGGCTCTTGTTGCTACTCGCCGCCACCGTTGCCCCGTTGCCGGTGCGCACTTCCTTTCCTTTCTTTCCTTTCTTTCCTTTCTTTCCTTTCTTTCCTTTCATTACGTTTTTGTTTTGTGTTGTGTTGTTTACCAGTTTGCATCGCTGAATCGCTGCAGCACTTGCGGTCGGGTGTGGGAGGTGTCTTTGTGGTATGTCATATTGTATTTCGATGGTTTCGTTTTTGTTTGTTTGTTTGTTTGGAATGGTTTCTGATCGTTTGTTTCTGCTTGTATGTTTTACATCGAATTGTGTGTGTGCGTGCGTGCGCGTAACAGAGTGTATGGTAAATTGAATGTGATTGTTATTTTGTGTGTGTGTGTGTGTGTGTGTGTGTGTGTGTTGTGATGAGGACAAATATGAATAGTTTGTGTGGATAGTGCGCGCATGTATGTGTGTGTGTTTGGTTTGTTTGATTGTTTGTTTGTTTGTTGTTCGTAGTTTATTGTTTGTGGTGTGTGTTTGTTGTGCCTTTTGTAGCGGTGTGTGAGTGTGCCCTAAACCTACCTCTACGCCTTTGTGGCTCAGTGGTAGAGCATCTGTCTTGTAAACAGAAGGTCCCCGGTTCAATCCCGGGCGGAGGCATGCATTTTCCGGCCCTAGGCTCCAGTGCGCCCTCTGACAACAGGCCGACTGTCTACTGCGTGGAGAACTGGGACTGCGGAGCGGTTTTCCATACATATGACAGATGACAGGTTTCGGCTCTTGTTGCTACTCGCCGCCACCGTTGCCCCGTTGCCGGTGCGCACTTCCTTTCCTTTCTTTCCTTTCTTTCCTTTCTTTCCTTTCTTTCCTTTCATTACGTTTTTGTTTTGTGTTGTGTTGTTTACCAGTTGGCATCGCTGAATCGCTGCAGCACTTGCGGTCGGGTGTGGGAGGTGTCTTTGTGGTATGTCATATTGTATTTCGATGGTTTCGTTTTTGTTTGTTTGTTTGTTTGGAATGGTTTCTGATCGTTTGTTTCTGCTTGTATGTTTTACATCGAATTGTGTGTGTGCGTGCGTGCGCGTAACAGAGTGTATGGTAAATTGAATGTGATTGTTATTTTGTGTGTGTGTGTGTGTGTGTGTGTGTGTGTGTGTGTGTGTGTTGTGATGAGGACAAATATGAATAGTTTGTGTGGATAGTGCGCGCATGTATGTGTGTGTGTTTGGTTTGTTTGATTGTTTGTTTGTTTGTTGTTCGTAGTTTATTGTTTGTGGTGTGTGTTTGTTGTGCCTTTTGTAGCGGTGTGTGAGTGTGCCCTAAACCTACCTCTACGCCTTTGTGGCTCAGTGGTAGAGCATCTGTCTTGTAAACAGAAGGTCCCCGGTTCAATCCCGGGCGGAGGCATGCATTTTCCGGCCCTAGGCTCCAGTGCGCCCTCTGACAACAGGCCGACTGTCTACTGCGTGGAGAACTGGGACTGCGGAGCGGTTTTCCATACATATGACAGATGACAGGTTTCGGCTCTTGTTGCTACTCGCCGCCACCGTTGCCCCGTTGCCGGTGCGCACTTCCTTTCCTTTCTTTCCTTTCTTTCCTTTCTTTCCTTTCATTACGTTTTTGTTTTGTGTTGTGTTGTTTACCAGTTTGCATCGCTGAATCGCTGCAGCACTTGCGGTCGGGTGTGGGAGGTGTCTTTGTGGTATGTCATATTGTATTTCGATGGTTTCGTTTTTGTTTGTTTGTTTGTTTGGAATGGTTTCTGATCGTTTGTTTCTGCTTGTATGTTTTACATCGAATTGTGTGTGTGCGTGCGTGCGCGTAACAGAGTGTATGGTAAATTGAATGTGATTGTTATTTTGTGTGTGTGTGTGTGTGTGTGTGTGTGTGTGTGTTGTGATGAGGACAAATATGAATAGTTTGTGTGGATAGTGCGCGCATGTATGTGTGTGTGTTTGGTTTGTTTGATTGTTTGTTTGTTTGTTGTTCGTAGTTTATTGTTTGTGGTGTGTGTTTGTTGTGCCTTTTGTAGCGGTGTGTGAGTGTGCCCTAAACCTACCTCTACGCCTTTGTGGCTCAGTGGTAGAGCATCTGTCTTGTAAACAGAAGGTCCCCGGTTCAATCCCGGGCGGAGGCATGCATTTTCCGGCCCTAGGCTCCAGTGCGCCCTCTGACAACAGGCCGACTGTCTACTGCGTGGAGAACTGGGACTGCGGAGCGGTTTTCCATACATATGACAGATGACAGGTTTCGGCTCTTGTTGCTACTCGCCGCCACCGTTGCCCCGTTGCCGGTGCGCACTTCCTTTCCTTTCTTTCCTTTCTTTCCTTTCTTTCCTTTCTTTCCTTTCATTACGTTTTTGTTTTGTGTTGTGTTGTTTACCAGTTTGCATCGCTGAATCGCTGCAGCACTTGCGGTCGGGTGTGGGAGGTGTCTTTGTGGTATGTCATATTGTATTTCGATGGTTTCGTTTTTGTTTGTTTGTTTGTTTGGAATGGTTTCTGATCGTTTGTTTCTGCTTGTATGTTTTACATCGAATTGTGTGTGTGCGTGCGTGCGCGTAACAGAGTGTATGGTAAATTGAATGTGATTGTTATTTTGTGTGTGTGTGTGTGTGTGTGTGTGTGTGTGTGTTGTGATGAGGACAAATATGAATAGTTTGTGTGGATAGTGCGCGCATGTATGTGTGTGTGTTTGGTTTGTTTGATTGTTTGTTTGTTTGTTGTTCGTAGTTTATTGTTTGTGGTGTGTGTTTGTTGTGCCTTTTGTAGCGGTGTGTGAGTGTGCCCTAAACCTACCTCTACGCCTTTGTGGCTCAGTGGTAGAGCATCTGTCTTGTAAACAGAAGGTCCCCGGTTCAATCCCGGGCGGAGGCATGCATTTTCCGGCCCTAGGCTCCAGTGCGCCCTCTGACAACAGGCCGACTGTCTACTGCGTGGAGAACTGGGACTGCGGAGCGGTTTTCCATACATATGACAGATGACAGGTTTCGGCTCTTGTTGCTACTCGCCGCCACCGTTGCCCCGTTGCCGGTGCGCACTTCCTTTCCTTTCTTTCCTTTCTTTCCTTTCTTTCCTTTCTTTCCTTTCATTACGTTTTTGTTTTGTGTTGTGTTGTTTACCAGTTTGCATCGCTGAATCGCTGCAGCACTTGCGGTCGGGTGTGGGAGGTGTCTTTGTGGTATGTCATATTGTATTTCGATGGTTTCGTTTTTGTTTGTTTGTTTGTTTGGAATGGTTTCTGATCGTTTGTTTCTGCTTGTATGTTTTACATCGAATTGTGTGTGTGCGTGCGTGCGCGTAACAGAGTGTATGGTAAATTGAATGTGATTGTTATTTTGTGTGTGTGTGTGTGTGTGTGTGTGTGTGTGTGTTGTGATGAGGACAAATATGAATAGTTTGTGTGGATAGTGCGCGCATGTATGTGTGTGTGTTTGGTTTGTTTGATTGTTTGTTTGTTTGTTGTTCGTAGTTTATTGTTTGTGGTGTGTGTTTGTTGTGCCTTTTGTAGCGGTGTGTGAGTGTGCCCTAAACCTACCTCTACGCCTTTGTGGCTCAGTGGTAGAGCATCTGTCTTGTAAACAGAAGGTCCCCGGTTCAATCCCGGGCGGAGGCATGCATTTTCCGGCCCTAGGCTCCAGTGCGCCCTCTGACAACAGGCCGACTGTCTACTGCGTGGAGAACTGGGACTGCGGAGCGGTTTTCCATACATATGACAGATGACAGGTTTCGGCTCTTGTTGCTACTCGCCGCCACCGTTGCCCCGTTGCCGGTGCGCACTTCCTTTCCTTTCTTTCCTTTCTTTCCTTTCTTTCCTTTCTTTCCTTTCATTACGTTTTTGTTTTGTGTTGTGTTGTTTACCAGTTTGCATCGCTGAATCGCTGCAGCACTTGCGGTCGGGTGTGGGAGGTGTCTTTGTGGTATGTCATATTGTATTTCGATGGTTTCGTTTTTGTTTGTTTGTTTGTTTGGAATGGTTTCTGATCGTTTGTTTCTGCTTGTATGTTTTACATCGAATTGTGTGTGTGCGTGCGTGCGCGTAACAGAGTGTATGGTAAATTGAATGTGATTGTTATTTTGTGTGTGTGTGTGTGTGTGTGTGTGTGTGTGTGTGTGTGTGTGTGTGTGTGTGTGTTGTGATGAGGACAAATATGAATAGTTTGTGTGGATAGTGCGCGCATGTATGTGTGTGTGTTTGGTTTGTTTGATTGTTTGTTTGTTTGTTGTTCGTAGTTTATTGTTTGTGGTGTGTGTTTGTTGTGCCTTTTGTAGCGGTGTGTGAGTGTGCCCTAAACCTACCTCTACGCCTTTGTGGCTCAGTGGTAGAGCATCTGTCTTGTAAACAGAAGGTCCCCGGTTCAATCCCGGGCGGAGGCATGCATTTTCCGGCCCTAGGCTCCAGTGCGCCCTCTGACAACAGGCCGACTGTCTACTGCGTGGAGAACTGGGACTGCGGAGCGGTTTTCCATACATATGACAGATGACAGGTTTCGGCTCTTGTTGCTACTCGCCGCCACCGTTGCCCCGTTGCCGGTGCGCACTTCCTTTCCTTTCTTTCCTTTCTTTCCTTTCTTTCCTTTCTTTCCTTTCATTACGTTTTTGTTTTGTGTTGTGTTGTTTACCAGTTTGCATCGCTGAATCGCTGCAGCACTTGCGGTCGGGTGTGGGAGGTGTCTTTGTGGTATGTCATATTGTATTTCGATGGTTTCGTTTTTGTTTGTTTGTTTGTTTGGAATGGTTTCTGATCGTTTGTTTCTGCTTGTATGTTTTACATCGAATTGTGTGTGTGCGTGCGTGCGCGTAACAGAGTGTATGGTAAATTGAATGTGATTGTTATTTTGTGTGTGTGTGTGTGTGTGTGTGTGTGTGTGTGTGTGTGTGTGTGTGTGTGTGTGTGTGTTGTGATGAGGACAAATATGAATAGTTTGTGTGGATAGTGCGCGCATGTATGTGTGTGTGTTTGGTTTGTTTGATTGTTTGTTTGTTTGTTGTTCGTAGTTTATTGTTTGTGGTGTGTGTTTGTTGTGCCTTTTGTAGCGGTGTGTGAGTGTGCCCTAAACCTACCTCTACGCCTTTGTGGCTCAGTGGTAGAGCATCTGTCTTGTAAACAGAAGGTCCCCGGTTCAATCCCGGGCGGAGGCATGCATTTTCCGGCCCTAGGCTCCAGTGCGCCCTCTGACAACAGGCCGACTGTCTACTGCGTGGAGAACTGGGACTGCGGAGCGGTTTTCCATACATATGACAGATGACAGGTTTCGGCTCTTGTTGCTACTCGCCGCCACCGTTGCCCCGTTGCCGGTGCGCACTTCCTTTCCTTTCTTTCCTTTCTTTCCTTTCTTTCCTTTCTTTCCTTTCATTACGTTTTTGTTTTGTGTTGTGTTGTTTACCAGTTTGCATCGCTGAATCGCTGCAGCACTTGCGGTCGGGTGTGGGAGGTGTCTTTGTGGTATGTCATATTGTATTTCGATGGTTTCGTTTTTGTTTGTTTGTTTGTTTGGAATGGTTTCTGATCGTTTGTTTCTGCTTGTATGTTTTACATCGAATTGTGTGTGTGCGTGCGTGCGCGTAACAGAGTGTATGGTAAATTGAATGTGATTGTTATTTTGTGTGTGTGTGTGTGTGTGTGTGTGTGTGTGTGTGTGTGTGTGTGTGTTGTGATGAGGACAAATATGAATAGTTTGTGTGGATAGTGCGCGCATGTATGTGTGTGTGTTTGGTTTGTTTGATTGTTTGTTTGTTTGTTGTTCGTAGTTTATTGTTTGTGGTGTGTGTTTGTTGTGCCTTTTGTAGCGGTGTGTGAGTGTGCCCTAAACCTACCTCTACGCCTTTGTGGCTCAGTGGTAGAGCATCTGTCTTGTAAACAGAAGGTCCCCGGTTCAATCCCGGGCGGAGGCATGCATTTTCCGGCCCTAGGCTCCAGTGCGCCCTCTGACAACAGGCCGACTGTCTACTGCGTGGAGAACTGGGACTGCGGAGCGGTTTTCCATACATATGACAGATGACAGGTTTCGGCTCTTGTTGCTACTCGCCGCCACCGTTGCCCCGTTGCCGGTGCGCACTTCCTTTCCTTTCTTTCCTTTCTTTCCTTTCTTTCCTTTCATTACGTTTTTGTTTTGTGTTGTGTTGTTTACCAGTTTGCATCGCTGAATCGCTGCAGCACTTGCGGTCGGGTGTGGGAGGTGTCTTTGTGGTATGTCATATTGTATTTCGATGGTTTCGTTTTTGTTTGTTTGTTTGTTTGGAATGGTTTCTGATCGTTTGTTTCTGCTTGTATGTTTTACATCGAATTGTGTGTGTGCGTGCGTGCGCGTAACAGAGTGTATGGTAAATTGAATGTGATTGTTATTTTGTGTGTGTGTGTGTGTGTGTGTGTGTGTGTGTGTGTGTGTGTGTGTGTGTGTGTGTGTGTGTTGTGATGAGGACAAATATGAATAGTTTGTGTGGATAGTGCGCGCATGTATGTGTGTGTGTTTGGTTTGTTTGATTGTTTGTTTGTTTGTTGTTCGTAGTTTATTGTTTGTGGTGTGTGTTTGTTGTGCCTTTTGTAGCGGTGTGTGAGTGTGCCCTAAACCTACCTCTACGCCTTTGTGGCTCAGTGGTAGAGCATCTGTCTTGTAAACAGAAGGTCCCCGGTTCAATCCCGGGCGGAGGCATGCATTTTCCGGCCCTAGGCTCCAGTGCGCCCTCTGACAACAGGCCGACTGTCTACTGCGTGGAGAACTGGGACTGCGGAGCGGTTTTCCATACATATGACAGATGACAGGTTTCGGCTCTTGTTGCTACTCGCCGCCACCGTTGCCCCGTTGCCGGTGCGCACTTCCTTTCCTTTCTTTCCTTTCTTTCCTTTCTTTCCTTTCTTTCCTTTCATTACGTTTTTGTTTTGTGTTGTGTTGTTTACCAGTTTGCATCGCTGAATCGCTGCAGCACTTGCGGTCGGGTGTGGGAGGTGTCTTTGTGGTATGTCATATTGTATTTCGATGGTTTCGTTTTTGTTTGTTTGTTTGTTTGGAATGGTTTCTGATCGTTTGTTTCTGCTTGTATGTTTTACATCGAATTGTGTGTGTGCGTGCGTGCGCGTAACAGAGTGTATGGTAAATTGAATGTGATTGTTATTTTGTGTGTGTGTGTGTGTGTGTGTGTGTGTGTTGTGATGAGGACAAATATGAATAGTTTGTGTGGATAGTGCGCGCATGTATGTGTGTGTGTTTGGTTTGTTTGATTGTTTGTTTGTTTGTTGTTCGTAGTTTATTGTTTGTGGTGTGTGTTTGTTGTGCCTTTTGTAGCGGTGTGTGAGTGTGCCCTAAACCTACCTCTACGCCTTTGTGGCTCAGTGGTAGAGCATCTGTCTTGTAAACAGAAGGTCCCCGGTTCAATCCCGGGCGGAGGCATGCATTTTCCGGCCCTAGGCTCCAGTGCGCCCTCTGACAACAGGCCGACTGTCTACTGCGTGGAGAACTGGGACTGCGGAGCGGTTTTCCATACATATGACAGATGACAGGTTTCGGCTCTTGTTGCTACTCGCCGCCACCGTTGCCCCGTTGCCGGTGCGCACTTCCTTTCCTTTCTTTCCTTTCTTTCCTTTCTTTCCTTTCATTACGTTTTTGTTTTGTGTTGTGTTGTTTACCAGTTTGCATCGCTGAATCGCTGCAGCACTTGCGGTCGGGTGTGGGAGGTGTCTTTGTGGTATGTCATATTGTATTTCGATGGTTTCGTTTTTGTTTGTTTGTTTGTTTGAAATGGTTTCTGATCGTTTGTTTCTGCTTGTATGTTTTACATCGAATTGTGTGTGTGCGTGCGTGCGCGTAACAGAGTGTATGGTAAATTGAATGTGATTGTTATTTTGTGTGTGTGTGTGTGTGTGTGTGTGTGTGTGTGTGTGTGTGTGTGTGTGTGTGTGTGTTGTGATGAGGACAAATATGAATAGTTTGTGTGGATAGTGCGCGCATGTATGTGTGTGTGTTTGGTTTGTTTGATTGTTTGTTTGTTTGTTGTTCGTAGTTTATTGTTTGTGGTGTGTGTTTGTTGTGCCTTTTGTAGCGGTGTGTGAGTGTGCCCTAAACCTACCTCTACGCCTTTGTGGCTCAGTGGTAGAGCATCTGTCTTGTAAACAGAAGGTCCCCGGTTCAATCCCGGGCGGAGGCATGCATTTTCCGGCCCTAGGCTCCAGTGCGCCCTCTGACAACAGGCCGACTGTCTACTGCGTGGAGAACTGGGACTGCGGAGCGGTTTTCCATACATATGACAGATGACAGGTTTCGGCTCTTGTTGCTACTCGCCGCCACCGTTGCCCCGTTGCCGGTGCGCACTTCCTTTCCTTTCTTTCCTTTCTTTCCTTTCTTTCCTTTCTTTCCTTTCATTACGTTTTTGTTTTGTGTTGTGTTGTTTACCAGTTTGCATCGCTGAATCGCTGCAGCACTTGCGGTCGGGTGTGGGAGGTGTCTTTGTGGTATGTCATATTGTATTTCGATGGTTTCGTTTTTGTTTGTTTGTTTGTTTGGAATGGTTTCTGATCGTTTGTTTCTGCTTGTATGTTTTACATCGAATTGTGTGTGTGCGTGCGTGCGCGTAACAGAGTGTATGGTAAATTGAATGTGATTGTTATTTTGTGTGTGTGTGTGTGTGTGTGTGTGTTGTGATGAGGACAAATATGAATAGTTTGTGTGGATAGTGCGCGCATGTATGTGTGTGTGTTTGGTTTGTTTGATTGTTTGTTTGTTTGTTGTTCGTAGTTTATTGTTTGTGGTGTGTGTTTGTTGTGCCTTTTGTAGCGGTGTGTGAGTGTGCCCTAAACCTACCTCTACGCCTTTGTGGCTCAGTGGTAGAGCATCTGTCTTGTAAACAGAAGGTCCCCGGTTCAATCCCGGGCGGAGGCATGCATTTTCCGGCCCTAGGCTCCAGTGCGCCCTCTGACAACAGGCCGACTGTCTACTGCGTGGAGAACTGGGACTGCGGAGCGGTTTTCCATACATATGACAGATGACAGGTTTCGGCTCTTGTTGCTACTCGCCGCCACCGTTGCCCCGTTGCCGGTGCGCACTTCCTTTCCTTTCTTTCCTTTCTTTCCTTTCTTTCCTTTCTTTCCTTTCTTTCCTTTCATTACGTTTTTGTTTTGTGTTGTGTTGTTTACCAGTTGGCATCGCTGAATCGCTGCAGCACTTGCGGTCGGGTGTGGGAGGTGTCTTTGTGGTATGTCATATTGTATTTCGATGGTTTCGTTTTTGTTTGTTTGTTTGTTTGGAATGGTTTCTGATCGTTTGTTTCTGCTTGTATGTTTTACATCGAATTGTGTGTGTGCGTGCGTGCGCGTAACAGAGTGTATGGTAAATTGAATGTGATTGTTATTTTGTGTGTGTGTGTGTGTGTGTGTGTGTTGTGATGAGGACAAATATGAATAGTTTGTGTGGATAGTGCGCGCATGTATGTGTGTGTGTTTGGTTTGTTTGATTGTTTGTTTGTTTGTTGTTCGTAGTTTATTGTTTGTGGTGTGTGTTTGTTGTGCCTTTTGTAGCGGTGTGTGAGTGTGCCCTAAACCTACCTCTACGCCTTTGTGGCTCAGTGGTAGAGCATCTGTCTTGTAAACAGAAGGTCCCCGGTTCAATCCCGGGCGGAGGCATGCATTTTCCGGCCCTAGGCTCCAGTGCGCCCTCTGACAACAGGCCGACTGTCTACTGCGTGGAGAACTGGGACTGCGGAGCGGTTTTCCATACATATGACAGATGACAGGTTTCGGCTCTTGTTGCTACTCGCCGCCACCGTTGCCCCGTTGCCGGTGCGCACTTCCTTTCCTTTCTTTCCTTTCTTTCCTTTCTTTCCTTTCTTTCCTTTCATTACGTTTTTGTTTTGTGTTGTGTTGTTTACCAGTTTGCATCGCTGAATCGCTGCAGCACTTGCGGTCGGGTGTGGGAGGTGTCTTTGTGGTATGTCATATTGTATTTCGATGGTTTCGTTTTTGTTTGTTTGTTTGTTTGGAATGGTTTCTGATCGTTTGTTTCTGCTTGTATGTTTTACATCGAATTGTGTGTGTGCGTGCGTGCGCGTAACAGAGTGTATGGTAAATTGAATGTGATTGTTATTTTGTGTGTGTGTGTGTGTGTGTGTGTGTTGTGATGAGGACAAATATGAATAGTTTGTGTGGATAGTGCGCGCATGTATGTGTGTGTGTTTGGTTTGTTTGATTGTTTGTTTGTTTGTTGTTCGTAGTTTATTGTTTGTGGTGTGTGTTTGTTGTGCCTTTTGTAGCGGTGTGTGAGTGTGCCCTAAACCTACCTCTACGCCTTTGTGGCTCAGTGGTAGAGCATCTGTCTTGTAAACAGAAGGTCCCCGGTTCAATCCCGGGCGGAGGCATGCATTTTCCGGCCCTAGGCTCCAGTGCGCCCTCTGACAACAGGCCGACTGTCTACTGCGTGGAGAACTGGGACTGCGGAGCGGTTTTCCATACATATGACAGATGACAGGTTTCGGCTCTTGTTGCTACTCGCCGCCACCGTTGCCCCGTTGCCGGTGCGCACTTCCTTTCCTTTCTTTCCTTTCTTTCCTTTCTTTCCTTTCTTTCCTTTCTTTCCTTTCATTACGTTTTTGTTTTGTGTTGTGTTGTTTACCAGTTGGCATCGCTGAATCGCTGCAGCACTTGCGGTCGGGTGTGGGAGGTGTCTTTGTGGTATGTCATATTGTATTTCGATGGTTTCGTTTTTGTTTGTTTGTTTGTTTGGAATGGTTTCTGATCGTTTGTTTCTGCTTGTATGTTTTACATCGAATTGTGTGTGTGCGTGCGTGCGCGTAACAGAGTGTATGGTAAATTGAATGTGATTGTTATTTTGTGTGTGTGTGTGTGTGTGTGTGTGTTGTGATGAGGACAAATATGAATAGTTTGTGTGGATAGTGCGCGCATGTATGTGTGTGTGTTTGGTTTGTTTGATTGTTTGTTTGTTTGTTGTTCGTAGTTTATTGTTTGTGGTGTGTGTTTGTTGTGCCTTTTGTAGCGGTGTGTGAGTGTGCCCTAAACCTACCTCTACGCCTTTGTGGCTCAGTGGTAGAGCATCTGTCTTGTAAACAGAAGGTCCCCGGTTCAATCCCGGGCGGAGGCATGCATTTTCCGGCCCTAGGCTCCAGTGCGCCCTCTGACAACAGGCCGACTGTCTACTGCGTGGAGAACTGGGACTGCGGAGCGGTTTTCCATACATATGACAGATGACAGGTTTCGGCTCTTGTTGCTACTCGCCGCCACCGTTGCCCCGTTGCCGGTGCGCACTTCCTTTCCTTTCTTTCCTTTCTTTCCTTTCTTTCCTTTCTTTCCTTTCATTACGTTTTTGTTTTGTGTTGTGTTGTTTACCAGTTTGCATCGCTGAATCGCTGCAGCACTTGCGGTCGGGTGTGGGAGGTGTCTTTGTGGTATGTCATATTGTATTTCGATGGTTTCGTTTTTGTTTGTTTGTTTGTTTGAAATGGTTTCTGATCGTTTGTTTCTGCTTGTATGTTTTACATCGAATTGTGTGTGTGCGTGCGTGCGCGTAACAGAGTGTATGGTAAATTGAATGTGATTGTTATTTTGTGTGTGTGTGTGTGTGTGTGTTGTGATGAGGACAAATATGAATAGTTTGTGTGGATAGTGCGCGCATGTATGTGTGTGTGTTTGGTTTGTTTGATTGTTTGTTTGTTTGTTGTTCGTAGTTTATTGTTTGTGGTGTGTGTTTGTTGTGCCTTTTGTAGCGGTGTGTGAGTGTGCCCTAAACCTACCTCTACGCCTTTGTGGCTCAGTGGTAGAGCATCTGTCTTGTAAACAGAAGGTCCCCGGTTCAATCCCGGGCGGAGGCATGCATTTTCCGGCCCTAGGCTCCAGTGCGCCCTCTGACAACAGGCCGACTGTCTACTGCGTGGAGAACTGGGACTGCGGAGCGGTTTTCCATACATATGACAGATGACAGGTTTCGGCTCTTGTTGCTACTCGCCGCCACCGTTGCCCCGTTGCCGGTGCGCACTTCCTTTCCTTTCTTTCCTTTCTTTCCTTTCTTTCCTTTCTTTCCTTTCATTACGTTTTTGTTTTGTGTTGTGTTGTTTACCAGTTTGCATCGCTGAATCGCTGCAGCACTTGCGGTCGGGTGTGGGAGGTGTCTTTGTGGTATGTCATATTGTATTTCGATGGTTTCGTTTTTGTTTGTTTGTTTGTTTGAAATGGTTTCTGATCGTTTGTTTCTGCTTGTATGTTTTACATCGAATTGTGTGTGTGCGTGCGTGCGCGTAACAGAGTGTATGGTAAATTGAATGTGATTGTTATTTTGTGTGTGTGTGTGTGTGTGTGTGTGTGTTGTGATGAGGACAAATATGAATAGTTTGTGTGGATAGTGCGCGCATGTATGTGTGTGTGTTTGGTTTGTTTGATTGTTTGTTTGTTTGTTGTTCGTAGTTTATTGTTTGTGGTGTGTGTTTGTTGTGCCTTTTGTAGCGGTGTGTGAGTGTGCCCTAAACCTACCTCTACGCCTTTGTGGCTCAGTGGTAGAGCATCTGTCTTGTAAACAGAAGGTCCCCGGTTCAATCCCGGGCGGAGGCATGCATTTTCCGGCCCTAGGCTCCAGTGCGCCCTCTGACAACAGGCCGACTGTCTACTGCGTGGAGAACTGGGACTGCGGAGCGGTTTTCCATACATATGACAGATGACAGGTTTCGGCTCTTGTTGCTACTCGCCGCCACCGTTGCCCCGTTGCCGGTGCGCACTTCCTTTCCTTTCTTTCCTTTCTTTCCTTTCTTTCCTTTCATTACGTTTTTGTTTTGTGTTGTGTTGTTTACCAGTTTGCATCGCTGAATCGCTGCAGCACTTGCGGTCGGGTGTGGGAGGTGTCTTTGTGGTATGTCATATTGTATTTCGATGGTTTCGTTTTTGTTTGTTTGTTTGTTTGGAATGGTTTCTGATCGTTTGTTTCTGCTTGTATGTTTTACATCGAATTGTGTGTGTGCGTGCGTGCGCGTAACAGAGTGTATGGTAAATTGAATGTGATTGTTATTTTGTGTGTGTGTGTGTGTGTGTGTGTGTGTGTGTGTGTGTGTGTTGTGATGAGGACAAATATGAATAGTTTGTGTGGATAGTGCGCGCATGTATGTGTGTGTGTTTGGTTTGTTTGATTGTTTGTTTGTTTGTTGTTCGTAGTTTATTGTTTGTGGTGTGTGTTTGTTGTGCCTTTTGTAGCGGTGTGTGAGTGTGCCCTAAACCTACCTCTACGCCTTTGTGGCTCAGTGGTAGAGCATCTGTCTTGTAAACAGAAGGTCCCCGGTTCAATCCCGGGCGGAGGCATGCATTTTCCGGCCCTAGGCTCCAGTGCGCCCTCTGACAACAGGCCGACTGTCTACTGCGTGGAGAACTGGGACTGCGGAGCGGTTTTCCATACATATGACAGATGACAGGTTTCGGCTCTTGTTGCTACTCGCCGCCACCGTTGCCCCGTTGCCGGTGCGCACTTCCTTTCCTTTCTTTCCTTTCTTTCCTTTCTTTCCTTTCTTTCCTTTCTTTCCTTTCTTTCCTTTCATTACGTTTTTGTTTTGTGTTGTGTTGTTTACCAGTTGGCATCGCTGAATCGCTGCAGCACTTGCGGTCGGGTGTGGGAGGTGTCTTTGTGGTATGTCATATTGTATTTCGATGGTTTCGTTTTTGTTTGTTTGTTTGTTTGGAATGGTTTCTGATCGTTTGTTTCTGCTTGTATGTTTTACATCGAATTGTGTGTGTGCGTGCGTGCGCGTAACAGAGTGTATGGTAAATTGAATGTGATTGTTATTTTGTGTGTGTGTGTGTGTGTGTGTGTGTGTGTGTGTGTGTGTTGTGATGAGGACAAATATGAATAGTTTGTGTGGATAGTGCGCGCATGTATGTGTGTGTGTTTGGTTTGTTTGATTGTTTGTTTGTTTGTTGTTCGTAGTTTATTGTTTGTGGTGTGTGTTTGTTGTGCCTTTTGTAGCGGTGTGTGAGTGTGCCCTAAACCTACCTCTACGCCTTTGTGGCTCAGTGGTAGAGCATCTGTCTTGTAAACAGAAGGTCCCCGGTTCAATCCCGGGCGGAGGCATGCATTTTCCGGCCCTAGGCTCCAGTGCGCCCTCTGACAACAGGCCGACTGTCTACTGCGTGGAGAACTGGGACTGCGGAGCGGTTTTCCATACATATGACAGATGACAGGTTTCGGCTCTTGTTGCTACTCGCCGCCACCGTTGCCCCGTTGCCGGTGCGCACTTCCTTTCCTTTCTTTCCTTTCTTTCCTTTCTTTCCTTTCTTTCCTTTCTTTCCTTTCATTACGTTTTTGTTTTGTGTTGTGTTGTTTACCAGTTGGCATCGCTGAATCGCTGCAGCACTTGCGGTCGGGTGTGGGAGGTGTCTTTGTGGTATGTCATATTGTATTTCGATGGTTTCGTTTTTGTTTGTTTGTTTGTTTGGAATGGTTTCTGATCGTTTGTTTCTGCTTGTATGTTTTACATCGAATTGTGTGTGTGCGTGCGTGCGCGTAACAGAGTGTATGGTAAATTGAATGTGATTGTTATTTTGTGTGTGTGTGTGTGTGTGTGTGTGTGTGTGTGTGTGTGTTGTGATGAGGACAAATATGAATAGTTTGTGTGGATAGTGCGCGCATGTATGTGTGTGTGTTTGGTTTGTTTGATTGTTTGTTTGTTTGTTGTTCGTAGTTTATTGTTTGTGGTGTGTGTTTGTTGTGCCTTTTGTAGCGGTGTGTGAGTGTGCCCTAAACCTACCTCTACGCCTTTGTGGCTCAGTGGTAGAGCATCTGTCTTGTAAACAGAAGGTCCCCGGTTCAATCCCGGGCGGAGGCATGCATTTTCCGGCCCTAGGCTCCAGTGCGCCCTCTGACAACAGGCCGACTGTCTACTGCGTGGAGAACTGGGACTGCGGAGCGGTTTTCCATACATATGACAGATGACAGGTTTCGGCTCTTGTTGCTACTCGCCGCCACCGTTGCCCCGTTGCCGGTGCGCACTTCCTTTCCTTTCTTTCCTTTCTTTCCTTTCTTTCCTTTCTTTCCTTTCATTACGTTTTTGTTTTGTGTTGTGTTGTTTACCAGTTTGCATCGCTGAATCGCTGCAGCACTTGCGGTCGGGTGTGGGAGGTGTCTTTGTGGTATGTCATATTGTATTTCGATGGTTTCGTTTTTGTTTGTTTGTTTGTTTGAAATGGTTTCTGATCGTTTGTTTCTGCTTGTATGTTTTACATCGAATTGTGTGTGTGCGTGCGTGCGCGTAACAGAGTGTATGGTAAATTGAATGTGATTGTTATTTTGTGTGTGTGTGTGTGTGTGTGTGTGTGTTGTGATGAGGACAAATATGAATAGTTTGTGTGGATAGTGCGCGCATGTATGTGTGTGTGTTTGGTTTGTTTGATTGTTTGTTTGTTTGTTGTTCGTAGTTTATTGTTTGTGGTGTGTGTTTGTTGTGCCTTTTGTAGCGGTGTGTGAGTGTGCCCTAAACCTACCTCTACGCCTTTGTGGCTCAGTGGTAGAGCATCTGTCTTGTAAACAGAAGGTCCCCGGTTCAATCCCGGGCGGAGGCATGCATTTTCCGGCCCTAGGCTCCAGTGCGCCCTCTGACAACAGGCCGACTGTCTACTGCGTGGAGAACTGGGACTGCGGAGCGGTTTTCCATACATATGACAGATGACAGGTTTCGGCTCTTGTTGCTACTCGCCGCCACCGTTGCCCCGTTGCCGGTGCGCACTTCCTTTCCTTTCTTTCCTTTCTTTCCTTTCTTTCCTTTCTTTCCTTTCATTACGTTTTTGTTTTGTGTTGTGTTGTTTACCAGTTTGCATCGCTGAATCGCTGCAGCACTTGCGGTCGGGTGTGGGAGGTGTCTTTGTGGTATGTCATATTGTATTTCGATGGTTTCGTTTTTGTTTGTTTGTTTGTTTGAAATGGTTTCTGATCGTTTGTTTCTGCTTGTATGTTTTACATCGAATTGTGTGTGTGCGTGCGTGCGCGTAACAGAGTGTATGGTAAATTGAATGTGATTGTTATTTTGTGTGTGTGTGTGTGTGTGTGTGTGTTGTGATGAGGACAAATATGAATAGTTTGTGTGGATAGTGCGCGCATGTATGTGTGTGTGTTTGGTTTGTTTGATTGTTTGTTTGTTTGTTGTTCGTAGTTTATTGTTTGTGGTGTGTGTTTGTTGTGCCTTTTGTAGCGGTGTGTGAGTGTGCCCTAAACCTACCTCTACGCCTTTGTGGCTCAGTGGTAGAGCATCTGTCTTGTAAACAGAAGGTCCCCGGTTCAATCCCGGGCGGAGGCATGCATTTTCCGGCCCTAGGCTCCAGTGCGCCCTCTGACAACAGGCCGACTGTCTACTGCGTGGAGAACTGGGACTGCGGAGCGGTTTTCCATACATATGACAGATGACAGGTTTCGGCTCTTGTTGCTACTCGCCGCCACCGTTGCCCCGTTGCCGGTGCGCACTTCCTTTCCTTTCTTTCCTTTCTTTCCTTTCTTTCCTTTCTTTCCTTTCTTTCCTTTCATTACGTTTTTGTTTTGTGTTGTGTTGTTTACCAGTTGGCATCGCTGAATCGCTGCAGCACTTGCGGTCGGGTGTGGGAGGTGTCTTTGTGGTATGTCATATTGTATTTCGATGGTTTCGTTTTTGTTTGTTTGTTTGTTTGAAATGGTTTCTGATCGTTTGTTTCTGCTTGTATGTTTTACATCGAATTGTGTGTGTGCGTGCGTGCGCGTAACAGAGTGTATGGTAAATTGAATGTGATTGTTATTTTGTGTGTGTGTGTGTGTGTGTGTGTGTGTGTTGTGATGAGGACAAATATGAATAGTTTGTGTGGATAGTGCGCGCATGTATGTGTGTGTGTTTGGTTTGTTTGATTGTTTGTTTGTTTGTTGTTCGTAGTTTATTGTTTGTGGTGTGTGTTTGTTGTGCCTTTTGTAGCGGTGTGTGAGTGTGCCCTAAACCTACCTCTACGCCTTTGTGGCTCAGTGGTAGAGCATCTGTCTTGTAAACAGAAGGTCCCCGGTTCAATCCCGGGCGGAGGCATGCATTTTCCGGCCCTAGGCTCCAGTGCGCCCTCTGACAACAGGCCGACTGTCTACTGCGTGGAGAACTGGGACTGCGGAGCGGTTTTCCATACATATGACAGATGACAGGTTTCGGCTCTTGTTGCTACTCGCCGCCACCGTTGCCCCGTTGCCGGTGCGCACTTCCTTTCCTTTCTTTCCTTTCTTTCCTTTCTTTCCTTTCTTTCCTTTCTTTCCTTTCATTACGTTTTTGTTTTGTGTTGTGTTGTTTACCAGTTGGCATCGCTGAATCGCTGCAGCACTTGCGGTCGGGTGTGGGAGGTGTCTTTGTGGTATGTCATATTGTATTTCGATGGTTTCGTTTTTGTTTGTTTGTTTGTTTGGAATGGTTTCTGATCGTTTGTTTCTGCTTGTATGTTTTACATCGAATTGTGTGTGTGCGTGCGTGCGCGTAACAGAGTGTATGGTAAATTGAATGTGATTGTTATTTTGTGTGTGTGTGTGTGTGTGTGTGTGTTGTGATGAGGACAAATATGAATAGTTTGTGTGGATAGTGCGCGCATGTATGTGTGTGTGTTTGGTTTGTTTGATTGTTTGTTTGTTTGTTGTTCGTAGTTTATTGTTTGTGGTGTGTGTTTGTTGTGCCTTTTGTAGCGGTGTGTGAGTGTGCCCTAAACCTACCTCTACGCCTTTGTGGCTCAGTGGTAGAGCATCTGTCTTGTAAACAGAAGGTCCCCGGTTCAATCCCGGGCGGAGGCATGCATTTTCCGGCCCTAGGCTCCAGTGCGCCCTCTGACAACAGGCCGACTGTCTACTGCGTGGAGAACTGGGACTGCGGAGCGGTTTTCCATACATATGACAGATGACAGGTTTCGGCTCTTGTTGCTACTCGCCGCCACCGTTGCCCCGTTGCCGGTGCGCACTTCCTTTCCTTTCTTTCCTTTCTTTCCTTTCTTTCCTTTCTTTCCTTTCTTTCCTTTCATTACGTTTTTGTTTTGTGTTGTGTTGTTTACCAGTTGGCATCGCTGAATCGCTGCAGCACTTGCGGTCGGGTGTGGGAGGTGTCTTTGTGGTATGTCATATTGTATTTCGATGGTTTCGTTTTTGTTTGTTTGTTTGTTTGGAATGGTTTCTGATCGTTTGTTTCTGCTTTCGATGGTTTCGTTTTTGTTTGTTTGTTTGTTTGGAATGGTTTCTGATCGTTTGTTTCTGCTTGTATGTTTTACATCGAATTGTGTGTGTGCGTGCGTGCGCGTAACAGAGTGTATGGTAAATTGAATGTGATTGTTATTTTGTGTGTGTGTGTGTGTGTGTGTGTGTGTTGTGATGAGGACAAATATGAATAGTTTGTGTGGATAGTGCGCGCATGTATGTGTGTGTGTTTGGTTTGTTTGATTGTTTGTTTGTTTGTTGTTCGTAGTTTATTGTTTGTGGTGTGTGTTTGTTGTGCCTTTTGTAGCGGTGTGTGAGTGTGCCCTAAACCTACCTCTACGCCTTTGTGGCTCAGTGGTAGAGCATCTGTCTTGTAAACAGAAGGTCCCCGGTTCAATCCCGGGCGGAGGCATGCATTTTCCGGCCCTAGGCTCCAGTGCGCCCTCTGACAACAGGCCGACTGTCTACTGCGTGGAGAACTGGGACTGCGGAGCGGTTTTCCATACATATGACAGATGACAGGTTTCGGCTCTTGTTGCTACTCGCCGCCACCGTTGCCCCGTTGCCGGTGCGCACTTCCTTTCCTTTCTTTCCTTTCTTTCCTTTCTTTCCTTTCTTTCCTTTCATTACGTTTTTGTTTTGTGTTGTGTTGTTTACCAGTTGGCATCGCTGAATCGCTGCAGCACTTGCGGTCGGGTGTGGGAGGTGTCTTTGTGGTATGTCATATTGTATTTCGATGGTTTCGTTTTTGTTTGTTTGTTTGTTTGGAATGGTTTCTGATCGTTTGTTTCTGCTTTCGATGGTTTCGTTTTTGTTTGTTTGTTTGTTTGGAATGGTTTCTGATCGTTTGTTTCTGCTTGTATGTTTTACATCGAATTGTGTGTGTGCGTGCGTGCGCGTAACAGAGTGTATGGTAAATTGAATGTGATTGTTATTTTGTGTGTGTGTGTGTGTGTGTGTGTGTGTGTGTTGTGATGAGGACAAATATGAATAGTTTGTGTGGATAGTGCGCGCATGTATGTGTGTGTGTTTGGTTTGTTTGATTGTTTGTTTGTTTGTTGTTCGTAGTTTATTGTTTGTGGTGTGTGTTTGTTGTGCCTTTTGTAGCGGTGTGTGAGTGTGCCCTAAACCTACCTCTACGCCTTTGTGGCTCAGTGGTAGAGCATCTGTCTTGTAAACAGAAGGTCCCCGGTTCAATCCCGGGCGGAGGCATGCATTTTCCGGCCCTAGGCTCCAGTGCGCCCTCTGACAACAGGCCGACTGTCTACTGCGTGGAGAACTGGGACTGCGGAGCGGTTTTCCATACATATGACAGATGACAGGTTTCGGCTCTTGTTGCTACTCGCCGCCACCGTTGCCCCGTTGCCGGTGCGCACTTCCTTTCCTTTCTTTCCTTTCTTTCCTTTCTTTCCTTTCTTTCCTTTCATTACGTTTTTGTTTTGTGTTGTGTTGTTTACCAGTTTGCATCGCTGAATCGCTGCAGCACTTGCGGTCGGGTGTGGGAGGTGTCTTTGTGGTATGTCATATTGTATTTCGATGGTTTCGTTTTTGTTTGTTTGTTTGTTTGAAATGGTTTCTGATCGTTTGTTTCTGCTTGTATGTTTTACATCGAATTGTGTGTGTGCGTGCGTGCGCGTAACAGAGTGTATGGTAAATTGAATGTGATTGTTATTTTGTGTGTGTGTGTGTGTGTGTGTGTGTGTGTGTTGTGATGAGGACAAATATGAATAGTTTGTGTGGATAGTGCGCGCATGTATGTGTGTGTGTTTGGTTTGTTTGATTGTTTGTTTGTTTGTTGTTCGTAGTTTATTGTTTGTGGTGTGTGTTTGTTGTGCCTTTTGTAGCGGTGTGTGAGTGTGCCCTAAACCTACCTCTACGCCTTTGTGGCTCAGTGGTAGAGCATCTGTCTTGTAAACAGAAGGTCCCCGGTTCAATCCCGGGCGGAGGCATGCATTTTCCGGCCCTAGGCTCCAGTGCGCCCTCTGACAACAGGCCGACTGTCTACTGCGTGGAGAACTGGGACTGCGGAGCGGTTTTCCATACATATGACAGATGACAGGTTTCGGCTCTTGTTGCTACTCGCCGCCACCGTTGCCCCGTTGCCGGTGCGCACTTCCTTTCCTTTCTTTCCTTTCTTTCCTTTCTTTCCTTTCTTTCCTTTCATTACGTTTTTGTTTTGTGTTGTGTTGTTTACCAGTTTGCATCGCTGAATCGCTGCAGCACTTGCGGTCGGGTGTGGGAGGTGTCTTTGTGGTATGTCATATTGTATTTCGATGGTTTCGTTTTTGTTTGTTTGTTTGTTTGAAATGGTTTCTGATCGTTTGTTTCTGCTTGTATGTTTTACATCGAATTGTGTGTGTGCGTGCGTGCGCGTAACAGAGTGTATGGTAAATTGAATGTGATTGTTATTTTGTGTGTGTGTGTGTGTGTGTGTGTGTGTGTGTTGTGATGAGGACAAATATGAATAGTTTGTGTGGATAGTGCGCGCATGTATGTGTGTGTGTTTGGTTTGTTTGATTGTTTGTTTGTTTGTTGTTCGTAGTTTATTGTTTGTGGTGTGTGTTTGTTGTGCCTTTTGTAGCGGTGTGTGAGTGTGCCCTAAACCTACCTCTACGCCTTTGTGGCTCAGTGGTAGAGCATCTGTCTTGTAAACAGAAGGTCCCCGGTTCAATCCCGGGCGGAGGCATGCATTTTCCGGCCCTAGGCTCCAGTGCGCCCTCTGACAACAGGCCGACTGTCTACTGCGTGGAGAACTGGGACTGCGGAGCGGTTTTCCATACATATGACAGATGACAGGTTTCGGCTCTTGTTGCTACTCGCCGCCACCGTTGCCCCGTTGCCGGTGCGCACTTCCTTTCCTTTCTTTCCTTTCTTTCCTTTCTTTCCTTTCTTTCCTTTCATTACGTTTTTGTTTTGTGTTGTGTTGTTTACCAGTTTGCATCGCTGAATCGCTGCAGCACTTGCGGTCGGGTGTGGGAGGTGTCTTTGTGGTATGTCATATTGTATTTCGATGGTTTCGTTTTTGTTTGTTTGTTTGTTTGAAATGGTTTCTGATCGTTTGTTTCTGCTTGTATGTTTTACATCGAATTGTGTGTGTGCGTGCGTGCGCGTAACAGAGTGTATGGTAAATTGAATGTGATTGTTATTTTGTGTGTGTGTGTGTGTGTGTGTGTGTGTGTGTTGTGATGAGGACAAATATGAATAGTTTGTGTGGATAGTGCGCGCATGTATGTGTGTGTGTTTGGTTTGTTTGATTGTTTGTTTGTTTGTTGTTCGTAGTTTATTGTTTGTGGTGTGTGTTTGTTGTGCCTTTTGTAGCGGTGTGTGAGTGTGCCCTAAACCTACCTCTACGCCTTTGTGGCTCAGTGGTAGAGCATCTGTCTTGTAAACAGAAGGTCCCCGGTTCAATCCCGGGCGGAGGCATGCATTTTCCGGCCCTAGGCTCCAGTGCGCCCTCTGACAACAGGCCGACTGTCTACTGCGTGGAGAACTGGGACTGCGGAGCGGTTTTCCATACATATGACAGATGACAGGTTTCGGCTCTTGTTGCTACTCGCCGCCACCGTTGCCCCGTTGCCGGTGCGCACTTCCTTTCCTTTCTTTCCTTTCTTTCCTTTCTTTCCTTTCTTTCCTTTCATTACGTTTTTGTTTTGTGTTGTGTTGTTTACCAGTTTGCATCGCTGAATCGCTGCAGCACTTGCGGTCGGGTGTGGGAGGTGTCTTTGTGGTATGTCATATTGTATTTCGATGGTTTCGTTTTTGTTTGTTTGTTTGTTTGAAATGGTTTCTGATCGTTTGTTTCTGCTTGTATGTTTTACATCGAATTGTGTGTGTGCGTGCGTGCGCGTAACAGAGTGTATGGTAAATTGAATGTGATTGTTATTTTGTGTGTGTGTGTGTGTGTGTGTGTGTTGTGATGAGGACAAATATGAATAGTTTGTGTGGATAGTGCGCGCATGTATGTGTGTGTGTTTGGTTTGTTTGATTGTTTGTTTGTTTGTTGTTCGTAGTTTATTGTTTGTGGTGTGTGTTTGTTGTGCCTTTTGTAGCGGTGTGTGAGTGTGCCCTAAACCTACCTCTACGCCTTTGTGGCTCAGTGGTAGAGCATCTGTCTTGTAAACAGAAGGTCCCCGGTTCAATCCCGGGCGGAGGCATGCATTTTCCGGCCCTAGGCTCCAGTGCGCCCTCTGACAACAGGCCGACTGTCTACTGCGTGGAGAACTGGGACTGCGGAGCGGTTTTCCATACATATGACAGATGACAGGTTTCGGCTCTTGTTGCTACTCGCCGCCACCGTTGCCCCGTTGCCGGTGCGCACTTCCTTTCCTTTCTTTCCTTTCTTTCCTTTCTTTCCTTTCTTTCCTTTCATTACGTTTTTGTTTTGTGTTGTGTTGTTTACCAGTTTGCATCGCTGAATCGCTGCAGCACTTGCGGTCGGGTGTGGGAGGTGTCTTTGTGGTATGTCATATTGTATTTCGATGGTTTCGTTTTTGTTTGTTTGTTTGTTTGAAATGGTTTCTGATCGTTTGTTTCTGCTTGTATGTTTTACATCGAATTGTGTGTGTGCGTGCGTGCGCGTAACAGAGTGTATGGTAAATTGAATGTGATTGTTATTTTGTGTGTGTGTGTGTGTGTGTGTGTGTGTGTGTTGTGATGAGGACAAATATGAATAGTTTGTGTGGATAGTGCGCGCATGTATGTGTGTGTGTTTGGTTTGTTTGATTGTTTGTTTGTTTGTTGTTCGTAGTTTATTGTTTGTGGTGTGTGTTTGTTGTGCCTTTTGTAGCGGTGTGTGAGTGTGCCCTAAACCTACCTCTACGCCTTTGTGGCTCAGTGGTAGAGCATCTGTCTTGTAAACAGAAGGTCCCCGGTTCAATCCCGGGCGGAGGCATGCATTTTTTGGGTGATTGTGACTCACTTGGAGGATGTAATCGTGCCTCTCACCTCTGTACCCCTACAAATCACCACACTTAGCACTGCCTCCAAAAATATATCTCATCTCCAAACACGAGCCTGGAAGCGCAACACACAAATTTCACGGGGAGAAACATCAACAGCCGAGCCAAGGGAGCCACAGTTCGATATATGAAAAGCTTTGTATCTCGGTTGAGATGAACTAGCGAAACTCAAGGAGATTACGTGTGGCAGGATGCATCCAATACACGAATCTGACAGACAGTCAAGGCCGAGACTGCGAAGGCTCTCGACCACGGCGTGACAATGGTGGTCGCCTGCGCATTCTTGCTCAGCTCAAGAGGAATTGGAGCGATTATAGCTTGTATGATGAGATACTTGAATCATGCGAATCGATATATTAGTCTCAAGACGCACTAGAACCACCAATTCATGATACTTACCAGTCTACTCTACCTCCAACTGGGACAACCGGAGTTAATGCAGCACAGGCTCACGGGAAGCAGTCCGCAATTAACCTGCACAGACCAAGATCAAATCAATAGTTTACATCTGACAAACGCCCGGCTTAGTGAACGCAACTTCGACTTTGGGATTGAAACAACAATTGCCCTGAGGTGCTTCGGAACTACGACAACGATTTGTGAGTAGCGGATGGATTACCTTGCAAAAGCCCACCAAGAAAGCCTGAAGACCATTAAAAAACGCCTGAAAAAAATGGTAAGCTGGATTAACGGCTACGCATATTCTCAAGGGCAACCAACAAAAGTCAAGATACCATATCGGCGACGTCATTGGCGGCCACTTCAAGGACATCAGGAAGGCTGCAAAGGACGTTGTGACCATGTATAAACGTCAGGAAGGCATTAAATCCTTACAGAACATATCTGTGGCATGTCTGCAATTGTGAGCACCGAACTGCAAAGCAAAAGAACTGGTGGGAGTAAGCAAATGAAACAAAAGTAGAAGTTGACAGACTCGCAACTCAAACATAAAAACGCCAATAGAAATATGGGAAGCGGTTTGAGAGGTGTTTTATGGTGCCAGTGGCTCGTGCAGTGGATTGACAACAAACCAAGTGAAAAACAAGGTATACCGAGCTGGGAATGAAGCTTTTGGTGGCGACCTTTATGGTCGACTGGATTGCCACCTCTGTCCTGCATTCTTGATTGAAATGACAACTCTACGAATATCAACTTCCACCTATTTCATCACTCGTACTTTGACGTGAAAAAGCTATTGCGGGAGCATGTACTTAGGTGGGCACATCCAATGCTACTAACGCTATTGAAACAGAAGCACTTCTCGGTCTTTTTTGATGGAACCTTTCGGTCCGTGCCAAATAAATTCAAACAGTGCGTAGTATTTCAGCTATACGACCATGTCACAGAAGGGTACTACCCAGGAGCGTTTGCGCTTTGCACTTCCAAAATGGATAACATGTATTTTATGCTATCCACCACATTGTGGATGCATTAGATTATGATTGTGCTGTCAAGCCACAGTGTGTGTACTGTGATTTTGAAAGTGGGCTAATCCAGGCAATTGGTGATCACTGTCCTAATGCTCATCGAATCGGATGTCTATTTCATTTCAAACAAGCATGCAGACGCAGAATGAAAAGTACCGACATTCCTGAAGGTGACTGTGAAATAGCCATATCATTTGGAGTATTGGACATGCTCACGTTAGTACCTCGATGAGGTGCAAGGGATACAATGGGTACAAGAAAAAATTGTTTCTGAATGCAGACGCCGTGAAATTCCGTATTCAAAAACAACATGGATACAATTTTGCGGTTACTTTCGCGGACTTGGATCAAAAAGTATACACCTGAGCTGTGGAATATTGCTGAAGTTTGTCATGACATTGAAAAGTCCATCCCAATTCTTTGGCCCTGTTCGTTTGATGCAGAAAACTCGCAAAGATCGAATAGAGCTGCTGGAAATTCACTGTTAACCAAGGCACCCTCACTTACTTATGACGCCGGATTTCGTAGCGACGAAGAGGAGGATTAAATTCTGGCGCTACTACAACTGCATTACTAGAACAGGTTGAACAGATAGAGCAACGCCCGAGGCCGTACGAAGAGGGCCTGTGTACTATGCTTTGATGGTGCTCTCGCGCTGAAAGACGGCGATGCAATGGGTGCTGGCGCAGCTTACTTTCCGAGCGCGGTTCGGGGCTGACGCGGGCGAGGCGGCGTCGTCCATTGCGGCCGCCGTTTTGGGTGCGTCGTGCAACACGACACTGGACGCGGTGCAGGCCCCAAGCTCGACATCGAGCATTGCTGGGACGCGCTGGACCATCTGATCGGCGAGCGGCCGTATTATTTCACGACCGCGCGCCACCTGCATCCGAGTTGGTGGTCATCTTCTCGCTGCTGTCGCTGATAGAGATCACGGGCTCGCCCTCTCTGCGACTCTTCTATTCGGTCGACTGGAGAGAGGTTAATCGTAGCTTGAGGGCGTGAGTTTACGTCCTCAATTGCCGTTATTAAAGGAAACGACGCGGTACTGTGACACAAACCACAAAGGGTGATGGCTGCCATCGAGGGCTTTTACTCCCAGAATACATTTTTTTTTTTACTCTGCAATACTGTAAACATCGAAACCAATATGATGTTGTTGATGTTTTAGGAGTGCAGCGCACTTGCTTCAAGGTGCAAGGTTCATGCATTTGACTTTGCAGCGCGTGAATCGCAATAAATTTTACTTTGGCACGTGCAATTCACGATACTGGCCATGGGGCTGGATGCAGACGGCGACGTTGACGGTGCCGCAACCTATCTTCGAGTTCGTGAAGGCAAAACTCGAAAAATGGAGCCAGTCAGCCCTTGCTGCGATTCTGAAGGATCATTAGCAATACGAGGACAAGATCGCGGAGCGCTGTGCGATGACGGGTGAGTCGAATGACAACGTTGTCGTCAGCATCAAGTCCACGTTGAAGACGGAGGTCATGGACTACGTCGAAAAGCATGAGTTCAAGCGATAATGCGTTGATCACGTATATCGAACTACTTTATCGTAACAAGCTCAAGGCTGCATAGATGGTGAACGGCCACGTACCCGACATCGACCAGCTTTTCTCGAAGAAGCTGAGCATGAACCTGCGTGAAGGTGATATCAGCGCACGAGTGGCGGAGTACTTAATCACATTCGACGAGATTGTCGAAGATAACGGGTTGCAGGCCTTGCTGGAAGGGGAGCCGGCGATCGATGACACTGGAAAGCAGCGCACGAAGATGCACTGTAGGCTTCTTGCTCGACATGTAAACCAATTCAGCCTGCAAAATTGGTCAAGGTTGCAGGTGGCGCTGTCATGTACTGTCATGAGTCGGTCAAGCTTAACCTGCGTATCGAGACCGCTGCGGGACCGGTGTATCTGGAAAAGATTGAGTGCTTGGTTTTGGATGCCGAAGATGATGAGTTGCTGCTTGATGCTCCTACGTTGACTTGTCTTGGAATTAACGTCGACCGGGTGATCGAATAACTTGCGGAGCGCGGTCATATGCAGGATGACCTTGTTGCTGATGATATACCTGACATAATGTGGATGTTCTCGGGGCTGGTGAAGGCAACGAGCTGCAAAGCGCTCTAAAAACTTTGATTAGCGACGCTATTACTAATGGATTTGAGCCCAAATTGGTTGAAGATCTGTGCGCCTTGATGATGAAGTACGCTGATTGTTTCGTGTGCGACTGGGAGCAGATCCACCGCCAAGATTGAGCCTCTCTATGTGAAAGAGCTGTACCGTAGCGTGCTGCTTTGAGACTTTACCCAGAGGCTCAAAGCATGGTTTTGAGGGAGTACGTTCGTGAGTTGGAAAAGTCGAACTTGTTAAATGCAACAACAGCAGTCGCTGGGCATATGCTATCTTACCGATGAAGAAGCATGACGGAGGGTACTGCATAGCTGTGGACTACTGGCCAGCGAACCAAAAGACTATTCCAATTGATGGAGCAGCTCCCAAATTGACTGTCATTGCCGAGGAAATTCGTGGGGCTTACGGCAAGGGTCTATTCGATCTGCTGAAGGGTTTCTGTCAGGCAACTCTCGTTGAAGGCAGCCAAGAATTCTTCAGTTTCATCACGGAGGATGAAATCTATACGCCTAAAGAGTACCCCAAGGTGCAGCCAAATCAGCTGTCCATTTCCAAGCCCAAATTAACGACTGTTTTCGGAATATGCTGCACACATCTTTGCTCGCTAACATTGACGACCTGTTGCTCAACGCTCGTACTGCATAATATTATCTAGGCAATCTGACTCATTTCTTCTCAATTGTATGCGATAGGGGTTTGAAACTCTAGGTGAAGAAGTGCACGTTGCACTCTACTAAATGCAGCCATCGCTGAGCGAGGACAACGCAAAGTACATCTTGCTGGCGCGCGACTTGTCTGGGCATATGAAGAGATCGATGCGTTCCGCGCTGTGCTCGAGATGGTCGAGTGGCCGTGCAAGCTGTCATTTGCTGATCCAAGTGCAATTATGTGCATGTCTACAGATGCTTCGTCCACGGGATGGTCTCAGTTCATCACTCAGGTTGCAGAGTGGATCCAAGACCTGCCGGTCGAGCAGCAGAAGCATGAGCTGATACCATACCGATCGGGACTGTTCAAAGGTGCACAATTGAACTGGTCAGTGATAGAGCGCGAAGCCTACCAGCTTGTTAAAGCGTGAGAGGCCCTTGCATACTTGCTGGACCGCGAGCTTGGTTTCAGGATTTGTTGTGATCATTCCAACCTCATCAAGATGTTCTCACCAGACCAGAAGGTTAATTGGCAAATTGCAGCGCTAGGTCTTGCAGATGGCCAGCTACCACTACTCCATTCACCACATTGCTGGCAAAAACAATGTATGGGCCGACATCATATCGCGTTGGGGACAGCCCGATGGCAGCAGGGCAGCTACAACGATCAGTGTGAAGCACATAAGGACGCGCAACGCAGCGCCTGTCACGGAGCTACGCCCTCTTCAGGGCGAAAGGTTCGTGTGGTCAAGCCTCGAGGCTGTCACGAGCGCCCAGAGAGCGAACCAGTCAATGCTGCGTGAAGCTGTTGACTAGCTGAAATCCAGCTTACATGGACTCTATAAGGTTGCCACACACCGCCACGAGCAGCAGCGGCTGACAGCCATTACCAAGTCCAAGGGCTTTGAGTGCAATTTTCCTGTTGGCGATTTTGTGCTGTGGTCGCGCATTGATAAGCGCATCCTTGGCAATAAGTTGCTTGGCCGTTGGATTGGGCCATTTCGCGTTGTGGAAACGCTACCGCGCTCGGTAAACTTTTCTACGGATCGCATTTAGGTCAGATCAGAATATGGGTCTGATCGCAAATATCTGTTTTTTCTTGCAGATATGACTTTGGGTCGCATGTTGCATGCCAGAATAGTCATGCCAGACTGTATGAGCGGTTGCACCCAAGTGGTATCAATAGAATTCTTTGAGATCAACGTCGCATTCAGGGTCTGAATCTAATGACTGCGATTTCCAGCAAGGATCTCGGCCCAAGAAAGACACCTATTCCACCTGAAGCAAGCGATCAGGCACCAAATGAAGCGTCTTCGAATCTCCGAGCCTGCTGCGACAATAGCTATGGAGCGCGGAGTCTTAGATGCGTTGACTGTCATCCCACCTAGTGAGGTAGATGGGCGATATTGCGTGGATAAAACAGCAGATAAATGCGCGATGCCGCTCTCAGGGTGTGCGGTATGTACGGATCAAGTGGACTGCATTTTGGACATACTTTCGGCGTACGTGGACCGACGGCCATTATGGAATGTGCATGGCATGAGTAACAGAATCATTGCAAGGACGAACAATCCTCTTGAGCGGTTCAACCGTGAGATGAACGCGGCGTTCGCGACACTCATCTTAGCATGGCGACGTTCATCAAGACGATTGAGGTCTTGCTCGCCAACATTTTGCGACTCTTGAAGCAGTGCGCGGTCAGCGTGCGCCACGTCGCACAGTCGAGACAATTGCTATGCCTTCTGCACCAGATCTCGCCGGTGTTGTTGTTAATGATATCTCTAGCGATGAGGAAGATGAAGATGATTAGCCAGATGACGAAGGTGGTGAGTCATCGAGCAGCGGTGATAATGGAAACAATGACAGTGGAACTGGCGAGAATGACGAAATTGTTGAAGTTTCTGCAGGAATTTCGCTGTAGCGGCAAGACTGCTGCACAGTCCTGTCATCTACTTACTATTGCATATTCATTTTCAATTGCACTAATTTTTCTATGTCCTATTGTATGACCCATTCAATTAGGCTGGATGCACGATTATGTTGGTCTGCAGATACTTGTTAGCTCCCATCTGTGCGGCGGGAGGGTTCTCGAGGTAACCCCCTCCTGTATCGATTGGAAATGTCCGCTTTACACGAATCGGACGTTTGGTTTAGTCTGAGACGTGAACGGACAAGCTACACCGCTTGCATTCTAACTGTACTTGACTACGTTGATGTTGAAGTATGAAGTTGCCGCCTGTAGTACGCAACGATTTCGACGATCAGGTGTTTGGTCTGGCCTGGCTCACCGGTCAGATATTCAACCAGATCCATGAGTCTGGCCCGACCAGAATGCGACCCGCAAAAAAATCTATCCCGCACTCTTTCATGATTCAGCACCTCATCACTGGTGCTCGCTATGACGTACATAGGTCCCGGCTTAAGCTCTACCGTGACGCAGACCTTGATATGACCGCAGAGGTATTAGAGCAGGCCTCCCTTCAAGGAACTGTGCTTGAGATCAGAGCGTTTATAGGCCACCGTTCCAATTGTATGACTGGAGAGTGGGAGCTGCAAGTCGCCTGGAAGGGACTACATGACATCGAGAACTTTTGGGAGCCGTTTGCTGCTATGCTGCGCGACGTTCCAGCCATTGTTGGACACTATGTGCGTCAACATGCTGCCAATGACCTGGCTCAGTTTCTTTAGCAACGCAATTCAGTCAGTCGTCCACGCTGTGGTACATTTTCGAGGATGGTTACTTGCGGGGCAGCAAAGCCACGGAGCAGCAGCGCCAAATGCAATTGACCACATAGTCAGCGAAGCGAGCACCAGAGCACCAATCGAATTACATCCACCTCGCTGTCGAACAACAAATCCGCAACTTCCTTAGCAGTAAATAACTGGGGGCAGCACACGGCATTCTTGCTCACGCCGCTGCGTCTTCGCGCCAAAAGCTGCGCACGTCACACTTTTTGAGGCACTTCACGAGGCCAACTATTTAAAATTACACATATACCCGCCTTCACTGCGAAATACTGCAAAACCGTTTAGACTCGATCAAAGTATACGACGCGAGCGCCTTGGGGGCAACCAAGCATAACCACCGACCGATCGGCAGGCAGCCCTCATGGCGCGCGGCGGCTCCGAAGAGGGGGCGACGGCGGGCGACGTGCTGGACTGGCTGGCGCGTCGCTCGCAGGGCGAGATGACGGCGGCGCGTGTGCTGCGCGCGATCCGCGCGGCGGGCGGGTCGGTGCCGCTGGGCGGCCGGAAAGGCGGCGGTGCGGCGACCAAGGCGGCTGGCGCGCTGGCGGCGCTGCGCGACGGGGACGCCGAGTTTTTGCTGTCGGCGGCGCTGGCGGACGGCGCGAGCGAGGAGCAGCAGGAGATGGAGCTGTGGCGCGTGGCGATGGCGTGCTGCGCGCTGCCAGTGGCGGTGAGCCCCGCCGAGCAGGAGGCGGCGCTCAAGGCGCACGTGCAGGACGCGCTGGGGGTTGCCTCGATCCGAGAAGCAGGGGCTGACTGGCGCGCCGCGGTCGAGAGAGTGTGCGCGCACTACTACGCGGAGCGCCGGCGGTTCTTTGAGGTCCGCATTGCGCTGCTGCGCGCGGCGCTGGCGACCTCGCCACGCGTGGCGCTCGGCCACCCTCACAGCCAGATTGTGGACGAAGTGGTGGTCGAGCTGCTCAAGGAAGGGTTGCGCGAGGCGTTGGAGCGCGAGCTGAGTGGCCGGACGGAGCTGAGCCCACCCAACTTTTACGCTGTCGCCGCGCAGGACGTCGGGCAGGCGCGGCTATCACGCGACTGGGAGCTGCAGCTTCTTGAAGAGGAAGCCCTGCTGCGTGAGCTGCTATTGTTGGTGATCTACATCTCGAAGGATATTCCACCTTCGCTGGACAACGCCGTCGAGATTGCGACAGCGGTGCACACATGGGACACAGAGTTTGCAGATGGGGTGCTGTCGCCGAGTGTCTTGGCGCTACCCGAGGCGCAGTTCAAGTTGCGCCGCATTACAAACCTCGGAGTCTTGCTGGCAATTCGCGTGATCCATGACGCAAGTGGTACTAGCCAGCTCGGATCTCAAGCGACGAAGGCGTTGCAATGGTCTCGCGATTTCTTTTTGCAAAGGTTGATTTCTTCCCAAAGCCTCAACGGAAGCGAGTCTCCTTCGGCTGTGTCCTCGCCCACATCAGATCTGGCATCCTCCGCAGTCCCAGGATGTCTGCTGCTGGCTTGGGCGTCGTTGCTTGCCCGGATATATCGCCAAAAGGCTGGTTCCACAAGCCGTAACGAGCGCGAGATCGAAGAAATTCTGCAGCAGTGCCTCCTTGCTGCCGAGCACATGCACAGCTTCCACTTTCTGCATGCCACCTTGAGTGAGCTCGTATTTGATAACGGCATAGTAGACGGCCCAGTCAACGTGGGGTCGGTGGACTTGAAGACGATGTGGGATCTGCCTCAAAGCAGTAGCGTCTCACTTCATGAAGTTCACGTACCGAGCCTGTCTGCTCGTGGGACTCGGACGAAAGCGTCGCTGGCGGGAAGCTCATTGCGTGCTGCAGTTTTTCAGCTTGTGGGAGCCGAGTTTCTGAACGATGCCCTCATGGAACTCGCTTTCATGGAAAACCTGGACAGTGTGCAGCAGCTGCAAGCAATGGTGAAGCTTGTGCTTCCAGTCATCTCGACGCCTAGCGTCGCTCAAGAAACGTTGGAGCCCGAATCCAGTGACAGCTCTCTGTCGAGTGATGGTGCACTGAATTATCTGTTGGGCAAAGCGAGAGATCAGCTGCCGCAGAGTCTACTCCCGTACCTTCGCCTGTATACAGCACTCTCTGCGAATGTGGATGGCCCGTCATCGCCGGAAGTTCTTCGTCATGTGCTGGGGGAGTGGAGCGAACCTATCGTACTTGATGCGGACGGCGCTGAAAGCCGTGTTCACAAGCAGCTGCCGCCAGACGCGTACTTCCGATTTGTTGATGGTGCTGCTACAAGCAGTGGGAAGCGAGAAGTTGAATGCACCCAGACTTTCCTCTATCAAGAAGACCAGCTCATCATTCCTGTTGGCACCGTCGGGATTGTCGAGGATTCCCCAGACCTCTCCGAGGCTACCGTTGCGTGGATTCTGAACAGCAACTACGAGTTCTGCGTGTGGGATTTGGTTGCTGCTGCTATGGACCAAGTTGTTGACGGAGTCCAAACATCTTCATTCGCACTAGTTGGACAAGGCAAGGATTTCGAAACGACAACAGCACTCTTCGAGTGGATTGCGCAAGTTGGTTGCCAGCGTGATGGTGGACGAGACTTGGTCACGGAGATTGGTCGTGGTTGGTCGGAAACTCGACTTCGTCGCTGGTGGACAAGTCGCCACCTTCCGTTCCCCCACAAATTTCTTCCACTGCTGGTGCGACATCGAGTAACCCTACCCATCCTATTAGAAGCCTCTCGCGAAGATCTGGTGGCGTGGGGGATTCGTGACCGATACACAAGGGAACAGGTTTTGGCGCATATCAACAATTCCCAAAACTCTTCCCAGTCACAATCTGCAGTTGAAACATCGAACAGCACCAGCTTCGAGTTAGATGGCTTGACACACTTGATTCGCCGGCTGCTGGGATTTGTGGACGCATTTGTCCATTCGCCTACACCTGCTGTGGACGGTGACGATGAAGCCGAGTATAGTCGCCCAGCGTGGAATGCGCGCCAGCTCGAGTTTGTGACTGCTTGCTACGGCGCACTCACCACACTCTTATCGTCGACCCGAGGAGTTGGTGTCTTAATGGAAGAACTTGGAGGAGCGTGTAGTGACAATTGTGTACGGCTGATTGTGACCGGCGCTAAGAAGATGTTTGAGCATCAGGAGCGCCACACCGGGAAGTATCCTGTGCTATCGGCTACGCAGGAGATTTTTGTCAACATCATCCGTTGGTTGTTTGAGCTGCAAGCACAACACGCAGGCGGACTCACTGCTTCCAGTTCGACCCTCGCAAGCTCGACTTGGCTTGCCAGTCAGAATGGAGCCAGTATTGCAGAGGCTCAAAAGATCTGGTTCGTCAACTGTGTCGAATTCGTGCTGGAGGTTCTGTCAACCTACGAGAGCTGGAAGTTTGCGTCGTTTCACGACCGCTGTGAAACCTCGATTCGTTGCTTCCGACTTGTATATGTACTGCTGGCGGGACGAAACTACACTGATGCCTCTAATGGGTCCAGTGAAATGCTGACCCAATTCCAGACTGCTCTGCGATCGAAGATAATGGGGGACACGTCAGTCCTGATGAAACTCCTGCGCTCGACATGTGGGATCCTTTCGACAGAAACGGGTCATGTCAAGCAGTGGAACAGCATCGCAGCTGATGCTAGCATCGATGACGCCGGATTACTGGCTTCACGCCCGCTCACTGCCTTCCGTAGTAGTGGCGAAGGTTCTGTAGATGACGGCAACCAGATCTACCCACTGAACTTCGCAGCCGACAATTATCAGCCTACAGACATCCTGGAAATGGAGTCACTTGTCGTCTCGTGCTTGAAGCTGATCGAATTGCTAATTTCCCAGAGCGAGAATTCATCCGGAGCAGCAATGACATTGCTGTTGACTCCGATCGACGATGGAGGTCCCAAGATGAACCAATCTCTGACGCTTGTAACTTTATGTGGTGGATATCTGGGTTACCCGGTGTCGCGTTCCCCTGAGATTGCGTACTGGTCGCTGAGAATTCTTCAACATACGTGCGAAGCTCTTGATGCCCGTAACTGGGGTGTAGTTAATGCTTCAGCTGGCATCACGTCTGCAAGTAACCACTCTTTAGTTGCTCAGTTCCCAGACAAGCGTGATCTAAGTTTTGTGCGAGATGCACTCGAGTCGTTGGTACGCCAATCAGTTGACCACACCCATGTCCGAAAGGAGTTCTTGGTATTCCTGAACGTCGCACTCGAATATCAGCCTGGGTTCCTCGCATTTCTTCTGTTCAGCGATGACTCGGACAGCAGCGTGTCAGGTAGCAGCTCGAAGCGCTTTGTTGGTATGATTGAACGATTCCTCGTATCATCGGAAGCAATGCTCGAGCGTTCCTCCGATCTCTTTTGTGTTGTGCTCGACTTCATCTTGCAAGTGTGGAAGGGAGCGGTCAGAGATCGCAACGGACTCCATAACCGAATTGCGTTGACGTTAAAGGGCTCATCGACTTTTTGGAAGAATTTAACCAAGGTCATGTACATCCAGCTACCGCTCAGTACTGACGAGCATAGCCCTCTGAACACGATGGAGTGGTTCTCGCTGGACGCTAATCGGTCGTTGATCCCGAACGAAGTGTACCTTGGGCGGTCGAGTTCGTACGGTTACCTTGCGCGTGGGTTTGTTCTCCAAATCATGACGCTCGAGTGGCATTACAATATGTCCCAAGATCAAGGCAAAGAACAACAAAATGTGAATGGGTTCATCGAAGTTCTCGAAAAGTTCCGGACGGACGATTTGTACGCACAGTGGCTGCGAGCGTTCACGCGTTTTGACTACTCACAAGATGATTTCAGTCGAGCGTTTGCAATGATTGCGCCGTACCAACGCTCACAGACCATCGGGCGGATCGATATCATCGGAGGTCCTGAGCTGTCGGGTAAATCTCTCTCGTGCTACCTTGATGGTATTGTATGCGACGTGAGCATGCTCTCGTGGCTCTTCAATGGAGAGTTTGGGCAAACTAGAGCCGTGGGCAATATGCTCAAATGTGTCAAGTGGTGCAATCTTCAAGGCGCATACATTCACTCCCAGCTCTTCGCGTTGACCCACTGGAAAAAATTCATGGAGGTGCTGAGCCTGCAGTCTGGGAGCGACAGATCTGAATCCGATGATGCCGTTACTACCGCTTCAACTACCACCGCACCAGCTATAGCCTCCGACACGCCTACACGTCGCAGCTTCAAGCGCAAGGAGTCGATGATTGCTGCACCTCCTCGAGGGGAGTCTACAGATCCGAGCAGCAGCTCTTCCCTCGCAGCAAACTCAAGGCTGTCGACGATCGATGATGCATCCTCCACTTCAGCCCCGACGTCTGCCTTGCTAGCTTCTAACTTTGCAGGCGACCGTACGTCGTACGGAATGATCCGTGTGCTCGCTGACGTACTCGTGGCACGCCTTGAAAGTGCTGGTGCTGGAGCAGAAGTCGGAGATGCTAAGCTTGATTACTGCATGCTAGTTCACCTTTCGGAACTTGTGACGCTGTTGACATCAATGCTGCACCACCAATTCTGTCGCATTATCCAGAAGACTCGGAATCCGCGGTTCTCTCAGACGCAACAGCGTTCTGATCGTGACGGTACCAAGATGACTGTCCAGAAGTGCTACAGTTTGCTCGTTATCATTGAAAAAGTGCTGCGGTGTATTGACGGCTCAATTCGGCAACACAGAAGTGGCATGGAAGTCGATTCCATGGAGGATGCTGGTGATGCTGCTATGGGAACGTGGAAAAGACTCGTCAGGAACGTCGAAGTGCGCCTCGGTTCGCTAAATGTGCACGTGCGAACTGAGCTGGCAACAGCGGGAGTACTCTTGGTCCACCACATGACCCAGATTCAGTCAAGCACTTCGAGTCCACAGCACCAACAATCAGTGTTGGAGAACTCCTCAACCCAACTATTGGTATACGTGCGCTTGGCACACCACAGCCTCGACAGCTTGAAGCTTTGTGATTCGCTTGCGCACTCCGCTTCGAGGGAGACTCTTTTCAACGTAAACTGGGGTCTCTTCCGAGAACTCTTTGATAAGATTTCGCACACTGCTACCAAAGGGTCTCTGGCAACGCAAAAGATTGTACTCGACAGCGGTGAACTGTGGTGGTCTTACGTCCAAGGACTTGAGCACGAGCATGACGGAATTGGATCTCTATTTCACATGTTGGGGCAGTGGGTTCGTGCAAATACCGACAAGGATGCTGGACAGCAACACCAGCAGGCGCGTCAGGTTCTCGACGGACTTTCATCCATCGTCTGGAACAGTGATAACCGTGATATCTGTCGGCGAGTCATGGGAAGTCAATCGCGATTGCGTCTCTTCCGATTTTTCGCAACTGAGATTCTGCCGACGGTGGAATCCACCTTAGAGGAAGAAAGCAAGCAAAGTGGAGCTCGCGGATATTGCACAAACCAAAGTGCGGGTGGTGAGGGAGAGACTAAGAAGGTTGACAAGCTTGCGCGATCAACAATGCATTCGATCTGGTGCTCTGCCGTGGACTTCATCGCTGGGCTGATGCGTCTGGAAAACTCTCGCATCAGTGTTAATGACGAGTACCTCGCTGGCGTCTGGGAGTTCCTCTCTCGTGCAGAGAAGCAGCTACTTGCGTCGTTCCACCCCCCAACGCGATTCACGCTGGCGTTGGTGATGGAGCACCAGTCCATTTTGCGCTTAATGGTTGCTCTCAGCTCGAACGACCATCGACGGAAAGAGTGGAGACAAGCATTCCCAAGGAGTTGCGCGATTCTGATGGAGCAGAGCCGGCAATTGCTAAAGCGAAGCTCATTGTTGCTGGGCTCGTCGTCTGCAGCAGAGAGTAGTAAGGGCCAAGAATCAAAGAGGGGTGGGGGACGAGGAAGCATTACATCAAGACGTTCAGGAGGAGTGGCGGCGCCAACTACAACGAGTGCTCTGATCCCGTTTACCTCGCTGGCATACGCGCACAAAACGCTGCTGCATGAACAAATCCAGCCGATTGAAACATTGGACGAACACCATCTGACAGCCTACTACGAGCGGGTCGAAGCCGAACTGGTCGAGATCGTTCGCCTCTCAAGCCTCCTGTTAACATCGTGGACTCCAAGCCTGGTCTCTGTAGACTCGACGGTTGTTGTTGACGGTGTGCGGTACCTGGACGACGAGCGTCTCGTGCCACTGTTGTCTTTCGGACCACCCAGTGAGGCCATGACCACCAACAGCGAGCCCAGTCTCGGCCACTTGTGCCACTCAATCGAGTTTTTGTTGGCACGACTAGTGGACACACCCGAGAACTCGCAGTTGGCGAACACGATCAACTCTAGCGGGTTGCTAATCTTCAAGACGTTCTTGCTACACGCCGAGCTGTACGAGCATTCGAAGAAGGACAAGGACGAGTTCGCTAGCTTTTTCGCCAAGGTCGATGAACGGCTACGCGAGCCCTCGGCTACTGGCATCGATGCTGAACTTTTCAAGTTGCTGGCAGCAGTGAGCCGCGTCTGACTGGGGGCACGATGAGACTATATCCACAGGAATCGAAAACGAGGGAACTACAGTAGATTTTCTACTCTTCGTTGCTGTACTTGTTTGCACTTCATTGGGTGCTCGCTCGTTTCGCAATAGCACCCACACTTACGACTAGGCTAGGAACGTCCTCCCATTGCCACTCTAGCTAGCTAGCTTACGCGGAGCTCAGCATGGAGTTCAGGATGTGGTGCAGCAGCGTGTACTGTGAGTCGCGGCTGTCAACGGGGACAGCGTTCAGCGCACTCTGCAGCTCCTGCAGTACACTCGTAACAAAACCTGCGATTGTCTGGTCGCGGACATCCATCACCAGCAAAGACTCCCGCAGCCAGGTGAGCTTTGTCTGAAGATCATCCTCCAAGTCAGCTCCAAGCTGCTGGACGAGGCACAGAATAATCATCTGCGAAAGCTTGGGCGGGCGAGTGCACAGCACCTGTCGCGCATCGCACTGCTGGCATGCATACGCGACCAGCTTCACGTTCTGCGCGCCAAGTGCCACCTTAAACGCTTCCTCGTAGTCTTCACGCGCCTGATACTCAGCCACGGTAGCCTTCTGGGCCTCAAATTGCATCTCTTCTGGAGTCTTTGCTGGCACATCGGTGCTACCAGCGGCACCACCTCCTGCAGCAACCGCTGAGCTCAGGGCCTCCACTTGGTGGTTCAGGTTGCTAACCACCTCTGACAAGTGCTTCAGCTGGCTCAGAACCTGCGCGTTGCTCTTGCTCTGCCCGCTTCCCTCAAACGCACTCCGAGTTCCCTTCACGAACGTGTCATTGATCTGCTCAAACATCTTCTGCGTCGCCGCCTGGAATGACGGGATGATGATGTCCTGGAAGCACTCGCGGAAGGATTCACGCACCGGCTGGCGGACGTCATCCACGACACGTTGCACCATCTCGTCGACGCCACTTCCCATTTGCTCAGGAAGTGCGCTGATGAGGGACTCATTCAGCTTCTGCTCCATCTGCGGGATGAGCTTCTCAGCGATCACGTGCTGGAATCCGTTCTGCACTGGCTTCATGAAGTTGTGCTCCATCGTATGCAGCACAATGCGACCCATGGCAGGCACAAGGACAGTCTGCAGCTGCTTCTGGATCGACTTCTCTACTTGAACCGCCACCTGAGCGGTCAAATGGTTGCCAAAGTTCCCCATCAGCGTTCGCATCTGTTCGCGAAGTTGTTCGTCGCGCTGAACTTGACTGGCCTCCATGCGACGCAAATATGCCAGAACTGATTGTTGCTGGGTCTCACTTGCCAAGTCATCAATCGACGGGTCGTATTGGATCGACGCCTCATCCTGGAACGCACGAACGGAAGATGAAGGGGACGAGCGAGCGTATGAACGCAAGCTCGGCGCCGCACCTTCATCGCCCGCGAGAGAGGAAACTCCATCATCAGTCCCCAGGGGAAGCTGAAGCGATCGGGGAATGCTTCGCGCAGGGGAAGATGGGGGAGACGCACGCTGGGCATCCGCGTCGTTGTCTGATGCGTCTCCATCAACGGGAGTTGTCTGGACGTCAATCTCTGTCTCGGGTGTCGAGGCCACACCAGTTGCTCGAGGTGACTCGGCAGCTGATTGGAACGACGTCTCCACGTTTTCACCCTCCGTTGTCACGGCACCCACGGTTTGACCGAAACTCGCAGAAACCTCAACAGATGGAAGCTCATCTTCGATGGAGCTACCGGCATGCTGCCGAGCACCAGGAATGTAACAATCTCGAGCGCTGACGTGATACCGCTGAATCGCCTGGGTCTGGAGACAGTAGAGCTGCATCGCAAAATCGAGCTCAGCGTTTTCACCGTCTTCACCGGAGCGAACCGCTTGACTATGAGAGCGGTTCAAGATACCCATCGAGAGGACTGGATACGCCAACGTGAACTCGGTGACGTTGTCGAAACGGCGAGGAGTTCGCGCATTGCTGCTTTGCGCAAGATGAAACGCGTAGACGAGCGGGTTGACGCGATCCGCGACGAAGAGGAACTGCCCCGTTGGGTCGAGAAGGGTTTCGTTGATCGCGGTCGAGTCTGCTGGACGAGCAGGGCCGGAAATCGATACTGTCTGGTAACACGTCGGCTGCGAGCTCTCCGTGAGTGCGGCGTTCCACAAGGAAAGCCGTGTGTTCCCCTCACCCCCAATCAGCAGTCCAGGTTGTGTGAGCAAGTTGCCACCGTAAAAGTGGAGGCTATTCACCTCTGCGCCACTGAAGGGGTCGAATCGGTGCACGAACTCAGCCGGTTGGCCCGGTAGGCGGCCCTGAAGGCGGTAGATGTGCACGAACCCATCGCTTCCAGCGGTCACAATCGCATCTCCCACAGGAGAAAACGCCATGTCGTTGATCTGCCCAGACGTCTGGCCGCAAACGACACTAATGTCGTACAGATTCTCGGCCCCCACACCCTCGTCGTTCACGTTCGACAAGTCCGCGACAAACGCCACGCTTCCGTTGGCGATTGCGATCTTGTTCGAGTCCGTTGGGTGCCACTTGACGCGCTGAGCCGGTGTTGGCACGAGCTTGAGCAACTCTCGGCTCATGGGGTCGCTCACAATCCCCCAGATGGCGATATGGTGGTCCGTACCGGCACTCAGCAGCAGGTCTGACTTGTTGTTGAAGAATGCGAGCTCCGTCACGGCGTGGTGCTCGTGCTTGCGCAGCAGCAGGCGGTCCACCGAGCTCTGGCTGATGACCCGGATGAGTCCGTTGCGGATCGGGTACGAGATGAAGTGCTCGTTGACCGAGATGAGGTTGCCTAGCTGCGACGTGCGCTCCGAGTTGTACAGCGTGATCGGCATGACCTCGAGCGAGCGGCTCTCACTCGGGTCCGTCTCTCCTCGCGCCTGGTACTCGACACGATCTCCTACGAGCGGCGTGCCAGGCGGCACCACGCTCGCCCCGACCTGCGAGTTGGCGTGCATGGGGCTGCCCGCCAAGGAGCTAACGTTGGATCCTGCTCCGTTGCTGCGGCTACCGTCGACCGACGTGACGCTCGTGGCGCTGCGCGGCGCGGTCGGGAAGGCCGGGGGCACGGGCTGGAACTGCGACGGGAAGGGCGGCGGCGACGGGCCTCTCCTCGGCGGCGGGAACTGTCCCCCATGGCCAGGCTGCGCGAAGTACTGGAGGTTGGTGGCGAGCAGCGCGGGCGGCGGCGCGGTGCTGGGCACGGGCGGCGCGGGCGGCTGCGCGCGCAGGTAGCTGTTCATGGGCATGTTGTTGGCAGGCGACAGGAACTGCTGCAGGAACGACTGCTGCTGCGCGCTGATGGGCTGCGGCGCCGGCGGCGGACCTGGCGGCAGCGACCCGCGCGGCTGCAGCAGCTGGTGCAGCGGGTTGGCGCTGTGCGTGACCTCGGGCGGCGCCAGCGGCAGCGGAGGCGCGGAGGGCAGCAGCCCGGCGCTGGCCGTGCTGCTGCTGCGGCTGTGGCGCCCGCCGGCGTCTCCGGCGTCGCTGCTGCGCGAGCTCATGAGGGTGCGATCCGGCGTTCTCTAAGGGGGGAAGGCGGCTCACTGACCGTCTACTGTGTATGACGGGCGGCATCTGGCCAGTAAGTGCGCATGCTGGCGCGGTTCGAATGCGAACCACAAAAAGCGAACCTTGTCGGACAGCGAGGCGGCTCGAGACACCTTCGCGCGACACTACCTATTCTCAGACGGCAACTTCAAAGACCAGAGCACCAAGAGGCGCCGCCAGATGGGCGTCGTCCTCCGGCCGCTGCGGCCGCGACCACCGATCGGCGCCAGCAGCGGCGGCAGTGGCCTGCAGGACGCTCAACACCTGCGGGGACGACGCGGGCATGCGGCCGCACGGGAGGGGCGCGCACTCCCCGACTGCAGCCGTACCGCGCACGCTCCTAGCCGCACCAGGATGGACGCGCTGCCGACATCGACGCCGACGCCCACGGCGCACGGCGGGTCGGCCTTCAGCATCAACGACGTGCTCAACCTGCCCGCGCACATCGACCTGCTGGACGATGTCGACCTCGAGAGCGCCATGATGATGCTAGAGGCGCCGAGCTCCCCGTCCATGATGTCGCCCGCAGCCATCAACGCGTACCGGCGCGAGTCCAACGACAACCTCGAGCTCAGCGTCGGTTCGATCGCCGAAACGTTCTCAGTTGAAGACACCGAGTCGCCGCACCCGACAACCGGGCCGCTCATGGGCGCCGGGAATGGCGCTCACGCTCGCCCCAGTTTCTCACCCGGACTCAAGATCAGAGTCAACGGACGCCACTCGCTCACCAACGCGCTTGCGCTGACGCCAGTCGTGAACGAACATGTTCATATAAAGCAGGAGGTTGCCGAGAGCAGTACTACAAACCAAGCTGTTGTCAAGCAGGAGACCGCGAACACACCGTCCGCGCCAGACCTGTCGCCTGTCATGGACTCGTTCCTTCGCGAATCGTGGGAAGATATTGTCGACAGCGGATCTCGCTCGGCGCGCTCATCCCTGAAATCGCTCCCGTCTGTACTGACACCGACAATGCTATCACCCACACTCGGTCGTGTCAACCCACTCCCGCTGAGCTTTTTCCTGCCAGGATCATCGAATTTCCTCCCCACGCCATCATTTAGCAAGAACGGACAAGTACTTGCCGCATCAATCCCCGGCCCGCCGTCAGCACTGCGTACAATTTCCGCCGCTTCAACGGCATCATCGGCTTCAACGGTGTCGTCCATGTCGTCTAACTCTTCCGGGACCCGAAAGGCTCCAAGGAGGGCAAAACAGTGCGTCATGGAAGGTTGTACGCGCCGAGCACAGTCAAACAACCGATGCAAGACGCATGGCGGCGGTGCACGTTGCCAGATGCCGGGTTGCGACAAAAGCTCTCAAGGTGGTGGTCTTTGCCGCGCTCACGGTGGCGGCAAAAAATGCCGAGTCCCTGGTTGTACGAAAGGCACGCAGCGCTTGGGTCTTTGCTACTTGCACGGTGGCATCCGTCGCTGCATAATGGAAGGCTGCAAGAAAAAGGATCGCGGTAACGGGTATTGCATCTCACACGGAGGCGGTCGAAGATGTGAGATCGAAGGTTGCACGCGGTCTGTCCGCAAGGGCAACCATTGCCAGATGCACCAGAACAGTGCTGAGCCCGATGCATTCATGGTCAGCAGAGGTTGAGGTATCTCTAAATTCGTGAAACTTCTCAGAGCACCGACATGTTAAGCGATGAGTTCGTTCTGCATACCAATAATGATAGTAAACTGCAGTAACCGAAGCCAATCTTGCGTCTTGTGCCGATATGCCGAGGCTATCCGGTGGGATTGGAGAGGGCTAGAGGGAGCTCACATTCACACGAAGACCTTCGAAGCTGGACACAAGTTCTTGGGCGACCTGTTCAACTTCCTCGGCATTACGACCCTCGATCGTCATGCGAGTGTTGAAACTCTCGTCCTTGACACCCGTCTTCTCGCCTGTAAGGTTGATGTAGCTACCAATTGCAACGTTGGGATGGGCTTTTGCGACGGCCTTGAGAGGCGCAGCGATGTCTGCTTCATACTTGAGGGTATTCACCTGAACACAAGAAGATCTCTCCTGTCAACTGGAAAGTCATGGACACGAACAGAATTGCGACGTACAATGGCACGGTGAATAGGGACACCGACGAACCGCTCCTCGTTTGTTGTGAGCATATCGCGCACCATGGACGGGATTCCAGGTAGAATGTACACGTTATGAACAACAGCGATGGGGGTCCACGTCGAGGTTGTCAGGGTCTCGCACCCCTCCGGGAGCATCGCCATCCGCTTGACGTCGTCGTTGAGCTCCACGCGGTTGAACTTCTTGGCCGCTTCGCGAAGACCCTCAAGCGTCGGCTCATGGATCGCAACCCCGCGTCCGAACGCCTTCGCCTGTTGAAGCCCACATGTAAGCAAGGCTCACGCATGCAAATTGATGCCTTTTGCAAAAGACTCACCACGCCCTCGTACGTGATGTCATCGTGCGTCGGCCCAATACCTCCCGTTGTGAACACATACCCAGTCGGCCCCACCAGGTCCGAAAGCTCCTTCACCGTCGAAGAAATCACCTGAGGATACGAGGACCATAGTCAGCTACCAGCGCTCCGATCAAACCCCATCGCACACGACCGCACATCCATCTCGTCGGGGATGACCACCACGCGAACGAGATCAATCCCGCGGCGGAACATGAGCTTGGCGATGAAGCTGGAGTTGGTGTCCTGCGTCTGTCGTCGTCGTGCTCATGTCAGCTCCACACCCAACACCTCATTCTGTCATTTGCGTCTCCGAACCTTCCCAGTGAGCACCTCATTACCGACGACGCACACGGCCGCGCGAGGAGCGGCGACGGCTGGCGACGACATGGAGAAGCGAGAAGAAGAAGCAGAGCGGGGAGCAGGAGCGAACGCGCGCGCGATGGAGGAGCGGCCGCGGCGCCAGAGCATTCCCGAGAGTGCCTTGGCTTCGCGGTGACGCTCGACGGCGCCGATGATGCGACGTCATAGACTCGGAAAAGTGCCACTGTGATTAACAAAACACGGTTTGCATTTTCGGGCAGGTTTCAAAACCGGGTTGCAATTTCGTGCATGGATTTTCTAACTTTATCACACTTGGACTTTGTATGGAGCTATGCTTCGCAAATAGTTTTGGCGTCGTGATGACGTAACCCCGATGACGCCATCATTTTGTATGGGGCTATTTCTGCAAATAGTGGATGACGTCAACAATGGCGATGTGGGACACACAACACAACTTCAACGTCAACCCATTCTACTTGTTCTGCTCCGTTCGAGGCATTTACAGAGGGCGAACTACGCAGCGCGGTGGTCGACGCGGGCTCCTTCGAAGAGAGTCTCGATCTCACGAGCGACTTGCTCCACCTCCTCGGCGTCGCGACCCTCGATCGTCAGGCGGGTGTTGAAGCTCTCGTCCTTGATGCCCGTCTTCTCGTCCGTCAGATTGATGTAGCTCCCGATCGCGACGTTGGGGTGGCTCTTTTGCACAGCCGTGAGGGACGAAGCGATGTCGCCCTCGTATTTGAGCGTGTTCACCTGAGGTTGCACGCCCGTCAGTCCTAGCACAGTCCACACTCTGCAAATGAACAAGCTCGACAGTCCACGTACAATCGCGCGATGAATGGGGACACCGACGAACCGTTCCTCGTTCACAGTCAGCATGTCGCGCACCATGGACGGGATTCCAGGCAGAATATACACGTTGTGGACGACAGCGATGGGCGTCCACCAGGAGGTTGCCAGGGTCTCGCATCCCTCCGGCAGCATCGCCATCCGCTTCCGGTCTTCGTTCACTTCGCCACGGCCGCGCTGGCGCATGGACTCAGCAAGTCCCTGCAGTGTCGGCTCGTGGAGAGCAACACCGCGTCCGAACGCCTTGGCCTGTCGCCAATACAGTTAGCATACCTGCAGCCGAATGATCACAGCGACCAAACTCGCTCACCACTCCCTCATACGTAATGTCGTCGTGCGTCGGACCGATACCGCCCGTCGTGAACACATACCCAGTCGGCCCCACCAGGTCCGAAAGCTCCTTCACCGTCGACGATATGACCTACAGCAAGCAAAGTCAATGCGAATCGCCGTGCTCAAACATCCCGTCACCGAAGCACGCACATCCATCTCGTCGGGGATGACCACCACGCGAACGAGATCAATCCCGCGGCGGAACATGAGCTTGGCGATGAAGTTGGAGTTGGTGTCCTGCGTCTGTCGTCGTCGTGCTCATGTCAGCTCCACACCCAACACCTCATGCTGTCCATTGCGCCTTTGCACCTTGCCGGTCAGCACCTCATTGCCAATCACGCAGACCGCCGCGCGAGGAGCAGCCACGGCCGCAGCTGCAGCAGACGTCGACATGGCCAAGCGAGCGTGCGGGACGGCGAGCGAGCGCCCAACAGCGCGGCGCCACATCCAACAAGCGAGTGCGCCGCCGAAGCTCGAGGAACAGGAATGACGCCTGGCGTCGACGTCAGAGTGATGTGCACCACATACTCCAGTGACTGGCGAATATCCATACCCAAGCGCCATGGCAGCGGCGGCTCTCGGCGTCGTCGCGGATGCGGCCAACACGCGGCTGCTGCAGGAGGTGCGAAGCGTATGCATGCGTTGCGATAGGCCTGTAGACGAGCTGGCGGTGGGGCGAGCTGCTGACGTGGCGGTGGCTGGAAACGCCGCAGCGCATTGAGCGCACGCGCGAGGAAATCGCAGCGCTGCAGGAGCGCGTGGAGCGCTTCGATGCACTGGTCGACACGCTGCAGGAGCTGCCGAAGAAGCTTTCGCACCCGGTCATGGTGCGTTTTTCATGCGAGTTGGTAACCCACAGTTGGTCAGGTCGGCTCACGCTTGGCGACCGAAGGTGCCTCTGGGAAAGCGCGCCATGATGCCAGGAAAGATTGTCCGTTCGAATGAGGTGCTGGCGCATTTGGGAGACAATTACTACGCGTGGCGCACTGTGCCGAGCGCGATCGAAATTATTGATCGCAAGAAGAAAGGTGGGTGTGCAGACAACCTTGACTTCTTTGCAACTAGCTTACCGAATTACATCATGATGATAGAATTGAGCGCTCGGATCCGCGATGAAGAGACGTCACTGAAGAATCTCAGCGAGAAGCGAGCTGATGTCGACAGCATGGCTAGTCTCAAGAAGGTGCGCTCTTTTGTGTCGAGCGTTTGCTCTATTACATGGTTGCTGATGCAAGACTGCTTCACAAACAACTCTCAAGATGTACGATGATGAGAATATTCGCGAGATCCATGAGTCTATCGAAGAGAGCGAGCTTACTCCAGTGTCGCGCGTAACTCAAGAAGGTATGAAATGATGTTGGGAGCGGCGTGCTCACAGGAGGCTAAAAACATTCTATCGTTTAGACGTTGAGGAATACTTTGAACTGGAGGAGGAAGAGCGCCGTCAAAACGAGCAGGCATCATGGGACTGGGATGAAGTGATGAAGCGGATGGAAGAGCTGGAGGCAGCGGAAGAGCAGGGTGCCGAGAGTGAAGAAAAGCCTCAGCCACCGTCAGCAGAGCAACGAGCAGCAGAGCTCAAAGCGAAAGGCAATGATGCGTTCGCTCGTCGAAAATTTAAAGAGGCTGTGAGCTTTTACTCCCAAGCGATCGACCTCGACCCGATGTCCCACGTAAGTTTGGCTGCTGGTATTGCGAGAGAATCTAAGAACCGACAACCGTGCTTCTGCGGAACTAGGTCCTCTATGGCAACCGATCAGCCGCGTACCACCGCTTCAAAAAATACGAGGAGGCACTGAAGGACGCCAACAGCGCGATTGAACTTGATGATTCGTGGGTCAAGGTACATTTCTCTCTCGAGCTCCGTGTGCTTACAGCAATTCCCACTGAAATAGCTTTCGTGGTCCCCATACAGGGTCACTATCGCAAGGCGTGCGCGCTGTCTGCTCTTGAGCGCTTCGAGGAAGCCGCTATTGCATTCGATCGTGCCTACGAGCTATGTCCCACAGACGCGTCCCTCGCAGAGAAGGCTACGAACATGCGTGCTAAAGCAGACAGTGCCAAGCGCACGCCCAGCTTCTCGGGTCCAGTAACAACCTCGACAAAAGATGTGATCGGTTCGATCAGCGAGCGTCAGGCGACTTCACCGTCACCCCCACTCGTCCGTGCACCGATTGACAGCTCAGCATCATCGTTCGCTCCAGTCGTCTCAGCTCGGGGAGAAGAGGCCTACCCGTCGGCACATGCAGAGCGCCCTCTTTCTTCGTCGTCCGCGGTTTTCTCGGGCAGCATCATGGAGCGTGAAATAGTTGAGCACCCAGTAACCACTCCGCGCGAGACTACCGAAACTTCAATTGGCGGTGGATTTGGAATCGCGCCACGAACTTCACGCTTTGCCGGCAACAATCCAGATGGAGATCGCGTCACGCTTCAGCCTGTTGGCGAGCCGGTACGATAGTTGTCGTTCTGGTCTTCATTTCTTTGCAGTAGTATTCACTGACATGTTTGTGCATCTGCAATGCGCAGCAACCTGTCAAGCGAGTGTCTCGCTTCCGAGCTGCCAGAGCTGCGGGCAATCAGCAATAGCCAGGCAATAGTCAGACTCTGATCATGACAGAAAAGCTGAGCACGCAACAGAGCGGATGTGTTCGTGAACTTAGTTGTTTTGTTTTGCATATGCACCGCTGCATACCGTTGTGAAACGCTCACCAATTTCAATCGCAGTACTGAAGCTACAATTGGAATCACCAGTCTCCATTGAACGCCGCTGAGCTCTCCTTGGCATCACGCTGCTTCCGCCTCGCCGCCCCATCCAGTGGCTTGAGAAGCTGACTCTCGAACAGATCCACGTACTTTTGCATCGATGGCGAGCGGCCGCTCTCTCCGCCCTCGCCAGCTTTGTTAAGTTCTTCCTGGAGCTGCCCAAGCGTCGGAACCTTGAAAGGATCAAACTCCTCCATCTCCTCAGCGCTCACAGGAACACAAACTCGGCCAGTCTTGGGATGCACGGCAAACGGGCTCTTGAGCAAGTGATTCCGTTGCTTGGACACGTTGGCGTCGAGTCGAGGGTATAAATACGCAAGCACAATTTCCTGCAAGCAAGTGCGCAGCTCGCCACGCTTGTTTGCTGGTGCCTCGCCATTCAATGAGCGCTTCATTGATGTTGGCTTGTTCTTGCGAAGAATACTTTCGACGCCTGTCACCAGCTCGCGCCATTTGTCTCCTGGCGTCGATTCGTCGCTGACGCTTGCCCAACGCTTACTGAGCTGTGCACGAAGATCCTCATCCGGAACCATGTCCAGCAGCTTCGTCCAGTGTTTCTCGGACATGAAAATTCCCTGGCCATTCGGACCGAGAATCATCTCCTCAAACAGTGGCTCCAGAATGCGGTGCGCGCGTCTGCAAAAGATTCCACTCAGAGACATGAGTACACGAACTTTGCTGCTCTCTACGAATCGACACTTGCAACGTACTCGAGGGACGGATGGAGCGGTTCACGAAGCTTGACCTTTCGCTTCGAGTTCTCATTGCCCTCGACAAGAGCCAGGTACTGAACGACTGCCGAGCGTGCGTCGTTCTCAAGCTCGCGCGCACGTTCGTCCGAGACCCAGCAATGGATACCTCGACGACCAGAGTAGACCCACAGGAGGTGCTGGAAGCCAAAATCCTCACGCAGCGCAGCGTCCAGCACCTTGACGGCAGCCACCATGAATTGCCAGCACTTGGAGCAGATGGACGCTCCCGTGCAGCATGTGCGGATGTCGTCGTAGTCGGTCAAATCAATATCGAAGACCAGCTCGCGCTCCTCGGGGACGAAGTCAGCTGCGCTCACCTTGCCCTTATCAGCAGGCGAGACTGAGAAGACGGCGCCAATGTCGATCTTGAATGGCAGCGTCTTGGTCATGGACGCCTTCATCTCGGCCGCGTTGTGGAACGCCTTGTAGCGAATGTACGTGTCGTTCTCGAGCGTGAACGACAGCTCGCGCCGGAACAGGAACTCCTCGCCTGCAATTGAGCGCCCATCCCATCATGAGCTTACTCTACATCTAATACATTGAGCTGCAGCAGACCCAGTGTGCGCACCTTGTCCGTACGAGAGCCACCGCGCCATCTCGTCGTAGGGGAAGAGTCGGTCTGTCCTCGTCAATGGTCCATCAGTCCCCTCAGCTGCCAGCACTTGCCCAGACTCAGCGCACCATAGTAGAGCTGCAGCAGGTCGGCGGAGAACTCTTCCTGGGGCATGGCAGGCAGGCGGGAGGCGCTCCAGAGCGGCGTGCGCTTCAAGCAGTCGGGTCGCGTCGCGCGTTTTCCCCTGGTATTTTCGCGCCAATATGCTTGACTTATCATTGGCCAAAACACAATCAATTTCAACCAATCATACACAAAATAAGCTGGCCCAGCCACCCGTCGTTTTGGTTGGTCCGGGTGGCTCGCGGCGCCGCCCCCGGCATCAAGCTGCCCCACAGTCCAGAAATTACTCCGAAGGATCAACTATGGGTAAGCGCCGACGCTCCGGTTGAGGGACAGAGTCGCCCGAGGGTTCGAGCTGCGCGCGCAACGGAGATGCGGCCGCTCCCTCTCGCGTGGGGCGGCGCGCATGTGGCGAGGGTCGGCGGCCTGCCGCGGCCTGCGGCGGAGTGAGAGCTCGTGCTCCCGCTCCCCCCTCGCCCAACCAGTATATTCACTGCTGTATCCCCGTTGTGCAGCATTCGAATATGTGGTGCTCTCGATCCGATCCGAACGAGTGATTCGCCCCGATAGAGGCCCCGCAGGTCGACTAATGGCTGTGTCCCCCCCTTCCGCCCAGGTATCTCTCGTGATTCCCGTCACAAGCGCCGCGAGACCGGTGGCAAGCGCGTCCAGTACCGCAAGAAGCGAAAGTTCGAGCTCGGCCGTCAGCCCGCTCACACCAAGCTCGGCGGCAAGCGTGTGCACACGGTCCGTGTGCGCGGCGGCCACCTCAAGTTCCGCGCGCTGCGCCTGGAGACGGGCAACTTCTCGTGGGGCACGGAGGTGACGGCTCGCAAGACGCGTATCCTCGACGTCGTGTACAACGCCTCGAACAACGAGCTTGTCCGCACCAAGACGCTCGTGAAGGGCGCCGTCGTGCTCGTCGACGCCACGCCGTTCCGTCAGTGGTACGAGGCCCACTACGGCGTCAAGATCGGTGTCAAGAAGGGCGCCGAGAAGGCTGAGGAGGAGGCCGTCAAGAAGTCGGACCACGTCCTCCGCAAGCTCGCCAACCGCCAGCGCACGCGTGAGCTTGACCAGAAGCTCGACGACCAGTTCACCTCGGGCCGTCTGCTCGCCGTGATCTCGTCGCGCCCGGGCCAGTCGGGCCGCGCCGACGGCTACATCCTGGAGGGCAAGGAGCTGGAGTTCTACCAGCGTAAGCTCGCCACCAAGAAGTCGAAGAAGTAAACGACGACGCCTCGCTGCTGACAGAGAGATGTTGTTGCTTGTGGTGGTGCTGGGGCCTTGAGCCTCGGCTGCTGCTGCTGCTGCTACTTACGCCTTTAACACCAAACGGAGTTAATTTCTTCCAAACGAACTGTAAATACTTGGCTTGCGTTCATGTGCATGTTGTCTTGAGGTTTCTTTTGTGTTGTCGGCCATCACGACGCTGTCGTCAAGCAGCCCATGAGCTCGCCTTGGCATCCGCTTTCGGCCCTCATGAAGAAGTGGCAAAAGCACCAATTTTGATTCGCTGAAAGTCGTGTTCCCATGCTGCGATTGGCCAAATCTCGCTTGCAGCGCATTGCAGGATCCAGACGAGCATGGGGCGGTCGCAAGTCAAGTTCCGGGCGACGCATGGGCGTGGTCGAGGCTCTGGCGGCGCTCGCGGCCGCGGCTACCAGCGCTCAAGCACGAGAGGCGAGCGCACGCTCGGCTCCAACGCCTTCCGGTACGAGGAGCGCGAGGAGGACGAGGAGGAGGAGGAGGCAGAGGAAGAAGGCGCGAGTGGCAAGCTTGGCCAGCGCCAGTTCTTCGCCGAAGAGAAGCGGTACCGAGCGACGCCAGGGTCGTACTTCCAGAGCCGCGCTGTGCGGGAGTGGGAGGTGGAGGATGAAGAGCAGACGCAAGCACTCGGCGCTCTGGTGAGTTGCTGGCTGTTGCCGGGAGCGAGTACGTTGGGGAAGATATTGACAATGTGATCTACAGGACTTCAATTGGCTCGCTGAGCAGTTGGCCAAAGTGCCGCCAGCGATCCGCTACCGCATGGATCCGAAGGATTGTGTGAGTTCGTGGTGTTTATCGTGCGCCGTTAGGTCACGAGGCTGACGCGTGTTTGGTCAGGTTGATCTTCCATTTGAGGCAGATGAAGATCAGCCGGGTCAGGCTGACGAGGTGATCCCATCGCAAGAGGAAACCCAGACAGCAAAGGAACTCTCTCGTCCGTCTACATCTCCTGCCAAGTCGGATGAGGACGCATTGGACTCGCTGCTCGAGCTTACCTCCTCAGCTGCAGCAGGTACCAACGTTTCAGTCGGCAGCGGTGCTTATGGTGCAACTACAACCTCATCAAGTGCTGCTCCACCACCGGGTGCGGCGACTCAAGCACAGATGGAGGAGTGGCTAGACGATCTGCTAGAGATGTAGCGTGTAACAGCCTAGCTTTCATAACGTTGTGCATCAAAATTCAACTCTCCGTCCGCTTGAAGTAGATGACGTCGACGCCCTTGCATCGTCCAAACCGCTTGGCTCCTTCTAACCTGCGCACGGCATGCCACCAACCGTTAGCGCACGCATAATTCAATGATTCAAATGGTGCCATCTCTGACCTGATCCTCAGCGTGTCATCTTCCTCGAGCTGAAATGACCAGCGGATTCCCGTGGTGTCGCCTGCCGTAGATCTCTCAGTCAGCCATCACTTTGCGCACCGAGAACGAGCCCCACGCGCACCCACCACTGATAGAGAGTGCATTGCCTTCAAGCACTTCAAAAGCACCTTCACTTGCTAGCACATGGCTGAATGAGGCCGTCACATCCTGGTGCTCACCGCTTCGGGTCTCCAGTAGCCGCAAAGAGTAATTGCCGTCGCGAGAAAACGAGAGCTCTGCTGTCGCCCTGCCATCGCGCACTGCCTGCGACCAATCGAGCGCCGTGTTTCCGAACGCTTCAACGCTGGTCCACTCGCCCGCTAGCTTCTCACCATCCGCCATTGCCAGTTCGGCGAGAAATGACTGTGTGTCCTTTCGAAAGATACGAAAAACGAGAACGCTCAAGAAGTCATCAAGCGCCAAAGTGGAATTTTAGTTGATGTTCAACATGTAGAAGGCTGTCAAAGAGAGGACTGCAACGATCTTTTTGCGAGGGCTACACATTCGAGGCGGCAGCATCGTCATTCGAGTGGCTGGCCGAGTAGTACGCACGCTGGTCTTCAGCGAGGGCCGCGTAGTGCTCGTCCAACTGCAACACGTTGCTCTGCGGGTAGCGGTTGTTGCCGTTGCCTAGGGTTGACTTGTCAATGACGCGCGCTCGCAAGCTCGACGTGTGAAGGTAGATCCAGTAGCCGATACTGCCGAGTAGACGCGTCGCGTTAATGCCCGCCACGAACACGTATAGGATCGACATATACTGGCTCGAAGTTGCGAAGTACACCACGAAGAGCGCGAGGATGAGGTTGCCGAACGCCCACGTCAGAAGCACGTTGGTGCGGAACGCCTCAAAATCCTTCTTCTTCTTGTCTGTGCGGGCAAGTGCCTCTCGGCGACGCTCCTCCATGGCTCGGCGCTTGGCAATCACGTCCTTGAAGTCACCTTTCTCCACTTCTTCAAGCGGTGAAAGCGGTGGCTCTTCCACGAGCCCCTTGGTTCCCCACGACAAGTCTTGCAGGTTGCAAAACGAGTAGATGGTGAAGATGTTGACAAATGTTGGGATGAGGGCTGTGTAGTGCGTGAACGTCATGAAAATGTGGTGTAGATCTCCATGAAGTGCTGCACCAAGGAAGTAGACGCCAATCGTCAATACGGATACAACGATCGAGTGCGTGGTTGCCGGAGTCGAGAAGAAGATACCGAGACCAACAAGAGACGACAGCATCATAATGGCGCCGAACGCTGCCGCCACAAAGTAGTAGGTAAGCTTCATGTGCTTGGGGTTGTTGCCGAGACCGATGATAAGCAACGTCGTGAGGCCGAACAGGTAGACAAGGTTGAACAGGTACACGCTGCCGTTCAGCACTGTGTCCGAGAAGTCGGACGTATCAAGGAAGACCCATCGGTTCTGCTGAAATCCTTGAAAGACGATAAAGTAAAGTGCTAGGTACACGTTCGCAGGGAGGAAGAATCCGAAGATCGTGTAGATGAGGTTGTAGATGTAGTAGACGAAGAGTGCGATCTTGCGGGTCAGCGAATGCGAGCTCTCGGAGTACACGCGGCCCCAATTCCAGATACTAAAGAGCGTCGCGAAAAAGGCACCGTTGAGCCATCGACGGCGCTGTGCAATCAGGCTTACAAGATCATGCGGCACATCAGTGCGCGCTATCGCGTCCTTCACGTATGTCATCGTCCATTTGCAGCCCTTCCGCGCCAGCATCTCAAACCCTAGGACCCGGTCCTCGGCAAGGTACATATTGCCGATGAACGGCCCTAGGATATCGAGGTCGACATTCAAGGTCTGAAAGTACGCGTCGAGAGGTGCCCCGCGGATTGCTTCGTATCGGTACACGGAGAAAGCCCCAGGAAGGACACTGATGTATCCAAAACAGCTCTCGAGCGACTTGTCGAGGATGTTGTTGATCTTGTACTCGAAGTGCTGGGCTGAAACAACCCAGTTGCTCAGATTTTTCATCGGTTCTTCAACGGCGAGCTGTCCGCATGCTCCACCAAGCTGGTGGTTGTTCTCAAAAGCGCTCAGGATGTGGCCCATCGCGGTCCTGGACAGCATCGTACCAACATCGACCAAAGCCGTGTACTCTGGCTGCAGCTGCTCGGCAAACGCGTGGAAGTACCAATGGTGCGAGTCAAGCTTCGATGCACGCTTCTCCTTGAGAGCAAACACTGTCTGGATTGGAATCAGCGACTTACCATTCACGGTAAGCTGCAGCGTGTGCTCGAACAGATGGCACTGCGCGTCAATACCAGCACTGTTGATCGTGAGCAGGTCCTCGTCATACAGCCCAATTCCTTCGAGGTAGTCGAGAGTCTTGTCATTGACGTTCTCTCGACCGTCGGCGACGATGCAGACGAGTACGTTCTTCCACACCTCTTCACCACAAAACGAGCTCGACAGTGACGTCTTGCCATCCTCGCTTGTGATGTTAGCTGGCGCTTGCTTCTTAAGGAATTCGAGGTTGTTGGCGATCTTCTTCAAGGTCGCCTTCAGCTGCTGCGGGCCTTCGTTGTACATGGTAATGCAGATCATGAGCCGCGGGCGACGCCCCATCTCGACACAACGTAGGCGGTAACCCACGTTCGAGAAGTCTATCGGGTGTGGGCAGTACACAGGCGTGTACCATGCTCGGCGTGCCTCTTCCTCGTCGAGGTACGGTCCGACCCAGTCCTCGTTCCAGTTGACCACTGGGATGCCGACCTTGTGCACTCCAGGTCGCGGACTCCTTTCCTTGATGCGGCCTTCAATCCAGTCGCACAGACGTCCGCACCAGTTGAGCATCTCGAATCCCTTGGCCGTGAGCAGGTTGCAGATCTTGGGGTTGGCCTGGCGCTCGGCCACATTGGCCAGCGCGTACCCTCCCTCAAGGTAGAGCTTGAGCGCGTCGCGGTACCGTCTGGACCCGAGCGCCTGCGCTGCTCGCTCCAGCACCGCGAGCGCTTCCTCGACCGACGGGATCTCACTGTAGGTGCGCACAAGGTCGGTGGCGCTGGCGTACGACTTCATGGATCCGATCATCTCGTTGAGGCTCGAGGGCTGGAAGGGGGAGCTGGTCGGGATGTAGCTCGACACGTACTGCTGCGAGCCGCAGGAGCGCATGGACACCGGCGGCAGCGACATGCCCTCGTAGTCGATCGACATGATGGTGGAGCGCGGCATGGCCGTCGCGGGCGTCGACAGCGGCGGCAGCCCAAAGCCGCTGGACGGCGGCGGCGGCGGCCGCGGAGGCGGTGGCGTGGCGCTCGAATCGCTCGGCATGGCGCAGCTCTAGAGGGGGGAGAGGGCTTGGCGCACGAGCGATACAGATCCCGAATGGCCGAGCTCAGCGAGGCCCACGGCGCCAGGGGAAACCTCCATGCCCGGCGCTTGATGGACGCATGGCGGCGGCAGAGGGTCGGAGGGAAGGGGCTCGGCGAAAAAAGGCAGCGAAAAAGGCAACCTCCATGATAGCCAGGCGGATACGAGAAATGAAACCGCCAGCCGGCGCTGGATGGATGGGTGCGCTCGGGTGTGGACACAGACGGCATACAGCGCGCAAGTCACAGCGGCAACCTGCGAATTTCCCAGATCCGCGCGCGCTGATTGGGCGGATCGAGGGGAATGCCGCGCGTTGATTGGACCGATCGGGGAAACGGCAGAGACGAAGAGACGCGGCAGCAGTGATGGTCGTGCACAAGTCGGATACGCTGAACTCTCGGCGAATTGAGGCGACGGGTGGCGAGCGGCGAGCAGCGGCAGCAAAACGGAAAGCGCTCGACGGACGGACATGAGCGCGCGTTGGTGGCGGCGCTCGTAACCAGCGACGCCTGGCGGACGCATCGAAACGAGGGCGGAAGAACCCAACAGAGTCACTTCCGCGCTGGTGGTGGCAGAGAAACATGGCTACACTACTTTTGGGTGCACTGTTTTCTGCATATGTATTCACGACATTAAGGAGCGCGTATTGGGAACAATCAGCTTTGCGGCGTGAAACCGCCGCACTTCAACTTGCAGTCAACCTTGCAGGGCAATATGCAGCTTGATACTCGCGGCCTTCAACCCGCGTCGGAACATCAGTCGTAGCTGCGGAGCATTCCGCCCTGCTTCCTTGCTCCTCTCGCAACGATGAGCAGCGCTATCGTAGCAGTCGTGTCTGTAGCACCTTCGAGCTTGGGCGTCAACAGAGCCGATCTGGGTGCTTAGATCAACAGCCGAGGTGCTTTCTTGCTGCATTGCACAGCAAGGCATTAGGTATTGAAGCAGCAGCTGTTTCTGGATTCTGGAACGTGCTGATGGGTCAAGAAATCCTGGTGAGCACAACGAATAGCACGAATGGTTTTGATAGAAGGTGAACCACTCCATAGGTTTGATTGATCAAATGTTGCACACATTTGCTTGAGCCGGGGTTGGTGGTTATTTGACCCGCAATTCAGTTGGTCTTGTGAGGGAGTGTGGAAACTACCAATGTTCCTCATTATTAGTTATCGTGCTTGGAGGGATGCAGCCGAAGTGGTTCGTCAATGCCAACGAGACCACGTCAGCTGTCCATGAACGTTAGATATAGGCTTCGATTAGAGGACTTTGAAGTCTTGCAGATTTGGACGCTCGTTCAGCTACTGTGCATGAGCCCAGTGAAAGGATAGCTATCATTGAACTGTCGCGGAGCGAGCTCGAGCTGAATGTGCAAGGGCTTCACGTTGCTGTTGCCTTAAACACCTTTACTGCGGCTGGATTTGCTTGATGAACTCATTTATTCGCATCAAAGTGATTGGTCGCAGCGAGAAGCTTTCAAATGCTGAGCTCAACTTTGACTATCAAGTCGTATTCAAGTGCTCGCTTCAGTTTAGTTGGCTTAGAACCAAGAGCAATTCGTTGGAGCATTGGTCTCTTGCGCAACCTGGCAACGAAAGCTGTCTCGCTGTAACATTGGAATCCTATTTGGAGCTACGACAGAATACCCCAAAGCGCGCTCACTTCCTTCCCAAACGAAAAGGAATGGCATCTACTTCAACGTAGTACACTGCGCAGCAAGCCCAATAAACGCAACCTGTCCACTTACCTTAGCACTCCTCACGCCATCGTTGCCCTCTCCAGCGTGGGCAGCGGGCATTTCGTTTTCATCAGAAAGCCGAGATTGCATGCAGACAGTCGAGCAGCGCGGTCGTGGCTGGTGGAGTTCACACTTGTCCCAGCCGCGATGCCGCTCAATACGAAGCCATCCTCGACAAAACAATACCGACGACCACACGAAGGGTGCTTGGTGCCGACTTCTCCGCTGCTGTCGCATAGAATGCCACATCCATCGAAACCAGCAGCGGCAGAGGCTGGAAACGAAGCGTAGAGAAACCTCATGAGTGTTATTCTTGTGCGGAGAACCAATCGTACGAGCTGTGATTCGACCGTTCCCACGCCTGATCTGCTGGTGCCATCGATTCCTGAAGTTTCGACCAGGATACGCCACGTCAGTGTCCTGTAGACGAATCCAAGCAGCCTTGTCGAAGCAGCGGCAGGTGTTGCAACTTCGACATCGTACCATGTGCCTTGGCGCCAGCTGTGGGTCATGGACATCGCCCCGATCTCGGGCTCGACGACGCTTTGGATTGTGGTGGCGTTCATGCCCGAGGGGTCTGCTTCATGAAGTCGACGCGCCTCGCGGGCCAGCACAACGTTGCGCATCAAGAAGGCCGCATGCACACGAGACTGAACTGCAGGCTGCACCGTACACGCAATGCAGGCTGATGATGGTCTCCATGTTGAACTTGCGGAGGAATCCAGCGTGCTTTTGGCCAATCCCGCGCCGCTCATCCGCCAGATCGCTTGACGATTGGCCAAATGCACCATCGGTTTCGACGGGGAAGGTTGTGCAGAGAGTCCGTCGGGAGGCGCAGAGTCGGGTCAGGCTGCTTGGGCTCGGCCCCCCCGAGGGCAAATCTGTGGTCAGGCTTTTCCGCCCGCCCAGCAGCTCCGGTTTCTTGTTTGACGTGTGCAGAGCAAGAGCGTGCGCAGCGATGACGTCGACTGGCGGCCGCGTGGACGGCGAGATGCGCGCTTGCCTGCATGCTCCGGGCTTCTAAAAATGGAGCTTCACACGCGATGGTGGCGGCAATCGTCAATGCAAGACGCGGCAGCAGCAGCAGCAGTTGAAGAAGCAGCGGACAGTGTCATCCTCGCAGGTTGCGCTTCGGCGGAGTGGCGCGCAATCGGCGTACACGCATCCCCACGCCGGGATGCTGATGCGGATGCTGCTTGCAGTGTTAAACGACCGGCGACCGACCGAGCGCCGCCAATCGTCGAGTTGGCGCTTGCGTGTCATCCAGAAATACAGCCCGGGCCTCTGCGGAGCGCTCGCGCTTCACCCAATACAACAAAAGCGCACTATTCGAGGCAGAAGATGGGGGTATATTGTTTACACTACAAATCCTGTGGAAACGCAACTCCAAGCGGAAACCGATGCGGTATCTCTCAAACGCTCAGTATCTACACACCTTTGAATAATCCCCTCTCAGATACAATACCTTCGCGAACGTGGCCAAGTTGAAACACCCAATGGAGGTGCGATCCCGGCCGCCTGCGGTGGGCAACGAGAGGCCGCCATTTCGCAATCTCCACCGCACCAGCCAGAGCTCCAGCGAAGAACCCCAGGTGCGGCCCGCTCCCTTCGCCTCCCTCGCCTCCTCGAGCAACCTCTCGGGCTGCTCCTCGCTTCAACGCAACGTGCTGACCTCGGCTCTCTCGCTTGTCCGCAGAATGAGCGCCATCATCAAGTCGCTTCGCCACTCGGCCGCCGTTGCCGCGCGCCAGACGTCGGCCCGCGCGCTGTCGACCACGACGGCTTCGCTGCTCGACGAGCTCAAGGAGCAGATCCCCAAGCGCCAGGAGGCCTTCAAGCAGCTCAAGTCCAAGTACGGCAACAAGTCGCTCGGCGAGGTGACGGTGGAGCAGACCCTCGGCGGTGCCCGTGGTGTCAAGTGCCTCCTGTGGGAGACCTCGCTGCTCGACCCTGAGGAGGGCATCCGCTTCCGCGGCCACACCATCCCGGAGCTCCAGGAGAAGCTCCCTTCGGCGATTGAGGGCGGCGAGCCGCTACCGGAGGGTCTACTATGGCTGCTGCTAACGGGCGAGATCCCGACCAAGGCCCAGGCTGACAGCGTCACGGCCGAGCTGCACTCGCGTGCTCAGGTGCCGGACCACGTCAAGAAGCTCATTGTTGACCTGAAGGGTGCCCACCCGATGACCCAGCTGTCGGCTGCCGTCACGGCCATGAACACCGAGAGTGTGTTCGCCAAGAAGTACGCCGAGGGCATCCACAAGTCGACCTACTGGGAGTACGTGTACGAGGACAGCATGAACCTCATCGCGCGTCTGCCGGAGGTTGCCGCCCTGATCTACCGCAACACTTTCTTCAACGAGGCCAACCACGCCTACGACTCGAGCCTCGACTACTCGGCCAACTTCAACCGCATGCTTGGCTTTGAGAACTCGGAGTTCGATGAGCTGATGCGCCTGTACCTGGTGATCCACAGCGACCACGAGGGTGGTAACGCCAGTGCCCACACGACGCACCTGGTCGGCAGCACGCTGTCGGACCCGTACCTCTCGGTGGCTGCCGGCCTGAACGCCCTTGCCGGCCCGCTGCACGGCCTTGCCAACCAGGAGGTGCTTGGCTGGATCCTCGACCTGCAGGCCGAGTTCCACTCGAAGGGTCTCCAGGTGACCAAGGAGACGATCACGCAGTTCGCGTGGGACACGCTGAACGCCGGCAAGGTCATCCCGGGCTACGGCCACGCTGTGCTCCGCAAGACGGACCCGCGCTACACGTGCCAGCGCGAGTTCGGCCTGAAGTACATGCCGGAGGACGAGCTGTTCCGCATCGTCGACACGATCTACCAGGTGATGCCGGGTGTGCTGACGGAGCACGGCAAGACCAAGAACCCGTACCCGAACGTGGACTCGCACTCTGGCGTGCTGCTGCAGTACTACGGCCTGACGCAGAAGAACTACTACACGGTGCTGTTCGGTGTCTCGCGCGCCATTGGTGTGCTCTCGCAGCTCTTCTGGGACCGTGCCCTCGGCCTCCCGCTCGAGCGCCCCAAGTCGATCACGAGCGAGTGGATCATCAACCACTTCGAGAAGTAAGCGACCACGCAAGCAGACCAGCAGCAAGCAACCAGCGAGTGATCTCTTCTGGGTTCGCTTTCCACCCGCGAAAGGCAAGCGGGGTGCGACTCGATAGCGATTTCTTTATTGATAGTGTTCTACTAGAAGAGAGCCCACCAAACCAACACACACACACACACACACGTTTGCTCTCTCCGTTTGCTTCCATACCCATGGTCACATGCTTGCATTTGCGTTGCGGTGGTCTCAGTTGCTGCCAGTTGAGACCTGCGGAATGGCCGGCTCCTGCACTGCAGGCTGCAGCATCTTGCTACTTGCAGAGCCCGTCCAGCAGGTTTCCACAGCGCTTGCTGATCACCCATGGTAGCGGTGGCTGTGGTGGTGAGCGAGTAGTGACGTTGCAAAGAATCCACTACCGTCAAAGACACAACAAGAAGTTGAAACAGCACGCACCGCAAGCCTCACAACACACTGCATAGTACATACATTTGCGTTCCCGCCAAAAAGTCCTGTGAGATTTGATTAGCTGAAACTAGTTGTGAGTCACGCGGCGATTGGCCCGCTGGAGAAATTATTTTCGCCATAGTAGGATGTTATAGGAAACTAAATCCAGAAAGCGTAGTCACCGCGTGAGATAGAGAACGTATCTAAAAACTTAATGACGATAGCTGTAGTCGAGGTGTCCGATAAAGCGACAGTCATAACCGACTCAAGCGCGCGAGGCTTGCTGGACGACTTCCCTCCTCGCCTCGCTCACTCGCGCTCACAGCCATGGCGGACGCGCTCGTGGAGCACATTAGCGCCGTGGTGCTGGACGGCGGCGAGCCGCTGAGCTTCCGCTCGCTCGGCGCGGCGGCGCAGGTGGACGCGGCCGCGAGCAGCCGCGCGCTCGAGCAGTTCGCTCGCAGCCATGAGGACCAGGTGGACGCGCTGCGGATCTCGATCGAGCGCTCGGCGGGTGGTGCGACGGCCGCAGACCCTCGCGCCCGCGTCATTCGGCTGCATGCGGGGCCACCGAGCGGCACGGCGAGCCAGGTCTACGCGCTGTACAGGAAGCAGCAGAGCGAGGGCGAGCACCAGGAGCGCATCGCGGTCGCGTGCTGGGAGCAGGAGCGCAAGGCGCGCGGCGAGATCTTTGCGCAGGTGAAGAAGCACGCGCCCATGACGAGCGCGCTCAAGGTGTACTACGCGAGCGACATTGCGTGCGCGGAGGCGACAGCGCGAACCGAGTTTGGCGACGCCAAGGGAGAGGAAACCGTGTCGGCGTTTGACTCGATTAACCGGTCGAAGAAGCCCTCGGGATCGTCGGCGTTCTTCAAGAATACTGCTACTGCTGCTTCTTCTTCGACGGCCGCTCCGTCCAAGAGTTCATCGGCTGCTTCCTCGTCTTCCTCGTCCTTCTTTGGTAAATCGTCGAGCTCCACAGCTTCAAAGACCACAACCTCGAATGGGACCAAGGGCAGTACCACAACGGCTCCTTCCAAGCCGGAAGTGAAGCGTGTCAACGCTGAGAGCATGAGCAACGTGCTATCAGTGGATAGTAGCGACGAGGAGAGCGACAAGGAGGAGACGGACGCTCCAAAGTTTGTCAAGAAGTCGGGCCCCGCCTCGCGCTCGAAGCGCGTCATCAGCGACGACGACGAAGACATGGAAGAAGTGGAGACTGCTCCTGCAAAGCGAAACTCCAAGCCGAGTGCTCCGAAGCGCAAACTTCAGTCGTCCAAAGCGGACAAGGATGAGCAGGGTTCACCCAAAAAGGACGAGCCGGAAGAGCAAAGTCCGAAAAAGCCTCGCATAATTAACGAGGAAGACATCGTCATCCCGACAAAGCGCCGTGTGCTGGTCAACAAGACACGCATCACGCCGGAGGGCTACATGGTAACAGAGAAGACGTACGAGGAGCACGAGCTGACGCCTGAAGAGATTGAGAGCGAGCGCCAAGCGGCAATCAAGAAACAGCGCGCGGCCGCTGACCGCGCGGCCAAGGCAAGCAAGGAGAAGGCTCAAGCTGGCCCACGCAAGCAAAAGGACCTGCGCTCCTTCTTCATGAAGAAATGAGTGCTGTCCCGGCACGGAGCGCCATGATGCAGCCATGAACCGAGATTGTATTGAACAAACATCTTGCTTCCATTATGGTCAGCTCGAAGCTCAGCTCGAAGCGACACCCATGGCTTTCCGCCTTCGTACTTAAGCGGGAAGCCACTCTTGGATACCTACAGGCTGGAAAGATTTTGTCTAGAACCAACCAAGGCGCCGTCCGCAGCGAGGACAAAGCGTCGCGCACTCGCGCTTCTCCTCGCTCCGCTACAGCGAGCAGCTCCCAACCGAAGCGCCGAACGGCAGCACTAACTCCTCGTCCACCATGGTGAGCGCGTGTTGGTTGTCCTGAGTGGCTCTGTGGCGCGCTAAGCCAGGATTGAATGGACCCAGTCGACGGTCAAGACGCAGGCGGAGGTCAAGGACATCACGCGCATTGAGCGCATCGGCGCGCACTCGCACATCCGCGGTCTGGGTCTGGATGACAGCCTGGAGCCGCGTGGCGTCTCGCAGGGCATGGTCGGCCAGGAGGACGCGCGTAAGGCTGCCGGTATCGTCTCCAAGATGATCGAGGAGGGGAACATTGCGGGCCGCGCCATCTTGCTGGCTGGACAGCCAGGCACAGGCAAGACGGCTATCGCCATGGCAATCGCGCAGGCGCTTGGAGAGGACACGCCATTCACCACCATCGCTGGTAGTGAGGTGTTCTCGCTCGAGATGAGCAAGACGGAGGCGCTCACGCAGGCATTCCGTCGGTGAGTTTCACGCGTCAACATGTCTTCACTCAAGCTGCCTGTGCTGATTTCGTGAATGATCAGATCCATTGGTGTGCGTATTATGGAGGAGACGGAGATTATAGAAGGCGAGGTTGTCGAGATCCAGGTGGACACTCCGACCGGAGGTGTGGGAGACAAGGTTGGCCGACTGACGCTCCGTACGACCGAAATGGAAACCGTGTACGACCTCGGCGCCAAGATGATCGACTCGCTGACCAAGGAAAAGGTCGAGGCGGGTGACGTTATTACTATCAACAAAGAGTCGGGCAAGATCTCCAAGCTCGGTCGGTCGTTCACTCGCTCGCGCGACTACGACGCCATGGGTCCTCAGACGCGCTTCGTCCAGTGCCCAGTGCGTCCCCACATGTTCGCCCGTTTGCCGGTATCAAATTCGTTCTGATCAGGCTATGGATTGGTGATCAAACAGGAGGGCGAACTGCAGAAGCGCAAGGAGGTGGTGCATGTCGTGTCACTGCACGAGATCGACGTCATCAACTCGCGGTCCCAGGGTTTCTTGGCGCTGTTTGCGGGCGACACGGGCGAGATCAAGGACGAAGTACGTGAGCAGATCGATGCCAAGGTGGCGGAATGGCGTGAGGAAGGCAAGGCGACTATCGTACCTGGCGTGCTCTTCATCGACGAGGTGCACATGCTCGACATCGAGTGCTTCTCGTGGCTTAACCGTGCGCTGGAGAGTGACATGGCGCCTGTGCTGATCATCGCCACGAACCGTGGTATCACTCGCATCCGCGGCACTAACTACAAGTCCCCGCATGGTATTCCTATCGATCTGCTGGATCGTCTCATCATCATCCCGACCAAGCCGTACTCAGAGTCGGAGATGCGAAAGATCCTGACGATTCGTTGCGAAGAAGAGGATGTCGAGATGACCGAGGAGGCCAAGGATTTGCTCACGCGTATTGCAGTCGAGACGTCGCTCCGGTACGCGATCCACATGATTATCGCCGCGTCGCTCGTCTGCGCCAAGCGCAAGGGCACGGAAGTCGACGTTCCGGATATCAAGCGTGTCTACTCGCTGTTTGTCGACGTCAAGCGATCCACGCAGTTCCTCATGGAGTACCAGCGTGAATTCATGTTCAACGAGGTCGATGAGGAGGAAGACCAGGACATGAACTGAGAATGGATTAGCGAGGCATGTTGCACATTTAGCGCTTTTGACATCAGAACACTTTTCACATTACCTCGCCCTGTTTTTCATCACTTTCGTGTTTGGTCTAGAAACGCTTGAAAAGCCTTGGCATCTGGATCACTCCGCTTTTGCATCTCGACAAGCAGCCTAGTAATCTGTACCTGAAGTCTTTTGGCTTCATTAGATATCTTAGTTCTTGGATCCGCTTTCTTGTGTTGATTGAGAGCCTGAGCACCATCGAGAGCTTGAGACACGACAAACAATTGCATAGCTGCAAGTGCCGTATTCTTTTGCATATCGTAGCGAGGGTATGTCAGTGCTCCTGTTTTGTCGACTCGATTTTCCACTTCGTCAAGCGTTGTCGCGGCAAACTGTAATCCTGACACATACTGTTGCATGGCTGCCAGCATCTCCGATTTGTCTTGACCAGCCTGAATGATGTCTGAGCCCGTGTTTAGCCAGTATGTGAGAGCAAACAGTGCAGACTGGTAGACAGCATCGGTCGCAATGGTTGCAGAAACGAACTCCCAACTCCCACGAGGCATCGCTTTCACCAATTCCAACGAACCAAGCTCAAGAAGGGACTTGGTCCGTTCGTTTGCAGTTTTCTGCCACGAATTAAAGTGAATGAGATCCGAGCTTGGCTGCTCATCTGTTGGTTTGAATACTTGCCAGACGGCTCCATGCGGAACCAATGTCAGGCCCAAGTAGCTTCCATCCGCAGCAATCGCACCGTCATTCTGAATAGGTAACGCCCATCAAGATTTAAGAATTCAATTGTGACAGCTCACATGACCAAACAAACCGTACCACCGCATGGAGGTCCAGGAAGACAGAGGCTGAGCCTTGCATGTTTGCAACCAAGAGCTCGTAGAGAAATCGAGCATACCCTGAGGAAGTCAGAGATGTCGACACGTCCTTGTAGAGCTTCGGAAACTTGACAGATTTGTACAAGGCATACTGGCGCGGTTTGAACCAAGGGAAGGGAATGAGTTGAAGGCTGGCATGAATCACATCACGTCGCTGACCTTCACAGCTCTACCCAAGAAAAACATATTAGCCATGATCACATGACTTATAAGAAAACTATCCGGTACCTGCAAGTATCTAATCGAGTTCCAGTTGATGTCTGTGTACGAGAAAATCATGGCATCTTTCGGCAGGGACTTCAGGATCGATTCACCAAGCTCTCTAATCACATCTCTGCTCGCGAGAGCCGCATATGGGCGATTGCAGAGTTGGTACACCACTATCCATCCCCCCACACTGCACTGGAGCAGCCAGCAGATTCTGCCCGTGCTGAGCCAATGCGAAGTCTTTGAAGTCTTGGGTGGGAGAATGTAGGTAGGCTGAAGAGATGCGAGCCCAAGACCGATCCAAACGGCTACAATTGTATTCGGTTGCATTGAGAAGCGATCTGATACCGCTCTCGCGAGAGTCAACTCATTCAGCGGGATATTGGCGAGAGAATGAAATACAATCAAGTAGCAGCTGAGTGCTGAAAGCTGCGCAAGCACCGAAAACTGCAACCAAGAGCGCTGAAACTAGGGACAAGTTATTAGCGAGTAAACGCTATACGTATTGGCTCAACTAACAGCGTACCTTGAGCTTGGATCGAAGTTGCAGTGATCCCAGTTGAACAAGAGCTAGGACAACAAGGATCGCAGCGACCCAGTGGAATTCCTTCACAACATCCTTGGCATACGCTGCTACTCGCAAAGTGAAGCTCTAATTGAAACACAGCAATGGGAGTCAGCAAATGACTTATACGCGTTAGTAGAAATAACTAGCACAACCTCCGAGTCGCCTTCCCGCGGGGATAGCTTGAAAGTTCCATACTCCTGGCGCAGAATATGACGAAGAAAACCTAATCAGTGGGAACGGAAAGAAAACGGGTGAGTTGATTGAGGAAATAAGATATGTTTCAACCGCTTCGCACCTCGAATGTTTGACGCATCACCCCATGATCCCGTCGTTGGTGTCTGTGCAGCCCAAGCAGTGTATCCATAGACTGCGATCCCTGCCATAAATCTAGGAAACGCAGTATTAGTTGTCAATTTGACAACTTGATCTAATAATGACTTCATGGAAAATGGCTTACGATGCCGCAAATGAAAGAACTTCAAGTAGGGTCCATGGGTGTGTTAGCAGCACCCAGAGGATGTATGGTGCTGCGAACAGCACTACACCAAGTGCAGCCCGCACCAGTTAGCGACCAATTCGGCCGTTTGCTGTACATGGTTTGCTTATAGATGACTCGTACGCACCTATTGTATGCTGATTCGCAACTCCGAGACCGCAGACAATCGCTCCGAGGCGAGCATTAGCCGCTGTTGGTCGCCGGAAATGGCGCACCACCAGGACATGCAGAGTAGCACACAGCAAATTGTTCAATGCGAAGACCTGCAACATCACCCCTTAGCTATCTAACCCGTGAGAAAATTTGCACGCAGCTCTGTCTGTCGTACGTACCTCAACGCCGACAGCATGTTCCCACGTAAGTTTCGAGAGCGCAAACAGTAGCCCAGCAAAGGTAGCAGCAGTCGGCGAACTCTTCTCCGTCATCAAATCGACAGTATGAGCTATCGCGCCAGCTGCTAAAGCTGCGAGCACAGCGTTCACGGCATTCGCAGCGACCACAAACGGCAGCTGAGGAGCGATCCTGGACGCCATCCAGCGCACAACGCGCAGCAGCAGCAGTAGCAGCGGGTAGCCCGGTGGGTGTGCCACACCACCCACACAGGCCTCGGCCAGCAGCTCGCCGCTGTCTCCACCTGGCAGGCGGCTGACGCCCGGCGAGAGCGCGTACGCGAGCAGCGCGAGGGCCGAGGCGGCCGCCCCAGGCCGCGACCGTGCAAGATCCATCTTTGCGGAGCCTTTGAAAGCCTTCCAAACTCGCTGGCCACAAAAGCGAGGGGCGGCTGCTTCATTTGATTTTTGTATGGTTGTTGGTTCAACTGCTGGGGCGGCACGCTCCTTTACTGAGGCCGAGTCAAAGGCGCGCACTTGGCTTCCGTATGGGCGACTTTCCCCCCTCCTTCGGTTTCGTCTCGCTCGCGCCTGGTTTCCAGCCGCCCGCAGTCGGCAAAAAGATCTCCAACAGGTGCGGCTTCATGCGCGTCTCTCTCGTCGTTGCGTGGCGCTCTGATGGCCGCGGGGAGCGCCAGCCGCCGTTCGTGGGCAGCGAGGCGGTGGCGGGTGGCTTGGAGCGCCGCGGGCGGACGCGAGGGCTTGGAGGGAGGAGGGGACGACTGACGGTGGATCTTTTCGCCAGTAGACGCTAGAGCGGGACAAGATGCTTGCAGAGCTGGTCGCGGAGGTGTGCCCGACGTCGGCGTCGTTCTTCGGCTTCATGGGCGTCGCCTCGGCCCTCGTCTTCGCCAGTGCGTGGCTTTTTTTCTTCGTTTTCTCGCTGCCTGTCGTGGGCGTGAGCGTTTTCGCGGGGACACTAACTTGAATGTTTGTGCGCGCGCTACAGACCTCGGCGCGGCGTACGGCACGGCCAAGTCGGGCGTCGGCATCGCGTCGATGGGTGTGATGCGTCCGGACCTGGCGATGCGCAACATTATCCCGGTCGTCATGGCTGGTGTGCTGGGCATCTACGGTCTGATCGTGGCGGTGATCATCCAGGGCTCGATCGATCCTCCGAGCGGCAACTCGCCCAAGTACGGCTCGTACACGGGCTTTGCGCACCTGGCGGCCGGTCTGTGCTGTGGTCTGAGCGGTCTGGCGGCCGGTATGGCGATCGGCGTGGTGGGCGACGCGGGCGTGCGCGCGGTGGGCCAGCAGGAGAAGCTGTTCGTGAACATGATCCTGATTTTGATTTTCGCGGAGGCGCTGGGTCTCTACGGCCTCATCGTGGCGCTCATCCTGTCGCAGAAGAAGAGCGACTGCCCGTCGGAGTAAGGAGCACAAGACTGAAGGATGCATCAGCATGGGGAGGAATGTGGTGGCCTAGCTGAGCTGCTGCGGCAGAAACCCTTAAAAGTCGTAATGACGCCCATCGAGGCGCCGCTTTTGTACATCCTTCCTGATAGTTTTGGTATCTTGTTTGCTAGAGAAGCAGATGAATATGCTTTGTCGGCGAAAACCATGGATTGATTCAGCTTCAAATCGTGGCTATAGCAGTTGTCCTCTCTTTCAAAGTGCGATGCATCAGATAAAGCGTTGAATGACTAGGACATCAACCACTCTGATCAGCTTGAGCACGTTCAATCCTAGCAGTCTGCAGTACAATTCATATGATAGCAAACCCAACACAAAGAGAGGAAAGAGTGAATTAGAGGTAATGCATCGTGCTAGCCTAGCTGCCACGACGCCTGACAGCTGCCTCGTCAGCAGACACGTCTGAAGTCTGTAGTAGCCGTGCCGCTGACATTATTGCTAGGTCAGAGCTTACTCCGACGGGCAGTCGCTCTTCTTCTGCGACAGGATGAGCGCCACGATGAGGCCGTAGAGACCCAGCGCCTCCGCGAAAATCAAAATCAGGATCATGTTCACGAACAGCTTCTCCTGCTGGCCCACCGCGCGCACGCCCGCGTCGCCCACCACGCCGATCGCCATACCGGCCGCCAGACCGCTCAGACCACAGCACAGACCGGCCGCCAGGTGCGCAAAGCCCGTGTACGAGCCGTACTTGGGCGAGTTGCCGCTCGGAGGATCGATCGAGCCCTGGATGATCACCGCCACGATCAGACCGTAGATGCCCAGCACACCAGCCATGACGACCGGGATAATGTTGCGCATCGCCAGGTCCGGACGCATCACACCCATCGACGCGATGCCGACGCCCGACTTGGCCGTGCCGTACGCCGCGCCGAGGTCTGTAGCGCGCGCACAAACATTCAAGTTAGTGTCCCCGCGAAAACGCTCACGCCCACGACAGGCAGCGAGAAAACGAAGAAAAAAAGCCACGCACTGGCGAAGACGAGGGCCGAGGCGACGCCCATGAAGCCGAAGAACGACGCCGACGTCGGGCACACCTCCGCGACCAGCTCCGCAAGCATTTTTTCGAGGTAGTTTGTCGGCTGAGAAGAGGCTTCGAAAGGCGAGACGCTGAGTACCAACGCCACAAACACGCGAGCACAACGGTCAGCTCCACCGTCGCAACACACAGACGCCTGTACAGACGCAGTCTGCGTCCTCGCGCAGCCCGCACTCACCTCGCTCGCTCGCTCGCTCGCTGTCTTGGGCGGATTATCGATCTGAAGCGCGGAAAGAAGCCGCGCGGCTCTCCAGCCACGCGAGGTTTTATCGAAAAACCCCACGACAAGATTGGGCAAAAAATAGTGTGGTGGGTGGGAGGGCTCGTGGTCGTTTCCCAATGGTTGCGTGTGGGGTGAAACGAATGGCGCGGACGGCTAAAGATGGAGCTACGGAGGTGGAGCCTGCACTGCTGCATGGGAGATTGGCTGAATGGTGGATCGCGGCGGCGACGTTGACGTCGACGATGGTCGACGCGAAACCGTGACGAATCTGGGCGGCCCTTGCTTGAAGTGATGTCGTCTCCTCATATAGTGTGGACAACATAGAATTGGCTTTGACACCGCTTTCACAAAACCCAAGCCGATCGACAGCACAGAGCGGCGGCGACCATGGCGGAGGAGTACCGGCAGCGGCTGGACAACAACGTGGAGAAGCTCGTGGAGAACTTCAAGGGGCTCATCAAGACGTCCAAGATCAAGGACAAGAGCAATACCACGCGCGAGGCCTACCAGAGCTCCATCTACGCCACTACGCTGGTGGGGAACGAGCGCTCGCGGCGCTGACTTGTGATGTTGGTAGGATGGTGCTCACCCACTGGAGTGGCTTGCTTTCGCGCCTGCAGGTGCAAGCGAGCGAGTCGCTGCTCAAGCTTGTGTCCGAGATGAAACTCTCGCTCGCGCTCGGCGACTTTGAGGGTATGAACCAGACCGTCGACTCGACCATGGAGGACCTCTACAAGCGGTTCGTTGCGTCTGATGAGCGAACAACTCCTCGAGCTTTATGCTGATACCTTTCGTGCATTTCAGATGCGATGATGTGGACGCCAACATTTCCCACCTGAGTGCAGACATTTCATCTGCTCTCTTTGAGCTTGAAGGACACTACTACCAATCCAAATGGCGCCTGCCGCCTATCGAGAGCGAGACCGACGCGAGCTCGTAGAGATCCAATGTAGTGTAGACTTCAGATATTCACAGCGTCACCAAGCGCCAGCTCAAATATCCCGTTCTGGCCGTACATTAAGCCCTACTTGTCTGAAAGTATATCCATCTGCACTCACAACTACCCATCCAGATCACCATCATCGTCGGGATCATCATCATCGGCGTCATCGTCTTCATCGGCGTCGTCATCTTCGTCGTCATCGACATCAATGCTGGGCACCATGGGGGCAATGCGATGCGCTGATGACTGAGAGGCAGAGAAGGCGGACGGCGATTGAGGGATCGAGGTCATCGGAGCACTCGGGTTTGAAGCGTGAGTTGCCATGGATGCCGACGCCACAGGCATAGTAAGTGGCAGGTTCTCCTTCATGCGCCACTCATTCAAGCGCCGCTGGTTCTCATGTTCAGTGATGGGGATATAGCTGTGCGCTAGAGTTAGAGGTTGCAATTCAACGTGGCACCCAAACGAAATAGCCACAGCTTACCTTGCTCGTTGCTCCTCCGTCAGCTTTTGCCACATGTCGCCGAGAATTTTTGACGCATCTTTTGCGTTCGTGTTCGGGTGCTCAGCCATAATTTTCTTCCGCCACTGACTAGAATGCAAGCAAAAAAAAAAAAAAAAGTTAGAACGGATCTGAAAAAAAAAAAAAAAAAAAAAAAAAAAAAAAAAAAAAAAAAACTCAATGAGAAACACGACATCATACCGACAAAACATCAAAAAGGTGTTGACTGGCTTGGGTGGGCGGTTCGGTTTTGATACTGGGACTGGTGGAGCCTTTATCATCGTGCTTTGGGAGTGTGGCCGCATGCGCTTGTAGTCCTCGCGTTCAAGCTGAGGCACATCCTCAGCTAAGACATACTTGACTGAGGGCGTCCACGCGTCGATATCAGCACGATCACGGAAGGGCACCGTAACCGGCGGTAGCCGCGTCACTCGGTCCTTCAGCCCTTCGCGAATAAGCTGTAAAGATGATCAGAGTTTCATGAGTTGCACTGAGTTAGACTGGAAAGCAATCCAAAGCAAGTGCACGCACGCGAGCATAGTCCTGCAGCTGCTCTCGAATGGATAGAGCGATTTGGGCTTCAAACTCGCCACTCAAGCCCTGAAGACACAGCATATAGTTAGCAACACATTTGCTACCTCGTCTTTGCATATTTTAGACGGTACCATATCTTCGCACAACACTTGCGCGAACTGCTCAGGGGAATTGTTTGGGTCATTGAGATCCCACTCGAAACGATCGATGAAAATGGTGTCGTTGATGCGCAAGTTGATGAAAATTGGGTGCAGACTCTCCGATGTCACAGCATCATGCCACGGCTGGGTTTGGCGCGCCTTGGCGACTTGTGCCTCAATTGAAGCAGTGATCGGCTTGTGAAACACCTCGGGGAGGTCCAGGTCATGCACAAGAGTCGCAGCAAATGACTCGGCTGTAAAATCTTGCTCGTAGCTGTAGAAAAATTGGATGCTGGTGAGTACGAGAGGATCGAATGGAGATTTCACGCTTGCCTTACATATTCCACGTGAACGAGTCAATGTAGCGGTAACCTTCGACGTCAACATCGATACGGATCGGGATGAGTGTTGTTTTACTGGTTGGAAACTGCGCAACACAAGCAATCCCATCAGTCTGTGCACCACCATATCAGCATTCATACTTGCATCCCACTACCTTTGGGTACTTGTAGAGTCGACGCTGCACACGGAGAGCAGCTGACGCTCTATAATCACAGCCAGGGTCAGATGTCAACTTTCGCTAGCCATTTCTCCATGCCTAAATTGACCACACCTTTTTGAGGGGTTGTTCGGATCGTTGGCGTCATCGAGTTTCCGCTTGAGCTTCGGCGACGTCGCATTCGAGCTCATAACTATCCATATACATCCTCACCGTCAGCGCACTCGGCCATCCACGAAATCGAATCCCAGACGCGGCACGCACACACGCTCCTGTCGACGGGCTTGCCGCCGCGTCGTCGGATGAGCCAGGACTCCATGAGACCATTGATCTACGCGGGCACAACAGCGCGTCCTCGTCAGTCCGTGTTCGTTTGCTGCAGCCGCCTCGGTTTCTCACGCACCCGGCCGACGTTGCCCTTGTACCTGCCGAGCATCCACTGCGAGAGCATGCTGGCGTTTACGCCGCACTCCTTGGACACGTCGACCTGGCGCAGCCCAAGCCGGTTGCGCAGCACCTCAACCTGCTCGAGCACGACATCCACGTGCGCTGAGCCCCCGCCTCTGCGTCCCCCAGGCCAGCGCCACCGCGCACCTCCTGCGAGAGCACCGACCGCTCGACCTCCGCATTGTCCTGTCGCCGCCCACAGCCAGCGCCGCGTGAGAGCGCCGCCCCGACCCGCAGCCGCTGGGCGCGCACCGAGAGGGCCGCGCGCCCCGCACGAGCGCGAGTTTCCGTTTTCCTACCGCCTGAAGATGCGCGAAGTCGCGAGCCGCCATTGCACCGAGGCCAAGCGGCCGCCCACCGTCGAAACCTGTGCGCTCCGCTATGGCCCGGCTGCCGGCTGCCTCCCGGTCCGTTTTGCGCCGCGTGATTGGTCAATAATAAACCTTTTTCATTGGTCGAAAATGCGGACGGAGAGCGACCGCGATTGGCTGCTGGGATAACGACGATGTGGCGATGTCAGCTTGCAGCAAAGTGCAACAATCCGGAACACGAGGCAGCGGCTGCCAAGTGCGCTTTTGCGCTCGATCATGGGCGGCAGCACCGCGGCGCTTGCACTATAAACATGCAGGGCTCCATGCCACACGCTTGGATCCGCGACCGATCGGATCTCGTCACTTGGGCCAGTCGAAGGTGCCAGTGCCAGCCAGCCAGTGCAAGTCATGTCTCGCACGGATTTGAAGCTGCGGCGGGCGCACTACCGCTCAAATGCGGCTATTTCCGATCTCGAGCATACTGAGCGCGAGTGAAGCAAACCGCAAGCGCCGCTGTCGGCGCGAAGAAAACGAAAAAGCCCTGCGCGCCGTCGGGGGCTGCAGGGGGAGCGGGCGCGGCCGGGAACGAGCCGCTCGCGACTTGCCGTCGACCGCCGCGCGCGTCCGCGGGCCGGAGCAGAAGCCGCAGCGCGCCGCGGGGGCTGAGGGCGCCGCCGCTCGCGAAAATCCCGGCGTCGAGGCGTTGCTGTTGGCGCCGTTGAACGCGAGAGGACATGGACGACCTGGTGGCCGAGTTCGTGGTCGACAGGCCACGCGAGTGCGTCGCAAGCTGCGGGGCTGACGGGGTGCGCGTCGTTCAGCTAGAGCTGACTGTTTTCGTGCCAACGACGAACGCAGGCGCCAGGAGCTGCCCGAGTGCGATGTCGACCACCTGGAGGAGATCCTCGCGGTGCTCAAGGCGGCCACGTTGGGTGCGCGGGCGTTTATTGTCCGTAGCCTGCTGGAAAAGGTGCGGGGTTCTAGCCTCAGAGGATGCGTGGACGGCGGGTTTGCTGACTGAAACCCACTGATGCGGCTTGATAGGACGGCGCATATGTCATCAAGCTGCTTGACCTGTTCGACCTGTGCGAGCTCGGCGGCGACAAGGCGGTCCTGCACTGCATCTTCAACATTTTCTACGCGTTATGTGCGTGCAACATTTGTGGGACTTGCCCTGCGCTGGCTTCGAGCGTGTTAGGCTCATTGTATCGTCTGCCTTGCTGCTTGGCGCAACAGTGGAATTGTGCGACCGATCTCTCATTGAGCTGCTGTTGAGCGACGACAACTTCCTGTCGGTCGTCGGGGTATTAGGCTACAACCCGAATCTACTCAAGGAAATTGACTTTAGGTCCGACCTTGAAGCGAGCATGGCGTACAAAGAGGTGCGGCATTGAAGCTCATCCCATCGTTGCGTGCTCTCGCGATGCTAAAGAGGATGCCACATAGGTTATTGCTATCCCTGACCAGGCAATCCTCGACCGCGTGCATATGAATTTCCGCATCCACGTCATCAAGGACAACGTATTGGTCCGATCACTCCCGGATTCCACGGTGATCTTGCTCGACCACATGGTCAACGAGAACAACTACTACATCTTGACTTACATTTCTGATACGGAAGACTATTGGCAGAGCATGTACGCTTGGAATGTCCAGCTTTTTTTTTCGTGACGACTAGACCCATTTACGAACGTGTACTTGCATGGACACAGGAAACAGCTAGTGTTGAATGAGGAGAAGCGTTCAGACGGGTTGGGATTGCTGAAAGAGGTGCTGCGACTTGTCCGAACTACGCGTCCAATTGACAAATTTGGACCATCACCGATCCGGCGCGATGGAATATTTGGACCTCCCCCAGCCTTTGGCGAGCTCATCGAAAAACTTTTCGGTGACGGCCAGCTGTTCGAGGCTTTTGCGACCGTGCTGGGCAGCCCTGAGTCGACTGATAAAGACATTACACTCGCAGTTGACATTTTCAACGGTCTATTGCTGTACCAAGGACCAGAACGTATCCGGACATACCTCGCAAGCGAAGGGAAGTGTGTTGCGTCTCCAAAATCCGACAAGGAGCATTTGGAGTGGAAGCCTGGATCTTCCCTTTTCACAGCTCTTCTTGTGGTCTTCGAGCGCCTGGAAACTACGCGAGTGCAAGTCTTCACGCTGCTCCGAGAAGTTTTCCGCATCCCTTTGGGTCATGTAAGCAGCATTCACTGGCTGCCTTGATGACGTAGCTTTTCGGCTGACTCGTGATATTTACATTTTGGCCAAAGGATGACAAATTTCTCAGCGTACTTTACCCGAACTACATGCATTGGGTGTTGCAACCTCTGAAGTATTCGTCTGTAGACGAGGTGGAGTCATCCGTGCTGTTCGATCTCCACGACAGTATCATGGAGCTACTGACTTTCTGCACCGAGAATCACGGCTACCGCGTCAAGTATTTGTTTGGACGGCAACCAATTGCTGCGTATGTTGAGCAAATGCTGAGGTCGAAGAACAAGCTCTTTGTTATCCGTACGTCTCTTCGTCGTGGCTGATTGAAGAAATGCATAGTGCTAACGACTTGTCACTGTTTAACACCGATATTAGACGCTGTTAAATTTCTGAAGGCATGCGCTGCTCGTGCGGAAGCATTCTTTTCGCGGTTCCTCATCCAGAACAATCTTCTTGCAGCCGCACTATCAAATCTTGAGATTGGAAAGCCTAATAATGGTGCGGTGGGCTCCGCCATCCTGGAGCTGTTGGCATTCATCGAAAAGGTTCGTGTGGAGCAGATTGTCTATTGAATTATGTTCTATCACTTACCAAGTCTTTTGCCTCCATGTCCAGTCAAACCTCACGTCACTTATCGAGCACATTTACAAGAAGTTCTACGAGACCTACAAGAACGAGTGCCCTATCGTGTTTAATGCTATCCGCTCGCGATATGTGGACCATCATATCGGAGTCGCCGATGTGGAGATGGACATGAATGGGAATAGCATCGAAACGGGAGCACAAAGCACACCGACGCAATTTGTCAAGCAAAGTGCGATTGATGCTGAAGAGGAAATGTACTGGGAGAAAGACACAGAGGAGGACGAAGATCGTGCTACCCCACCAGGCGGGTTTACGTCGGATGCGAGCAAGAGTGACCTCTCGGAGGAGGAAATATCGTGCCGCACGCCGCCACAACCCCTGAAACTTGTTGATTACGATGACGACGACGACCACGATTCACCCTCTGACGACAGTAAGGGAGCAGAGTCTAATGGAACTCATGATGCCAAACCTGAAGATGAGGAAGAGGAGTTGAAGCTTCCAGATCGCCCAGCCAAACCTGAAGACGAAGCTCCGACCTTCCTGAACGGCAGTGTTCTCGTCCACAAAAAGAAGAAAAAAATGAAGATGGTCGTCAAGTCCATCGCGGTGCCACAACTCAAGAGCGCGAACGGGCACGCAGCATCTTCCTCGAGCCCTAACGAATCACCGATCGACTCGTCAATATCGTCGGCGGGTGGCGCGCATGATGAGTCGACCCCGCAGCTGATAGCAAAACGAAAATTAGAGTTAGAGGAAGCCAAGAGTGCCGAGAGTTTGCTGAAAAAGTCGAAGACCTGCGCTCCGGTCACTTCTAGTTAGTGCCTCGGTAGGAATACACATACAGTGCGCTATTGAATGTTGTGTCTTCTCGTGTTGGTGTCGAAAGTTGCTCCAATGTTGACGTTTTGGGCTTTGCGCTTTGCTCTCTGAATCATGATCTCACATAAGATTCTTTTGGTGCTCGGCTCAATGCATTCTTGGCACCAACACCAGAACGGCAACAACGAAACGCAGACTCAGCGCGTATTCGAGCAAAAACCCTCGTAGAAGAGCTACGCAACATGCAAACATCAAGCAAGCAACCAGGCTACTTCGTCGCGGTGGCGAGCAGCCACAGTTGTGTCTGGAAGTTGAGCAGCTGCTGAAGCTTTCGCGGATCCGCTGCGTTGATCTGGCATAGCGAGCGCAGGCGCCAGATCTCGCTTTCGATAGTCGCGTCGAGGACTTGAAGCTGCTGCAAGCAGTTCTGGGCAATCGTCGTGGGCGTGGGTGCTAAATCAAGCACCTCATCTGCAGTCTGCGACGCAGTCTCGTGCTGCGAAATCGCCTTCTTGGCTCTCTTGTTGACTTGTGGGCCCAACTCTTCTCCTTTTTCCTCACGCACGCGCTTTCGCTGGGTTTGAACGACTCGATAGACGGACCAGTAGCTGCGGCCGACTTGCCCAGCGATAGCCCCCACAGACAGCCCCAGGGCGTCCAGCTCTGCGATACGAAGGCGCTCGGCACCAGAGATCCACTTGCCCCGCGCCATTTGCGCTTTCCGCTCTGGTAGATGCGAGTGTAGCCATCGATCGTCGCGCTTGGCGCAGTTGGTTGCCTTTTTGGCGGTTTCCCTTGGATACTCTGTCCAAGTCAACAACCGCTTCCCTTCAACCGTACCTTGTAGGAAATACACTGTAATCTCAGCCCGCGAAGTCGCTTGTCATTTGCATGCTGGCCAAAATGGCAGCGGAAGGAGCGGCCGCGAGCCGCACGGTACTGCCGCGCATGATCGACATCGGCGCCAACCTGACGGACCCGGTGTTCACTGGCAACTACCGCGGCAAGCAGCGCCACGCCGTGCGTGTTTTCGCTGCTGTGCGGTGGTGAGCGTGGAGGCTGAAATGGGTGGCGAGGAACAGGACGACTTTGGAACGATCCTGGCGCGCGCGGGCGCCGTGGGCGTCGACAAGATCATCGTCACGGGTATGAAGTCGTCTGATAATCGAGTGTGCTTGAGATGATGCTGATGAAGTTTGTTGGCAGCTGGGTCGCTCGAAGAGAGTCGAAATGCTCTCGCGCTGGTGCGAAAACACTCGGTGTCGGACGAACAGAAGGCTGTGCCGAAGCTCTTTTCCACTGTTGGAGTGCACCCGACGCGGTGCGGTGAGTTCGAGACCAATGGCTTGGGCAACGATCCTGAAAAATACTTCGCGGAGCTGGTAGCTGTCTGCGAAGAAGGTGCGCGGGACGGAAATGTGAGTTCCAAAAGTCCGTCCACTGTGGGTGGCTGAGCTGACCATTGCCGTCCCTGCGAAACAGATAGTGGCCATCGGAGAGTGCGGCCTGGACTACGACCGACTGGAGTTTTGCGACAAGCAGATGCAGCTCAAGTACTTTGAGAAGCAATTCTTGCTGGCTGAGAAGACCAAGCTGCCCATGTTCCTTCACAACCGCAATACCGGCGGCGACTTCTATGGTGCGCACGACTGATGAGTTTGAATTGATTCCTACGAAACTAACAGGCGTGGCGTCTAGAAATGATCTCCAAGAACAGATCTCGGTTCACCCACGGAGTTGTGCACTCGTTTACTGGCGAGATGGAGGAAATGCTCAAGCTGGTCGAGCTCGGACTCTTTATCGGTACGTTATTAGCATCATTATGGTATATGCATCCGTGATGTAACATCTTTCTTTTTTAGGTGTAAACGGGTGCTCATTGAAGACAACCGAAAACCTGGAATGCGTCAAGGCCATCCCGATCGATCAGCTAATGATTGAAACAGGTACGTAGGATGGTATGTTCGGGTTGAGGAAAGGTGTGGAGCCTCATTCATGTTTTGGCTCAGATGCCCCTTGGTGCGACATCCGATCAACACACGCTAGTTTCAGCTACGTGAAAACGACGTGGCCATCCAAGAAGGCTGAGAAGTACGAGGACGGATTCCTTGTCAAGGGCAGGAACGAGCCATGCGCCATCATGTGAGTTGTGATACAATCAACCCAGTCGTCTTGCAACAACTGATTGAAAAAATTCTGCTTGGTCACAGCCAAGTGCTCGAAGTGCTCAGTGGCGTGCGCGGGGAGCCGATCGAGGAGCTTGCTGCCAAAGTTTACGAGAACACCCGTCGTGTGTTCTTCCCCGATGCCCAATAACTTGAGCAAGTCGTGGGTATGCGTGCATTCGTACCAGCCGAAATGTTGAAAAATGAAGCTCGTGGACAGTCTCCAAAAAAAGTTTGGTGGGAGGTTCGACTAGACAATCAAAATATCTGCGTCTCCACTCTCTCGTGGCCTCCGCTCCCTTTCAACAAGGTACTATCATAGGACGCTTTTACACACTCAAAGTGGCCAGAAGAGCGCAGCGACGCCTTGGGGAAGTCCAGCCGCCTTTACGGCAATAGCGCGGACAAGCAATTGCGCTCGACCCAAGTGATGAAATGGAATTTTCGTCCCCTTGGCTTGAAGCACCTTTCATTCGATGCAAAATGTCGCTTTTGAGGGTAAATTTGGGCAGTATAGACTGTTCCAGAAGGACATGAATGATATCATCTGAATAGAGCGCCTCAGGGGAGCGGGATTCCTGACCACTTGGCTCCAGTATGCGAGGGAGCTCGCTGAGCATAAACCCGAGCGAGATTCGGCCGCGAGAGCCATTGGCTCGCGCTGCTCCCCCCTTTTGGTCGGTCGCCATAGAAAGATCGCGGGGCGAGCACTTCCGCATTGGCACCTCTGTCCAAAGCTAGCACCTCTCGAGCACCATGGGCATGCAGTTCGACAACCTCGACAAGGACGTGGGCCTTAAGAAGCTCAACGGCTACCTGACGTCCAAGAGCTACATCGAGGGCTTCGCCTACAGCGCGGCCGACGCCGAGCTCTTCGTCAAGTTCCCGGCCGTGCCCGAGGCTGCCAAGTACCCCAACGTCTACCGCTGGTACATTCACATCGCGGCCAAGCTGGGCCTGCGCGCCGTGCTGGCCGCCAAGGCCGCCGCCCCGGCCCCTGCTGCCGCCCCCGCCAAGGCGCCGGCCTCGCCCAAGAAGCCCGCCAAGAAGGAGGAGGACGACGACGATGACGACCTCTTCGGCGACGACGACGACGAGGAGGACGACGAGGAGGCCAAGGCCGCCGCTGCCAAGCGCGCCGAGAAGGCCGCTGCTGCCAAGAAGGAGAAGAAGAAGCCGGTCGAGCGCTCGCAGGTCGTGATTGAGGTCAAGCCGTGGGAGGCCGAGACGGACCTCGAGGAGCTGGCCGCCAAGATCAAGGCCACCCCGATTGAGGGCCTCACGTGGGGCGAGGGCCACAAGCTGGTGCCGGTCGCCTTCGGCATCAAGAAGCTGCTTGTGCAGTGCGTCATCGTCGACGACCTCGTGCTCCTGGACGACGTCACGGAGGCCATTGAGCAGTACGAGGACTACGTGCAGTCGGTCGACATCGCCTCGATGAACAAGCTGTAAGCAGCGTCCGCGTCAAGCGAGTGCTGACAGGAGACCTTAGGCTACTTGTAGAAGCGGAACGGCCTCTCTAATGTCCCCCCGTATTTTTTTTCGCTGGTGGTTGCATGAAGACGTGCGCTTTTTCCCTTGTGAGCGAGCGGTGCTGCCGACCAGTCGTTGCTACGTGGCAGCCAAGGCTTTGCTTGACACGCAAAGGTTGACGTTTCTATGCCGAACGCTGTTGACAGGCGACGACGTGTACCTGCTCCTTATCTGTCAAGACAAGGTGATAGATAGAAGGAAGGGTGCACCTCCTCATCGTACGCGCGACGCCATCATGCGCGTCAAGTGCTGTTCCATCAGCGGATCGAAACAGCGATTGGTGGTGACCTGTGCGTGGTGATGGAGCATCCCTCGCCCAAGTGACGTTGGGTGGAGCAATCAGAGCTGCTTACTTCGCATATGACGCGCATTGCTGAGACCACCACGAGCAGTCAGCCGCCGTTCCACCGAGTCGATTCGCCGCTCAGAGCATAGCTTGCTCCTCGTCAACAGCTCAGTTTGCTTGGTGGCGATGATGCCGATGCGACGAACGTCGACAAGATCCTTCACCTGCTGCTGCTGACGCTGACAAGTCCCCCCGTTTGTGTGCCCCGCTGTCTTCGCCTGGAGGTGAGTATTCAATCTCTCCAATCAGGATAATCCCTGGTTCCCTCGTCAGAGCAGGACAAATGACCGAATATAGCGTGGTTCGAGCCCCGTAGACATGGCGATGACACCTTCACCGTCACCACCGCCGGTTCGCGGATCCGAATCTTCGACTAGCTTTCACTATACTGCCTAGTATAGAGAGGTCAAATCGACGGTATACTTTGTTCAAGATAATCCATTGCGAGCCCCGCCGGAACTTCAATACCGTCGGCAGGTCGGCCGTCACTTCCGAATCGGATCCGTCAGCCGCAAGTCGCCGCCCTCCCTCGCCCTCCAGCCCAACGCTGCGCCGCCTCGGTCGCTGCCTTCTCCCCACCGCCTCCCGCCGCCCGTACTACCCGAGCGTGACGTCCGCCATGGCCCAGGAAATTAACCACTCGAACCCCATCACGCTCTCGCGCCTCATCCTGGCCGAGAAGGAGATCCACACGAACCAGGACCTGAGTGTCATCTTCTCGAGTATCGAGCTTGCATGCAAGGTCATCGCCAGCTCCGTGCGCCGCGCGGGCCTCACGGGGCTCTACGGCCTCGACGGATCGGAGAACGCCACCGGCGACCAGGTCAAGAAGCTCGACGTGCTCTCCAACGACATCTTCGTCAACGCGCTCAAGGTTTGTCCTGGCCTTTGCAAGGAGGTTGTGTGAGCTGTGATGCTGATATGGCTGTTGAAATGCTGCAGTTCTCGAGCAAGATTGAGGTCATGGTCTCGGAGGAGGAGGTCAAGCCCATTTACGTGGAGAACACCACCGGAGGCAGTACGTTTCTGAAGCAGATTCGTCAAGAAGATTCTCTCTTACTAATGGATGCTTCAACGCAGCCAAGTACTGCATCGCCTTCGACCCCCTCGACGGCTCCTCCAACATTGACTGCAACGTGTCCACGGGCACGATCTTTGCCATCTACCAGCGCGACGCTGAGTGCCAGGGCGGGTACGTTTGGAAGCAACCTCTCACTTCGTCCGTCCTCTCTCACTCTAACCATGGATATTTGGTAAAACTACACAGCTACAAGGATATCCTCCAGCCTGGCAACAAGCTTGCGGCGGCCGGCTACTGCATGTACGGTAGCTCGACCCAGCTCGTGATCACCTGGGGCAAGGGAGTGCACGGCTTCACTCTGGACCCTACGATTGGTGCATTCATTCTGTCCCACGAGAATATCCGCATCCCTGATGAGCCCAAGCAGGTAAGCCGTTGCATTGATCGTTGTAAGCGGCACCAGTGACCCTAACGAGGTGCTGCTCAAAGATCTACTCGTGCAACGAGGGCAACTACGCGCACTGGGATGCTCCCACCCGCGCTTTCGTGGACGAGTGCAAGAACAAGCCAAAGCCGTAAGTGACGAGGCGTGTACACGGGCTGTGCAAGATTTGATGGCTGACGAGAACTTGCTGCTGCTAATGTTCAACAGGTACTCTGCTCGTTACGTCGGAAGTATGGTGTCCGACATGCACCGCACGCTGCTCTACGGAGGAATCTACATGTACCCGGCGGACGTCAAGAGCAAGCAGGGCAAGCTGCGTCTTCTTTACGAGGCGAGCCCCATGTCTTTTATTGCGGAGCAGGCGGGTGGTATGTCGACGACGGGCACCCAGCGCGTTCTCGATATTGTCCCGACCGACATCCACGACCGCTCGGCGATTTTTATCGGCTGCAAGCGCGATGTCGAGCGTGTGATCCAGCTCTACAAGGAGCTCAGCTGAGCAAATCGCGCATATTGTGAGCCGCTCTTGAGCGCATCGTGATGGCTTCAGGGTGTAGTAGCAGTGGTGTGTTTCCTCCTCATTCTAACAAGTAATGTCTGAACTACCTAACTACGAGGCCAAAGTCGTTTGAGTTTGTGATATGTGCGGGATCAGCCGCTTACATGTCAGCCACAGCGTACTTGTACATCTCCTCGTTCGTAGCGTTGCTCGAGTTCTCGCGTAGCATGACCTTCTCTTCCCAGCCAGTGCCTCGCACGACACCGTCCCAACGGTACCCTGGTCGAATGCCGAAGCGGTTTGGTGGCGCGGGAGGGCCAGCGTAGGAAGGTTTGCTGCCTCTCTTGGTGCTCTTCTTGCTCTTCTTTTTCTTCTTGCCGTCAAAGAGTCCAGCATCATCTTGAAATACCTTGCTGTTTATCGGGTCAAATGCGCGCACACGCTCTTTTCGCATTCGCTCGAGCTCTTCATCGTCGTCGTGGCGCGCGAAAGGCTGAGCCTTGATGCGCTCAAGCTGTTCCTGCTGCGAATACCGTTCTTGCTTTTGTACCTTGCCCGTACCCCACTCATATTCTTCGCGTGCCTCACGCTTACGCTTGCCCTCGATGATTTCTTGCTGCCGCATCATCTCATTGAGCATATCAAGCTTCCGTCCACGCTTGTCGCGGTACACGGTTTCTGCATTTGCACCCATCTCGGATGCGTCCACGCCATGAAGTAGATCCTTGCTGCGGGCAGCAATTTTTTGGTTTTCCTCAAACTCCTTAGCCGTGAAGAGACCTGCACGCGGCTTCACTTCTGACTTTGCGTCCGAAGAACCGTCTTCACGTGCTCGCACTGGTGAGCGGCGAGAAGTAGGTGAGTCGTTGATAGCCTTCGTTTCGTCACGCCTGCTTTCGTGCTTCTTCTCCTTCTGCGAAGATGGTGGTGACCTGCGTGAGCGTTCATCCCGAGAGCGCTTTGGGCTTGTACGACCCTTCGACTCTGATCGACGAGATGATCGACGCTCACGACTTGGGTTTCTTCGATCGCTCGGCGGCGATTGCTTCCTTCTCATTTCATGACGCCTTGGTGACCGAGACCGCGACGGAGACTTAGAGCGGCGTCGTCCACTTCTTGATCCGCGCCTATCGCGTTCGTCAGATGATCGCCTCGAGTATGAACTAGACCTCTCGCGGCGACCTGATCGTCGGGAACGAGAACGGCTATGGCGTCGATCTCGCGACGAGGATCGATGGCGTCGAGTTGCAGATCGGGATCTGCGCAGCTGATCTCTGCCTCTTACAGATGATGATCGATGTTTTCGACCTGCATCATCGGCACGCAGATCAATATCGCGTCCCAAAGAGTCCACTCGACGTTGTCGATTATTTGCATTGCGTGTCATTGATGCTCGCTTTGGTTCTTGCTTTTCCTGGGGTGCATCATTCCTGGCGGAATCCCGCCTCGTTGAATTGTGGCTCCGTTCACGACTACGAGATTCTAACATTTCGTTGGATGGATCGCTGTGTTTGTCTCGTCGTGGAGATGCATCACTTGAATTTGAGCGGGCTCGATCACGGCGATTTTTCGAGGGGGGCCTCTCGTCTTGGCGAGGTCGACGGGGAGGTGACGGCGAATCTTCCTTTTCCGGCCTTCTTCGATTACCATTTTTCCGGGGTGGCGACGCGTCGCTGGCATTGCTAGGCTTTCTGCGTCCCCGAGGAGGCGACACATCACTGTCGTCATTCCTCTGCCGCCCTCGCGCTCGGGGTGGTGATGCATCACTATCATCTTTTTGGTGTCCTCGCGCTCGCCCTCGTGGTGGAGAAGCGTCGCTGTCTTCTTCGCGCACAGATCGGCTCTTTTGTTTGCGAGGCGGAGACAGATCCTGATCGCTTCCAGATCGAGCTCTTTGCTGCCGCCGCGGTCGTCGAGGCGGCGACGCTCCATCATCGCTATCCTCAGCCATAGATCTTCGTGCAGAGGCCTTCCGTGGTGGAGACAAATCTTCATCCTTCCCCTTCGCAGCAGCTTCATTCCTCGCTTGAAGTTCTCCAAGAAATTCATCCGAGTTGACGTACACCGGCAGATCCTGCGGATCCATGATCACGTCGCCGTCGGCCACCACCACCGGCAGTTCATCTATGGTCAAGCATCCTGAGTCAGCTCTCCATCCCAGAAACCCCTTGCAACTCCAGCAGAACGCACCTTCGCCACCGCCAACCTCCCAGTTCTGCTCAATGTCGTCGCGGCTCGGCGCGTCCTGCTCCCACTCGTGGTCCGCGTCCACCACGCGCGTGCCCAGGTGCTGTGTGTCCTTCTCGCGGCGCTTCTTCTTGCTCTTGCGCTTCTTCTTGTCGTCGTCCCCGCCTGCAAAGACCCGCGCCAGAATGGAGCGCACCCAGCCTCAGTTACGAGCCACGTGGAGTAGCAGTCGCCAGCGCTGCAGGGACGCACCAGGGGCGCCAGACATGTAGCGCTGCAGGTACTCGAGCTTGGACGCCATCAGCTTCGAGGGAACCGTCGGCGACTGTGGACTGTGCTATTAAAACCTCTGAAAATTGTTTTATTGTATTTGTATGGTGCACACGCAATGGAACTGCAACTTGCGGGGTGGAATCGCGCTACGGCTTGAGCATGGCTGGGAGCACGAACGACATCAGTGAGCCGGCTGTGAGCCCCAAGGACACAATGAAGATCATGGTCGTGCCGCCGAGCTCCTTCTCGCGGTTCGTGTCGAGCACGCGCGGGTAGTACATGAAGGCCAACGTCGTAAGCAGTCCGTTCGAGAATGCACACACCAGCAGGAACAGCAGCGCGAGCACGTCACTGTTGAAAAGCACAATCGTGATGACCTGGTGCTGGTCGTTCTGCAGATTGCACAACAGGAATAGCGGGATGAACAGGAACCGAGCGATGGAGCCAAGCAGCAGGGTCCGAGCCTTTGGCTCTGGGATTGACGTTGCCACAAGACGGGAAAGAAAATCCCCGAGATTGAACAGGATGAGCGTGAATGGCGTGAACAGCTCGCGAAAGAAGCGGCCGTGCTCTGGTTGCGTCGACTTGATCGACGACGTGATGGCTGGAAAGACGCCAAGCGTCACGACGAACACTAAGAACACTGTCCCCAAGTACATGCGAATCTTGTATCCGAGCTCCCCGAGGTCGACCTTGCCATCTTTACCAGTGATTTCTTCTCCGTCTTCTTCATGACTCTCTGCCAACAAAAGCTCCTTCGAGGAGTCGTCAGTGTCAGTTGGGGTCTCGAGATACGGCTTGCTGTGCTTCCTGTGCAGCTTGTGGGCTGGGTGGTCAACGTTCTGGTAGTGGCGGAACTCTGCCATATGGATCAGCAGTCCAAATGCAGCAATGCAGACCACGAGCGTGATAAAGACCAGCACAAAGTAGAGGAACGCGCACAAGTCTGGGTCTTCGTGCAGCTGATGAAGCAGCTTGGGGCCCCTACCGTCCGCCCAGAGAATAGCAAAGTTGGAGGACGAGACCGCAAGTCCCGCCATGGCTTGACCAGCGATCACCGCCTGCGTGTACTGCGGGGGGAACTTGGGTGTGATGCGCAGCAATCCGTCCTGCATGATGGTCGATGCGCTCGAGACGACGAAGATGCTCGTCATGGTAAGGTAAAAGAACCCGTAGCCGTAGTAGTCTGGCGTGCGCGCGAGCAAACAGTGGCTGAACATGACGCCCATGATGACGATGAGCGAGACGAACGTGGACGCCACGGCCGACGGCATGCGCTCGCCCACGCACACAGTGCGCACCATCATCGTGAGCAAGTTGGTCACGTTAAAGGCCATGGCGAACCAGTTGAGGAACGTCGTCTCGTACGCCGTGCCCGCCAGGCGGTGCGCGAAGTAGCCCTGCGCCGTGATGAACACGTTCCAGGGCAGCGACGAGCCGATGCCCAGCAGGAAGAAGGTGCCGTATATGGCGCGCACCGTGTGGTCGCGCCCGCCCATCGTCGCCCTCGCGCTTCGCCGATCACCACCGGGAGCGCGATCTTTGCCGTTCGGTCTCTCCTGATCCGAGGTGATGACCACGTTAATACCCAATCATCGTTGAGATCTCTATTCCAGGAAATATTATTGGATGAAAAGGGCGCGGCTGTTGACGGGGTGATTTCTGATTACGGTGCGTCACTAAAGCGAGAAGATCTCGCGGTGATGCGCCTCCCCATGCGTCCTGCTGCTTGCAGAACAGCAAAGGCGTTCGACGGCGACGACGACGACGGCGGGCACGATAGAGGCGCTCGGCGAGTTGTGGAACATGGCGCTGCGGTGGACGGACGTCGGGTCCGACGACGACGACGACTCGGACTGGCAGCCCGAGATCGAGGGCTCCGACGACGACGACGCCAGCGACGGACAGGTCGACTACGAGGCCATGTTCGCGCGCGCGGCGTGCGAGTTTCTGTCCGAGGACGAGCGCGCTCGGCTCGCGCGCGTGTTCAACGGTGACCGCTTTGCACCGTTCCAGTTCTGGCGGTCGGAGCATGAGCGTGAGCAGCAGCGCAGCGTGCAGCACGAGCGTATTGCGCACCAGCTGCGAGGCTTCCGGGATGAGGAGACGCCAGTCGACGATGACGAAGCAGAGGAGGGAGAGGGCCAAGGTGGAAGAGAGAAGGAGCCCACGCGGCCGACGGGCAGGAAGACCAGGGCCAAGCTCATGCTGGATACGCTTGCGAGGCGCGAGCAGACGGGCAGGACGTCAAAAGTGCAGCAGGTCAAGCTCCAGGAGGTGCTCATGCCGTTCCAGACCAACAAGCACTGCGACGTGGTCGACTACGTGCGCGACCGGCTGTACTGCGGCGGATTTAATAGCACTGGCTCGAGCTTCCTCACTGCCGGCCAGCGCGGTGAGATCCTGCTTTATGACACGGTCAACTGGAAGCGCAGCGCAGCGTTGCCCGTGCGAGACGTGAGCTGGACAGTCACGGACGCCAAGTTCACGCCGGATGACCAGTTCGTCATGTACTCTAGTATCAACTCAAACGTTCGCATGGTATCTGTCAACTACGAGCGCGACGGCAAGGAGTACGTATTCCCACTTGTTCGTGGTCGCGGAGGCCGTCCAAGCTTTGGACGCGTCGGCGTTTGGTGTATCGACGTGAACGCGGCTGGCACCGAGTTTGTTGCTGGCACTTCTCGAAGCAGTGTCATCCTGTACGACATGCAAGTGCAAATGCCCGTCTGCCATGCTATCGGGCATGATGATGATATCAACGCTATTGCGTTTGTTGACGGCCCGCTCCGCTCGAATGTGTTTGTGAGTGGCTCGGACGACTCCCTCATCAAGCTTTGGGACCGACGTGTTCTATCGGAAGCGAATCCGAAGCCGCAGGGTGTCTTCCCCGGCCACACCGACGGACTCACGTACATCTCTTCCCGTGACGATGGATACTACTTCATCTCGAACGCCAAAGACCAGACGTGCAAGCTTTGGGATATTCGCAAATGCTACTCGTCGGACAGCTTCGACAAGCTCCCGGACGTGTCGCGCCCGTACACGTGGGATTACCGGTACCAGGCATACCCGGGTCGAATGCGGGTGCCAGTTGAGCACCCGCACGACCGGTCGGTCATGACCTACCGTGGTCATGCTGTGGTGGAGACGCTGATTCGCTGCCATTTCTCGCCTCTGCACTCGACGGCGCAGAAGTATGTATTTACAGGCTCGGCGGACGGTCGCGTGTACGTCTATGACGTTGTGTCTGGAGACCTCGTCGAGGTGTTCAATATGAAGCCCTCGGGTCTCACGCGCGATGTCCGATGGCATCCGTACGATCCCGTCATCGTTTCACCCGACTTCTATGGTAAGCTGTGCGTGTGGCAGCGCCAAGAGTGATCAAGACGTGCGTGGAGGAGGGGCTCCGGGCGAATTGTCGAGTGTAAACTTTTGTTCAGCGTTGAGAGAATACAACAAGAAACTAAGCCAAAGAGGTGTGGCCAGTGCGTGCGTGTCTGGAAGCGTGTTGTCACTTTGCTACTATTGGTCAAAATAATTATACTAAATCAGTTATAGGGCCAGACAGCTTCACTTCAACTTGCCTTGCTTGGCTTGCCGAGAGCTCATTGGTCGCATCGTGGATGCCAATGTGAAGTCCCAAGTTCTCTCCGCAGCGTCGCTCCGCCGGATCCTAGCGGCTCGATGCGACCGTTATGGAGGGCTCCCTAGCGACGAACGAATGGCTGACAGAGCAAGCTGCAGCACTCGATGCCCAGCCTTTTCTTCTCAGTCGTGAATTTGCAAGATGGAGTCCAAGCGGCCGCATTTCCCGGCTCACGACCCGGGGCCCCGCTCCAAACCTCCAGACCCTTCCAGGCCAGCCGCGGCATCTCCGGTGTGCCTTTTCAAGTCCGCGGCGTCGGTGATCGGCCACGAAGGAATTTGGCGCGCAACGAGCCAGTCGAGGTAGCCATGCAATTGGCTACGCGACGCGCACGCGTGCGGCAGCGGACGAGGAAGCGCTGGACGCAGGTCGTCCACGGCGTGCTCCTGACCAGCTGGAACGACTTTGTCAAGTACGCTGTGGGAGTATTGCTTCGCCTCTTCTGCGAGGTCGCGTGCACCACCATTGCGGGGACGTTGCCACCAACAAGATCACCCACGTGCTGCGCATCCGGATCAAGGGATCTGGACCTCAGCAAAGCTGAGGACGCGGTCTGGCGTACGCCATTGACTGCACGCGCGGCTCAACGTGTTTTCCAACCATTCTTCCAACAATTTTCTTCAATCCTCAGCCCATCCGCTAGCATGTCGGGTTGGAGTTTCCAGCCACATGGCGTGCTGGTTTGGGTGGCTCCGACCTTGAGAGAGGGAGGGGACGACTCCTTCGGGAGCGCCGTTGACCGCCGGTTCTTCTCAGAGCAAAAAAGGAGAAGCCGGTAGTGCTCAGGAGTTGCTTGGCGCAGCACTGCTGCGCCTTCAGGGGCCAAGCACGGACGTTCGAGACGACGGGAACTAGGTAGTGCTTACATGTGCCTTCAGGCAGTAACTTCTAGTACAACCTGAATTGCATAGTGCGTTTTTGGATGCCTAATTGTCTGTATCGTGTTTTCAACGAAGCGATATTACCTCATCTAGTTTGCTGTGAGACCTGCCTCAGTAATGGCTGTTGCGGATGACGCGCTCCGAGCTGTTCTGAATCTTCACGACCTCGTTCGGGATCTCATGGCGGAGCCACAATCGCAAAAGCCGCTCGCGACGCTCCTCGTTCATGTACAGTGGGCGGCCCTTGCTGAGTTCGCGATTGCGCTCGCCGAACTCCTCTCCGTACTCGTCAACATACAGACTACTCACATACGCTGCCAGCTTCCAGTACACAAGCAAAACAGCTCCTTCGAGTACCAGTAGGAACATACCGCTGCCACGTCCGCACTTCTTGGCGTGAACGGTGCAGGCACCAGGGTTGGATTCCTCCGGGTATCCTTTGTCGACATGCGCCGCCGGACAAGTGTTTGCAGCGCAGAGTAGCGTGCCGCACACGAGGCAAACTGCAGGGCGAGCAGGAAATTGTTGGCATGACGCACATCGACGTTTCGCAAGCTCCGAGTAAAACTTGACGTATGCGCGTGGAAGAGATCGCAAGTAACGCGTGCGGCTGGCTCCAGAGCAGTACACCGATATTGTTGAGTGCATGGTGTGCAGATCATGCGCCAGAACAACCGGAGTTGTTAGCTGCTGCTCCGACGCAGCACGATCCGTATTTGCAGCAGTGAACCATTGCTGCATGACACCATTCGTGTCTTGCATCTCGTCGTACGCCGAGCGGAATCGGTCAACCCAGCGAAGCACGAGCCCTGACAGAGTGTCTGCTGGCTCATGATGCGTTAGGGAATTACTTACCGTCCGCTCATCATCACTGTCGCCGGTGATCAAAGTGCCGGGGAATGACGCCATGAGATCAGAGAGTCGGACAAAGTTGACTGCGCGCACGTCCGCTTCAGTAATAAATACGGGCTTGCTCGTGTGGTGACCACCACTGTAGAGGGAATGAAGAAGAAAAGTGCAGATCCGGGCAATTGGTACCACTTCGCACGCCACAATGTTGAGGAGCTCCTTGTCGTCCGTCGGTTGTTCAAAGGTGAACATGTTCCCGCACGCATCGGCCAATTGCATTGCCAACTCCTTTAGCTGATGTACGACGGCACGTTCGTTTTCAGTCTTAGGAGGGTGACCGGTATTTCCTTGCTGCTTATTGTCCTCTTCATTGAAGCAGACAACGAAAAATCGGACTTGCTCCTGAGAGTAAGCCAGGTTCTCAGCCATAGCCTCCGTGTACGGCGCCTTCCGCGTGATGATGTACCACAGCAACGTTTGCACAATGCGTGCGAGCACCACAAGCCGTCCAATGTGAACAGCCTCGTCCACACTCTCGGCCAGAAGCATACCCTTGACAAGCACACTTCCCAGATGACTCAACAGCAAGGGCTTCCTTGGCCGCCGCACTTTTCCCCACTGACTCTGCTTTCGCGTCTGAGTCTGCGTGCTTGGATGATCATTCTCTAACACGATCGTGCCATCCGACTGCACATCCGAGCCGCCGAAGAATAGCAAATGTGAGATCTGTTCACGCAACTCCATCGAGTCATCTCCCGCCCTAGGCTTCACCGTCTTCTTCACTTCTTTGAGCATCAATGGCAAAAAGCGCATGGCCTCAAGCAACCGATGTTCAGCTCTGACATGGTCGTGCTCGCTCTGTGACAGGAACGTGCACAGCAAGGTATGAAAGAGCGCGTTACATCCCGACGTAGTATACCGATCCGGCTGTGATTTTTGCATCGAGCCACAAGCAACTTTGTGAACTGCCATGCACAGCGACGACAGTCCATCACGCATCCACATCGACACTTCTTCGCTGGTTTCGCTAGTGTCTTCCTCGCTGGAATCGGCAGAGTCAACAACCACATCCGTCTTCTGCTCCAGAAGCTCATCTGACTCGGTAATGTCAGCATTCTCTACAGAGCTTGTTTCCATAGACGAGGCATCCTCCGCGGTAGGATGCGCAACGGTACTTCCGAGCCACTTCAAGGTATCTTCTACTGACGTGTCCTTAGATTGGGCTGAAGACAGCACGAGTTCCTTCTTGGGGAGTAAATCAGCCAGGGTGTCAGTCGTTGTTGGGATAAGCACGTTGGAAATCGATTTGCATAACGGACACAAGAATTCCTTCTTGGTCACGTCTACAGCGTTAAGTGCATGGCGGTGGTGGCCGCCGGTGATTGCACGCTGAAACTGCGACGCATGATATGACTCCCAGCAAGTATGGTGCACTGAGTGTCCACACATCCGCACATGCACCGGTACATCCTCTCCGACATGCATCTCGTCCATAGGAGTACTAGGAAAGAAGCCGTGGTTACCTCCGTTGAGTCGAGACAGCACTGGAGAACACTGTGCGAAACCAACGTAGCACATAAAGCTGTTCTCGGAGTTGACCGAATGGCACATTGCGCACTCAGGCAATGGCTCAGGCACGTCTTTAGGAGGCGAGTCCGCAGATGCCATATCCACATCGTCTCCATCATCATCCGTGCTGTGGTTCCCTGTAGTCACAATATTGTCGTCTGCCATCACATCGTCGTCATCTGCACCCATGTCTGCATCCATCATAGCCTTCATCTGCGCTGCGAACGCTGCCTGGCGCTGCTGCATCTGCTGGATTGCGCGCAACTGCGCATCCTTTCGGCGTTGGGCGATAGCTTGCTTTCGCTCTGCTTCTTCGCGCGACTCTTGTTCAGAGACCTTGTGTTGCTCCACAATCTCGCGGCATCTATCATCTAGGCGAGAGAGTCGATGCAGCATCCAATCGATTCCACGCCCAACCTCGTGCTTCTGGTCGCCATCCAAGTTTACAGATCCAGCAGTATTACCGCCGGACACTGACCACGGGTTCAGCTTTAGCAGAAGCTGGATGATTGACAGCCGAGGTCGCGCATCCGGGTAGTAGCTAGGCTGGTCTGTCACGATCCACTCCATGAAGCTACCAATTAGATGCGAAGCTCGCTCGCGATAAGCTGCAAAATCATCAGCAATCGTGCTCTCCAAGCCAGTGGTCGACTGGTAGTACCGAACCTCCTCGACGACATACACTTGCAGGGTGAGCAGGTGCACAGCCTTGGAGAGAATGTTCAGACTACTCTGTGAATCCGTGAGTGCGCGCCAAAACGATTCGTACACCAAACGGCGCACATCTTCATGCAGAATTGACAGCCGCGTGATGCGGAAACCAGACGCACACGGCAAGAACATGTTTACTATTGGGAAGTCCAGCCAGGAAGTATGGGTATCGTTTCGGTTGTCATCATCTTGTTGTTGCTCACTCTGTTTTGAGTTGCGCAAACGGTTTTGGAACCAGTTTTCATGAGCAAACTCGTGCTGCTTGCGCGTGAGATGCACGAACGAAGGGTTGTACTCTGCGTAGAGCTCCGACTTCAAACGATACTGGAATTTTCCGGTTGCACCTGAATCACCAGTCGATGGAGCGCACACTTCCTTTAGAATCTGATCCAATACAGCTCCGCCGGAGAAATTTGGTGGGAACAGGTTTTCACGACTCTGAAAGAAGTCGTTTGTAATTTTGGATAGGTCGCTGTGAGCGCACGGCCCCACGCACAACCGCTGCACAATTTCTCGCCGCAGGTACGGAACCAACGATTTCACTGGGTCTTCAGCTATCTTTGGAGGAAGTTCCGACGCAAGTTGTGCCAAAAGCGTCAAACACTCGCTCACCATCAGTTCAGATTCCTTGATATCTGCGCTGTTCTCGGCGTCATACCACTCTTCAACATCGAATCGCTCCATGATGGACGCCATCATCCAATCGATACCCAGCAACGGGAAGCCAAACTGCAAGAGAAGCAAGTCGAGGTCCCGAAAGCGTAGGCAAAACGGCGGCTCACCGTAATTCATGCTGTGGTTGATCACAGACATACCGTTGCGCACCCACATCCCAGAATGAACTTGAGCGTCCCATACGATGGCTTGCAGAACTGGTTCAATCAAGTGTACGCGGTGCCAAAACCCCAGGGGGCTCGTTGCGTTATGGATCCAGACCGAGTCTTCGACGTTGCCACTGGTGTTCTCTGTAATTGCGTGCATAATCTCCAACCCGTGAGGTGAATCGCTCAGGGCTCGCACGAGCTGCGCGAGAGTACGTTGAAGAGGATAATGGCACGAAATTGAAATTTCGACTTGGTCTGGTCGGAGTGTGTCGCCAACTTGATAATCAGGGGGAGGAAAATACTTGCCTGATGACGCAAGCCAGAAGAAGTAAGCGTCAAAGATGGGCTTCACAAAACGAGAAATAAGGTTGCGCTTAAACGAGACGGTGGTCGCCAGTTGTCTTTCGCTTGGCTTGAAAGCATTTGACATGATCCACGCCGAAACATCCGAAGTTGTAGACACGAATTCAACGGTAACCACCCAGCCTCGAGACTCCATCTCGACGTGATCACCGAACCGCCGGATCTCCGAGCAAGCGCCTTGAAAGTAAGATAAATACAGGAGGAAATTAGCATATCGCGATCCACTCTTGTCCAGCACAAATCGCTCCGCAACGCTTTCAATTTGTAGTACGTATCGCAGATCAAGAAGACCAGACATGTAGCGACGAAAGACGAACACAGGCGAATTGACATCGAGCTCATAGCGTCCAGTGAGATCTGTCTCGGGTGGAAGCTGAAGGAACGTGGACAGCTCCTTTGGTTTTCGAACGCGGTAACCTGCTTCCTGCGCTTCGAGCTCTAAAGATGGGAGGTCCACTTCGCGCAACGACAATGCTCGCGTTCGCTGGACCCCGAGAGCAAACACGTCCCAGATGTCCAACTCTTCAGTCTCGTGGGGATTCACCACGTACGCGAGGTTTTCCCACGACGAATCAAATGGAATCTCAATGCGATCCAGCTTTGGTTTCTTCCGCAGCGTCTCGAGAACAGAGTCAATAAGAACTTCCAGCAGCCCGTATCGGCCAACTAGCTCCTTGACAAAGCTGGCGCGGTTAAAAAATTGGACACTAAAGGCTAGTATGGTGGTCGTGGAGCTTCCGACGCCAGCCGCGTATTCGCGGTAGAGCTGCTGGTATGACGAAGTGAAAGCGATTGCAAATGCCTGCTTAAAAACGGGGTCTGCGAGCAACGCCATGAGCAGACTGTGAAGCGCGTCGCTCTCGCTTTTTGGTAGGAATGCATCGGCCATAATGACAGACCGCAGAAGTGGATAAGCTTCCTCCCCGTCAACTTCCATACTGTCGTCGTCGCCAAGCGGATATATAGCGCGCATCTATAGGATAGCGTTTGTCAATATGTTTGTTTGATGCCACCAGCATATGCAAAACCGCATCGTGTGACTGTAACGCACCTGCTCACAAATTAACCTGCACATGCTGTCTGACAGATTTGCTAGCTCTACTAGCCACTGCAGGAGAGAATTGATGACTGGAACCTTTGACTTGTAGTCGGTTGAAACGATCGACGTCATGATCCCGTGCCTATTGAGCGACCCAGCGAGCTCTATTGCTTCTTCGCGAGTGGCTTTAGCGCGGACGACGCTTTGCTTCTGCGATGAGGTCTCTCCTACAATCTTTAGCATTTGGTACTGGAAAGCCGAAATCGTCAGGCTCTTTCTGTATCAAGCAGGCTCGAACCAACGAAATGTAGTACGTACAGCAATCGCCGGGTGGGCCTTGTTCAAAGCGGTAGCGAACTCTTGCGATGTCTTGAGCTCGTTGTAGTGCACAATGACAGCGTATCGTTTGTCTGCCGGTTCGCGAGCGAGGTTGTCACGCACGCTCTCGACGTCGTCCTTGGTAACAATCGACCCAGAGCGCGCCTCCTGGATGGTATCCAGAACAACCTGCATGACTTCCCCGATGCACTCGCGGGACTTGACCAGCATGTCGTGCGGCAGCAGCGCTAGCGGGTCGGCGTCTTGTGCTCCCTGCATCCGCGCGAGCGATCCGACAGTTAGTCACGTGGCCACGAAGCGATCCTCGACAGCGGATCCTACCTTGTGGCGCGTGCAGAACCCCTCCGGCGCCCACGCCTCCGTGTCTCCGCAGTCGCAGCAGCCTCCGCTGTGCGTGTAGTAGAAGAATACCTCGTGGCCCTCGTGGTCGCTCGAGATGAAGCAGTCGTTGCACATGACGCACGTCTCGTCGACCTGGCAGACCTTGCAGTTCCAGGCGATGTCGCCGGGCTTGAACTCGTACGCGCACATGCGCTTGGGCAGCGCCTCGAGCGCCTGGCGCGCGTCGGCGTCCAGCACGCACTCGCGCAGCGCGCGCAGCTTCTCCTGCTCCAGCGGCTCGTTGCTCTTGTCGCCCCAGCCCGCGGCCGCCAGCATCTCGGCCAGCAGCGCGCGCACCTTGGCGCGCGGCGTGGCGGCGGCCGCCGTGGCGCGCGCCAGCTCGCTGCGCCTCGCCGCGCTCTGCGACTCGCGCTCGGCCCCTCGGTCCGCGGCGTCCGCGAGCTCGCGCTCGATCGCCGACCGCGCGCGGGCGAACAGGTCCATGAGGGAGGCGAGGGAGAAGGCGACAGGCTGCCTGCCTATGAGAAGAAGTCTGTGGCAAAAATCTCCCTCTTTCTCTTTCCGGGGAAAAACCCAGCCCAAAGTACACACACGTGGGTCTTTTCGACGTTCAAGCGGGTTTTATGCAAAAACACACACACCGCTTGCCGACGCTCGTGTATTGAATTGTACGGTTACAGAGCGCGCGGCCAAGGCGCTCGTGAGATGTGCTGGACGTGCAAAGAGCAAGTTGAAGTGCATGATGTATCGACCCGACATTGTCATCATCAATCAATCATCACTTCTTCTTGCTCTTGAGGTTCTTCTCGGCGACCGAGATCTGCAGCTCCAGCAGGTTCTTCTCGACCTTTTTGTTGTGCTGCGAGAGCTCCTCGTTCGCCTGCGTGAGCTCGGCCAGCCGCATCTTGCTGTCGATCAGCTCCCGCTGGAAGTAGTCGTTCTCCTGCTCCAGCTGCTTGACGCGCTGCTCCATCGATTCGGCCGCCTGCTGTCGCTCATCGACACGCGCGCGCATCTCTTCGTTCGACATCTCGAGAGCACCCACACGCTCGTCCCGGTCTGCAGTTAGGCGACGCTGGCTTTCCAGTGCCTCGCGGAGCTCAAGCGTGCGCTCGTGCAGCTCTTCCTCAGCCGCTTGCTTGCTTGCGCGTAGCTGCGAGAGCTCCTCACTCAGTGCCTCCGTTTCTTGGCGGAGCGCCTCGACTTGAGCCTGCAGCTCGCGCTCATTCTCTTGACCTTCTTCCTGTTCTTTCGCGAGCTGTGCCTCCAACTCGTCGACCCGAGACTGCAGGCTCTCGTTTTGCGAGCGCAGCTCGTCCCATCGCTGCTGCAGCTCCTGGTTTTTGGCGACTGCGGCAGCAGTCGCTGCAGCACTAGCCACAAGATCTTCATTGCGGAGAGTATCGAGCTGCTGTTGTGTGCTTTGTAATTGATCAGCAATCTCCTGCACCTGCTGTCGAAGTTCCTCAATCGTCTGTGCAGCTACTGCAAGCTCCTGCTTTGCCTGTTTGTGCGCCTGCATTGTCGACTCTAGCTGGCCCTCAAGTACATCCTTCTCGCCTTCGAGTTCAATTAGTACAGCCTTTGTTGCCTTAGCCTCTTCTTGAGCTCTCTCCTTCTCTTTCTCGGCTTCGTGGAGCTTGTTTACCAAGCCGACTTTCTCGTCCTTGAGCACTGTCACTGTTGAATCGAGCTGGTTAAGCTGACCCACAAGCCGATCGTTTTGAATCTTGGCGTCCGTTTCGATGCGACTGCGGACACGGCGCTCTCGCTCCTCTTCGTCGTCTCCACGGACGTCGTTGCCCTGTGCCTCCAGTCTGGCAATCTCTGCGTCTTTGTGCATCATCTCCGTTTGGAGATCCATGTTCTGTGTCTGAAGACTCGCAATCTGTGTCGTCAAGAGCTCGTTCGAAGCTAACAGGGACTTGATCGTTGCCTGCTGCTCCTCTCCTCCTTCCCGTAATGTGGCTAACGACTGCTTGAGCTCGGCTATCTCTGCTAGTAAGTGCGGTTCTTGTGCGTCCATGTATTCGTTAGCAGACGACGCCTCCGAGTTCCGGTCGTCATTTTCAGCTGACATTTGCTCCGTAGCTCCCGTGTCTTTCCGATTTGCGTCTTGGAGGTGTATGCTTTCAAGCAGCGGAAGTGACCCGCGGAGCTGCATGCGCAATTCGTCGCGCTCCAGCTTGATCGCTTCCAGCTCCTCTTTGACCGTCATGTACTGGATAAAGTCCACTTGCATAACTCCGTCGTCACCATTCTCGCTTGTTCGGTCTTTGCTTTCAGACGCCTCGCTACGTTCTTGTAAGGTTTGTAGGCGAAGCTCCAACTCGGTGTTTGCCTCACGTAGCTGGGTGATCTCTTCGTCTTTCTCCTGGTTTGTAGATTCAAGCTTGACGTTGGCAGCCTCACTCTGCCGCAGCTGTGTCTCGAGGTCTTCGAGAGTGGCGATTAACTCGCGGTTCTTTCGTCGAAGGGCCTCTGTTTCAGCAGACTCATGGTGACCTCCGGCAGGGCCAGTCCCCTCTGAAGGGGTCAGCGGTGCTCGAAGCCCATCAGCCTTTCCATCACTGGTGGGAGAATCTCCTGGAGTCGGCGCTCCATACTTGGCAGACGGTGGTGGAGTCCGACCATTGCGGTGATATGCCGATGTGGTGGATGCACGACTCTCGATTGTCGAGACGGAAAAATCGCTGCGTGTGTCATCGAACGATGTCTCGAGCTGATCAGGGTCGAGACGACCACCTGGGCTTCGGTTGAGCATCACGCGCGAGCTGATAATGGTGAGGGAAATGGCAGCGCGCGGATCTTGACATTTGGCTGTGGCAATCGTGATACCCTCTTTTCCAGACTCTTTGACCGCGGACACGAGCTCTGCCAGGTTAAATTCAAACGCAGCGACTTGCTGCTCTGTCTTGGCTTCATACACATGGATAGCAAACATTTTAGCCTGGAAGAGACCTGTCTTGGCCATGTAGAGCGTGCTCGAGAACGGCAAAATGTCGCCCCACACAACCTCTTTCTGAGCAAAACTGTACGCGGCGCTTTTGGTTGCTGCACGCTTTTTGTGGCCTGTCATGACGGCAAATAGCTCGCTTCCGTTCAGAGAGCTGAGCGACGCGCTCAGACGATGTATTACCAGCTGCACTTTGAATCCGATAGCCTCCTTGTTCGTTCGCCGTGCGATCTGAACTAGATGGTTCATGGCTTCTGGTGCTCACTCTGAGCAAGACCGGAACTCGAGATGAGCAAGAAGCTCCTGCTGGAGGCCAAGTCACGCTATCTACACACCGTCAAAGTCACCTGGGTGCGAGGTATCAGTGTGCTTATTGCGAAAATGGAGAGCCAAAGGATGGAGCCAGAAAGTAACGACAACAAAGAGTCGCTATGTATAGTTGGGAACTGGTTGGCATCAAGAGAATGGCGGTTGCAGTTGATACTGCCGTGCATCATCCCATTGCTGAGTGGGATTTGTTGCTGGCTTCTTGAGTGGATTTGGCTTTCTGCTGCGCAACTCAAGCCAATCTGCAGTGAAGGCGCGCTTGCACCTTGAAATTTCGGAGAAGGACAAAGACATCAGTTTAAATTCTGCTACATTTTGAATGCACGTGTTCTAGATAGACTAAGGCACTTCTTAGTAAGGGTAACCCATGCGCTTCTTGCGCTCAATCGCGTCATAAGCATTTGACCATAGGTTCTTGATAGCCTCGTAGTCTTCGCTCGCAAACTTGGCTGCGATGAATCGGAGCGAGGGCACTGACAGCGAAAAGTAGTGCAAGTTTCCTACAAAACACACGAGTTAGTTTTGCGCGGCTATGGAAGGGAGCAGTATGGGACCACAGCTTACCGTAGCCCTTGTAGATCTTGGACTTGATTGGAGAGAGCTTGTGGTCCGAGCATAAACGGAATGACTGGATCTTGGTTTGCACCGGTCGCTTCTCATACAGAGCAATCACGCACTACAGATAGCTGTCAGCAACTTAGCTCTACGATTTATGCCTAGACAGCATTCACCTCATGGTATGCAGCGCGAGACACGAAAAGCTGAAGCACGTCCATCTTGGCTCCGCCAAAAGCAAAGTACTTCTGACTCCAGACGGCGTTACCTGAAGTCAGGTTGCCAACACTGAAAGTACCGTCTGTGGCATGAACACAATGTACGGTTAGAAGCTCCAGCAATCTCAGCGTAAGCAAATCCCACAGAGAACGCACTCGATATCCGTGTCAGAACCGTTCCCTGTGTCGTATCCTTGTTTACTGTTCCACGACGGAAGCGCATGACCAGTGGTCGAGGAGCAGCCTTGATCATGTCTAGCACGGTGATGTACGAATCGCGGTTCACACGGTGGCGGTTGATTGCCACCACAGAGCTCCCAATAGTGACACCAACTCTGTCTGCAGCACCGTTCTCAACAACGAGTTTCACAACAGCAGTCTCGACGCGTCGCTCTCCGCTTCCTGTTCGTCCAGCTTGAGCCGTCCAAACATCGACGCGCTCCATGAGAACACCCAATTTTCGTCCAGTCTCGAACGTGACGTCGTATTCATCCTCGCCGCACTCACTTGGCACCCTCGAAGATTCCTCGTCTCTTGATGAATTCTCCTTGCTGGAAAGCTGACTCCAGTCTTGCATTGAAGGCTGGTCGTCATCGAGGTTTGCAAAAGTTTGGCCAGCAAACGGATCTGAACCGTCCGAAAAGAATGGGTCGTTGTCGAAGCCACTGCTCGCCTTTGCACTGTTGGTCGACGTCAAACCACGAATCGAGACTTTGGAACTCACAGCCGAGGCAGTTGCAAACCCGTCAGACGAAAACCCGAGCTGTGAACGCTGAGCTTCTTGTGTCTGGCGCTTTCCCAAGCGATCAGCGAGTGCGCTGCTGCTGCCTCCAGTGGCGGCTGGCTGTTCCTGAAAGTCAAACGGCGTGCGTGGCGTGCCATTCTGGGGGCTGAACGGATCGAAGTCGACTACAATAGATGACTGAGTCATCAGCGGAGCTGGCGGTGGAGGCATCGATGTAGGTTCTGGAGGTCGCATGCCCGGATCGCCAAACGGATTAGGCGTCGACGTGGCATACGTACCAAACGGATCCTTGGGCTGCATTACGTTCATGGTGCTGTCGTAGGTGACCGATTGCCCGCTGAATGGCGGCACAGAAGCCTGTGGATTTCCCATGGGTGAGTAAATTTGCTGCTGCTGGTGGGGCTGTGGCATGTACGGGGCGGTCATCATTGCAGGCGGGGCTGCCAGCCCATTAAACGCCGGAGGTCCCTGCTGAGTCATGAAGCTGGCCCCGCTGTATTGATACTGCTGCTGCTGCGGTGGCGGCTGCTGCTGCCACTGAGGCATCATTGCTGGGGTCGCACCTGCCATTGGAGCACCAAATGGATTCATCTGCTGGTGCATTTGTTGTTGTTGCGGCTGGTGCTGAAATCCGGGTGCTTGACCGCCGTATGGAGCAGTGGCAAATCCACTAGCACCAACCTGTGGCTGGCCTGGCTTGTTTGTAGGGTCGAGCATCGCGAATGGGTCGTTCATGACTTCCAGTATGAATGAGCCTAAGAAACTGCGGGTCCAGCAACAGATCTGACTCTGACGGTGAGTTCAAAAGTGACGCAAGGTTTGGCATTCGTTTCAAATCGACCATGAATGCTCGCTGGCACTATCTTTGTCAGCATGTCGCTTCTCAATGCGAGGAACGAAACTCCTCGGCGCTAATTTTGCTTGGGTGCATGTGGTGGCATGGGATGTGTTGAGAACTCCTCAAGGCGACAACACGTTCCTCGAAACGTGTTGTCGTCTCCAGGGAACGGCGCGTGTTTCATATACGCTCTTCAACGTGCAATTACTCGACGACAATCATGACATCAACAGACAGGAGTTGAACGAGAAAAAAGATCGTTCATATGTAGTGATAGAGCTATGCAATAGAGATCTGGGCTCCACCAAGTAATCAACGCAACTCTCTCCTCTCTACCAGAAACTGTTGTCGACTGTCGCAATTGGCGGAGTAGTCTTGGATCCTGTGCGACTGTTGCTGCCAGAGCTGTTGCTTCCGCTAGCTGTGCGTGGAGCTGGGGCTGAGTCGGACTGAAATGGATCGTCGAAGACGTTCGCTGATGATGACGCCGAGGCAGCAGGCACACCAGCAGCGAAATCATCAACTGACATGGAGCCCGATCCGGTGCGCTGCGACGTCGAGCTCGAAGCCCCGCTAACGTCCTTGAGCGAGATTTTGGGTGCGCTTGCATTGGTGAAAGCGCCAGCATTGAAGCCGAGCTGTGAACGCGCAGCCTCTTGAGTCTTGCGCTTGCCGTGTGCCAGGCGATCGGCAAGCGCACTTGACTTTGCGCCAGTGGAGGTGATAGCTGACTGCGTTGCGCTGTGTGAGCTCGAACTCGAGGAGTCTAGCAAGCCAAAATCGAGCCCAGCGGTACTCGGTGCGACCGAAATGGAGATAGGCGCAGGAACTGAGCCAAATGCATCGGAGGCAACGGGTGCCGGCGAAGTTACAACTGGCGTTGGAGCCGCACCGGAGCCGAGGTGCTCTAGGAAGTCCATCGAGGCGTCATCACCGAAGGCTCCAGCTGGAGGCTTGGGCTTTTGCTGCAGGAGGTTCTTGATGTTGTCGTACATGACTGGCTGTTGCTGCTGCGGAGGGAACTGTGCATTTGCATTCGGCATCCCCATCGGTACCCCCATTCCCATTCCCATGCCACCCATGCCCATGCTCGTACCACCGCCCATGTTCATGTTCATGCCGCCGCCGTACGGGTTGGTTGCAGGAGGTGTGTTCATGCCCATGGCCATACCCATGCCCCCATTCATGCCCATATTCATACCCATGCCTCCATTATTATGGGGATGACCGAAACCACCCATGTTGGCAGCTGGAGCCCCCATATTGATCGGTGCAATCGTCACCGGCGGGATGGGGTGTGCCGTCGACGAGGCCAGCACCTTCTCAGCGTCGGTCTTGGTGCTTGCGATTGGGTTGAGGAACGCGAAGGGGTCGCTCATGGTCGCTGTCGATTGTCAATGGTAAGTGCTTGCGTTGATGCTTGAAGCGGAGAAAAGCTCGAATGCGAGGTGGAATTTCAGGAGATATCTAGCACCGGTGGTGGCGATGCCTCACCTATTCATAGATGGCGCTCACAATGATCAGAGTCGAAGGCGCATCCTGCACCAGAAATAGTTTGCTCAGATCCTCGAGGCGTGGAAGTTGCCTTTTGAGGTGCACCACCTCGACATGATGCGGGACGTTGAAGTGGTCTGTTGAGAAAATCCCAGTGATTCTCTTCGTGCTGGGCAGTTAGAGGATTCAAGTGACTGTGTCGGATGCTCGTGAATGTTCGAGGTAAGATCCCACATTGTGGAGAAACATTGTGGGGAAACTGAAGAACTTGGTCGACTGCCTTGACAAGTTCACTCTGGTCACACTCAGCAAGCCGATCTGGGTTGAGTTGAGGCTCTCGACCTTTCGATGATCGCATTCTTCAGGAAGATGACGACGAAAATGGCGATGATGACGACAGCGAAAGTGGCATCAATGCCTGGTCGGTTTTCATCACTAGTGGCGAAAGCATAAACACTTAGTCCCTTGATCTGCATAGCACCACTTCGCGTCTCACCACTTCGCGTCTTGATGCCCTCCTCGCTCCCATTCATCTCAAGACCCTATCACCTCGGATTGTAAAGACCCACACAGCGAGTCAGCGCTCTTCATTTTGCTGCGTGAGCCCACATGCCCTGCCGCCTGCAGCAACCCTGGCCCTATGCCGATCACTTGGTTTTAGTATGCTCCGAGCGTGATCGCCGGCGCACGCGCCTCAGGATTGTGCGTCTCGCCCTCGGCCATCAGACCCAAGAAGCCTCGCGCCCGATCGCCGCGTTCTCCATGTCCCTGACGGCGCTCGACGGCCGCCGCGCTCGCCAGGCCGCATGGGCTCCCGCTGACGCTCAAGGCGACGCCGACGCGAGCCGCGCGGGCGAGTTGGGGCCGCCGCGGCCGTTCCCGCGCGCCTTCCTGGCCGCGGGGGCACCGCCCGCGCCGGCGGCGTCGCTGTTCCCTCGCGCGGCCTTCCCACAGGACGACGGGCCGCGCAGGGCCAAGAGCGCGGCGGCGACGGTGGCGGCCGACAACCTGCTGTCGCTGATCCACTCGACGCGGGAGAACGAGCTGCGCGCGTCGGTCGGAGAGGCGCAGCGGAGGAGGGAGGACGAGGAGGACGCCAGCGACCACACGTCGGACGAGCAGGCGGCGTTCGACGCGGCCGGGAGGATCCAGCCGAGGAAGAAGCGCCCCGCGGCGGTGATGGAACGCGGAGACGACAGCGCCAGCAAGATGGACGCCGCGCCGAAGAGGCGATACAAGAAGCCGACCTACATCGTCCGCAGGGTAGATTTTTTTTTTTTTGCTTTTTGAATTGGGAGTGGCGTTGGAGCATGCCGAGCTCACGGTTTTTTTTGATGTGGATGCAGGAGAAGAAGGAGGTGCTGGAGGAGGAGCTGCGCGTGCTGAGCCAGAAGCTGGTGCAGCTCCGGCGAGAGAGCGGCATCCCCGACTGGTTCTTTGAGCAGAAGGAACTCCTGGTAGAAAAGTCGCAGGAGAATGTGCGCCTCCGCGAGGCCATGCACCAGCACGACATGTACCTTGCGAACGCTAATCGCATTATGCTCGCAGAGTACATGGTTCGTTGAAGCTGCCTGGTTGTGATGTTGATGCCCTCCACTCGCTTACACATGAATCGTGCACTTCCGCTAGGCAATCCATTCTGAAAGCCCGATCAAAACGTTCATCCACCTGACGTCCGACCTAAAGCTGCGACGAAAGACATTAGTGGACCTGAAGGACATCAAGTTGGAGCAAGCAAACAAGTTCATCATGGAGAGCTCCAAGTGTTTGCACCCCACCAAGCACTGGTGCCAAGAGTCTAAATACGAGGCGGATAACGGCGATTTCTGTGCCATCAAGATGGACAACACCCCTTTCCACGGCGTCAAGTCGGTGCGCCAGGTGTTTGATGCGCTTCAATTCTTCTTCCGCAACATGGAGATTAGCATTTCGGAAATGCTTGGAGACATTACGGTGCGCGAAGACGACGATCAGCCTGACAACTCGCTTTCCAACCATCGGCTGGTGTCCGTGATGTCTCATGGTGTCAAGGTCGAGAAAAACATCGTCAAGTTTTTCAAGTACGTTGAGCCTGAAGATGGCAGCCCACCGTACGCACTTGTTGCCACAGATGCTGTGGACATTGACGAGATGTACCCTTACATTCCGGAGGAGCGGCTGCGGATGGATATTAACGCAGCCATGAAGTTCACCGAGCACTCTGTCAAGAAGCCGAAGAAACGCCAATCATCCAAGGATGTCGAGAACCGTGGCTTGAGGGATGACCAAGAAAGTGAAGACGGCGAGGAGGAATATGAGCGCGTCGTGGTGCTAACTCGATTCTTCCGCGCTAAGCTGCACAACTCGGAGATGGACATCCCCGCCCACGTTCTACAGGAGATCCGGCAGGGTCTCGCCTGCTTCACGGACACGATGGTGAAGACCATGCACCGCATCATTTACGAGACCAAGCGCACGCCGTTTTAGTTTGCAGTTTCGTTTTTGGCGTGCTATAAAGTTATTCTGTTTGTAGTCGCGCCGCCCAAGTTGAAGTGTGTCTCCACACTCGCGGTGTGTCGTCACTGGGAATCACGCTCGAGTCGTCATTGCGCGTCCTCATGGCTACACGTCGAGCGCGCCTGTTGACCGTCGAAAGTTTGCCACGGAGATTGTGACGTGACGATGCGACGACAACTTGACACTTTTTGCGTCGGGTTCAACAAATTCCGGGGCCGTTGCACACTCAGCAAAGCGCCACAAACACAACCAGGAGCATCTCGTGGATGCCTCATGCACCTTTCCATCCGGCGAGCGTATCATGAGCCCAGCACCGAGAGAGGATTTGATGGGCAGTGACTCTTGCTGGGTGGTGTCCAGTCCGGCCTCTTGTGTTGCGGTGACCCAAGGGGAAAGGCGGCCGGCGGCGCCAGCTGGCGCCTCAGTCTCTGGCGTTCAGTATGCTAACCCATCCAGTCACGCGAGCCAATCGCCGCCGTCTGCGCAACAACTTTCAGCCAATCCGCACGCTCCATTCCGCGCAGAGACCGTCCATCGCGCGCATCTCGCCGCCGTGCGCGCGCAACCGCACGACGCCGCCCACCCCTCTTTAGTTCTATTTCACGGCACTACCTGTTCGTATCACTTTAGTATATCAGCATACCGAAAGACCTCTATGAAACGATACGTACCCTCCAGTTTGAACGCGGCGCTCGAATTTCAGCGCGCCAGGTGGTCACATCGCAGCCCGGCGGCCATGGAGACCTCGGTGGCGCTTGCCTGTCTTTCCCGCTGGCGCGCGCGCTCCGCCCCGGCCGCCGCGCTCGCCACAACCGCTCAGGCCTCTTGCCGCAAGTCCTGCGCGCCGACGCACTCCCGGCGGAGAAAGGCGCGCTCGAGCCATGCCCATGCCCGCCGCCAAGGACGCCAAGGGCGCCTCCACGGCCGCCAAGGACCCGCGCGGCGCCTCCACGGCCGCCAAGGACCCGCGCGGCGCCAAGGACGCCAAGGGCGGCGCCAAGGACGCCAAGGGCGGCGCCAAGGACGCCAAGGGCGGCGCCAAGGACGGGAAGGACGCCAAGGGACCGCCGGAGAAGGCGCAGCGCGCGAGGGAGGACCCCGCGGGCACGTCGGGCTCGTCGGCGGCGTCGTCCCCGCCGGCCTCCCCCTCGGAGAACGACAAGGGCGAGCGCAAGAGCGAGCTCGGGCGAGAAAAGTCGCTGTCGGTGGACCGCAGCTCGCGCCCGCACTTCAAGGAGGGCATCCGCCTCGCCGAGATGGGCAAGTGGTCCACGCTCGTCGAGCGCCTCGAGCAGGGAGAGACCCAGCTCGCGCGACACAAGGACCACCACGGCATGGTGCCGCTCCACTGGGCGTGCACCGAGGACGACGTGCCCACGGCCGCCGTCAGCGCGCTGCTCGCGGCCTTCCCCGAGGCTGTGCTCACCAAGAACAACGCGCAGTATCTGCCGCTGCACCTCGCCATCCGCGCGCGCGTTGGCGCCGACACGCTGCGCGTACTGGCGTCGGCTCGTCCAAGCTCGCTGCTGGTCGAGACGCCCGCGGGAAAGACCGCTGTGGAGCTCGCGCGCGATGTTGGACTGCCCAAGGAGGCCATGAGCGTGCTGGAGCACTTTGAGAAGGAGTACCTGGACCTGAACGCCGACTCGGACGACGACGACAACGCGCAGATTGAGAACGCCAAGCGCGAGTACGCTCTGCAGAGCCAGCGGCTGCGTGATTCTATGCTCCACCCACCGCCGCTCAATGTCGGTGACCTTCGCGGAAACAACACCTCCGACAGCGCCAACGCCCCTGGTACCAACCACTCGAACAACGCCGGAAACGTGTCGTTCGACGCAAGCTTCGGACCACTGGAGATGATCAACGGGAGCTTTGGTCCCATGGATGCCATCGCCGCTGATTTTGTTCGGTCGTCGAACCAGAGCTTCAGCAGCCAGTCCGGCGCGTCCGCCCCGATGGTCACCTCCTTGAGCTTTGTTGGCGGGACGCTCGTCCAGCAGCACCAGCATTCCGAGATGACGATCGAAGAAGAAGTTGCAACGCCCGGTGGAACCCTCACGCTTCCGCACTCGCAGTCGTCGAGGGGAGCTGCTCCTGTGAATGGTGCGGTCCCGTTGCCGTCCCGAGCAGCGACCTCGCGTGGATTCGCAGATACCAACCCGTTTGGGTCTCATTTCTTTGACAACGACGGTCACGACTCGGGAGTCTGCGGCGTTTGCTACAAGAAGTTCAACATGTTCCGCAAGAAGTACCAGTGCAAGTCGTGCTTTGCGTACCTCTGTAAGAAGCATGTCGCCGGCAAGGTGGCGCTGCCAAACTTCACGAAGAAGCGCTCGGTGTGTGGGGATTGCTACCGGATGCACCGCAACGGCCCTGTGCCGATGACGATGCCTGGCGCAGCAAACAACAATGCTGGCAACGACATCAACGGAGCAGCCACGACGGCTAGCAGCAACAGCAACAGCACAATTACGGCACAATCGTCGACGGCTCACGGCAACACGATCTCTGGGCCTCTTCGGCCGCAAACGAGCACCGGGCTCAGTACCCGCAGCGTGAGTGTTGCTAGCAGCAATGGCACGAACGGAAACCAGACCCTCGGCAACCGAAACAACGACAAGCGCAAGAGCAGCACGAGCAGTAACCACACAGCTAGCACCGTCACCGGTGGTCAGCATGACCAGCACCGGGAGATCGAGAACCAGTTTGAGTCGTCTCAAGTGTACCCGAACAGCCGAGGCAACTACGGCAATGGCATGACGCGAACAGCTCGTGCCGAGTCGACGCACTCGATCGTCGGGCGCTCGTCGACGGTTGTTGGACCTCAGACAAGCATGCGCTATAGCACGACTAACGTTCGGAATCGTGGTCAGAGCGCCGCCATTACGCGGGGTCGCAACAGCAGTCTTCTGCTGCCGGATCGTCCGCATAGCGACACCACTGCCAGTGCCAGTTTCTCGGACACTGATCCAGCGTCGACGGCCTCGATGGTGCTCCGTGCCTCCGCAGCTTCTATGCAGGAAGTGACGGCCCTGAACCTGCGTATCTCTACACTGGAGGAGTGCAACAAGCTTCTACTCAATCGCGTGGCTGAGCAGGAGAAGCAGTACGATGAGGCGATGCTGCTGCTGACACAGACCATGACGCGCGTGGCGGAAATGGAGATGCGCGTTCCAAACGATCGCAAATCCTACCGAGGCACCGGCGGGTCCACAACCGCTTCAGAGCGCGCGTCGGAGCTGCTTGATTCTGACATCAAGTTCTCGTTCCCGACGCCGTTCACTGAAAAGTTTGACTAAAATCGACTGGAGCATGCGTGCACCGCCCCGACTGCACGACTGACTGCGAGTGCAGTATCTCTCCGCGGGTCCCCGTCGTCGGTTAACCGCGCCTCCACCCCCCAACATGAACTCCACTCGCCAGCGTGGATCGACATCTCCGAGCTCCGCAAGATTACCAAGAGCCCGCAGCGCGCAAGCGATAAACGCAATCCCCCATTTTGTGTGAATAATATAAGCTGATCGCACCTTCCTCTCCAATTGATCGCCCATGGCGAGTGCTCGATCTGCTGTTTTCCATGTCGTCACTTCCTGACACGCTCGAAGCAGCTCTTGCACTTTACGTACCGTAAAAACTAGTTGATTTGTGGTGTAATTATCTCGCTGGCAAACTATTGCACCGATCATTATGGTCACTTGGACACGCGAGACTAACACCAGTCGCTGCCATGGACGCCGCCCTTGCTTCCTCTGCAGCTCCCGAGCGCCAAGCCGCGGCCAGTGGCGATGCGCAGAGCCCTCCTGCACCTTCTGCTAGTAATGGAGCGTCCAAACGACCAGCGCGAGAACGCAAGCGCCGCGAGCGGTCGGTACTGCTGCACTCCATGAACGTTGGTGAGCAGCAACACGTGACGATTCTGTCATTTGATCTACTGCAATTTTTTTTTTCCGATCGTGTGAAGCTCACGGTGAGTGCGATCGGGGATGCAGAGCAACGACGGCAGTTCCTCCTGGATGAAGCAGCGGAGAAAGTTGAGGTTGTGGAGCGCATGAAGCGTGCGGCAGCGGGTGAGAGCGCCAACGCGAGCATCGCCGTAGACCTGAGCTTCGACAACATCATGAACGACAAGGTGCAGACCAACTTCACTGTATCTAAACCTCACAAGAGCAATTCTGATGGATGCGTGCAGGAGATCCGCAGCCTCGCGAAGCAACTCAAGCTCAGCTACGGCGCCATCAAGCAGATGAAGGAGCCGTTCCAACTAGTGCTGTGCAACGCGAGCGAAGCGCTTCTCGAGTCCCTCAAGCGCTTTAGCGCTGATCGATGGAGTGTCCAATGGCTTCACAGTGATGCAAGCCTCCCGGAGCTCCTCGCGCCATCGGTATGTATTGAGACCCTGACTGAAGCACGTTGCTTCGGATCATTTTTTGCTGACATTTCTCGTCGCTCTTACGCAGGAGCTTGTATACTTGTCGCCTGACGCGCCTGACGCTCTTTCCGAGCTAGACCCAAAGAAGACGTACGTCATCGGCGGTATCGTCGACAAATCACGAAAGAAGGTAAGCCTCGTCACAAACCTTGACTCTCTTCAAGCTAACGAGTTTGGAGTACCGCAGGGAGCAACACTAGCCGCCGCTACCCGTGCTGGGGTCACAACAGCTCGCTTACCAATCCAAGAACACATCACTGAGCGACTTGACCATATCCTCAATGTCAACACAGTCATCGAAGTGCTCATAGCATTTCAGGAAACCGGAGACTGGCGCCAGGCGCTCACTACAGCGCTGCCGCAGGTTTGCCCATGCCATCTCGATACTTGTCTCCTTGTCCTGTCCTCTGATGCACTCTTATTGATGACTCAGCGAAAACAAACGACAGTCGGTAGGAAGGCACGCAAGCGTCGGGAGCAAGATGTTACGGAAGAAGAATGCTCGGCTGAGGTTCAAGTTGGCTCGAGAGCCTCAAACACCCCCAGCGTCTGGAACATCGTCAACACCGAGAATCTAGAGCAATTGCTAGCTGAGCAGCTAAGAGTGGATACAGCGTCAGCACAAGTGGATCGCATAGCATAACATGATATTTTTACATTTCACTTTTCACTCGGAGCATCGCTTCCAAGCGTGGCCAGGTCACAAGTAGATTCTTCAGTATGGCGCTCTTGTCCACGCAAGACCGGTTTGGTCCGGTACTCAACAGCGTCGCGAGTGTTGAGCCTGTGAGTTATCCCGCTTTTCCCTTGGTGTTGTGCTCAAGCGCAACCCTACATCTCTGATAAATGCTCAATCGCACAGCACCCTTGTTCCTACAATCCGCGCTTGAATGTCCAAGCCAGCACGACAAACCGGCGAGGAACGTTTTGTAGTCACCATGACACAATCAAGCACGGCACTAAGATGGCTCAGCGAATTCAAATTCAGAACGAGCGCGAGCGCCAAGCTACACAACTTCGTGAGGGCTGGAATCTGAAGCAAGAAAGTCCTGGGCCTCACAAGTACAAGCCGCTTGTGCAGGGTCAGTTTGCCCGAGCATACACTGTCGACGAAATTTCAACTGCTGCAGGTCAGATGAAGAAACGAAGGCCAGTGTCTACGGATCCTGAAGCAAAAACCGAACGAGTCGAAGCACTTCGATTAGCTCTTGGACCTGGCTACTACGAGGTTGATCGCGACGTACGTAAACTGATCGAATGCTGAATACATTCCATTTGCAGTTCTAATCCTTGTCTGAGGTCGTAACAGTACAACCAAGAGAGGATAGCAACCCCATTCACGTTTGCCCAAGCCAAACGCGCGGGTATATTGGAACTTGTGCGAGCTCAGAGGGGTGAGGGCTCAAATCTCGGTCCAGGGGCTTATTATCGGCAGACTGAGGAAACACAATCGAGTACATCAAGCAGAGGCAACGTAGATTATGTCGATACACGCAGGGGTGGAGTTGGAGTTTCGCAAAGTGCTTTTCGGTCCCGGAGTATCGACACATTCCTAGCGGTACTTCCCAGCATCACAACTGCTCTACGTAGTGAACCTTTCTGACTCATGATGTTTGCTCAGCGTGTGCGAAGCGATAGCGCGCTGGGCTCTGCTAGTGGCTCTAAAGAGCTTGCGACCTCGTACAAGCAGCTCCAGTGCTCTTTACAGGTTGGCCAACACAACATCTTGAAAGATCAACAACCCAAACTCATCCCTCCTATAATTCTAGACACTGGACAAACGGTTGGTTCGAGGTAAAGCACAAATGAGGATTGGCGACAGCGCAGGGCAACGACTTCGAACAACAGATGCTTCCAGGCGAGGGCCTGGAGCATATGAGCGTTTGTCTACAGACGAGCACAAAAGCAGTCACAGAGACGAGTTAGACCCTGCAATGTTGCGTTCGCTGAAGGATGCAGGTTTCTTGGAGGCTGAAATGCTAGGTCAAGCTGTTATAGACGCGATGGAGTCAGCAAAGCGGACAACAACTGGGAAGCATCCCAGTGATAGTTCAATTCATGTATCCCCTCCCAAGAGTACTTTTGGACGTGTCCAAAGTCGCGACTTGGTCGAGTCAATGATAACTGCGGGACATTTAAACGCGGATGCGCTGGGACCCGGTGTCTACAAGCCTTCCACAGACACAAGCTTCAATTTGCAATCGCGTAACATAAGACACCACCCAGAGTACGCCAAGTCGCGATCTGCTCGTAAAGAGAAGACAATTACTAAACAAGAAGCCAACATCGGCTCGAATCAAGATACAGCGGAACTGTGGAGGGCTATGAAGGCTGGGCCACCACTCCCATAGACGACCCATACGAAACCGTTGTTTGCTGCCCGAGCCTTTGAAAGCACTTACATCAACTCGCGTTACATTGTGGGCTAAACTGCACTTCAATTGCGGTTTAATCAGCTCTCGCGGCGTAGGATGACAGCCCAATTCGACTCGTCGTAATAGCTTTCCTCAACAACAGCGCCACCTGCCAGCTGAACTAATTCCTCAAGCTCACCTTGCTTGAACATGTGGCAAAATCGCTGCACTACCGAGGCTGTTGACGAGTTCTCGCGGTCTTCTGTGCTAGATGCGCTCACATCAGACTTGTCCTTACGAACAAATCGCTTGTCCAGATTCCACGGTACCATGAAATCTTGTCGATCCTCTTCAAAGCGACGCCTTGAGCCGCGTTGCTGCTCGTGAGCCCATGCATAGATTACTCCCCGACCGCCAACGCGCAGCACTCGAATAACTTCCTTGACTGCGGCAATACGATGGTGTTCTGTACTAAGATGGTGGAGCACAGCAATCGATAGTGCTGCATCACAAATTCCCGACCGAACCGGAGCCCGCATTGCATCACACACCATTGCATTGAGCCCGCGAGAGCCGCAAATATCTGCTAGCCGAGCACTTCGATCTCCGCCTATGGCAACGCTTTGCTGTGGGTTCACACAAAGCATGTACTTGCCGTTCCCACAACCCAGATCTGCAATGATGGACCCAAATGGCAGCGTTTGAACGAACTGCTTGATTCGTGGCCACGGATTGTACCGTGTGCTGCTGAAGTGATCCGCCACCGTCTCGTAGAACTCGTGGACAAATTTTTTCTCTACATCTGTGGGTGCGAGCGAGGTATCATCAGCAGGCTCATTCTCACTCTGCTTCAGCTTGTGCAGTCGATTCTCCTCAAATTGGTCTTGAGCTGCACACTGGACAGGAAAGCCACAAGAACATGGTGTAGTCTGTACCTTGCGGAACGTGATCGATAAGCGGCGGCGGCGATTAACACGTTCGCCATCGATCACGTCAAACACCCGAGGCTGAATCGCGTGAGTCCACGCGTATCGGCTTGCACCAGTCATCACAACCATTGAACGTGGGGGAAGTAGCACCGGCTCGACAATTTCACCGTCTGGATGGCGGAACTCCATAACAATCTCGTTATCAAGGCTGAGCGATGCGATCGTCGTCGTGAATGCCGCGTGCGTGTCGATGTGCGCAGCGATGCCTTGACCTGGCAGGTACTCGTTCACTGTGATCTGATCGGGGGCATCACCGTCCATTGCGCCAGTCTCGACAATTTGCTGGACAAGCCGCGTCAACAAAGGAGGCATTTCGTGTGCCACCCCAGTCTCCTTTTCGCCCGGCAGATCGCAGCGCCGGGTGTCATAGTTGAACACAAAACCGAAATGCTGCACTTGGCGAGCGCGCACTGTGTTTTCCCAGTGTGCACGGCCATCTCGATCGAAGAACGTGAGCAGCTCGCGCTCCTGCTCCTCGGAGATGAACTCGGGTGTGAACTGCAGCCCCGGTACACGCACCGACGGGTCCACTGTCTGCGACCTTGAAACGCTAGGGACGCGGCGAAGCTGGTCGCGCGCCTCCTTTTGCTTGCGCGGGAGCACAAACTCTGCGTACATGACGCGTCCTCCAAGCAGCGCGCACGGCTGGTTGTGCAGCACCTCGCGGCATTTCGCGGCCACCTGAGCGTCCGAGAGCTCCACAAGCACCGCTCGTCGCGCGCTCGTGCCATATTGGACGCGCCTGACTGTCTCGTGGCTGCTGGAGCCCGCGAGGTCGAGCAGGAAGGTGCGCAGCTTGGGCTCGGCGATGAGCTCGGGCTTGATCTTGCGGCTCATCGTGAGCTTGAGGAACGCGCTGGGCTCTTCATCCGCCACAAAGTCGCCCAGCACCAGCGCTTCAACGTCGGCGTCAGCTCCACCATGGAGCGCAGCGCCCTCGAGCGCCTGGGGCGGCGCAGGAGCAGCCGCGGCGAGCGCTTCGGCAGCAGCAGCCGCCATGTCCAACAGCTCGATGGCGCGTCTTTGGCAAGACATGGACACGTCACTCTTTCAAAACAACGACTATGTAAAACGCGGGTTGAACCTGGACGCTGCAGGTCTTGCGTCGACGTCGTCATCGATTGGTCCAAATCGTCGAAATGCGCGTTTTGTCCAATCGCGCGATGGATATCCTGTTTTTTCCACCAATAGCGCGCGAGAAGTATCCCGATCCGCGCGGCGATTGGCCGGCTGGATTGTTAGGTGCGCAGGCTCCCCCCTCGTTCCTAGCCCCACATTAGGCGGTCCCCCGGCAGCAGCAGTCTGGAATCGGCGCCAAGAAGCAAGCTCCCGACCCCGCAGCCTACGCAACATGTTCGTGCGCGCGCCCGTCAAGAGCTTGGCCGCGCAGGCCTCGCGCTCCATGTCGGCCTCGGCCAAGGTCTGGATCAACAAGGACACCAAGGTCATCTGCCAGGGCTTCACAGGCAAGCAGGTGCGCAAGATTCCGACGGTGCGGCGGCGGATGGGAGGGCGTGAGGCTGACTAGTGATATGGGTCGCAGGGCACGTTCCACTCGGAGCAGGCGATCGCCTACGGCACCCGCATGGTCGGCGGCGTGACCCCCAAGAAGGGCGGCACCACGCACCTCGGCCTGCCGGTCTTCAACACGGTCCAGGAGGTGCGCCAGCGATTGATGCCTGCGGGGGTTCGGTGAAAGCAGGCCGCGCTAATGACGGGGTGTGGGGGCGGACGATGTGCAGGCCAAGGACGCCACGGACGCCGACGCGTCGGTCATCTACGTGCCGCCGCCGTTCTGCGCGGACGCCATCATCGACGCCATCAACGCCGAGATCCCGCTCGTGGTGGCCATCACGGAGGGTATCCCGCAGCAGGACATGGTCAAGGTCAAGTGGCACCTGCGCAACCAGAAGACGACGCGCCTCATCGGCCCCAACTGCCCCGGCATCATCAAGCCGGGTGAGTGCAAGATGGGCATCATGCCCGGCTACATCCACCAGAAGGGCAAGGTCGGCATCGTCTCGCGCTCGGGCACCCTGACCTACGAGGCCGTGGCCCAGACCACGGCCGTCGGCCTCGGCCAGTCGACGGTCATCGGCATCGGTGGTGACCCGTTCAACGGCACCAACTTCATCGACTGCCTCGAGCGCTTCACGAACGACCCCGAGACGGAGGGCATCATCATGATCGGCGAGATCGGTGGATCGGCCGAGGAGGAGGCCGCCGAGTGGCTCATGGCCCACGGCGACCCGAACAAGCCCGTCGTGAGCTTCATCGCCGGTATCACGGCTCCCCCTGGACGTCGCATGGGCCACGCCGGCGCCATCGTCTCGGGCGGCAAGGGTACCGCGGAGGGCAAGTTCGCCGCTCTGGAGGCCGCTGGCGTCAGCGTCACGCGCTCGCCCGCTCGCCTCGGTGTCACGCTCCTCGAGGAGATGAACAAGCGACAGTAAGTGCTGTCTGCACTCGTCCGTCGGCCGAAGGCGGTCTCGCTTCGCCTCGGCGGTAGAAGGCAGCAGCAATAGCTCGAGCGGCTGCATGCCCGTCACGCGTACTCACAAATGAATCATGCAAGTGCTTGTGCTGAATTAAACCCACTGCTCCCCCTCCTGCCTGTCATCTTTGCCAGCAGCTCAGCCGAACCGCACATTCTGGTACATCCAGTTGTCGAGCTGCAGCTCCTCGGCTTTCTTGCGCAGCCCGTCCAGCGTCTCCTCCAGCAGCACTAAGTAGTACACGCCCACCCGCTCCGTCACCAGCTGCTCCACCAGTATATATAGTCGCATGTAGGACCCGAGCACCACCGACCGTTCTTGAGCTCCGAGGTCGCGAGCTCGTGCGACTTGCGCTTCTTCTCGAGCAGGATCATGCTCCTGTAGCCTGCGGGACCACATCGCGCTCAGCGGCTCGCCAAAGCGCGTGCACAGCTAGAGAGCACCGCACTGTTGGCGTTCACGAGCGGCGTGGGCGGCGACGTCACGCGGCTGCGCGCGTTGGCCGCGCGGGGCGGCGTCATGGTCCCCACCGCCGCGTTCATGCCAAAAAGAGCCCATTTGGCAACCGCCTCGAGGGGTTTCTCACACATGATTGGTCAAAACTGATTTACCTCTCTCTTTTTTGACGAATCCCAGTGCTTCCCTCCAGTCCGGAAAACGCGCGCGTATACTTCCAGTTCCCAAGTGAATCGCTATACCTCATGACGCCGCTGGGGCACGCGGCGCACAGCGAGGAGCACAGCGACGGCGAGGCGGCGGCGCTGAGCGGCAGCAAGCGCAAGCGCGTGGTGCTGTCGATCCACGAGAAGCAGCAGGTGCTGCAGCGCCTGGAGCTGGGCGAGCCGCCCGCCAACATCGCGCGCGCGTTCGGCATCAGCCGCCAGCAGGTGTCGGACATCAAGAAGAACCGCGCGCGCATCCTGGCCTTCTGCGTAGACGCCAAGCACCTGTCCACGCTGCAGCGCAAGACGCTGCGCGCCACCTCCGAGTACCACCCGGGCGTCGAGCAGGAGCTCTACCGCTGGATCATCCGCCAGCGACACCTGGAGCGCAGCCTCACGCCAGACGCACTCGCGGCCAAGGCCGCCGAGCTCTTCCTGCAGTATGCAGGCAAGGCGGACAGTCACGGCGGGACGGTGTCCATGAAGGCTGTAGCAGCCTGGCTGCGCCACTTTAAGCGCGCGCACAACATCAGAGCACTCTCGGACGATGAGATCGACCAACTGTCGGAGACTTTCACGCCAGCCATGGACATGGCACCAATCACGCCACCAGGAGATGCTAGCGGTCAGAGCACTAGCGGATTTCCGTCAAATCCGCCATCAGCCTTCGCGATTGCACACTCCAACGCGGTACTGGGCGTTGACGACATGAGCTCGTACATGTCGAGCCTGCAGTCAACCACCACGACATCGTCCAATGTGCATTCGTTGTCGCATTCCGCCTCGACTGTGGATGGTATCTCGCGATCAGCTGCAGTCGCAGCAGCAGGAAATGCGCGGGAAGGCGGCGTTACAGAAAACTCCGGACTCTTAAGCATCGTTGAGTCAGTGAGCCACATGAACTCTCAGGTGGCCATGTTCGAGCGCACCATGAGCCTCAAGCTCGACTACCTGGACGCTCGGTTGGAGAAGATGTGCTTCGCGGTGTTGCCGACGCGCTTTTCGTGAAATAAGAAATCGGAGGAGTAGGTGTATGGATATGGTGACAAGTACCTAGTGCACTCGCGTTTTTGACTGTGGCGGCTTGTTGGTAACTACGGTGTTGACACATGCTATCCTCGTGACGGGCTGGCAGCGCGCTTGATAGGGAACGAAGACTCGAGTTTGTTGGGACTCAAATGCACCCCTGATGGCAGCCGTGAAGATGAAGACGATAAAGGCGATGGTGGTACTGGGGCTTTCCTCGCCAGCTCTCGCTTCATGCTTGCCTTGACATCGCTGGGAGTTGATGAGCCTGGTGTGGTTCCAACTGCAAGTCCACTGCTCCCATTGTTTTCGTTATTATTGCCGCTTGCGGGTAGTGCAGCCAGATTCATGAACACTCCTCCTCCAGAAACTGCAACCGGTGCATTTCCCTTGACATGTGGTGCGAAACCGAGCTCGTCTAGTGGCAATCCGTACTCGCTCATCTTTGCTCGCACGGCTGTGGCAAGATCGTGCTGCATCTTGACGACTCGTGCAAGCTCTCGCTCAAGCGCACGTTGGTCCTGTGCTTTGATAGCCATTACGTCCTCGAGCCTGCCTTTCACACGGTCTACAAGGGTAGGCTCAAGCTTTGCGTGCAGAAGAACCTCGTTGAGCTCAGCATCTCGTTGCTCAAGGCGGCGTGTCATCGCGTCCATCTTTTTGTCCAGCAGCAAATTTTTAAGACCTGTCTTCTGTTGCACGTCATAAATACTTGACTGGAACTGCGCGTTGAGCTCGTCCAATTCGCGCTGGACTTGTGCTGCTCTTTGGCTGAGCACCTCATGCTCCCATGAAAGCGCTGCGTACTCGTGCTCAAGAACAAGTAGTTGAGCTTTGGCGTCGCGCAATGCAAGTTTATCTCGCTGATATGCTTGAATGCTTTTGCGCAAGCGCTCAACATCCAACAATGCGCGTTTGAGTGGCTCTGACATGCGCTTGTTTTCCTGTGATATCTCAAACATGAGTTTCTCATCCTGGGCTTCCTTCTTCTTCATTTCGCCTACTTCCTCCTTCAGCGACTTGATCAAATCCAAATTGTTGTGTGTGATATCGTTGTAGTAGTTCTTGATCTCCCCGAATGCCTTTTCATGGGCTGTCATGAGTTGAGCAATGTGCAAATTCTTTCGCTCCTCAATTTGCTGTGCGTCAGCTTTGCGTCGTGCCTCGAGATCATCCCGTACAGCCTTGCGTTTGCGCTCATACTTTTGTTGTAGCTCTCGAGCATGACGTTCAAACTCTTGACGCAGCATCGTGATGCGGCGATCTTGATCTTGCTTGAGCGACTTGAGATAGTCCTGGTGGCTGAGCTCGATTTCTTTCAGGTCGAGCTTTAGCCGTCGCTTATCTGCCTTGAGCTCGCGCTCATTGTCACGAAATTCGTCTTGGGACAGCTTGAGTGCACGCTCCTGCTCGGCTTTGAGCGCCGTTAGCTCATTCTGGTGCTCGTACAGCAGATGTTTGACACGCTGCTTGTAGACTTTGATCTCGACCTGGTGCTTCTCCTCGAGATCCTGCCGCTCACGCTCTTTGTTACGCAACTCGGCCTTGCGGTCTTCAAAGTTCTTCTTCTCAACAATCCAGAAGTAGTTGAGTTTTTCTCGCTGCTGCTGGAACTCGTTGAATGCCTGTTCTTCCTTACGCGTCATCTCAAGCAGCGCTTTGGCCTGCCGCACGAGCTCGAGTCGCTCGGCCTCCTTCTCTCGGTCGGCATCGGACGTGGTATCAGCCGCAGCTTTCTTGCCCTTCTTCTCCTTCTTGGCTTTCTTTGGGCCCATGTTGCTGCGTGTAAATCAAGATAACGAGGCGGTCAGGCTCCGACCAACAAGTCGCGTGGCTGTTGGAGTCTGTTGTGCTCGTCCGTTATGAAGGACTCGAAGTATATTTACCACTGCTTGCTGGCAGTTCCTGGAGACGGACAGCTATCTACTGTTGACCACCAGCAGTGGCGACGACGAAGAACCGCTTGAGGCTGAAGATGGTCGCGCCGTCCGACTGCTTGGGATACGCCTGGGCAATGAGCTCTCGGTATTTGTTCTCGTACGCGACGGCGTCAGGAGCTCCTCGACCGCCAAGTGCTTCGAGGAACGGGCCAACCGCGGTGGACGAGGTAAAGTCCGCCACCGGGTTGTCGCCCTCGAGCGGTTGCGCGTAGATGGTTGCCCACATGTCGAGGTCTACAGCTGGGTCTGCGCGCTTGAGCAGCTCGTAGTAGAAGTGCGGGTCACGCTCGCACGTGACCCAGCGCACGGCTTTGAGGCGCTCAGCCATGCCCAGCTCCTCGCCCGTCTTGGCCAGAAGCAAATGGCTCGGCTGCTGGCGCGTGTCTGGGATCTGGAAGGCCAGCACGCCGCCAGGCTTAAGGAACGACATGAGTCGTGGCAGCAGCGACTCGTGCAGGTCGGCCGAGACCCAGTGCAGTGCTGCGTTCGAGAAGATCAGGTCCACGGGCTCCGCGGGCGAGAACGACTCGAAGCTCTCCTGCTCGTACGAGAATCGCTTCGAGTCCAGCGCCGCGTTGGCTGCGTGCTCGACGCGGCCTCGCTCCAGCATGGACGCCGACGTGTCCACGAACGTCACGTGTGCGTCTGGCCAGCGCTGCCTGCGAGTGGAATTGCAGGCATTAGTGGTCGTGATGCTTGCAATGACGTGTGCTAGAGCGCTTGACGCACGCAAAAGCCGGCGCCATGTTGCACGTCCCGGCGCCTAGATCGACGATGCGCGGCTCAGTGACGGAGGGCAGCGCTGTAACGCGCGCCAGCAGCTCAAGTGCCGGTCGCAGCCGGAACTGCTCGAACTTGAGGTAGCTCTGCGGCAGCCACTGCTGCGCGGCCTTCTGCGCCATGGGGGAGAGAGAGCGGTTTAGAGGAGAGGCTGGGGCCTTGTTGGTCGATTCGAAAATGTGATGGGATGGCCGAAAGCACTACGTGTGCATGTGCTCACTCATCCCAACGTGCTCAGTGATGCAGCAATGAGAACACGAGACAGTCGCAAACCTTTGACAAGAGATACCCTAGGCGGACTGGTAACAGATTGGAATGAGTGGAGGATCGTGCTGGCACGCTCATGGACCTTGTGCAAAGCAGTGGTGCGGATATATTTGATGGTGCTGGACGAATGCGCATGCATCACTAGATGTTGAAGCGGATGGGAGCAATTGCGCTCACAAGCTAATCTGAAGCGAGTTACCCAACAACGCTGCAACGCGGACAGACTCATCAATGATAAACTGCTCCCTTTCTTTCTTTGTTGCTTTTTCTCCCGCGCGTCGGTGCTTTCGAGGTATGGTACTTGCCCTACGCGCGCACATCTCTCGGTAGACACAGTCACAGCATCCCAAAACATGTCGGCGCTACTCGATCGTGAAGCCCGTGACCTCCATCTGGATCACTAGCGACAGCGCTATGCGCAGATCCTTCTCCGAGTCGTACTTGGGCAGATCGATTCTGCAATCAAAAGAACACAATTAGGCTTGCCTTCCAATGCCCCACATCAAACATGTTGACTCACCGGTTGAAGCATGTATGCGCACGCGGGTACAGGCACTCGTCCTTGCTGACGCACTGAATCGCGAACGGGCAGATACGGCCGTCGTTCATCGTCAGCGCCTTGAAGCCCTGCACTGGGACACGTGCCGAACCGGTCGTGAACTGTAACAGCCGAGCCTTCTGTTCGTTTGAGAACTGCCCAACAATGTTCCAGAACCAGCCCGTGACCTTGTCGTCATTGTCGCCGACATAAATAGTGTGCTCTTGCCAGTCCTTCATGTCGATTTCCGGGATGCCGCACATCAGCAGCTCAAGTTCTTGGTGGTCAAACACAGAAAGAAGTTCCCTCGGGATGATCGCGAATAGACCCTGCATGAGTGACGCCAGCTGGAGCGAAATGCTGCTCGCCATGATCCACTGGAATCGCAGGTTGATGTACTCCATCTTGTTCTCGTCGGTAACCGCGATTGAAGCGCCATTCGGCACGAGCTCGACCACCTTGCCCTTGTCCGTGTTCTGGTCCACGTTTACACTGATCGAGCAATAGTCACGATGTCAGAGATCGCAATGATAGCACCCTGACAGAGAAAATCTACGTACGTAAAGTCAAGCGCGAGAGATTCAACGCCAGTATTCTCCCGTAGCCATTTCAAGTTCTTGAACAGGTCGTTGTCCACAAACTCGAGGTCCGAAAAGGTCATCGGAATGCCAAGGATGTGCTTGCAGATTGGCAGAGCCAAGTGCGCGTCGATCAGGATGCCTTCGAAAAGAGCACGTCCGATAAAGCGGCCGATTGCTTGGTAGTACTGCACAACACAACAGTCAGCAATCAAGTTCAAGAGCAAAATTGGCGTTCACGAAAAAAGCTTACCATGAGATGATCAACACTAGCTTCGCTTGAGGCTGGATTGATCATCAAACCGTCGCCATTCCCACTGGTGTAAAAGAGACCCGTCGAGTCATCAAACACTTCCTTCGTCATCAAGGTGAACCACTCGCGCACGAGACCACCCGCGTCAACGCCAGGTTCATTCGCAAACTTGATACGAAGCGATTGGTGCAGTTGCTCTGGGGTTGCCCACAAAAGCTGCTCGCACGAATTATGCAGCAAATTATCTCGGTCAATCTCGAGCAGCAGGTGCCCGTATTCCCACGGAACCTCCATCGACGCCGTGTGCTGCACAAACCAGGCATGCTTTTGCTGGAATGGCAGCGTGCTCACTTGCTCGAGCTCGTCTTGAGTAAACGGTGAGTTGGTCGAGCTGCGATCAGCGAGGGCACCATTCGGCGTCTCCAGCTCAAGTCGGCCAGTTGGGTTCTTGGGGGACACCACCACTCGAGACACAAGACCCACAGAGTTGGTCGAGCTGTTGGAAATGATGGATTCGCGAAGCGACGATGCCGAGGCGCTGCGAAGACTCCTAAGGGCCTTTCGGTCCAGAAGGTGCTTCTTGCGAACCCAGACAAGCTGACCCTCTTCGTTGCGCTCGCGAACCCACTCGTGTCGACGACGAGCAGACTGCTGGCGCAGATTCAGCGCGCTCAGCTTGCGCTTGAAGAACTCACGCTTTGCCTTGGACGACGACTTGGAGCCCGCAGCAGTTGCAGCCTTGGCGTTCTTCATGCTCTTCTGGCTCTCGTCCACGTACAGCACGTACTTGGTCGCCCCTGACGTCGACGCGCTGCCGGCGTCCGATCCCTCTTCCAGCGACCGCGCGTTCTTCTCGATGAGCTTGAACGCTGGGGTTGCGGGAGTAGCGATACATAAGTTGGGGAGACCAGCAGCGCGGACCCTGTAGCTAGAAACGTACATCTGTCGGTGCCGCACAGCATGCACGTCTGGTGTGCCTCGTAGCTCTTGAAGCAGCACACCTCGCACTCCCATAGGCGGCTCATCTCTTGGTCACTGTGGTCCGACGTCGCACCAGCCTGTCAGTCCGCCGTTCCATCCTCGAAACCTGCCAAAAAAAAAAAAAAAAAAAAAAAAAAAAAACACGCACCTGGCGATCACGTCCTGGCGCAGCATGGTCTCGGGCAGCGCCTGCTGGCGCAGGAAGCCCGCCTCCATCTTGCGCTTGAAGAAGATGTTGTAGATGAGGCACGTGAGCATCATGGCGCCGATGACGAAGTAGAACATGAAGTTGTAGCCCTCCGAGCCGGCGCCGTTGCCGTCCAGCCGCCGCCTGTCTCCCACTCGAATCGCCAGCGCGCCGCGCGCCATGGCCGCCGCCGCCAGCAGCGCCCGCATGTCGTCCCCCCGCCGGTCCTGCAGGCGCGGCAACGAGTCCCGCGGCCCCGAGCGGCCGAGCAGCCGAGCACTCTGGAGGCCAAGGCGAAGTGCCGACCGCCGCCGCTGCCGTTGCTTCTTCTCTTCTCCACCGTAGGAAACGGCATGGGAGCCGGTTTCCACGAAAGGGAGAGCAGTCCGGTGCGCGGTTGCGCGAAGGTCGCTACAAGGGGGCCTCTATTCGGGTGGGGGCGGCTGCGAGGATACGCTTTGGGTTCCACTTGGCGCATTGCAGTGACGTCGGCAGATGGCGAGGGAGCGGGACGCAGTGGACGGCGGCGTGAGCGGCGGACTGGCGGCGCTCGTGGCGGCGGCAGCGCAGGTGCTGGCGCCCAACGCGCTGCAGTTCAATGCGCTCGAGTTCCAGCGGTGCGGGCGCGGCGCGAGAGCGAGCGGACGCGGTGGCGGCGTCGCGGTTGTCTGATTGCGGGTGCATTGCAGCTCGCCCAAGGAGGCGCAGGACGCAGCGCAAGAGGCCGCCAAGCTTGTCAAGCCCGGTGCGGTGGGGATCTCGCGGCTACGTACTGGTGACATGAGCGCTGACTGGACGCTCTGCGCGCAGGCGACCTCATCTTCATCACGACCAGCGGGTTCCTGTACTCGATCGGGCGACGCGTCACGCACAGCGACTACGACCATGTTGTACGAGAGCATTGCGAGAGCAATGACGAACCGACAGGGGCTCATTCACGGCTGTAATGCGACTAGGCCGCCGTTCTGGATGAGTCGACGGTGCTCCATGTGGGCATGCCGAGCGCTACGCTGATGCCGCTGGAGCGCTTCCTGCTGCCGCAGCGCCAACCAGTGGTGGGATCATTTGTTTTTGTTCCAACGGGATTGAAAGGGCCCACGCTAACTAGAACACTCCAACATAGGTGTTAAGAGCGCCGATGACGGACGAAGAACTGCAAGTCTTCTTGCGCTGTGCTCGACAGCTCGTTGGGACGAGCTACGATATCGTTCGGTCTGTTGTGATCTTGCGTTGCGCTTGCCGTGGATGGTATGTTGACGAACTCGCGTTTCGTCCCAGAGCGTCTCAGCTTGTCTTGAGGTTAGCACTGAAACACATTACTGGGACCTCGCCGCTGCGGAAATTGCCGATCAGCATGAACCCCAACGCCTGGATTTGCAGCGACGCCATCATGTTCGTGGGATTGGATGTTGTTCAATAGCGACTGCAACATCATCTGACACCGCGCTGATCCTCTAGGGTCCTGCTGGCTGGTTGTAGTGCAGCTTTCCGCGAAGTTCTTGCCAATGCGCGGAAAGAAACCCAGCTCGGTATGCAGCAAACCTACAGCATTTTCGGTCATCAAGTCACTCACGACCATGCGATGATTGCAGACATTTTCACAATCGGCAGCGCATCGCTTTCGGATTTCTCACGGATCCGCCAAGCCCAGCCCGACGCGCTTGCTAGAATCCCACTCCCCGTCATGGAGTACACACTCACGCCGCCGGCGAAAACTTGGCGGCAGTATGTGCCCGAGTTTGTCCATTTTGTACGAAAGATGCAGAGTGGGCACATGAAGCAGAGCTGGCCAATGCTCCGGGAGAAGCTTTTCCCCGAGGCCCACGCGCTGGTTGCTCGGATGCCTCCAGTATCGTGGTCCGTCAAGACCAAGATCCAAGTGCTGGGATACGCCATAGTCTTGCTCATCGTGCTCCGGCGGGGGATGACGGTACGGAAGGTGCTGCTCCGCGCGCTGCAGCTATGGACCGCTCGGTACCTCGTTCAGCAGGTGCTGTTGCACTTGGACAACCGGCAGCTCGGCGTCTCGAGACTTTAGATTAGAGTACGTGTACAGTTTGATCCAACTAGACATCATGTAGAACGCCAAATGCTTCCATCCTGTTCATCCTGCACCAGATGACCTCAATGCCCTTGACCAAGTTGAAGTGCACATTTGGGAGCGCTCTATTGAGGGCATCGCCTGTCGAGGAACCGTGGACGTGACCACAACAAGTGCGTGAGGGAGAAGCTGACGACCATGGCGAGCGTCGAGGAGGCTGCGAGGCGCGCGGGGGAGACGCCCCGCGGCGGACTGGCGCTGCTGGTGATCGACCAGCAGGTGGACTTCCACCCGGGCGGGTCGCTGGCGATCCCGACGGCTAACGAGGACGCCGCACGCATCTCCGCGTTCATCTCGGCGCACTCGCAGCAGCTGTCGCAGCTCGTGCTGACGCTCGACTCGCACCAGCGCTACCACATCGCTCACGGAGTCTTCTGGGAGAACAGCGCTGGCGAGTCACCCGCGCCGTTCACGCTCATTTCGGCCAAGGCTGTGGAGCAGGGCGAGTGGCGGCCGCGCAACCCCGAGCTGCGCGACTACGTGCTGCAGTACACGCGGTCGCTCGAGCAGAGCGGCAAGTTCACGCTGTGCATCTGGCCCGAGCACTGCCTGATCGGCACGCCGGGACACAACGTCGTGCCCGGCGTTCAGGCGGCCGCGCTTGAGTGGACCAAACAGTCGCAGAAGCCCGTCAACTACGTCATGAAGGGCAGCAACTCGTTCACGGAGCACTACTCGGCGCTCAAGGCCGAGTTCGAGCTCGCGTACGACCCAGCCACGAGGTAAGCGGCAGGCTGCAAGGCTCAACAATGAATGGTGACTGACAGCATTCGCTCCTGCAGCCTCAATCAGGCGCTCATCGACTCGCTCAAGCTCGCGGACAAGGTCGTGATCTGCGGCGAGGCCGTCTCGCACTGCGTCAACTACACGGTGCGCGATCTGGCGGCCGCGTGGCCGCGCGAGCGCCTGGCCGACCTCGTGCTCCTGACGGACTGCGCGTCGCCAGTACCGGGCTTTGAGGCCGCTGGCCAGGTGCGGCAATGGATCATCCACTCGCAATGGGCGAGACCCTCTCTCCTCTCACAAACTTGCCATTTCCACTTGTCTACGCGCAGGAATTTTTGAAAGACATGGCTGCGCTGGGCCTGACACTGACCACATCGGCCGAATTCAGCGCGTGAGCTACACGTCGCCAACCTTTTGGCGTTTCCTCGCCGGCTCCTTGGCGCATCGAGATGGAGGCACGACGAACTCAGCGGCGTCGGATGCGCGCATCAAGTTGCCGCGCGCAAAACCACTGCGCCGCCAAAGGTCGCCGCGTGGATTAAAACCTCAATAACGAGCAAATAAAACCTCGTGCGGTGCTGTCTGGTACGGTACAAGCTCAGCGCTGTATGAAACGCCCGAGTCGCTGACACGAAGCACTTTAAGCGCGCTTAAATATGGGCGGTCGCTTCAACTTCCCCCGGCTGCGTGCAAAGTGGGTTGCGTTCGGTGTTCCAGTGCGCGCGTGATGATGGCGGCAAGCGCCCCCGTCGTGTAGGTACTAGCAGCGCTCTATACGAGCGGTGAGTCTAGTCGTGGCAGCGCGTGGACAGCCACTGTCCGCGCGCCGCGCGTCCGTCTCTTCAATCTCTGTCCCCGCTGATCAACACGTGTCCTGCGCTCACGCGGCCCCAAACTTAAGCGCTTTACGCCCGATCTTTCCCTCAAGCTGAAGTTAAAAAACCTCAAATCTTTGAAAAACCTTCGTGGCCGGAGCAAGGAAGGCCGCCCCCTCGGCGCGATCCCGCAGTCGGAAACGAAACGGAGAAGCGAGAAAGTGCGTGCCGCTCGCGCCGAGCAGCGCCCTCCGGACGGACCCAGACGAACGACGCGGCGGAGCGCAGCCTCCCCCTCGGTCCCCCTCCCCCCTTAGCAGAAGCAGAGCCCCGCACGCGCCCGGCGGGCCCGCAGCGACCAGCATGGCGCAGGATCTCCCCATCACCTTCGGGGAAGTGCTCAACGTACGTGGCGGTGGTTTTTTTTTATTCAGTGCGCGCTTGCTGCGGTTCGCAGCTGCTATGGCGGCGGTGCTGTTGGTGGTGAGCATGTGGACTGACGAGCGCTGTGCTGACTCGCTATGCAGCTGAGCGCCCTCGGGGTGAACCTCGACTATGTCAAGTTCGGCACAACGACCATGGAGTCGGACAAGTTCGTGTGCGTGTGCGAGCAGGTGAACGGCCAGGCGAACGTGGTGATCGTCGACATGTCGGCCGGCAACCAGGTGCAGCGCCGCCCCATCAACGCCGAGGCGGCCATTATGAACCCCGTGAGCAAGGTCATCGCCCTGCGCTCGGAGAACCAGCTGCAGATCTTCAATATGGAGCTGCGCGCCAAGATGAAGTCCCACCTCATGAACGAGGCCGTGGTCTTCTGGCGGTGGATCTCGGTCAACACGATTGCGCTCGTCACGGGCACGGCCGTGTTCCACTGGAGCATCGAGGGTGACTCGCCCCCCGTCAAGATTTTTGACCGCCACGCGTCGCTCGGCGCGGGCACGCAGATTATTAGCTACGAGGCGTCGGGCGACTCAAACTGGCTGCTGCTCGTCGGCATTGCCCAGGGTGAGGGTGGCCGCATCGTCGGAAACATGCAGCTCTACTCCGTCGAGAAGAAAGTGAGCCAGGTGCTGCAGGGCTATGCCGGTGCGTTTGCGCAGATGAAGCCACCTGGACGCACGGACGAGGGCCAGGTGCTCGTATTCGCCGGTACCAAGGGCGACCCGACCATGCAGTTGTTTATTATGGAGGTCGGTCGCGAGCGAGATGCGCCGGGCGGTGTGTTCCGTCTTCCCCCGCAGCCGATTCCTTTCGCTGCTGATGCCGCCGCGGACTTCCCTGTGTCGATGATTGTGAGCCCCGGCGACGACGTTGTGTACATGATCACCAAGATGGGCTACCTCTTCCTGTTCGACACGCATACGGGTAAGCCGATCTACCGTGCGCGCGTTTCGCAAGACACGACGTTCGTGACGTGCCTCGACTCCAAGTCGAAGGGTATGCTCGGCATCACGCGCCGTGGCCAGCTGCTGCAGTTCGCCATCAACAAGACAAAGCTAGTGCCCTACGTGGTGAACACGCTTCGTGACTCGCAGCTCGCTCTGGGTCTTGCGACGCGCCTGGATCTGCCTGGCGCTGAGGAGCTGTACTTTACCGAGTTCAACCGCCTGATGAGCGTGAATGATATTCAGGGCGCTGCTCGCCTGGCGGCTGCGTCACCGCAGGGCGCTCTGCGCACGCCTCAGACAATCCAGCGTTTCCAGCAGCTGCCGGCCCAGCCTGGTCAGCCGCAGCCGATCCTACAGTACTTCAGCGTGCTTTTGGAGAAGGGAACCCTCAACAAGATGGAGTCGATCGAGCTCGCTCGTCCCGTGCTGATGCAGGGTCGCGGTCAACTGCTGCAGAAGTGGCTCACCGAGGACAAGCTCGAGTGCTCGGAGGAGCTTGGTGACATGGTCGCCCAGACGGACACGACCATGGCCTTGTCGATCTACCTGCGTGCTCAGGTCCCGGAGAAGGTCATCAACTGCTTTGTTCAGCGTGGCGAGTTCGACAAGATCGTCGCGTACGCAGTCCAGACCAACTTCCGCTGCGACTACACGTTCATGCTGCAGAACCTGGTGCGCGCGAACCCGCAGGGTGCTCTTGACTTTGCCCAGAAGCTCGCTGTTGCCGAGAACGGCCCGCTCGTCGACGTCAACTCGGTTGTCGACATCTTCATGCAGGTGAACCGCATCCAGGAGACGACTGCGTTCCTGTTGGAGGCGCTGAAGAACAACCGTCCGGAGGAGGGTTACCTGCAGACTCGTCTGTTGGAAATCAACCTTCTCGGTGGCTCGCCGCAGGTTGCGGACGCGATTTTGTCGAACAACATGTTCTCGAACTACGACAAGCCTCGGATCGCTGCTCTTTGCGAGAAGGCGGGTCTGTTCCAGCGTGCGCTTGAGCACTACACGGAGCTGGCGGACCTGAAGCGCGTGATTGTGAACACCCAGGCGATCAACCACGAGTTCATCGTCACGTTCTTTGGTACGCTTACGAGCGAGATCTCGATGGAGCTGATCAACGCTCTGCTTTCGCACAACATGCGCCAGAACCTGCAGATTGTTGTGCAGGTTGCGACCAAGTACGCGGAGCAGCTCGGTGCGAAGGAGCTGATCGACATTTTCGAGAAGTTCAAGTCGTTCGATGGTCTGTACTTCTTCTTGGGCTCGATCGTGAACTTTTCCCAGGACCCAGACGTTCACTTCAAGTACATTGAAGCGGCGACCAAGATGGGCCAGTTCAAGGAGGTGGAGCGCGTGTGCCGCGACTCTTCTGTGTACGACCCGGTCAAGGTGAAGGAGTTCCTGAAGGAGTCGAAGCTGCAGGACCCGCGCCCGCTCATTCATGTGTGCGACCGCTACGACTTTGTGGAGGAGCTGACGCAGTACCTGTACTCGAACAACCTGCTCAAGTACATTGAGGTGTACGTGACGAAGGTGAGCCCGCAGAAGACCCCGACGGTTATCGGCAAGCTGCTCGACCTGGACTGCAACGAGGACTACATCAAGAACCTGCTGAACCAGATCCCGCAGTGCCCTGTTGACGACCTCGTCGAGCAGGTGGAGAAGCGCAACCGTCTTCGTCTGCTGCAGCCGTGGCTGGAGACGCGTGTGGCCCAGGGCAACACCGAGACGGCGACCCACAACGCTGTCGGCAAGATTTACGTGACGCTGAACAAGGACCCGCAGCAGTTCCTGATGAACAACCAGTTCTACGACTCGCAAGTAGTCGGTAAGTTCTGCGAGAAGCTGGACCCCGCCCTTGCGTACCTTGCGTACCGTCGTGCTGGTGGCGCTTGCGACGACGACCTGGTTCGTGTGACCACGGAGAACGGTCTGTTCAAGGACCTTGCTCGCTACCTCGTCGAGCGTCAGGACCTGGATCTGTGGGGTAAGGTCCTTGTGAAGCAGGAGGAGGGCGAGAAGGAGTCGCCGAACCGTCGCGCGCTGATTGACCAGATCGTGCAGACGGCTCTGCCCGAGACGAAGAACCCGGATGAAGTGTCGACGACGGTGCGCGCGTTCATGAACGCCGAGCTGCCGAATGAGCTCATTGAGCTGCTGGAGCGCATTGTGCTCCAGGGCACGGACTTCTCGAGCAACAAGAACCTGCAGAATCTTCTGATTCTGACGGCGATCAAGGCTGGGCAGGAGAAGGTCATGGACTACGTGAACCGTCTTGACAACTTTGACGGCCCTGAGATCGCCCGCATCGCCGTTGGCGAGCAGTACCAGCTGTATGAGGAGGGTTTCGTCATTTACAAGAAGACGAACCACAATGTGGAGGCTATTGGTGTGCTGCTCGACTACATCAAGGACTACGAGCGCGCGTACGAGTTTGCGGACCGCTGCAACGAGTCGGAGGTGTGGTCGCGCCTTGCCAAGTCGCAGCTTGACCGCAACATGGTGCACGACTCGCTCTCGGCTTTCATCAAGGCGAACGACGCCAGTGCTTACGTGGACGTGATCGCTGCCGCCGAGCGCGCGGATGACTACAACGCTCTGATTCCGTACCTCAAGATGGCGCGCAACACGGTCAAAGAGCAGTACCTCGACACGTCGCTCATTTACGCGTACGCCAAGACGGAGAAGTACTCTGACCTTGAGGAGTTCATCTCGGCCCCGAACGTGGCGCAGATCCAGAACATTGGTGAGCGCTGCTACGATGAAGGCATGTACAACGCGGCCAAGCTGCTGTTCCAGAACATCAACAACAACGCCAAGCTCGCGATCTGTTTCGTGCGTCTGGGCAAATTCCGCGAGGCCGTGGACGCTGCTACCAAGGCTAACTCGGTGGGCACGTGGAAGGAGGTCAACTATGCTTGTGTTGACGTTAATGAGTTCCGTCTTGCCGGGCTCTGTGGTCTGCACATCATCGTGCACCCGGACCACCTTGAGGAGTTGATCCTTCACTACGAGAAGCGCGGTCACTCGACCGAGCTGCTGAAGCTGATGGAGCAGGGACTTGGTCTGGAGGGCTCGCACTCGGGTATCTTCACGGAGCTTGCGATTCTGTACTCGAAGTACCTGCCGTCGAAGCTCATGGAGCATGTCAAGATCTTCCACTCGCGCATGAACGTGTCGAAGGTGCTGCGTGCTTGTGAGAAGGGACTGCACTGGGATCATGCCGTGTACCTGTACAAGGAGGACGGTCAGTTCGACAACGCTGTCCGCACGATGGTTGACCACCCGGTGGCGTTCTCGCACGACCTGTTCCTGGACTGCATCCAGAAGGTTCGCAACCAGGAGATTCACTACAAGGCGATCAACTTCTACCTTGAGCAGCACCCGCTCGACCTGACGCGCCTGCTTCAGGTGCTGACGCCGAACCTGGACCACGCGCGCGTGGTGCACCAGCTGCGCAAGTCGAACAACCTGCCGCTGGTGGTGGAGTACCTGAAGGACGTGCAGAAGGAGAACCTGTCGGCTGTCAATGAGGCACTGAACGAGATTCTGGTGGATGACGAGGACTACAACGCGCTGCGCGACTCGATCGACGCGTACGACAACTTTGACCAGATCACGCTTGCGCAGAAGCTTGAGAAGCACGAGCTGCTCGAGTTCCGCCGTATTGCTGCGTACCTGTACCGTAAGAACAAGCGGTACACGCAGTCGGTGAAGCTGTCGAAGGCTGACAAGATGTACAAGGACTGCATCGACTGCGCCGCTGACTCGGAGGACCCTGAGCTTGCCGAGGACATCCTGCGCTTCTTCGTCCAGGTGCACGACAAGGAGTGCTTCTGTGCGACGCTGTTCACGTGCTACAAGCTGATCAAGCCGGACGTGGCGCTCGAGCTGGCTTGGCGCCACGGCTACACGGACTTCGTCATGCCGTACATGATCCAGTTCGTCAAGAACCTGAACGACAAGGTGAAGGTTCTGGACGAGCGCACGGCTGTCAAGCAGGACGCAGCTGCTGTCGAGGCTCCTGGCCTTGATGCTGGCTACGGCATGGGTGGCGGCATGCAGCCGATGATGCAGATCGCGGCCACGGCGTACAACGACCCGTCGGCGCAGTACGGCATGGGCATGGGCATGAACCCTGGCATGGGCATGGGCATGGGCGGCATGGCTGCGCCGATGGGCATGAGTGGCGGCATGCAGACGAGCAACCCGTACGGCGGCATGCCGGCGAACAACCCGTACGGTGGTGGCTACGGCTATTAGACGGAGTAATAGCGAAGTAATATGCAAGCGGAGGAGCAAGCAAGCGCGGCGCGGAAGGATCGCACCGGGTCGCTGCTGCGTTGGCGGCAGGCGACAAAGCGGCAGGCAATAGGAAGAAGGGCGGCGTAGGACGAGAGGAGACGCGGGCAGGTGCAGCTCGCGGTCGAGCGGCGAGACGTGGCGTTGACGTTGTATTTGTGCCGGCGGCGGCAAGACGCACCGCGGCCCAGGTTCAGTCCTCATACATGTTAGATTTGCTTTGCCTTACGCGCGCGCACAGTTTGCAGTCGTTCCCTGCTCTCAGCACCACTTGCCATGCATCGCCGGCCGGCTGTCGAGCGCCCAGAGCACCCCGAGCGCCTGCGAACTCTGCGGCGCCGCAGCGTTCGCCGGGTGCGTCAGCAGGAACTGCGCGACGTCTCCCTGCGCGCGGCCGGCTGCAAACGCGAGCAGCTCGCTCCTCCGCTCCCTGTCGTCAGCCATCGACGTGGCCATCGCCGCCTCCGCCTTTTCCTGCGACGCGCTCATGGCGAAGTCACCCACACGCAGTCGAGCGCCGCAGCCAGCGAGTCGACAAGTGGCCGGCCAACGGACGCGGAGCACCAGCGAGCGCTGCCACTCTCCATCCCGCAGCCCTGTCTGCTTGGAGCCACCTCAGCGCTGGTTCGGGCCGGAGCACGAGCTCCCCACCGCTGCATGCATCCGAGTTGAAGCCGCCGCCGCGGTTTCCCTCGGAAAGTGCGCAGGAGTGATGGTCTCTCCGCCCCGGCGGTCAAGCGCGGCCGGCAGTCAGCCCATGGACGCCGCGCGGGCCTCGGTGGACGCGGGCGTGCGCGCGCTGTTGGCCTCTGCGCCGGCCGCGGGCGGCCCCGGCTCAGCCCACGCGCTGTGCGAGTGCGCGCTGCTGGCGCCGCCGCCGCGGGAGCTGCGCGCGCTGCGGCGCTTCCCCGTGCTCAAGCGGCGCGCGCTGGCGGCCTGGAGGCTCTGGGTGGGCGACGCGCGCTCGCCGGGGGACGCCGCGCAGGCCACGCGCGCGCTGAGCCTCGTGCTGGCGCAGAGCGCGCTGCTGGATGAGCCCGAGGTGACGAGAGAGCTGGTAGAGAGCGGGTACCCGACGCTGATCAAGGCCGTGGCGGTAGAGACCGGCAGCAGAGGGCGACCCAAGAGCACGCACTTGCCGCTGGCGGTTCGACTCTATTTGGCGACGAGCGCGATGCAGTGGCTGGTGGCCAAGCAGCGAGAAGGAACAAGTGAAGCTGATCTTCGGTGGATTGCAGAGGTCGCGGCTATGCTGGCAGAGGAGCTGCTGGAGGCCGTGGCAGACTCGAGGGCGTCGAGGAAGCCGCGCACGGCCGAGCAAACGTATGCCACTGGAAAATCGACGCCTCAGCTGTGTGATTATTGCTGCGGTGTTGATGATGATCGTGCTTCCGCGAGGAGTTTAAATCGCCAGAGCGATCGCTGGCAGCGGATTTTACAGATGACGAAGGGTTGTCTTGCTAAGATGCAACATTTCCAGAGTTCAAGCGTGCGAACGGAAAGCGTAGACGCTTTGGTTACGTTGCGAGAAGCGCTCACGACCTCTGGTATGAATTCCCCCTCAAGTGCTGTATCAACCTACGAAACCGAACGAGTGCGAGTTCTATCAAGTAGGAAAAGGTCTTTGCATCCGAAAAGCATTACATTTCAGCAGTATGAAGAGATCTGCAGAAATGTAACTTCGTCAAGCGGTTCGAACTCTAGCAGCTCTAACGGAAACACTCAAGTACGTGGTTTGTGGCGCCTGGCGTGGCAAAGAGAGCTGTCAAATCATGCCCAAGATAACCAAGTGCGACTTTGCGACGCTATTCTACAGTGCGCAAGGTCCGATACCTTCGCTCAGGCTGCAATTCGGTCGGGACTGAAGGTATCTCCATTACCACACTCGCTTACCCCATCAGTAGGATGCCGAGTTGTATGTCGAGTCTTCCAGTCGATAAAGTGGGAAGACGTATCGGAGATATTGTGTGTGTTTTCTCAAGTGACCGATCTATGCTGTTCGTACGACTCCAAGCCCCGTCAGAGGACTATCGTATCCAGCAGCACTCCTTCCGTCAACAAAGTCGTTCGAGATCGTTGTTTTGAGTACCTCCAGATTGTATTATCTGCCTTAAATGACACAGTAACTTCTTTACCAAGTATGCCAGGAGAGCAGAACTCCTCGATGAAGAAGCGAAATACAAGAACACTACTCGACGGTTTGCGATGTGCGAGCCATATAGCTAGAGATACCACCCGCTGGATGGAATTGTGGGACTTGGTGTTTCTCTCTAATAACCAGTGTCACAGCTCTCCCATACCAGGATCAGGCTCTGAAGGGATTGAGTGGTTTGTATCAATTGAAGATTGCGTTGCAACTGTGTTCACTGCTGACAAGTTATCTGGCGATTCGATGCTTGCACGTGATTTAAAAGTTTACTGCCTTCATGTTGCCCGCATGCTTATACTATCTAGTGGGTCGAGAATTTCAAGCGGTGGGCAAATCCATCGCAGCTTGATGCGAGAAACGACAGACCAAGCAAGAATTCACCAGGTCATGGCTCCAATACTGAAAACGTTGGGCGCTCGGTGGATGAGTGAACTCATTACGAGAATATTACGAACCTTGGTTCATTCACCAGGAGGAATAGGAGCTGATGAAATATGGCTGGGTATTCGAACTATCTTGCTGCCTGCGATGCGCATGAGCTTTCAAGCTGGAAATTCCACGCGAGGATATGCTTCTCTTCGCGAGAACCAAGACGTTTTTGTGGAATGTATGTGCACAGCCAACAAACTGCTGAGTGATTCCGAGCTGGACAACAAATATATTTCACCCCTTGTGGGGCTTTGCTGCGCGTGGGACGAATTCGTGCTGAGCCAAGAGTCGGAAGCGCCTACGTCTCCAGCGACCAAGTGGGGATCCCATGCAGTGATCAAGATGAACATCTTCAAGGAGCTGATTGAATTGTACAATAGCGAAAGCAGCGCACTTACCACCGAGAAGCCGAGTGTGTTGATGTTCCTCTCAGAGACTCTTCAGCGCGCAACGAATTACCCTCAGCATCTTGAAAATGACTTGTTTGATCTGATCACGCGAATGATAGCTACAGCCGAGCTATCAGAAGTAAAAACTGGCAGCTCCGAAATCTTCGTAGAGAGCCAAGACCAGGAAGGTTCGCGGTCTCGGGTTTCGCATTCGAACGAAGTGCTCAAAGAAGTGTTTCGTGCCGCTTCAGTCGCTGAACCGGGTCGCATGAAGAGCGCAGTCAAACGGTTGGAGCAAAATGGGGTGCTAGGCGAATTGATTCATCAATTGAAGCGATGGGCACTGGCAATTGAGTCTTGTCGTGAAGCGTCCATTGGACGCGAGACATTTTTGGAACTTGCAGTCCACTGCAGCCGACTCGCATACTGGGCACCAGATCAATGCCATGGTCTGCGAACAATGATGCGAAACCTGGAACCTTCCATTACAGGAGTACTGAAGGCGCTTGCAAAGACGAAACTTGGTCGAAAGGCTGGATTGCGCGATTCTGCGCATGGGTTACTTCGAGCGGACTCGTCTCCATCTTTTGCTTTGATTCGCGCGGAGATGGCTATTCGATCGTACCTTCGCGTTGGATCTCTACCAGATTTGTGGTCCTTGACTAGTGTGCTAGTCAAGACTCTGTTGAAATGCGAAGCAACAAGCACGCGAGAGGCTTTGTTAGCAGTGATTCAACGCCAATCTAACGTACTTGTCGTCGAGTGCGTTGTGCAAACACTCGCCAAGGCTCTCATGGGTATTGGGGTTTTTGATACAATATTTGGTGATGAAACAGATAGCAAAGTCATACCGGCGTTACGGCGCGCCTTGACCGCACTGGAATTGATATCAAGTGATACGCCTGTTTGCGCGATACCTACATCGTCGATGATTTTTGACAAAGCATTTGTCCTGCTGTGGCTCCCATACATGTTTGATGCGGTGCTACGATCAAACCTCCATCCATGCTCCGAAGCGATAACCAAAAGTCTGTTGATGAGTTTGCATAGCATTGCGTTGCGACCGGATTCTGATTCCTTCAAGACTAGCTATTGGCTGGCAGGGATGCTGAGTATTGCACAATTGATGACCTTCCACACCAAAGAGCAGCCAGACGACGAGGACTCCAACATTCATGAAGACTTACAACATGCTATCCATGCAATTTTAACAAAAGCGACGGCCGTTAGTACTGCTGTCAAACACTTACACACTATAACAGGTGACTATGGTGTAAATGTCCTTGTGCTGTGGAGGTCTCTGTTGAGAGTGGGTAAAGGATGGATTGAGGACGATAAGATTCACGTTATTGACAAAACTCGGACCCTTAAGCAAGACGCGGAGCGTAAGGCGTTTCAACAAGTTATCGAAAGATTACAAGTTGAAGATATATCGAGCGCAAGCGTCGTTGTGATACAGTCTTTTTCTCAGTGGCTGGAGAGCGCGTTCATATATTCACAAGCATTCACAAGCAAGAATATTGCGTCAATATCATCCACCGTTAAAGTGTGGGAGATAGCGTACCTGCATATCGCGAATTTTGTGTATCTACCTTTGGAGTTTGAGAGTAACAAGTTCCAGCTAGCAAGCACATGGCTGATCACTTGGATCTCATTGAATTTGAAGAGATTGAAGAGTGAATCGAGCATGCTTCAAATGCTCCCATTCCAAATTTCGTGGTTCCAGCGGCTAATCCGTTACCATACCACAATAGGTTCTCGTGAGCACATGAGATCCCGAGACAAGGTGTTTTCGCTCATATTCATGGTTCTCAGTCACGTTATCCGTGCTAGCCCTGACTCCAACATTGACGAAGTCTCACAATCAATCACTATCACTCTTCGGTGTCTTGATGAAGCACAGGTGGTTAATTTGTCACTTGCAGTAGACTTCGCCACGCTTCGGGGGACGTCCAGCGGAGCTGATTTACTCGTCGAGCTCAACACGTTCACCACTCTTTTACGAGAATCTAATTTTCCACCACAAGATGTAGCCCGACTGCTCCAGTATCCTATCGAACTGGCAGCAAATTTCTACGTCAATACCCTCGGTGACGCAGGAAAAGGACAAGAATCATCGCTATTTCTACAGCAATTGAGTAGGAGTCTCATAGAAGCAAATCCCGCATCTGATCCCATTGTTGAGGGCTGGATGCAATGGGAAAGCGAAATTATTGCCAAGTACGCATGGATTAATCGAGATAGATGCCAAGATTTTACGAGAAGCATTCGTGGTGCTACAGTGTCAAAGCAAATATAGGTCACGGTTTTTTTCGCCATGCTTGTTTGTTTATTGTTTCTGTGGGGAATCTTGCGATTCCAACTCTGACAGCGACTCCCGGAGCGTTCGACTAGACTCAGTTGAGCTCCAGTACCGTGATGATGACCTCCCAGCGTAGTCAAAGGAGAGAATGAGGTCATCAGCTGTCGCTCCACCTGCTGCATTCAGACTGCTAATTTCTGGAAGGGACTTCGATGTTTGAAGATTACCTGAACCGGATACACCTTGATCTGTCCCCACCTTTGTAAACCGACTTGAGGAGCTTGAGCGCGACCGATCCACGTTTGTGGCCGAGACACTATCAATCGTTGAGACTGGCGTTACCGCCTCCGGTATTCTCGATTCTAGTGTTCCTGCTGGCTCAGCATCTTCCTCCGGTGTCGAATTCAGGGTAGACCTTGTTCCGGAGTTTTGAACGGACGCTGGGGTCGCCGTCTGCTTTTGCTTGTTGCGTCGACCAGCTCGCGGGCTATTGACTCCCTTGGCGTATGGGACTTCGTTGTCAAACTCACCTGTGCGATCGCGACGAATCTCTTTTTCTTTGAGAGAGTGGACAAACGTCGGGATGATTGGAGGCTTCTGATGCCGAATAACTAAGCATCGCACAATTGTGAGTTGCTTTACAATCTCCAGCGCATCATCTATCAAAACGAATCTACATAATACTTACGTGGCCATGCAACAGTGCGAAAGAACGAGTGTGCCTTGATGGACAGTGGGTTCTGGAGACGCTGGGCTCTATCTTTGGCGAGCAATTTACTGATGAGGTCTTTGCACTCATTACTGATAGCGATGTCCTCAGGGAATGTGACTTCCTCAGTTACGTCAATGATGTTCTCAAGCGTCTCCTTTTTCGACGCACCCTTGAATGGGGTCCTCCCAAACACCATTTCGTACAGCAAGATGCCATATGCCCACCAGTCCACTGATCCAGCATAGCCCTCTTCAGAGAATATCTCAGGTGCCACGTACTCGTGAGTCCCTACGAATGAAGCCATTTTCTCTCCTTTGTCCAAATGGGATTCAACATCTACTACGGGGTAGAATGGTGGAGGTCCGCAAAGGCGAGCACAACATGAGCGACGGCGCACAGGCTGTCCAATAACGTCATCAGAACCGTCAAGCTTAGCAGAAGAAAAGGCGACAGCGATTGATCGACGCTGACCAAACGATTGAGATCGCACATTGGGAGGGATGGCGACCTCAACAGGTAGCTGTGGCTTTATCTCGCGAGCCAAGTCGAAATCGGACAGCATAATGTGTCCAGATTCGTGAACAAGAATATTCTCAGGCTTGAGGTCGCGGTAGACGACACCAAGTAGATGCAGATATTCCAGAGCGAGCAGAACCTCTGCGGCGTAAAAGCGAGCTTGTGACTCCGAGAGCAGCTGCTTGTCTTGGCGCTTCAGAAAAGAAAAGAATTCACCACCAGCACAGTACTGCATGATTAGGTAGAAGAAGTCTGGGGTCTGAAACGTGAAGTCCAGTCCTACTATAAACGGGTGGTGTGCAGTCGATAGAATGTGCTTTTCGGTCAGTATGCGCTGCACACGGTTCATCTTGATTAACTCGCTCTTCTTGACAACCTTCATGGCAAAGAAGCCTTCGGTTTCAAGCCCCTGACATCAAACGAAAGAAGTCAACGGTGTGCAAGAAGCCTGATCAGTAGTACAGTATTTGACGTACAACACTGCGAACCAGGTACACCCTCCCGGTTGAGCCTGCGCCAAGCATACGGATCTTTTCAAAGTTGGTCGGTCCAATACGTGGTGGTTGCGACAATACTGGAATGGACAGCGCTCTCTCCAACTCAGACTTGGTTGTGGGTAGAGCATCGCTGCTCTCCTCCGCCAGACTTGGTTTGGTTTCTGCGACGGACTCACTGCTAGTGTCGAGGTTGATGGACACAGAACTAGTCGCAGTGGGTTCGTCGCCAACAAGCAATCTCATCATCGTCAGCCTTAAGCCTCGGTTGACATCTACGAGGCGTCTGTCGCTAAGGCAGCAAATGGAGAGTCAACGAGGTGAGATCGGCCTCGTCGGCGTCACGACAAGGCTATCAGAGGACAATGGACGGGTTCTGGCTATTTCCGCGGCGCTATCCTTGGCCCAGATCAGACGCGAGCGCCAAAACGAGATCGAGTGAAGATTTGATGCAGTTTGCGTCATGGTCGACTGGCATTGACTGCTGGATTATTGCTGCTGCTCCTTCAGTTGCTGCTGCTCCAGGCGCTTCTTTCGGTCGCGCTTAATGTCGCGGATGACGCCGTTGCGCATGGTCTGCACCTCCACAAACCCTCATAAGCACCTCTCACAACCGCTGCACTTCACACCACTCGCTCCTCGCACCTCCTTGTCGATCACTTGCTGCCGGTGCGCGTAGTAAATGGCGTAGGTCGCGCCGGCCGTGACGGTCGACAGCACGATCACCGGCAGCTTGGACAGCACGCGTGCGCGCAGCGAGGGCATCTCCAGACTCGCAGCTGCACGCAGAATGCAGCGAGCAGGTCTGTAGGTGGACAACTAGGCTCGCTTGAAGCTGGCGAGCCGCGATCTGCCGCTGCGCTTCACCCAACACCAGCTCAAGCACCTTGGTGGCGGCAATGACGCGCGAAACAGACCGGAGAGCTCCGCTGCATATTTCATCCAATGGGCAGCGGTTTATTCCACGTAAATTAGCCAATGAGAGTTGTTTTTTCGCCGAAAATAGCTGCTGAAGAAAGCACTTCAAGGCGCATTGGCGACCATGTACATCGGGCCGTGGCAGGAGTACAGGCTCGCGCAGCTGCAGGGCGACGCCGTGCAGCGGCTGCGGCGTGAATGGGAGACGCAGCTGCGTGCGGAGGTTTCCGAGGGCGACGACGCCAGGTGCGGCGCTGGTCGTGGCGGATGGCGGAGGTGGCGCCAGCAGGCTGACGCTGCGCAGGATCCGAGAGCTCATGCAGCCGCTGGTGGCCAAGCTGCCGGCGCTGCTGCTGTCGGCGGCGGCTTCCAAGCGGCGGGAGGGCGTAGGGACGAGGGACAAGCCGCGGAGACCGGCGACTGCGGGGACCAGCAGTCGCTCGGAGCTGGCGGATGACTGCCGGAGGACGCAACATGGACACAAGAAGGCGAGCAAGAGCAGCAGCAACCAGGAGACGCACGACGCTGCTGCTGACGCGGCAGCTGCGGCTGGGGTGGGCCCGAAGCCACCGGTACCGAGAGCACCGACGAGGAAAAAGATCAAGAAACCTAATACCGCGCCGCTGACAGCTATCGAGCAGGTCCAGCGCAGGAAAAAGATGTTTGCGACCTGGATCAAGAAGGCGTCATGTAGTACAGACAGCGGCGACGAACCACCGGAGACTGTAGATCCCGATAGATCACCAACACCACAAAAGGATGGCACAGCAGACGCTAGTGTCAGCTCCCAAAGCGTCAGACTACCGCCGCTGCCCTCGAGCCATACAATTGCCCAACCACCACGCGGGCTCTCGCAACCAGCAGGCGGTGAATCTCACACCCAGCTACCTCCAATCTCCTCGCCTGCAAGGGGCTGGGTCTTTGTCTACGACTCTATCGCGAGTGGAGCGCTAGCTACCGGTGCTCAGCCTGCACCAAGTGGCCCTGCCGAGCCTTCGAACTCTGGTGACCTCGAAGAGTCCTTTGATGAGGAAGAGGTCAACAACTTCCTTAACTGGACCGACACCTTGCTGTGCCCCGCCGATCTCGATGACTGTGACGACTTCAACGAGTGAGCAAGAGCTGCGAGTCAACCGCACCAAGTCGAGAACAAGGCACATCGACTCGGAGCGAAAGCGCTGCTCTACCATTCGCGTGGCAGCATCTCATAGTTTATCTGGAGTTGGCCGCCATCTTCAAGAAGCTCTCGGGGTCTTGTGTGGCCGATCCACGCCCGCTGCGTCGTCACCGCCAGCGTCTCTCTTCCCTCCAGCCGCCTTCACCAACCCCGACCCATTCAGCCCCAATCCCGTCTCCATCGCAGCCCATAGATCTCACCTGGCGGTCTGCGTGCTGATAGCTGGCTCGAAGCACCTGGTGCGTCGGCGCCTGCTTGACCACTACGCCGCCACCACCCGTGAGCCCACCGCCCGCCGGCAGCTCAAGCGCGATGGCTTCACCGCGAACCTTGGTGCGTCGGTGGCTGCGTGTCGTGCGTCGCCACGTATCGCTGCGGCGCTTGGATCTGCGGCGTCGCACAGCGCTCAGCGCCCTCGTCAGCAGCTCCGGCAGGTTCGGCGACGTACGAGCTTGGGCCTGGCGCCAGGCGTCGAGCAGCGCGCGAAGGCGCTCGCGTCCCTCGACGGCCACTGCATCGTCTCCCGCGGCGTCACGGGACTGTGGAATCCCATACTTTGTGTGCGGCACGCCACCCGCAAGATGACGACGCCGCTGCCGCCGAGGCTCGCGCTGCTGCTCGCGCCGCTCGCGAGCGCGCTGGTGCTCCCCGCGCTGCTGTGCGTCGCGCTCTACTCGTTTCTCCAGCTGCAGCGCGTGCTCCTGGGCCTTGACGTGTCGCTCCGCGCTCGAAACTCGCAGGTTTGGCCGCAGTCTGGAGCAGGACGTACTCGGCGGACTGCTGCTTGCCACGGCGGCGGTCGCAGCGACGGCGGCGATCGCTAACAGCTCGCGCTTCCGGTCTGCGAGTCATGTGATCCGTGGTCTACTGGGGACGCTGGGCGGGATGCTGGGCTTCCACGTCGCCATCGTGCTCTTCGGAGCTCCCGTGACGCAGTGAGCTAGCTGCTCAACTCCCATTGTTTCCGAATGAGACTGTTCCTCTCACTCAAGCGATGCTTGTAGGCTGGTCGAGCGCACGCTGCTGCTGGCGTTGTTGCTCGCCGTGCTGACGACGCTTCCCATGGCGACGCGATTTGGCAAGCGTTACGACGAGTGGATCCGTGTGCTGCTTCATCTCGAGTAGGTGGCTGCTGAGTTGTTGCGGACTTTCTCCATGGGATACTAAAACATTTGGACCTAGCGTGCGAGACGCTGACGAAGTCTTTATGGCTGGTTGCTCGATTGGCGCGGTGACTGGCGCGTACCTTGGAGCTCTGCCGATCCCGCTTGATTGGGACCGGCCGTGGCAGGTGAATCTTTTGTCGATTTCTACTTTCTTAGGCTGATCCTTCGTCTCACCAATGCTGATGAACTGCTACAGCAATGGCCGTTGACGTGCGTGTACGGAACACTGCTGGGCCATGCTCTTGGCGGAGCTATCGGTCTCGTAGTTGGCGCGCGAACGCGGCGCTTTCGCAACGAAAAGCTGGAGTGAATATCCCACATCTCAATCATAGAACTTGTTTCCCGTTTGAAACAACAAAAATCGTCAGTGTTACAACTTAGCTAGCCTGTCAAGATGCATTTCCAATCACGGTGCAACTGCAAGCGCACTAGAGCGAAACGCAGAGCTCTTGAGGTACGCAACCAGCTTGGAGCGGGCGATATCGCTCGAGTCGTCAAATAGCACCTGCAGGATTTCCTGACGCTGGGAAGCGTCAGCGAGCGCCAAGAAGTCCAGCACATACGCCACCGCGCTTTCCTTGAGCGCAGGCCGAAGCGAGCGAAGACTTGCAATATACCGCTCAGTGACTTCGTGCGCACACTCAGCGTCGTATTTGACCAGCGCAACGAGTGTCTGGCAAAGAGCGCTCATCAGCGATTTGGTTAATGAGCCCACAGCCAGCAGTCTGGACAGAGGGGCGGCACATTTGCGCACCAACGGTACAAACAGCGCGTCCTGTTGCCGAGAACGAGTGCACAGCTGATTGACTGCCTGAAGAGTGCTGTCTACCTCCGTCCAGCTGACTCCTCCGTCTCCAAACAAATGCGCGATCTTGTCTTGTTCCGTTGTAGCGGATAACAAGCTGACAAACTTTTCGATCTGCTGCTGCTGCGCAAAGCTTACTAGTTGCTGCTGCTTGTCACGAAGTGCCGCCATGGACTCTCGCACGCTCTGAAGGCGAAGATCGCTGCAGTTGGTAGCGGAGATGACCTCTTCCAACAAAGCAACATCAGGGTGAGACGCTGCGTACATGTCCATGATGGTGCGCAATACTGCAACTCGGTGGGGAGAAAGCACGTGGGTCTTGGCGATAGTATAATCGGCATCAAGCGCATCGAAGATGGCATCCCATATTCTTGCAATGAGAGGGTAAAAATCTGTAGCTCGGTGGTCGGCAATCACACTCAGCAACTTGAACATGAAGTCGCTGAATGTCGAGAAAACTTGCTGCATGTGCGTTCGGAGGCTCGGCCGCAGGATTTCCATCGTTTGTAGAACCTAGATGTGGACACATCACACTCACTGAGCCTACTGCAGCCGCACAACCTGAGATTATAAGCCACTTACGTTTACGAACAACGAGGTGTTGAGGTAAATACGCGTGAGCGAAATGGAGCCGACAATCTCCGTCAGCTTTTTCGGGAGCCGAGTTAGCACTAGCACAGGGTGCCTCCGTGCAATTTCGCGGAGCCGATCCATCGCGTCATTGACATCCTGCGCCAGATTGTTCAGCGTTTCGTCTACGTAAGCAACAAGTTTGGCATCCCCCGAGGAAACTTCCGGAACAGTGGCATTGATGGTGGAAGTTGTGGTTGATAGTTCGCGTAGGTTGACCAGCGATTCCCAACCAGGATATAAAGCATCCAGGTGAATCGAGACTTGTCGAGGGTTCTGAATGTACAATTTCTGATAAAGTAAAAGGCACGAACTTGAGGTTAAACCATAATACTACACATTTTTGGCATCCACAAAGACTTACCCCGATCATGGCGCGACGAATTTGGTCATGGACAAGGAGGGCTTTCGGATAAGCCTTGAAATTTGGCGTCGAACTCACCACCGCATCGATAACCTCGACAAGCACTGACACGTCTGAGGTATCATCCACTATTGCCAGGAGAAGTGTCAAGTCCACCGGATCAAACTTCCTGGAGTTCAGCTGATCTCCGCCCGGTCCTTCAATTAGTCCACGTAGCACCGCTATATCCTTCAGCAGTATGACGATACCGCGCGTTGTGAGGGTATCCATTGCGAGTTGTTTGCCCTTCGCTTTCCATTGCTCGAGTGAGTCACCAATGTATGTGGCCACGGATTCGAGAACCACCAACATATCGCCGTACGCGCTTTTATGAAGCGACTGAAGTGATGCAACTTTTTCGAGCTCGCATACGTTCACAATATGCTCAATGAAAACAGCCGTGTCGCTATACGAAAAAGTAGCTTCAGCAACTCGAAGTACATGCTGGATAAGTTCACAGGATTCCTGTCGATGAGATGTGCTTGAACATTGGCAGAGATGATCCACCAAATCGAGAAGAGCATTCGCAAGCTCAGTAATACGCTCACGAGTGAAACACGAGGCCTGAATGTAGTGCAATAGTGACATTCGCAATCCCCAGCTGGCCGAATTCGTTTCTCCAGAAGCGATGCCAGTTTGGCATGAAGAGAGTAGAGATCGAACAATGGATGTGACGACACTGGTTGCAGCACTAGAATGGTGTGCAACTGGCGGCGGTGCGGTAATCGCTGTGTAGTTGGAGGAAAAATACGAGATCTCTGCTTGAGCGTAGGTCAAAGACTTCTCTACACTCATTGTCTCGGATCGGCCGAGTGCTATAGATGGCTCGGCAGAATAAAAAGGTTTTCTTGCACTCGAAACCTCCTCCACATTTGCCGCTGCCATAGTGAATGCTGCAAATCCTTCTGAGAGCAAATCATCTTCGTCTCGATCGTTCTGGTCATGAAGCCCGTCCATTTCTGAGTCGCTTGCACTCACTTTGTGCAACCATTTCACCAGCTCAGCGAGTTTGTCCTTAGTACTTGGCGAGAAAACAGTTCGTGCACCTTCAGTATCGTTGCTATAAGAGGCCAATGCAGACAAGACAAAAGCTGATGCGCATTCCAGCGACTCTGCCTCGGCCGCAGCAGTTAAGCCTGCCACAAGCTTGCTTTCGTTGGTCTTCAGCAAATCTAGTAACGATTGAACCGCTGCCAAAAAGCAGGACTCTTCGAGAGCAGAGCGCAACAGCAATCTCCACGTCGCGTCACATGTCATGGCACGCACAGTAGTCCGGCATAAATGAGGATCAGACGACGACGCTGCCAATTTCGCGAGCAAGTGGTCTGGGTAAAGTCGAGAATCTTTGGTCGCAATGAGTCCTGTGCTAGACAGGATTGCTGTTCCTGTGGTCGGGCGCGGAAACAAGCTCTGCGCAAGCTTTCGATAGCTAGGGTCAGAATTCTTGATCCGGGCATCCTGTCGTGCGCCATCCCCGCGAGCGTGAGGCGAACAGAGCGCAAGTATTGCTCCATGGATTACTGGGAGAGGGAGCTTGATTTCACGAATTGCGTTCGAGGCGTCTGCAACATAGAAAACCTTGCAATCGGAAAAGCTAATTCCGGCATTTGCCTTGAGCTGGGGCGCGGACGATAACTGCAGCTCGATCACTCGCCACATGACATCGGTTACCGTAGAGAACACCACTTGATCCTTCAACAAAAGTTTCCCAACAAACTCGCGCCCCGAAAGCAACCGCCCGTACGCACCAGCGAGCATAAGTGACTTCTCAATAGCAGTTTTGTTCGCCTTTGAACCCGACGCATCTCCTTCCTTAGATTCGGTATCATCGGTTTGACTGCTCGGAGTCTCGTCGTTCCAAAAGTCAAATAATGCCTTGACACACGAGCGCAGAGCAGGGATCGAGGACTCGCGCTCGAGTAGCCCTTCCAAAGATGAGAAAATTTTGGGTCGAACGTGAGAATAGCAAGGAAACTTGGCCAAGTCCGAAATCCATCCAAACGACATCGACGCCGATCCAGCACTACCCAAGACAGAGTCAAACGCCATGATCTCGTCTTCGATAGACTCGAGGTCACTGGTAAGAGGCGTGGAGGCGCTCTCTACCTCTGAGCTCGCACCGGCGGCACTGCTTCCTGTGTTGCTGCTACTGGTCAAAAGGTACAGCACCTGCGAAGCAACATGGCGAACAGCCAAATCCGGAGAGCCTAGATTTTCGAGGTAGTACAATACAATACTTGCCGCGATTTCAATGTTGGCAGAATCGCTACTTGTAAAGTACTCGCGGAGCTTTATCAAAAGTCTTGGAATGATTGAGCGCAACGCAGACGGGTTGAAAGAAGAGTGACTTGTAATGGTGTCTGAGCCTCCAGGAAGGCTGGCATTTCGTCCTCGCAATGCAAGTAGTAGCAGTTTGCTCAGGCAACCATGTGGAAGATACTGCACTGTATCAAAGTCGTCGCAAACAATGTCAGCAATCCACCAAGCGCTGTCCGCTGATGAAGACTCCCCGGTATTCTGGACGCTATCGCTTGCAGCCACCATCTCCATAAGAAAGTCCGGGTTACGACACTTGCGAAGCCGAACACCGAGTCTGAACTTGCGATCGAGAGTGTGCAAGTGCTCCAAGATGGCGGGTGGCGGCTGACGAGCAATTCCATCTAGCTCAAATACCATAAGAGGATCCTCAACTGCGGATGGATCTTGAACAAGTCGCGCCACTTGCTCCTCGTACTCTTGCAGCTGCTGATTTGCCACGACGACATTTGCAAACCGAGATTGGTGCTTTCCGAGCAAGATCGGGTCCGCAAAATTGGTGGGCGGAAATGAGAAGCGTCCGGTGATCACCATTTGCATCAAACTGCGGAGAGTTGGAACGCTTTGCCATAAAAAGCGCCCCACTGTTTCAGGGTTAAAGCACCCGACAATCTGGTGAGCAGCTCAAAACCTATCAGAAATGTTGTAATGACAGGAAGGTGCCCAAGAAAAGCGCTTACCAAAAGAATTGAGCAGCACACCCAGAACCGGCTGGAGTGACAGAAGTCGTGATCAGCCTTCTCCCCGCGGCTATCCCACTGGCAAGACATATTGTTAAACATCCCGAGAATAAGGATGAGCCTCAAAATGCACGATCAACTTACCAAGGCAAGTTTCAGCAATTCGCCAACAAACGCGCTATCCTTTACTTGGACACCCAAAACGCCGCCATTGCTCGCATACGTCTTCAGATCGTCTTCGTGGGACCGCCAAACATCCTCCCTCTGAAGATGTCCTTCTGCCGCCCGAAACACCATTGACTCGATTGTGCGCAGAGCCTCCATGCGATCCACAGCACGACATGCATTGTAAAGCGAGGTTAGATGTAAGAGTGATTCCTCGTGGACCGGGATATCTTCTTTCGTCGACATGAAGCACGTGCGATCGTGGTCTGTCGGTTGCATATCAACCGGGATCTCAAAGAAAAGCAGCTTTTTCACTGTTGTTTCGTAAAGCCTTCTCTCAAACGGCGTGTCTCCGCTCAATTCGAAGTGGCGGAGAATGCTTGAGCAGCATCGAATTGCTTCCCGCTGCACGTAGGCAAGAGCTTGTAGTAGTTCTTCTCGAGCTTTGAGTGCGACAGTGACTGCCTTACCAGTGGCCTCAGAGGTTACCGGGGGAGTCGTTGTTCCTCCCGTACTAGTACTTGGTCCTGTAGCAGAATTTGGAGTGTTTGCGGCACTGCTGCTAGCGCTAGAAGTGCCGTTGCCTCCTGTCCCTATTTGTCCCTTGCCCTTGGGGACCCCGCTAGTGCTGACTGGCGTGTTTTTCCCCTCACGCACACCCCCAAGCTTGTGGTGGCCCCGAGTCATACCGATTGACTGACTCGCGCGGCGAGGAATTGGTTGTGCACCGTGAAGCTTGTTAGAACCACTCATTCCGCTGGAGCCTGGTATTTGGCGATTCGAAACATTACTTTGCTGAATTTGTAGATTCTTGACCGCAGCACCTCGCATCAAGAGGACTAGCCAGACGGTGCTAGTAAGTAGACCCATGTAATCGAGCAATCTGGCGTCGCCAGTCAGCAGATCCCAGTGGCCGTCATTGTCCAGAACCCCCACACAGAGCGCCTTCACGTCGACGTGGTCGAATGTCAATTGCTTCAGTACCTTGCGAACAATTGTTTTTAGAACGGGAGCGACATCTCCGACGGTCGCAAGCTCCCTGACGACTCGAGCCAGCTCTCGGCTTGCTGTCATACCCGGGTGCGACGGCGGGCTTCGGTAGAATACTTCATCAAGTCCACCAACAGCACCCGACCCTCGCGCTGCTCGGAAGATTTGCTGCACCATCTTGATGTTATCGACGTCTTTGCCCATATTGTTCGGGCGTTCGCGAGCAATAAATACACTCAGTGCCTGCTTGAGGTACGACGTGTTTGCACGCACAAGCTGCGTGACCGCTTCAACCTTCGTCTGGAACATCGTCGACTTGAGCTTCATTTTGAGCAGCAAGTCCACTGTGCGACGGTCATCATCATTGGATGTCGAGCACGCCTACCACAATTCACACGCGTTTAATGTTATCGAACAAACAATCAGAGGTAGTGAGAGCCATTTACTGCGGGCTTACCGTTACGACTTTGTTGAGGAGCTCACGACTCGGACCCTTTACAGATGGATTCTGCAACCATGTGTCGAGGTTTTCCGCAGCAAGTACCCGCGCTTGAGGTACGCTTGCGAAGTCTGCAAGTGTCATGATTATGTTGCGCATTACATTTGCATTTGTGCCACCCATATTGCTGGTCCCCGGTTTGTCTTTTTCTAGCTCTGCCAGGCGAAGTCGTAGCTGATTAATGATCAAATCACGCATCTCTTGTCGAATCTTCGATCCGTGAAAACGCTGTTTCACGAGCGCGGAATCGCCGGTTGGCTCAGCATTGACAATTGTCTTGACGTTTCGAACAAATAGTTGGCTGAGCTCATGGTCCACCCAGTTTCGCGAGTACAATGAGTCGTCCAAAAAGACCTTGACGCTGTCCTCTGGCCATTCATGGACGTCCTGCGAGATGAAAAAAAGTTGTAAGTCAAACACCCACACTGCTTATCCCATTCTAGGTAAGTCTTACCTTGAGAATTTGCACCAACATGTTTGAAACTAGCACTGGCAAGGGAATCTCAGTGATTTCTGCGGAAGATGAGTTGCCAGAGCTACTTGTAGCCGATGACGATGACCCAGGCCTAGTTGGATGGATAAGATCACTCGGTCCATTCTGGTCTTTGTGACCGACATAGTGCTTCGATCGGAGCAGTCGAAGCAGGTATTTCAGAACCGAAGGAGCCGCAAAGCGCTTCAAAAAATATGCATGCAAATGGAATCAGCACATTTGAAACCAATGAACCAGAAAGCATTGTCATATTACCTGGGGGTGCTGCTTCACAGCACCTAGAATGCCCACACAAAACAAACGAGTTGGAGGGCGAGCCTCTTTGATCACCCGTCCACACTCTTCCGTTAGCAGCTGATAGTTATGAAGACATAATTAGTGAGCAGTCTCAGTTTTGACTCTGCAAAGAAGCAGATTATCAGGCACGCACCTCAAGAAGCTGTTGTTCAGTCCCCGCTGCATTCAGGCGCACACAAATGTCTTGGTCAGGCACATCTTCTTGGACCTCCGACGCAACGCTTTCGGTATCATCTTCTGGGTCGTTCATGATTGTATCCAACGCAAAGCCACCTGCAGCACGCAGAACAATGAAGTGTAAGTAGGCACCAATCAAACCGCGTATCATTGTCAATGGCGCCCACCCTTCCGGCGTACAGGCGATGCACTTGGCGTTGGTGCAGCTGAGCTTGGCTCGCTCTTCATAGACTCACTTGCGCTGGGTGCATCGCTCGGGGCTGGTGGGGCTGGAGGCGAGAGCCTCTCGGGCGTGCCAACTGTCTCTGGCTCGGGGAGCGGCGGAGGAGTCGGTGGCGGCGCAATTTCTTCATCCGCGCGCTCTTCCGCTTCGCCTTTGTCGGGTTTGTCTTCCTCCTCGGCGTTGTCCATGGCAACGTCCTCATTCTTCTCCGCCTCCTCCTCCTCTTCCTCTTCCTCTTCCTCCTCGTCCGACTCGATGATCTGCCGTTTCTGCTTCTTGGAGGGTGGCGCGCGCGTCGATCCGCGCAGTACCGGCTTGGCTCGGACGCTGCTCCTCGTGCGCTTGCCGCGCTGGGCCACGTCCGCCTCCTCCTCCTCGTCGTCCTCGTCATCCTCGTCCTCCTCCTCTTCCTCCTCCTCTTCCTCCTCCTCCTCCTCTTCGTCCTCGTCCTCGTCCTCCTCCTCCTCCTCATCGTCGTCGTCGTCCTCCTCCTCACTCTTCTCCTTCTGCGGCTTCTTGCTGGCGCTCGCGCCCCCGCGCCGCAGGTTGCGCCGCGGCGCCGGCCCGCGCTTCTCCTCGCGCTGCTTCTTGGCCTGCGCGCGCGTCAGCTTCTTGGCGGGCGCGCGCGCCTCCGCCTCGCCCTCGGCCTCGCTGGCCGCCGCCTCCTTCTCCTCCGAGTCCTCGTCGTCCTCCACCACGTTGCGCCGCCGAGCCACGCGCCGCGCCGCGCCGCCGCGAGCCGCCGCCCGCCCGCCGCGCTTCATGGTTGCTGCTGCGGTCGCGAAAGGCGAATGGCATACAAACGCCAAGTCAAGCGCGAATCGAGGGACCCCGACGCCGCTATATTCGGGACAATGGCTACACCTCGCTGCTGTAGCCATGTTCGAGGATGTGGCGGCCTGAGGCTGCGCGCCGGAGCTTCCGCGGGCCTGCGGGCGCTGCAGCTGCGTCGGCAGAGCGCGAGAGTGTCGGCTCGACGCCTGGCAAGTCGCTGGCTGGCGCCTCGCTCGCGTTCGCGATGCTTGTCAACTCGATGAATGGCAGCTCGTCCTGCTGCACGTGGTGGTGGAGCTGCTGCTGCTTTGGAGCTGGAGAACGCTGGCGCACTAAAGGCTCGTGGGGGAGTGGTCGCATGCGCGCGATCTGCTGCTTGACGTCGAGAGGAAGGGACTGCGCTGGGTCGGCGAGTGGGAGCTCGCAGCACTCGAGTGCAGGCGGATCTTTAGGCGTCGGCTGGGTGCTGCTCGTCCACTTGCGAGCTGGCACACTGTACGTTGCCTTGAGCTCGAGGTTCTTCTTCAACGAGGATGCTGACGACGGACTCTTCATGAGGTGCGTCAGCAGCTCTGGTAGAGGCAGCGGATGCCCTGGCCCCCGAGAGTAGAAGCAATCCGAGGCCGCGGATTTTGTCGGCGTGGATGCGACCACGAGGCGGCTAGAGTGGTGCTCGGACAGCTTCATGAGCGTGCTGATAATGTTCATCTCTCGCTGAGCAGCAGGCGAGTCCTCGTCGTCGAACCTTGCCTGGCATAAGTTGGTGATGATTTCGAAACAGTTTGCTTGGAGCTCAGCACTAATGCCACCACGCTCCGCGATTTTGACAACGCACGGAAGAACCCCGTCATCGGCTAACTGCTGTAGGTGCATCGCTCCTCTGGAAAGCAAACTCAAAGTCGCGAGAAGATTATCTGCTGCAGTCAAGTCTGATTGAGAACGTGATAGCATCTCCACCATGGCTTTGGCGATCCCCGCTGTCAGTAATTGTGACTGATTTCCCGGTGCGCTGCTCAGCTTACGGAATGCCGCTGAGAACAGCACCATGTGTTCACGCTTAAATTGGTGCGTGTAAATGAAATCTATCAAGACTTTGTGTGCGTTGTCCTCGACGAGCTTAGTCGAATTTACTTTGCCAACTGTAATGTTGCAGAGTGCGATCGCGCAAATCTCTTTGAGACCGTCCGTCGATAGGAAATAGGTATCATGGAGAAGAATAGGTGCTCGAAACCCAATGAGCGCTACCAAGACAGCATCTTGATGCAAGATGTTTGGCGCGGCCGCGCTGCAACTTACGTTATGGAGAATGAAGCAGCAAAGTTTGATGGCGTCACTGGATTGAGATGAAGCAGTGATTGGGGTTTCATCATGCGCATTCTTTGTCTTGACAACACTCAAATCTGACTGGGACGACTTGCGGCTGCGGCTAAGTCCAGTAGGTGTTGGTACTTGCTGCCGAAGCAGCTGCATGATATCTGCCTGTACAAGATAGTGGAGGAGTGCTAGTTTACACGACAGATTGTACACAACCGATAGACATAACGTGACAATTTCGATGTTGCTTCGGTGGCGTTGCAGGACTTGAACAAGTATTCGAAGAACAAGAGGGGCATCCAGCTCTTTTGCATCGATCGACGGATTACATGTGAGATCGTGCACCGTGAGAATGCAGTTTCGTACCAGCTCCTCTTCCTTCATCACAACAATCTGTTCCATCCACCGGAACACTCGAGTGCGGAGATGCTCTACGGAGATCATGTCATTACTAATGCTAGTAGTACGCAGAAGTACCATGGCTGCAAGCTGGCGGATCTCATCTGAACTTGACGCTGAGTCAAAATGTGCACTAAGGTGTTTTTCGATGTCTTCGTTGAGAAATGCCTGGCAAATCTTCTCGTTGGCAACCAAGTTGGCAATGGCTTTGATTGTCACGAGCACGCTTTGAGGCGTGATGTGTTGCTGAAGCAAATGTGTGAGTGCTCGTGGAGCACCAGCGTCGAGAAACTTGGGCACCATCGATGATACCGAGGACAGGTTACATAGAGAAATGGCACATGCAGCATATGTGTCCGTATCAGCCGATGGATACGAAACGATGCAAAGTGATGATAGAGCCCATATAATCCCATTGTCTATAAGGGAACGAGTGCACTGCTTTGCGATCAAACAGTTTGCGAGGATTCGCACGCACAATGCCTTGATGCTGGTACGATCGGTTTTGACAAGAGCGAGAACCATGGCGCCTTGGATTGCCCCCTGCTCTATCAGCCGGCTTTCTAGCCCCATATACGATGATAGCCGGCATAGTGCCTGCATACAAAGCTCTTGAACAGCATAAACGTCACCAGAGACAGGCTCTACAACTTGAGGCAAAGCTAGCTGCGACTCCAATTGGCTACGAGTACGTGCAAGAAAGATGATGTCTTCAATCCCGCGTTCTTTTGCCAAAAGTTCACACCCTTCCTGCGTAGCCGTTAGGCAATACAGCACAAAGGCACAATTGTTTGGGACTATTTTTTCGTTGTCGCTAACTCGGTGCATTCGTTTGAGGAACCGGAAAATCAACCCGTTGCGCACTAGCATACCGCGATTTTTTGCATGATTGGCAAGGTGGGCGAGAAGTGTAACAGCGCTTCGTAGCATCACAGGATCTGTCACAGCTTCTCCTTTCCGCGTAAGACCCATACTACTCTCCAATCCATCACTGAGCAACGCGACAACCAACTGGGCAATCTCTTCTCCCCCGTGCGGAAACACGCTTCCTCCGAACTGTACAAGCAAATACAGCGCGTTCAACGCAAAAGTTCGACAGCTAGGAAACTGGTGAATAAGATGAATCAATGCAGGAAGATAGCCGTGCTCTAGTAGTTTTGGGGCACAATCGGGGACGGTAGCAAGCCGATAAACGATCGCCGACACTAAGTCAGCAAGCCTGGGCTGTTTCAGTGACTGCGCTAGTCGCAGAACAGTTTTCAGCAGTAACTCTGAGTCACCAAGAAGTTCTAGCGTGTCATCACAACACGAGATATTGTATAAAGCGGTCACAGCAAACTCGCATCTGACGGGCTCGCAATCTAGCGTGAGTGTCAACAATTGCTCGGTTATCTCTGGAATATTTCGCACGATGTCGTCGGTAGAGCTCGAAATAATCGAGCAAAGCGCAGAGATTGAGCTAGACTTCAGAGTAATATCGTCAACTCTACTCATACCCAGTAGCGCGGGAATGACACCCTCTTGGATCAACTCATGATGAGTCAGAACGCTCTCGCAAAGATTGCGCAGCAAATATGCATGAAAATGTAGCAGCCGCCGTTTTCTCTCTGCATGAATGAGTCGATGACTCGGAGACCCTCTACCTCTGTCGGTTTCTGGCACTGTCTCGATTGCATTCGGACACAGGTTCTGTTCTAAGTGTCTTTGGCTACTCTGGACAATTGCCGATGCTGGAACCCAGTTGCAAAGTTTGATTCGACTCCCTTCGTCGAGTGACAGCATAATCAGGACAATTACTGCTAGTTCCTGTGTAGACTCCTCTGGACTCGTCAATGCTGACTTAATTAGCTTACAGAACTGTTGAGAAAGCACTTGAATGCGATTATGCCGTGTTCCACTCAACAATACAAATGATCGCATGACCCAAGCTTGGATATGGGGTGGTAGCGTAGGCATTTGGAGCATCATAAATCGTGGAATGCTGTCGCCAAGAAGAGTGTTGTGGTATGCTGGTATCAATGATACATTGTAGATAGCTTTCATTAAGTAAGCTACGCTCGGAAGCTGCTCCGTTGCATCGGACACCGTGGGTACGGTAGATTTTGGCTTGCTTAGATTGACAAGGAGTTGAGAGAACGATTCACCAAAGTGCTTCAGCTGATTTGCATCGACCGAGAGATTGTATGCTGCAATTGCGCAAATTCGCTTTGTTTCGGGTCCAGACGTTGTAAAGAGTCGCAGTAATGATCGATCGATGCCCTCGAAGAATAGTGCCTCGATGGTGTCGGGCTCTTCAGCAAGTCGGCACAGTGTTGCAGCTAAGTCTTCTCGAGACTCAGGCGGTGAAACGCGTGCAAGTGTCTTGATTCCTGTTACAACTCCCTGTGCAATCATGTGTTTTCTTGCTGGCAAATAAGTTGAAAGGTAGTACAGCGCTCGGCTGCAATGGAGTAGCGTAGTGGCATCAGACGTGCTGGTGAGATTCAATATCGACTGAATGATACCGTGATCTAGCATAGTGTTCACTCCAGCAGCGTCAGTGTCGCTACGGTCTGCATCGCCATCAACGTTAATGCGTAGAGAAAGCATATCCGCAAACGTCTCGGCACAGCGGCGCTTGCGTAGAATGGTCGCTTGCTCATCAGCGACAGCTGTGCAAACTCCCGAAGGCTTTCGATCCTCTGTCTGTCCACTTCGTTGATGCGATTTACCGCCTTCTACCTTACTTTTTCGATGAGGTGTGCGAATCATCACCGTCCTGGAGTGATCAGAATGGTCAGCAGGTGATGAAGGAGCAGAGGTTTGATTTCGGCTTTTTTCTTGAGCTGTCGTTGGGCGAACAAGTATATTTGAAGCATTTGGCAATCGTTCTCCTAGCCTCGAAGTATGCTGGGATAACAAGTCGTGATTAGCTCTATGAGCTTCGTTACGAATGTGGTTTGCACTATTCTGCGAGCTTACGAGGCTGAACTCGCTGTTATTGCGCTGAAGAGTCTGATGAATGCGGCTTCGTACAGCGGCCGATGCTGTCGATGGGCGGCGTAGTGGTGAGTCTGCTGATGAAGAGTGCAATCGGACGGAAGGCAGCTTCCGAATTAAAGCGGCTCGGGCAAAAACCGCTCGATCTGCGCGAGCTTGTTCCTCGGGTGTCAATTCTTTTGAATTTGGTGCAGTGTAGGCGATCGCATGGCGGCGAGTTGGTGCTGGAAGTACTCGAGCCTCAGGCATTGAAATGTTTCAGAAGATGCTCAGCTCTCCTCTCTGTTTCTTTCATTCAAGATAGGTTCATGAGAACAGTGCCCCAAACCTGTTCGCTTCAATTCATGACCTCTTCTATTGTTGTCTGCTGAAGCTGTGTTTGCTGGAAAACCCGTCGCCGCTATAAATATGGCGACTCTAGTTCATTGTTGTTGATTTGCCAACACTGCAGTCAAATTCGCAGCTTGAGTTCATCGAGGACGCTAATGCTATCGAGAGAGTTCCCATCTCCCCCGCAGCTGAATGATCTCTTGCGTTCCTACGGCACGAGTCCCGATTGCCATGATCGTGGCAAAATTGCGATGGAACAGATCTCTGTGTTCATGCAGCAGCACCGCACCATGCGTCCAAGATTGCAAGCGACGAGTGGTGTCAAGCAATCCGCAGCATTTCAAATTCCTGGATTAACGACAAAAGTCAAACCATCGAGGTCTTCTTCCACCACCCTAGCAACTGAGCAGCGATCGAAACTCCGTCGCGAAAAAGCTGAAAAAGAGAGACTCGAGAATGGGTATCAAACAGAGGGGCAAGCGACGTGGAACCCATCGACTCAACTTCCCCCTGCTCCGACAAAGCCCCTTCGCCATCAACTATTAGACAAAAGCTATCAACCTCCAGCCCCACTGTATGTCCACCCGTCAGAAGCGACTGAGTTGATGACTAGGCTTGGGAAAACGACGGTATCATCAAGAATGAAGGGTGCTCCCCATCAAGATTCTCTTGGACTGAGCCCTGATGGCGTGCAACAGTACGGTGGCGAAACAGAACCAGTCGATTCGGCACAACCCGACACCCGAGCTAAGGATGCTATCCAGATGCTGCTGTTTTACCGCCGAGAAGTTGAGAAACGACTTCAAAGAGATGCGGAAGAGCAAAAGCGCAAGGGGCATAGCAAATAGGGATAATCCAAACAACAGACAGTGATCGATCTCTATTATCAATCCTAGCCAAGAATATTGCGTTGGTCCTCGTCGTATTCGCCGTTGCTACTTCCATCACTTTCATCGCCGTCGTCACCTGTTGGATTCCCTGTTTCAGGGATTGAACCCGTGCGCTTCTTTTCCACCCCACTATCCTTGCTGCCAAAGCGCTCTTCTTCTTCGCGCAGCAAAACGTCTTCCACCTGGCGAAGTGTGAGCACGTCACCCGACGTGGCGTAGTGTTGAGCAATAACCTTTTGCGCAACCGACGGAAATTCACCATCGGCATCACCTTTTGTGAGGCGCAAGAGTGCGTCGAAGTTTTCAAACAGAACATTGCGCACGCTGCTCTGCATTACTTGCACCGCAAACACCCGATCTTCTTTGCCGTATCGCCCGTGAATTGAAAATGAAAGATGCGCCTTCGCCTTGGCATCTCGCCAGGACAGGGACTGGGTGAAGCAGTCAACGTCGCTTCCCTTTTGGACTTTGGTGACGTCTCTGCATACCGAATTCTCTTAGATATTCAAGATGTGCCAAAGCATGAGGACTATGCAGACGCACCCCCAAAACATGCACTTGGCAGCATGACGCTCCTTTTTGCTCACGTCCAAATAGAGCTTGCCACTCAAATCTAGCCAAAGTACCTGCTTCTTGGATCGCTTGCCAGCAGAGTACCGGAGCACCTACGAAGAGATCCTTTTAGTGTTTGTCCTTGACAGTGTGGTTTTCAGGAGTGGGCAGGTTACCTCAAAGCCAGTCAGCAACAGCTGCCAGAATGCCTGTAGTTTGAGTCGAGTACGCTGCTCTTTCATATCTCCGAGCCTTGGATCCAGAAGGTAGTCACCCAGACCATCTTTTTTGCGACCATACACGCCAAAAGGGTTTTGCAGCAAGCTCATCGCCTCGGCAACTGAATCAGCCATCGAATCTAGATTGACCATTTGAGTCGTCGACGAGATCACTCCCGCGCCTGTGGCCACGAGAGCTGGAATGCACATCAATAAGCATCAGTACAGTACTACAGTTCTACCTGCGATCTACATCCAAAGCACCGTACTTGAGAGTTTCTCCATCAGCGGCCCTGCCGGCGTTGAGTAGGCTGGATGTCGAGTTTCCTCGATGGGGACATGAATGGTGTGGTCATTTCCGCTTGCGCCAGCAGAGCCAAAGAGAGCGCCTCCGGTGAAGGACTGCGCAAATGACGACGACGATGGAAAGCGAGGAAGTCGCGTGAAAGACTTGCGGGCTACTCTTTCCCGCGGCACAGGCTCTGGGTCTTGCCGTGACGCCGACACCCTCAGCTCGATCGTCTCTTCCTCATCGTCGTTCTCCTCTTCGTCCACTTCGTGCTTGTACCCTTGATGCCGCATGTTGATCACGCGTCGTCACAAGACGCCGCGCTTTCAGCCTTGACCCTGCGTCCGTTACTTGTCGGTTCCGTTCCTCCAAGTAGCGAGCATCAAGCCAGCCAAATTTGCAGCGAGCATTAATAGCCGCTTGGCGAAGGCATGTCTGCAAGCCGCGTCTTGCCCATTCCTCCAAGACGCAAATCTGCATCTCGCTTCGTGGAGACCAGTCGAATCTAATCGCGCACCATGTGCGTGATCCAGGACGAGTGCGTGCTGCTGGCCATGCTGGTGCTCGAGCTGCTGGCGGGGCTGCCTGTGATGGCGCTCATGAAGATGTGCGGCGTAGCGTACGCCGTGCTGAGTACGCTGGGTGCGGTACTGAGCTTGAGCCTGGCGTTCGTGCCTCAGCTGCGCTGGTGCTGCGGCAGCCTCGCTGCCTTTGTGAACGAGTACGGCATCGCCTTCTTCCTGCTGGTGCACTCGGCGCTGCTATCGCTCGTGAGCTTCGCCATCTCGCAGTTCGCGCGGCCGTTCCTGAAGACCGCCGACTTTGCCGGCTACTGCGTCAGCGAGAAGCTCGATGACAACCTCTCGCACACGGGCTGCGAGCGCCTGCAAGGTGCGTTGCGCTGCACTTCCCCCCCCCCCCTCCCTCCGTCTGGCGGTCTGCTCCTAACGCCGCGATCGCTGCGCCGCAGGGTTCTACGCCGTGTCGCTCGCAGCGCTGCCCGTCGCCGGCATGGCCGCGCTCTACCTGCTGCTGCTGGGCTCGCGCATCACGCGCAGGCACTGGGCGCAGCACGAGCGCCTGCTCAAGCACGACGTCTGCTGATCTGATCACTTGTACCCGTTGGCGGCGCCCCTTCAAGATATGGTGCCCCCTGTCGCTCGTGCCGATTAGAGTGGTCTACATAGGTATCGAATTAGAAAAGTACTTGGAGTTAGTAAGGTCTCTCCTCTATAATTCGATGCCAATATTAGAGAGGTATTGAGTTAGAGAGTACTTGGAGTTCGTATAATACAATGCGAGCCTTCTAGAAAGGCTTCATCCATCAACTTCGCCGACTCGCCATGCTGCGCGCGCTGGCGGCCAACGCGCGGCCGCTGCGCCGCTCGCCGTGGATGACGCGGCGCACGTCGAGCAAGACGCGCGCGGAGCTGGGGGAGGGCGGCGCGACTGGCGCGACGCGGCGCGAGGAGCTGCTCGAGAAGTCCAAGACGCACGCGGGGCGGCTCAAGGATCTGTGGAGCAAGTACGGCGTGGTGGCCATCGGCACGTACTTGGGCATGTACGGCGCGGTGCTGGGCTCCTTCTACGTGGCCATCGACCAGGGATGGGTCAAGACCAAGAAGACGTCCAAGGGCAGCGGCGCCGACGAGAGCGACGAGTTCAACCTCGTCACCACGACCAACAAGTGCGTCCTCGATCCATGCCTGGGTCTCGCTCGAGTGGGGTAGCTGTGCCAACGGCGTGCGGACACTAACCGACGACGCGTTGTGCGCCAGGTTCGTGACCTTTGCAGAGGACCTTGGCGTGGCCAAGTACCTGGAGCTGGAGCACGTCAACTCCAAGACGGGCACCTTCCTGCTCGCATGGATCGCCACCAAGTTCACCGAGCCCGTGCGCCTGGCCGTCACGCTCGCCATCACACCGCGCATCGCGCGCTTCCTGGGCCGCGCACCCAAGTTGCCGCCCAAGATCAAAAAGTGACCGACTCGAGGCGAGTTGCCACCCGGACAGGATGGACGCGGCTGCGAGCAGGTTTCCCCCCCCCCCCCCCTATGCTTTGCCCGCGTCCGCATTGAATAGACAACGCTTAGCCCCACACGCTGTCGTTGACGGTGAGTTCGAGTTCATGGCGAAGCCAACGCCACCGCCAACCACTTTTCCACTTGGAGCTGACCGTTTCGAGCTGCCATCAAGTGCGACAACCAGCGTTTGGGCGGCTATATATACGGCGGAGATTGGCGCAGCGACGAGAGGAAACCTCCGTTTGTTGCGCCACGCGAGGACAGGTGCTGGAGCATGAAGCAGCGAGCGTGAGCTTGGATATCCTCGACCCGCAAGGCAAAATCCATCACCCATCCACATGAGCGCAGCGCCGCCTCCGTACGTCTCTACGGAGCCAGCTTGAGACTCGCCTGCATCTCCTAAAGCTGGTCAATACGTTTCTGCTGTCTGCAGCCGCGGTCCTCCTCCAGGAGCTCCTCCGCGTGGGCCACCACCAGGTCAGCCACCAGGATACCCTCAGGCTCGCGGACCACCTCCAGGATATTCTCCTCCACGAGGTCCACCACCGGGATCTCCTCCAGGGCGGGGACCTCCGCCTGGAGTGCCTCCTGGAAGAGGCCCACCAGGAGGACCACCACCAGGAGGACCGCCACCTGGAGCTCCTCCTGGTAGAGGTCCACCCCCAGGAGTGCCTCCTGGTCGCGGTCCTCCAACGGGAGCTCCTCCTGGTGGCCCACCTGGAGTTCCTCCTGCAGGTATGATGCCTCCTGGGCGTGGACCACCAGGTAAGCAAAATTGTCGATTCCTGGCAGGACAGGATGTAGTCTCACGATGACAACACGATAGCTGGGCCTCCACCAGGATCGATCGCACCGCCACCAGGACGAGGGCCACCGTCAGGAGCTCCACCAGGTACCTAATCAGACACCAGCGGCTGTCAAAATGCGTGTTGTGCTCTAACTAGCGGGTTTCTCTTCAGGCATGATGGCACCGCCAGCGATGCGAGGACCGCCACCAGGTGCCCCGCCTTCCCCTCCTGGACGTGGACCACCACCAGGCATGCCACCCCGAGGCTTGCCTCCAGGGATGGCTCCGCCAGGTATGGTTCCTCAAGGAGCTGGTTCCCCACCTCCGCGAGCTCTTCCGCCTGGAATGGCCGCTCCAAGAGGCCCACCGCCTGGAATGCCACCTCGAGGTGCTCCGCCAGGGATGCCGCCGGGAGGAATGCAACCACCTGGAATGCCACCGCGCGGACCTCCCGGTATGCCGCCAGGAATGCCACCCCCAGGGATGCGAGGACCACCTCCGGCAGGAATGCCACCTGGAATGGCACCACCCGGCATGGCACCTCCAGGGATGCCTCCTGGAATGCGAGGACCGCCTCGAGGCCCTCCAGGTCCGGAACAACAATGCTGTAGTACCGATGACGATGTTATGCTGATTTTCTCATCCACGTTATCCTTCGAGAGCAGGAATGCCACCTCGTGGACCCCCAATGCCCCCTGGAGCTGGTCAAGGTACTGTTTGGAGATTGATGGTTTTACAAGTAGCCGAAGTACTAAAGTCATCGCTGCAATTGTGCAGGACTCCCCGGCGCAATTGCTCGTATGCCACTTGTCGCTGCAGTTCGCTGCCATTGAATTGCTAACTGATTTCCATTCTCGTGGTCTACGGTGGCAACAGCATCACAAGAAGGTAAGGCGCATTACATACTGACAAAAACATCACGGAAGTACTCATCATAGTAACCTTCACCTCGTAGACACACCCTCAGGTCCTCCTCGTGGACCGCCAGGTTTTCCACCTCGTGGACCTCCAGGCGCTCCCCCTGGGCCTCCTGGCATGCCACGTGGGCCTCCAGGTAGGCCATTGCAGAACGCCATGCTAGTTTCTTAGTGCCCCATGTTCATGTTGACTGACTATTTGGATTTGTTCTTACATTGCCCAGGCCCACCATCTATGCCACCTCGAGGGCCACCGGGATTACCTGGTGCTCCTCCAGGGCCTCCCGGCGGGTTCCCCGTGGCTCCACCTGCGGCGAACGCATTTGCTCGCTTCGGAAAACTCAGTGTCAAGGTATTGCGTGCATTCGACCTCACCACAAGCTCGGAAGCGTCCGATCCGTACGTCAAACTTACGGTCGGTTCCCAAGTTGTGCAAACTCGATCGCGCGAAAAGGGAACGGGATCTACACCAGAGTACAACGAGTCTTTCGACTTCAACATCGCGGCTGAGAAGGAGCTCGTTGTTGAGGTGCTGGACCGTGACAATTCCGGTGGAGGTGTTGACCGCGTCTTAGCGCAGGCACGGGTTGACATCGTCCCATGGTTGGCAAAGGGAGGTTTTGAGGGTGATGTTGGACTCGATAACGGCAAGGTTGCTGTTACCGCCGCATTCTCCAAGCCCGGGCCACCTGGAGCGCCAACAAAGGCTCCACCAGTGGCTCCATCAGTCCTTTCTGGGCCTGCTGTGGCTCCGCTGCCACCAGGCGCCAACGCAGTGTCAGTCCCGGGTGCGCCACCGATGGCTCCGTCCGAGCCGCCGCGAGATCCCAACGGCGCGTTCACGGACAAGGAGATCCTGGATGCGTTCCAAGCATTCGACCTTGACCACAACAATTACGTGGGTGCGGCAGAAATTCGACACGTGCTTATCAACATCGGCGAGTCACCTACAGATGAAGAAGTCGATGAAATGATCAAGATGGTTGACAAAGATGGCGACGGCCAGGTGAGTTTTGACGAGTTTTACTCCATGGTCACGAAGGGGAAACAACCGCCTCCTGGACTCGGCGTCGGCCCTGCAAAGGCTCCTGCCGAGGCAGCAGCTGCTGGGGGCGCAGCGAGTGGGGCTCAAGCGATCCAGATGCGAAATCAGCGGAAAACTGCACTCGAGGAATTTGCCCGTGACAACGGTATCAAGCCCGAGTCGGTCAAAAAGGCATACAAGCGGTTCCAGGCGACCGACAAGGATGGCTCGGGGCAGATCGATTACTCGGAGTTCTGCGAGATCATGCAGGTGGACCCGTCGCCACAGTGCGAGAAGGTTTTCCAGCTTTTCGACAACGATAAGACCGGCCGTATCGATGTGCGAGAGTTCATGATCGCACTGTCCAATTTCTCCGGTGCTGAAAAAGACGAGAAGCTTAAGTTCGCCTTCATGGTCTTTGACGAGGACGGCAACGGCGTCATCACGCGCCAGGAGCTCATGAAGATCCTCAAAGCCAACCACATGGCCTCGAACGAGGCCGAGGTCGCGCGCAAGGCGGACACGGTGATGTCCCAGGGCGACAAGGACGGCGACGGCGTCATCTCGTTCGACGAGTTCGCCGTCGTCAGCAAAAAGTTCCCCAACATTCTTTTCCCAGCCTATACGCTGGGCACCGCGAAGGACTAGCTCGACAGTTTTATTAGGCGGCATGTGGAGGGGTCTCACCGCCTGCATGCTCGCATCGACGAATTCGCACGAAGGTGCGTCAACCCTGTTGCGGTTGCATGGTCGTTTTTGAGCGCTTCTCAAAAGATGACATGTAAAATGGTATTTTTTTTGCCCTTTTTCAGACTATAGTGGGAGGGTGATGTATACCTCTTTTGTTATAATTTAATCAAGATACATACGTAATATGTCAAGTTTCATAATTTACATGCCAATATAAGGTAGATAATTTTTTTCCGCTGAGAGAAAATGACTTGAATTTGTATACTATATTAAGTCAAGACAGATTCTGCCGTGTCAAGTCGCAATGGCGCCGTCCAAGACCAAGGCTAAGTGTGTGAAGTCGAAGGAGTGGAGCGAGGAGAGCAGGCTTGTAGGATGCAAAAACTGAAGTGTACTGAACGTCTACGGTGGGTGGCCCACAGCCACCAATTCCTGATTGACATCTTAGCACTTAGCAAGTACCGGTAATCGGATACTTCTACCGGTAATGTGTTGGGTGAGCTTTCAACACTAAGGAAAAGCTGTGCGCCTCCAACTAGAAGGCGCTGGTGAAGACGGGACAGAGCGGGTCAACTGATACAAGGAAGATGAAGGTAGCCACAGGCACCGGTTCAGCCCAAGCATCAGAGCATCCCACTCCCTGTAACGCCAAGCGATCCGAGGGCGTTGGCCAACCTACTTGCGTGCGCCTTGACGCAGGAGCTCAACTGTGCTCGGCTGGAAGCAGCGACCATTGTTGAGTGGCTAAAAGCGAATGTTGATGCAAGGGTCGACACTTGCCTCGGCTCACTAATGAGAGAGCAGCAGAAAAAGAAACAAATGGTGAAAGTGGCGCTGCCAGTTGCTCCGAAAGTGCTTCTCGACCTGGGTCTTGCCGATATATTTGTCGGCCCCATGTTTGTTTCGCATGTTGTGGAGATCCGCAATGATCGGTCTTTTGCCGGCATCCTGTTCAATGCTAGTCATATCGCCACCGCTTTTGGTTTCACATTGAGATCGATCACGGGCTTGTCGACGTTCAAGAAGCAAAAGGACTACGTTCAGTGGCGTATCGATGATGAGGGATACAAAAAAATGCAGCATTTTCTGACCGCCGATGAACTTGTGAAATTGTGCGTTTCACGAATTATCGGGTCAAAACGTATCTTCGGTGACTTGGATCTCGTTCGGCTAGCGAAGAGCCAGCACAAGTACGGCTTCACTGGGAGTCTTGAGCAGCGGGTCGCCACACTCCAGGCCGTTTCAAACTATTTGGCTTCCCTGATGTCAAACTTGTACACTCTGTGCAGATCAATGGTGACGTGTTGGGCGTGGCAGAAGTTCGCCTAAAGCACTTCCTAATCACACTGAACTGGCACCAGGTGGCTCCGCACTCCTTCGAGGTGTGTATCTTGAATGAAATTGACGAGCTGGCTGTGGCTATTCAATTCATAAGCTCTCTTCACGTCGGACTGTACACGGACGGTGGTCCCTGGTGCCAGTGTTTGACGCCATGACAGTGGTCACGACAATGGTCAATTTGTGGCCGTGTTGCGCTACTCTGCGGACGCATGCCAAGTATGTATGCGTGCGCTGGTCGCGTCTCTGCTGCGTGCCGTTCGGCGACGCTAACAGGCCTCTGTGATGCACGCTGCGGACGCGCAGGTGCAGCAGCGCATCTCATCAGTGTGGACGCGCAAGGTGAGTGCGTGGTATCGCCTTGGGATGGTGTCGCCGCAATTCCTACACAATTTGGTCGACGTTGGTGTGCAGACGGATATAGAAGACCTTAAGAAGCAGCATGCAGTTGTTCTTGCCCTCTGCAGTCTGAACGCGAAGCGAACATTGAGGATCTCAATCGAGAACGCCAGGTCGTGTTAGACGTGAGCACGACGCTGTGATTGCTGCATTGAATAGCCGCATTGAAATTCTCGAGGACGACGCCGCGAGACATGGTCTTGTTGTTCGAGATCTCGTACGGTACTCAGTCCAATTTCGATACCTCGACCTCCAACACCATCGTGACGTGCAGTGCATCTCTGAATGACTGGCTGATGGAGATAGCACGCTACTGTACTGGACGAGCGATACACCCAGTCACGCCGCTGGAGTTTTGACAATTCGCTGGCCAACGGCTCCAGGCAATCCAGGCGTAATTCATGCAGGAATCCCGCTGTCTCCGGATGAAAGGTGGCATTTGGGTGGAGGAGGAGCGCGTAAAGTGAAGTGACCGCCCTGAGGTGCGGTCAATCAGCCATGCGTACACTTGGAGGAAAGATCCGTGCGCGAGAATCGCGCCTTCCTGCGCGGAGTTGACGGCTGCCGGTCTCGTGGGCACTTGCTGTTCATGACATGACACCACATGAGCTCTGCAAAGCCATGAATTTGTACAGTTTTTTTTTATTTTTTATGCAAAGCCAGATCGTCACTACACACAACAAACCAACACCACCATGCAGGCTCCGTCGCCGGCCAAGCTGCTCTCCCGCTCCGAGTTTTCGGTGACACTGGCTGTGCCCGAGCCTGCCACTGCCGACCGCTGGCTGCGCTTTGAGTTCAAGGAGGCGGGCGCTGCCTGGGAGGCCGCGCAGCGCGTGGACGCGGCGCTTGGCGCCTCGAGCGTGACCCTGGACGACCTGAACCCCACGAGTACCTACGAGATCCGCGTGTACGCTGTGCGCCGCGTCGACGGCCGAGAGGAGCTGTCACCGCCCAGCGAGACGGCTGCGGTCGACACGGAGGTGCCCGGCTGTGCACCGCAGTCCTCCGGCTGCATGTGCGTCGTCCAGTGACTGCAATGACATGAACTTGAGCTGTGTTCTTGGATGCCCCGCCCTGCTCTGCTTTCTGTGCTTGCCTACTGCTGCAGCACCTGGCGCCACGCGTCCAGGCTGCTTCCACTATTACCGGACGCGAAGTCCTGCCACACGCCCTGCTGCTGCGACGCGTCCTGCTTGCCCCACCACGTCACGACCGCTTCACGGGATGATAGACGCTCCATTGATGAAAGCACGGCACTCAACAGCTTGGCCGCGTGTCCGCCAGCAACGAGACTTGCGCCGGCCTCACGGAACCAGCTTAGCGACAAGCTACCGGATTGGAACAGAGGTGCCAATAGTTCGCCGAGATTGTCGCCCAGCTGCGGGATGTCGATGAGGAGGTCCTCAAAGTCCTCCAGAACGAACTCCATCGCCGTCTCTGCGTCGTCTGCGGTCACGTGTTTGCGCTCCGCTAGCTTGGCGAGCAGCTCACCTGACTTCAAACGCACGTCCGCCTTCGCCTCAATGCTAACCATCACCAAGGTGTGCGCAAAGTGCATCCAACAATCCGGGACACCTTCCAGTTCCTCGATGCACCGCACCACCTCGTCCAGGTCCATGACCGAAATGTACTCATCGATCGTGCTGCGCATCTTTCCAGCAACTTCTGGGTCCAGCTCGTCTTCCTCGTCGTCGTCTGAGCCACGCCCACCATTGAAGAAGTCTTCGATGCCGTTAGCACGCAGATACTCTTCCACTTGCGACTCCGAGCGCATAGACCGAGGAAGCACACTCGCTGCAGTCAGCTCTTCATCGTTCAGCATCCGAACCACAGTCTGCTCATTGGTCTCCGACTCAACAACGCTGAGAACCTCTGGGAAAATCATCGACGTGAGTTTTGAGTCGATGAGGTGGCGCAGCGCATCGTTGACCATCCAAGACAGCCCAAAGCAACCGGACGCAATGAGACGACCAAAGACAAGCGCCGAGTATTGGTGGATGAGCGGAACGTCAATCTGCATGTCTTCCAAGAACTCCATGACGCTAACGATCGCTTGCTGGATAGCGTCGGCGCTCAGCGCTCCCGACCGATAGAGTCCAGCCAGCAAATCGACTGCGAGCTCGCGTTCATTTTCCTTGCCGTCCAGTGCCACATTAATGGCCTCTTCAGCAAACTCCGGATGAAATGGATCTATCGGTAGCTCGCGAACGCATGCAGCAGCTTCCTCCATATCCACAATCGAAATGTACTCTTTGATGATGCTCTTGATGCGGTTCCTCATTTGTGCAGGATCCAATGTTGGAGCTTGGATCTCCTCGGCTTCCTCTTCCTCCTCTTCATCGATTTCATGATCAGGCTCACTCGGCTCCGTTTCCGTTCGAGCAACAATCAAGTTGCTACTCTCTCGGGCCAGCTGAATACTTGAGATTTGCGTCTTGCGACGACGCTGCGTGAGATTGTCGTGCTGAGCATTCTTGCCCTGCTGCTGCAACTTCTGCGCCTCGCGACGAACTTCTTCCAGGGTCTTCTGCTGGAGTTCCTAATTATCGCAAAACATAGGGAAAGTTAGCAAAAGCAGATATACTCCCCCAGATATCCGTGAGACGCAGTACCTTTCGTCGGGGCTCCCACATGTGGTCGCGCATCTCCAACACGTCTTGGATGAGGAAACGAGATCGCGAGTTCAACTTCTTGTCTTCTGACAGCTCCACGAGTCGAAGAATAATGATCTTCATGATCGTTTTGGTGTCCGCACGGTCAAACTTCTTGCCCACAGTTGCAAGCATCTTGCAGAGCGCCTCCAGATCTTCTTCGTCGGGGAACCGAATCGCTTGAGCATGCACTTCCTCTCCGGGAATTAGCTCCAGACCAAGAAGTTGGAAGATGCAATCCTGGATAACATTTTGCTACTCGTCCAAGTGTCATTGTTAGTGTGATCGACAAGGCTACCGAATTCAGCGCTAAGTAGTACCTTGAGGATGCCGACCTTGAACAGTTCACCCAGAAAGCGCATGTTCCCGAGCATTTTTCGCTTTGCACGCATTGCGAGCTGTGATACCAAAAAGTACGCACCGAATCAGAACACTGCAGCATTTTCAACAACAACAACAAAAAGACAATCTACGCGGGTGCGTACAATGTTGCGCTGACGCTCATCCATTTCCTCGTCGGTTGGCTCGGGCTCACTATGTTTGCTCTGCATCAAGTTCGAGTTTATAGATTTGGTACCCTGATTAGCTCGCCATGTGATACACCAAAGCACTCACCGTTTTCTCGAACTCGCTTTGGCAGCGAGTAACCAGAATTTCTGTGAAGCTAGTAGCATGAAGAGCTTCTTGACGCGCTTTGTCAGCTGGTCGATATCAGCACGTCAGATTCGAACAATATTGTCGCTAGAATCATCCCTAATACTCTAGGCTCACCTGTTTCAAATGGTCCACCAATTGGTTCATCGTCTTGCAACTCCGCCGCGCTAATTTCTGACCAAAGAGCAATCGCATTGTTAATGATAAGATGTTGACAACAAAAAAAGGGAAGGAACATACTGGCGTAATAGAAGCTTCCCTTCTCTTTTTCACCCACAACCACAACAGTTCCGTCGTTGTAGTGGAACGCCTCCGAAGTGAGTGCAGCTACTCACACGGATGTTAGAAAAATAACTTTTTCGTCTGAAGTGGCTTCAAAATCTGCATACCGTGATTGCAGCTTGAAGTAGCTTCGGTGTTGGAGGTCGCAGCGTCGATGCATTCTTGAGCACTTGAATCACGAAACTAATATGTTAGAAATCGGTTCCATCAGTAGGAAACACGTTTATACACCGTTTACCTGCTAAACGGCCCTGCGTAAGGCTCCAGCCGATCTCCGTTCAATGCGATCCAGCGGAATGCCTGCCACCCCATTTCATAACGTTACTTCAACTGAACTGCCGAAAGAGAAATACAGCGCGCACCTCAGAGTTTCCAGTGTCAGCCATCGAGTGAAGAAATGGCCATCTCTTGGATTTCGTTCGAGTACCAAACTCCTTGCAAAGGTCAGCGTAAACATCGGCAAAGTTTGGTTCCTCGAGAGCCTTGTCCATGATGCACGAAACAATCAATCTGTGGTGCACGGCAAACAGGAATTATTAAATATCCAATAAGTCAGGGTAGGCATGATGATGGGGGTTACCTCAAGACTGCCAAAGTTGTGATCTCCATGTTGCACAGCTCATCAGTGAGTTTTTTGAACTTTTCGCGAGTGAGCTTGTTCAACAAACTCTTGACTTGGCTCAGGACGCTAACCGGGCCCTCCTGAGCCTTCTTAGGCACCCAGCGGTTCTCCGAAACTGTGAGAGGTTCCACTGGACCATCAAACAGAGGTGGCGGTGGCGGCTGGTTGCGACCTCGGCCGCCTCCACCACCGCGTCTCTCTTTGCCACGAGAGCCAGCTCCGCCCTGTTCGCGCTGAGCTTGCCGACCTCCCCGCGCTTCGCGGTCGCGTCGACTAATACTGCTTCCAATCGACCGCCCTTGAGGCCCACCAGATCCTCCACGACCACCTCTTCTTCGTGAAGGAACAGAGGAAGGATCGCGCACTTGAAATACTTCCGTAATTCTCATATCTGGTAAATCTGCTGGTCTCGGAAGGGCGAATGCCATCAACCTGCCATTCCATGAACAAAGGCGTTAGCGCGGAGCTTTAAAAACTTACATGAGAGAAAACAAACAAAAAAAAATGTCGAACCGTCGCAATTCTGCAATGGAGTACTTGATCTTCTCCACAAGCAAAGAACTCGCAGCACGAGGCTGAGCCGCGATTGATGCGCGAAGCGATGATCCCATCCCAACCCGATTTGGTACATTAACGGAAGCCTTGAGCGACGACTGGAACCCGACAACCCGGCCTGCTTGCTCTCGCTTGGCGTTCTCGCGATCGAGCTTCGCAAAATATTCAGCAGCGCGCGCTTCCTTCTCAGTCGGTGCCTCACGAGACTTTTGGTCAGCATTTGCCAGTCCTCGCGGCATTGCAGTCCGATGGTCGTCAATTGATGCAGATCGACTCATCAACTCTGCTAGGCTCTTGCCCCGCCCAAGGTTACGCGCTTCCATGCGCTCGCGGAGTTTGTCGGCAAGTTTCTTGCGGTCAGCTTCACTTGCCTCGGAATGCTCTGTACTGGTGTTTGTGCTACCAGACTCGTTATCTTGTTTGATAGACTCTGTGAGAGAGGAGCGCATTGGCATGCGCTCCGCTTCAAGGCTCTGCCCAGGTTTCTCGACTTGGCGACCTGGTGAGTGGCTATCTGGACCCACAGCTCTAGCGTTTGGAGCACCAGGGCGTCCATCCGCCCGCACATCATGCGAAATGCTTCGCGCTCCCAGTGACGTTGTTCGTCTAAGGCCAGGTGTTGCTCCGTCCAGAGAGGTTCTCCGCGGTTGCAAGTCATCTCCATGACGAGCATTCCTTGAGGCGTCCATTCGACCTTGAAAGCGAACATCCTGACTGCTTTTGTTAGACTGTAGCCTCGTTGGAGCAGGAGAACTGGTACCCAGAGATCCGCTAGACAACCGTCGCAGCCCGGGACCTGCCGCGCCTCTGTCCCGAAGACTAGAGCCAATTCCAGGACGCTCATGAGGGTCACCAGTTCTTGGCCGGTTGCGGTCGTTCAATGGACTACTGCGTCGACTGCTTGATCTGCTATCAGGGCGACGGCGATCCCATCGCGGATTGCGTTCGCTACGGTCTGAGCGCTGCGATGAGATGCTATCCGTACTGTTCTTTCTAGACAGTGCTGGGCGTGTCAGCGGCGTGGCGCGATTGTCCCCTTCTCGCTCAACTCGACGATACGTCGACTGAGGCGAGTGATCGCGATTGCCATGCGCGTATCGCCCATCCCGCGAATCTCTGCTGCTTGACCGTCGCGATGATCCTGCATCATTACGACTGCTGGTGAATGATTTGCTTGAGCCTCGATCCTTTTCACGACGCGGGCTCTCGCGTTTGTTTTGATCCCGTAGCGACGATGCCAGCGAGCTGACGAAAGGTTTTGCACCCGCCACTTGCTGTTCGCGATCTGGAGATGACAGAGAAATGACACGGCGCTCGTGGCGCTCAGTGACAGCACTCTCTGCTCCCTTGACACTCCTCGCAGGACTCGCAGTGCGCCGATTTCCGCCGCGGCTGTCCCGACTCCTGTCTCGTGGGCTTTTGTTCACATTCGACTGCACGCGACTCCCGCGCTCGACAACAACATGGCGATCGCCCTTGCGCTCTGTATCTGCCGGTGCAGGAGGTGGCTGCGTCTGGATGGAGGCCCTCAGCGACGACCGGAACGGCGCCGGCACCGGATCCTTCGATGGCGGGTCCGCCTTCACACCAGCATTGATCTTGTCACTGCTCGCCACCTCCACCTTCCTGTAGCTCTGCTTGCCCAGCGCCTTGTCCTCGCTTCGGCTCTCGCTCCTGAATCCTCCGCCTCGACCTCTCCCTGCACGCCCGCCCAAGCAGTCAAGTGAGCCCGCGCATTCCGCAAAAAAAAAAAGATACGCCGCGCTTGTGGACGCCTCCCCGCCGCAATACGCGGAGCTGCGTGCCCGGCAGCGGCTCAAAACGCACCTGAAGCGCTGCGCGACCCGCCGCGGCCCCCGCCTCGACCTCCCGGAGCCTCCATCGCCGCCCACGTGGACCGCAAGTCGCCGCCTTCCGGTGCTTCTTCGCCCCCTGAGATTTCCCCTGTTGCCTGTCAACCTCTGGAGAAACGCAAACGCCTTCGCCTTCCAATTGGCCAAAACGCTGCTTAAATCCCTTTTTCATCCAATGAACACCGCATCTATTTCTGGAGTGATGGTCTCGGAGGCAACAGCACCTTGCCACCAGTAGATCATCGCGCCGGTACATGCGCGGTGGCTCGCAGCTTCGACTCGTCGCCCGCTCCACCGCCAGCCTCTCCACCATGTCGACGCACAGCGCGGCGCTCGCGCAGCAGCTGCAGGCCAAGCAGCCGCCCGCGGGCCACAAGATCATCCGCGAGGGCGACGGCGTCATGATCTTCCCAGAGCAGAACAAGGTCTTCTACAACAACGTGCAGGTGCTCAACCGCGACCTCAGCATCTCGGTCATCTCCGAGTTCGCGCGCACGCGCGCCAGGGAGCGCCTCGCCAAGCAGGAGCGCAAGGACGCGCTCGCCGGAGGCGTTGCGGCCGCGGACTTCACGCCCACGCAGCGCTCGGACGAGGAGATCGAGGCGCACCTGCGAGACACGGCAGAGGACTCGGGCATCCGCATCTTCGAGGCGCTCTCGGCATCCGGCCTGCGCTCCATCCGCTACTTCCAGCAGATTCCGGGCGTCAAGTCCATCCTCGTCAACGACATGGACGCCGCAGCCGTTGAGTCCATCAAGCGCAACGTCGAGTTCAACGAGCTGCCGCTCGACCGCGTCATCCCCAACGAGGCCGACGCCACCGACGTCATGTACGCACCTGCAGTGCGAGTGTGGATGCTGAGCTTATCCCTGACCGGTAGGTGCTTTTCAGGTACAACCACCGCAAGGACAAGGACCAGTTCGACGTGATCGACCTCGACCCGTACGGATCGGCCTCCATCTTCCTCGACGGTGCAGTGCAGGTGCGGATGGCTCACATTTCGATGTAAACAGATGTCCTAGTTCTCACCCCGTCTTGCTGCGCTTTAGAGTGTTGCCAACGGTGGTCTGCTCTGCGTGACGTGCACCGACATGGCGGTGCTATCGGGCAAGAACCCTGAGGTAAGGTATTCTTCGTTGTCGTCGCTGTTGTAAAGACAAGTGGCTTAACCTAAGACTGCTGAGCTAGGTTTGCTTCTCGCGCTACGGAGCGATCCCTAACAAGGCGAACTACCTGCACGAGATGGCTCTCCGCATGGGTGCGTCACGCACCACAATGGTTTCGTACTCGACACAACGCTCATTGACGATGATTGTGCATCAGTTCTGCAAACCATTGAGGCGTCCGCCAACCGCTACGCTCGTCACATTGTGCCGATCGCGTCGTGCAGCATTGACTTTTACGTCCGCGTGTTCGTCCGCGTGTACAAGTCCCCCGTGAACGTCAAGCAAGCCATGACCAAGCTGTCGTATGTATTCCAGGTAAGATCGCAATCCTGCTAATTCTCCTTCTCGCGACGTCGCATGTGCTAATTGATTTTTTTTTTTTATAAGTGTGTGAACTGCGAGAGCTTCCACCTGCAACCCCTTGGAGTTGCCTCTGGAAACACCTTCCACGCGTCGCGTGGTCCCGTGGTTGGCCAGGAGTGTGATCAGTGCTCCGGCAAGTACAAGATGGCGGGTCCGATTTGGTCTGCCCCCATTCACGATCGTGACGTTGTGCTTCGCATTCGCGATCGCGTTGCAGCTACTACGACCGAGTTCCCGACGAAGGAGCGCCTGCATGGCCTGCTCACCACCATTTCGGAGGAGCTTGTGGATGCACCTCTACACTACACGCTGCCTGGATTGAGCAAGACTCTTCACTGCTCGAACCCGCGCATGGATCAGCTCCAGGGCGCGATCCGCCACGCTGGCTACGAGGCGTCTCAGTTCCACAAGGTACCGGATGCCATCAAGACGACTGCGCCGAACGACGTAATCTGGGATATCATGCGCTGCTGGGTGAAGAAGCACCCTCTGAACAAGAAGCGCGAGGGCCAAGAGACCCCCGGATCCCGTATTCTGGCGAAGGAGCCCAAGTTCGAGGCGAACTTTTCATCCAAGCGCCCTAACGCGAACGAGAAGCCCAAGGCGCTCCGGTTCCCCAAGAACCCAGAGCCAAACTGGGGGCCAAAGGCACGTGCCGTCGGCAACAAGGCCACCGCGACCTCGAATCCTGCAGGCGACGACGGTACGGTCCCCTGTCTTGTTACATGCAGCTATGTTCGACTATACTAATTGTTTTTCGCTTTTGATCACAGAGAAGACGGAGCCTGAGGTGAAGAAGGCCAAGACGGAATAAACTAGAAGAACAATCGACAGCTTGGAACCAGGGCAGGACATAAAAAGAGATATGCATTTTCCATCTCGGCACGAACTTTTTTATTTTCTGTGGCAGCGCGTCGGTCAAACTACCCGAGTGCGTCGCTGTGCCACACCTTGGATTTGAGCTCCATGTATGTGAGGGGGTACTCTTCTTCGACGTTGTCCTTCTTCCGTAGCTCCTCCAAAGACATGTGTGGGGGTCGCAAACCAGTGTATCGATACGGCTGCTGCTTTTCTACTAGCGCTGTGATCGCCTTCAGGTTGATAGCCTTGTCTGGTGATCCAGGAGCAGTCTGAGTGTTTGATGGCACCCCATGTTGTGGTGATCCAAGTCCTAAAGGAGTGATGATGTTGCCGTCACTCAACATTTGGGGACCACGGAGCAGCTCTGCCACCTCTTCTTTTGTCATGCCTTGGCGAATTGTCACTGGCGATGACCCTCGCTTACCAGGAGAAGGCACGAGCTCCTCAGTGGGATCTCCTCCCGTAGTCGCGCTTGTGGTAGCCTTTTGTTTTTGGTCGGCCACAATTTTCGTATGGTACTTTTGTAGGATAGTCACAATCTGCTCTTCGACCTGACCAAGGACTTTCTTCAAGTCACTTTCAGCTGCACGCAAAGTAAGACAACAATCATAATCACAAAGAGAGATAGCCATTCATAAACGAACCGTGAAGGTCAGGACACCCTATACGTGAGTGAAATAACATGATGGAAGGTTTGAGTGCGGCAAGAAAGCTTTGAAGCTGATGGTTGGCCGCTTCCTTATGTTTCTTTTGCTCGTTGGTAAACTGCAGAAGATGCACATTGAGGTACGTGGCCCAGTCTTCAAATACTTTGCATCCACTGACCTGAAGTTTAGCGCGAAGCCCTTCGATGCGATTCATGCGTTGAAAATCCACACTGTCCTTTCTCTGCTTTAGCCTATTGGATACAAGGAGTATGAGTACGAATGCGATCGAGAGAAACAGATTTCGATCACATCCGGGAGGGAAGCACGTACTTCCCAATCTCTTCTCTGAGCTTTGCGATAATTTGTCGGTGATTCTCAATCTCCTCTGCGAGCTGATTCACTTGCTGGATCCGGTCGAAATGTTCTGCCTCCATGTCACAGTCAACTCATCGTTAAGGAATACGTTTGCCGGTACTGAATACAAATCATACAGTATGTTGATCGTGCACAAGCAAACAAGTTAGTCGTATCATAGGATATTGATTGTTGAATGCTTCGATCATCTCCGATACGGTTGTAGTGCCCGAGACTTCATGAATTTTTTCGATGAACGTTCGATTTTCTTGGTACTTTGTGAGCACGCTATCTGTCGCCGCCCGAGCTTGTGTTCCCTTGCCACGCCCTCTTTTCGCTCGCAACTGGTCGGCGTTTTCGTGAGCATTTGATAAACTACGCATGAGTTCATTGTCGCCCAGATACTTATACTTGTCCACATCGACAAGCTCTTCTGACTCTCGCTGGTGCAGCGCTATCTCTTTGAGCTCTTGAAGAACCGTCGACGCTCGCAGGTCACAAGCCCGCTCCCACTCCTCACCTTCTTTTTGAATGGATTCAAGCTGTGCTTCAATTGCCGCGACATCATCTCGAAGTTGCTGCACTTCCTCTCTTGTTCGCGCCACTCGGTGCTTTTTTGACAACGCTTCAAGAGAAACCTTGGTGTAAATGTCATCCATGCGCGCTCGTTCCATGCGCTGGGCATCAATTCGCTCACGCAGCTTACGGTTGCTGTTGAGCTTCTCGTTCATTTTGACGATACGCCGATCAATGTCATTCTCCATCTTGCGAATCCGTCCAAGCAAAATAGCGTGATTGTGATCCAGTGCGGCGAGTTCGTACAGTTTGGTACGCTGCTGAGCAAGAACACTTTCGTTTTCTTGGATGAGAGAGTTTAGTCGAGCAACCTCTTTGCGCTCCAGCTCTAGTCGAATCATGTAGTCATTGCCCTGGACATAAAGGTTGGATAGCTTCTCAGCCACTTGCTCATTGAAGAATGGGTCTTCTCGCGTAACATTATCATCAAACGAGAGCTATGTGTGCAAAATGTGAGTCAGCAACATTGCAAAACTAATGGAAGATAGGAATGGGTGCACACACCTCTTCTTCGAGTCGTCGGTTCTTCTCGTGAATCTCCTCGAGCTTCCGGTTATGCTCAAGCAGATACTCTGAAAAGTTTCGTGAGTGGCGCTTGGCGTCGTCTTTTTCGAGGGCAAGCAATTCCTGATCCAGAAGGCTGCCTTGCTGGCGCTTTTTCACGGACGAGTCAGCGTTGGCTGTGACACCCGCAGCCTTCCCAGGTGTCGGTGCGGACCCTTTCTTGCTAACAGAGGACTGTCGCTGAGTAGGCGACTGCGCCATCAGGCTTTGGGATCCAGATGGACAAACTGGTGCTAGAGCTGTGCCACTTCGCTCGTTTCCCGAGATCGCTGGTATTTTGGGCGACAAAACCCAACTGACTGGATACTATAGGTACAGTAGTTTTCGGTGCGTTTGACACTCCGAAAGAACCAAAAGTCTTCAGACACAGCAATCATTTTGCATCTGCACTGGAGCTGCCAAGGTAGACGACGATTGCAGTGCCTCAAGTCCCCTGCGCGGAACGCGTCAAGTCTCCCTTGACTTATCAGCAATGCACTGTGAAACCCACCGAACCCACCGAATTCGTTGATTCTAGTGACCACCAGCAAGTTCACCAGCGAGTCCAAGAGCGAGTCCACCAAGCCATACAATCGCGAACCAGCCCATCATCCTTCTTGGCGCGGCGCTCCCGTGTCGTCGAAATGCTCAATCGCGCGATGTTGTCGGCTCGTTCGTCACTCGGGTTCAACATCCAGCGCGATATCCGGACGCGCGCCGGATACTGTTCAAACGCACGAGACCACCACTCTTCAAATCGTGTGGTCCCCACCAGCTCGCCCATTCCAGCCCTCCGATTGGTCAGAAAACCGCCGATCTCCCCCTTTTTCTCCAATCAGACACCGGAAATCCCCGCATTCTTCTCTCTCCCCCTCCTTCTTCCCCCCTCGCCACCGCGAGAAACGGCCGCCGTCGCGCGTCCGCCCGCCCCGCCGCCCCGCCCCGCGCGCGCCTCCCCCGCGCCTCGCGGCCGCCGCAGCCCCCGCCAGCCACTCGCGCGCCGCTCCGCGCGTCCCAACGAGCCCCCGCGCGGCCTCTGGCGCGCGCTACAAGCCGAGCAAATGGACGCGAGCGCCAAGAGTGTTGGTCCGGCCGCCACGTCCTCGACCACGAGCCCGAGGGACCGCAGCGTCAGCATGAACGCGCCGCCCAACGCGCCGCCGGCCAAGAAGCAGCGCGCGTCGGACGACGAGAACGAGGCGGCGTCGCCGCCTGCGCCTGTTGCGAGTCCCCCGGCCGTCGGCGGCGCTCAGGAACCTGCGGAGGCGGATACTGCGACTGAAGCAGCGAAAAATGGCGACGGAGAGCGCAGTGGCGACGAGGACGAGGGATCCGACGCTTCCGATGCCTCCAGCGTCACGGAGGAGTCGTTCATGTCGTGGCTCATGGAGCAGGTGCGAGCTGCAGCTGGCGAAGAAAGTAGCGGACGAATCCCTCACAAATGATACCTTGGTGACGACCACGTGCAGAAAAACCAGGGCGTGAACGCCGGCCAGATGTTGGACGTGCTCGGCCTTGGCGTGTCGGAGGGAGTGGCCGTGGACGACGACGAGCTGTGGGAAGCCATGCTGTCGATGGGGATCCGGCTCATCCGCCCCAGCGTGCCGGTGCGTACCTCGCTCTCTGCCGACTGACTGGGACCACTGTCGAGGGTGCTTGGCGATCCTTCAGTGGTTCCATGTTGAAGATGATGGAGAATGATGTCCCCAGGATTAATTTTGGGCTGCTGTTTGTCGCGTTTTGGGATGTTTGTGCAACCAGGCGCGCCAAAAGCTTGATCACGTCAATACGCTCGATGATGTCGTCCGGCTACTGCGTGACGCCAAGAAAGTCGTCGTACTCGCTGGTGCCGGCATCTCCGTGGCCTGCGGCATCCCCGACTTCCGCTCCGAGAACGGTATCTACAGCGTACGTGTCACCGCGATTACATTCATGGCCCTGAAGGGAGCTTGGCTGACGTGGTGACTTGTACAGCGACTCGGCGAGTACAATCTTCCCGACCCGCAATGCATGTTCGGTACGTGTTTCTGCGCGGGTACACCAGTCTCTGTGTACTCCTCAGCTTATTGACCCTCGAATCGTGTACCAGATATTGAGTTCTTCCGCTCAAACCCTCGACCATTCTTCGCGTTTGCGAAGGAGCTGTTCCCAAAATCAAAGGGGTTCACCTTCGTGCCGTCCAGGTAAGATTTTGTCAAGGATGGTGAGAAAGATAGAGTTGCACCCTACTGACATATGTGTGGTTGTACAGGAGTCATTACTTTCTCAAACTGTTGGAAGATAAGGGGAAGCTCCTGCGAATTTACAGTCAGGTACGCTTCTTCTGACGCCTTTCTGTATATGCCAAGCGTGGAGGCTGACGTGGTAATGGTACATCAGAACATTGACATGCTAGAGCATGCGGCGGGCATCTCCCATGAGCGAAGTGTACTTTGTCACGGATCGTTTGCAACCGCAACCTGCCTTTCTTGCAAAACTACGTATCCGAACGACGCCATCCGCGAAGACGTGGCCAAGCAGCAAGTACCGATGTGTAAAGTTTGTAACGCGCCCGACGGAATCATCAAGCCAGACATTGTCTTTTTCGGCGAGTCGCTGCCGCGCCGCTTTCACGACTCCATCAAGAGTGACGAAGGCGAAGCCGATTTGGTGCTTGTGATGGGCTCGTCACTCAAAGTGAATCCAGTGCGAAGTATCGTGGGACGGTTCAAGAAGGATACTCCGATGATACTTATCAACCGAGAACCAGTTGGTCGTCCACATCGCTTTGACGTAGAGCTCCTTGGTTTCTCGGACGATATTATTGAGGAAGTTTGTCGCCGACTTGAGTGGGAGATCCCTCAGCCTGACCCCATACTTCTGAGCCACTCCAACCTGTCGGAGAGCGCTATCGCTGCGCACTCACGCCCTGCTGAGATATCAGAGCGGCAGTTTGAGTTCGTAGCGCCATCTCGGTATATGTTTGACGGAGCCAAGCCAAATTACGTTAGCTCTGACGAAGATGGAGACTCGGACGAGTCGTCCAGCAACCCTGGGGATGGAGTTTCTGGTGCGGAAGCTGCAGTAGCTGACGCTATGCACATGGAGAGCGAGGATGAGCGGGCGAAGCGGCAATGGAATCATGGTGCTGAAGAGGAAGATCAAGACGAGTTGATGGGCAGTGGCAACGAATTATTAGGGCACAGCAGTTTCGAAGAAGACAACTGAGCATCACTCGGTACTTGGCATGTGTGTGACGAGATCGGCATCACCACGACACTCGGCCGCTGCGCGGGCTTCTATGTATCAGTACGAGTTTTCAGAGGCGTAGGGAATGCGGAGGACGATAGCGAGCGTCGGTTTTGGCTCTCTCAATGTGTTGTGTGGACATGTAGCGTTTATATACTATTGGGGGTTCCGAAGTCAGTGAGCTTCAGATGGCAACCGTGATATGCACGGGACGCAGTAGCTTGCCTTGTGGGGGTCTTGCCAACGCGATTGCTGTCCCGAACACCTTCTGGGCCAAGAAGAGTCGCTGGAGTGACTCGCACGAGCTGAAGCCTATCGCGCGGAAGGCCGCCTTTGGTCGGTCATACACCGCAGATGTCACGAAACCCATAAGGACACGCTGCACATTTCAAAGTTAGGCGATCTCATGTCAAGTCGAAAAATCACATTTGCGTTGAGCCCTACCTGCTCGACCCTCGCCACCTCCGTGCCCCGCCATTTGACATCGCGCTTGATCTCACCGAGGTCCTCATTCGACGGCATGTAGAGCTGTTTGAGTTCACGACGAGCCTGGTCAGCTCATCGACACACTTGATATAGCAAGTGCGGTATCGTACCATTGTGTTGGGGGTCAAAGTACCACGGCCGACAACCGAGACGACAACGCGGACGAGTGTCGGCAGCGCAACTGGGATGAAGGAGGTCGGTCCGTCCGGGTTTTCCGTGCGCGATGCGGAGAAACAAAAAGGCTGCATGTACGTGTCACCTCGCAGCACGCATAGCGAATCACTCTCTTCGCCACTCATCTCCTCGTCAGTATCATTGTCGCTGCGCTTGTTCGCATCAGATTTTGCTCCAAGATCAAACAAGGCGCTCCAATTTGGCTCGAATGGTGATAGGACACCAAGTTTCTCAAAGGCGACACGCTTCGCCTTGGGCTTTTTTTCTTGCTCTTCTTGGAGCTGCCTGGCGTTGTGACTCCAGTACTCTTGACCAGTTTTGGTGTCTGGAAAATCGCAGGGAAAGCTACAGCACAACAAAAACGTTAGAAAGTATTTTTCGAACGGCATAACACGATTGCATGGCACTCACTTTGCAATATGAAGCACTGTGCTGATTGCTGAGTCTTCGTCGGTCCCAACGGCCATTGCTCCACGGAAAACAAGCGCTTTCAGCAGCGCCGGGGCCATCGATGGACAACAGATCAGATCCCAGCCGCTACCATTCGGGAACGATGCAGACTTGCGGACGGCAAGGAGATGCAGCAGTGACTCTGCACTTGCAGTAGATGACTCCCTCACACCAGTAGGTAGCTCGGAAGAAAGTTGCTTACTGACTGCCCTTCGCTTGCGAAGAATATCCGCGTTCAGCTCATGATCTCTACGAAAACCATCCGCCAATTTCTTGCGAAGCATCTGTGACCAAAGCCACGAGGTAGGCTCGATCTGATTGGCTTGAACGGGTTCGGCGGGCTCAACATTGCCGACACTACTTATTGTGTCTGCTCTTGGCGATTTGTAGGGATAGCTCGTCGCATCGGGGTCAGCCTTAATAGTCCAAGAGAGAACTGCAGAGAGCTCACTCAGAATGAAAGCCGTATCAGGTTCTTCGGCGCGCTTCCCAAGGGCCGACAGGCTCTCTCCTGTAAGAGGGCTCACAATGTCATCTTCGCCAACTTTACCAATCGCACTCTGAGGTGGCTCCTTCAAAAGCGACAGCCCACCGCTTGTGGTCATTCGTGTTGGTTTGAAGGATATGTCATCGTATGATGCAGAGCGGGGATCACCAACTGCGACACTGAAAATGCGCTGACCATCCTCTGCGCTTGCATCTTCAACTGGCTTTGTCCACTTTGCTAGCCTTTGCGTACACAACAGTAGAGCCTTGCGGTTCTTCTCGGAGCACACCTTGACTGACCGGTGCGCATCGAAGCTGTCATCGTGGTCAGACTCATCTATGTTCATCGGCTCCAATTCGTCGTCCAGCTGGACGACGTCTTCGCAAAAGCTTGCCACGATTTGATCTGTGCGCTTGCCGCGCACTTTGAAGCGGCATAAATGCCCTCGCCGGTCCAGGATTTGGATCCTGTCAAGAAAGCCATTCGATAGTTAGAAAGTTGTGCGCCAATTTCCAGCCTCTCTTCGAGTAAGGACGCACTCTTCGTCTTCACCAACCACCTGGCGACAAGCATCGGCTATGGCTGTAGCCGCCTCCATGAACGCGGCAGGGTGGATCCACAGCCAAAGCTGTCTCTTGGCGTCCTCCCATCCTTCTTGGAGCTCAAACTTTGCATTGCCGTCGTCCTCCACGCTCCAATCGTTTTCCACCGGCCGCCACATAAACGTCACGGGGCAGATCGCTCCGTTCGGGAACTCGCCAGAATGGTACAGCATGCTGCTGCCCTCCTCTGCGCCCGAGAGGAACTTCACCCGATCAAACTCGGATCCCGCGGGGTCCGCCACCAGTTGCAGCGCCTCCAGCAGCAGCTGCGGCCGCCCAGCCATCTCCAGCACGCCGTAGTACGACATGTCATGCACGACCGCCGTCTTCCTGAGCGCCTGCCGTCGCCTCCGTCAGTCCTTCTCCCCTTCTCCCTCAACCCTGCAGCACCCCCACCTCCAGAGCGGCCGAGACGCCCTTGTCCGTCCTGCTCCTGGCCACCGCGACGCCGCCCTCGACGCCCATGCGCATCCGCTTGGCGTGCCACACGTGCGTGGGCAGCCACGCCGCCCCGTCGCCTCCACCCCCGGCCGCCCACGCCCTGCTCTCCGCCAGCGCGCGCGGCCGCCGCTCGTGCGCCCTGCTCCTCCGCTCGGCCGCCTGCGGGCCCTCGGCGCCGTTCAGCCGCGCCCGATGGCCCTGGCGCCGCAGCCGCTGCGGCATGCGGAACGAGTTGAACGCGTTCGCGCGCCGCCGCCGCTGCCGCGCCGCATGCTCCGCCTGGCTCGTCTGCTGCTGCTGCTGCTCCGGCCGGTGCACGAGCTCGCGTAAGGCCTGCAGCTCCGGCGCGCGCGCCGCCGCGAGCTCCAGCACTTCGGCCACGCGCGGCCCCGCCCCAGCCATTGCTCTCGACGACAGCTACGTGCGACTTGTGGGAATGGGGAGAGTGGGCCACACCAACTTGACCTGGTTGAAGCGAGCAGAGTTTCATTTTGGAGTTTAGCGACGCTAGGCTCTACATGGTGCCTGGGGAGGGTGGCGGGGTGATATCCGAGAGCAGTGAGAGGATGCGGACGGCGGGGACCCACTTTGGACTGTGGGGTTGAGCGGAGACGAATTTTGCGACGGACGAGATCATTGAGCAGGGGGCACGCCACTTGATGCCGGACGCTCGGATTCCTAGCAGCAGCTCCTCTGTGAATATCAACACGCTTTGGTCCAGACAAGCAGATCTGCTCTCTTGCCTAATTCCAGTCTGGGTGACGGTAAAAACGGGGGCTAGCACACGGAATGTCATTGAGATGGCGTCGAGCGAAGGAGAGAACTGCTGCTGAAAAGCTGCCGCAGCAGGCAAGAACGCTTTCACATATGCTGCGATCAACGCACGTGGGTCTGCTCCAGATAGTTCAGCTTCTGTACCTGCCTCCGATTCCACCGCTCGCAGCTGCTGCACGAAGTCTTGAAAACGTTTTGCCACCTCTAGTAGAGCCGTGCTGTCACTCTCGGCTGAAACTTTGGGCCGCTCGGTAAGATCGTCAATTTTACCTACCGGCGAAACTCGATCGGCAAGTTCTCGCCATTGCGCCATTAAATCACAGGCAACTGTATAACGCAGCCCATGAGAAATTACTAACGGTGAGCCAGAGAATATCGCAGGAACTAGTGCGGCTGAACACAAGACTACTCGTTCTTCCTCAGAGGTCATCAGGAGCGCTGGAGAAAGCAAAAGCGTACACTGTGAAACCATCTTTATAGCTAGCTCTCTTCCAGTGAAAACGCCACGGTTGATGCACGGAAGCAGTGCGTAGAGTGCTGAACTTTGCTCTGGGGACCACTGACTTGGCCGTTTACATAATATGATATCATGAAGAAGCTCGTTCCTTGCGATGCAAGGCTTGTCAAGTAGGGAAGCCAACAACGAAAGTGTTGCTACCTGAGGTGGTGATGGTGGGAAGTGGTTTAGCAAAGCTATTGCGACCCAAAATACTTGCGAATACAACATAATCTTGTCGTCTGGCATCCGCTTGATTATCTCGGATAATACTGAAAGGCAGTCGTAGATTAGCAACTCAATTGTAACTGGGGTTTGCATGCTCTCATCGAACGCGACGTGAAGTAACTCCAAGATTACCAGTAGCACATCTCCATTGAATGAAAACCCTAGGCGTCTGTACATTATGAGCGCAAATCTAGCAATCTCACCTTGCCCGGATGCAAATCTTTGTCCAACCGAAACTGTAGAGCTAGATACCATCGATAGTACGAGAACTATCTCTTTGACACATAGCTCGCGCCATAGTGCCAATTCCTCTGGTGTGAGTGCCTGAGCTAGCACCTCAAGGCCCAAGAAAAAGTGCTCTTCGTTGCAGTGGTCGTTCTCATTCCCATGCAAACCGAGTTCATATGTGGACACAGTGAATTTCTCATCCTCGAGAAAAAGGTCGATCGATTTGATCACTTCCCCAGAGGAAGTTTCGTCTCTCAAAAACCGTGCCATCGTTCGAAGAAGCGTGCCACACTCACGAACTGTATCAGCAATATTACTGAAAGCTGGAAGCAAATGACAGTGGGGAGAGTCACTCGCACCTTGGGATTCGATCGCTGGCAAGCACGCAAGCGGATAAACCTTTGGCTCAATCAACTTGATTGTCGAGCTAATAGAGTTCTTTGTAATGTACAGCAAGAGAAGTCCGAAGTGCATCGCTTGAAGTGCAACGGCTGTGGTCTCCCAGTTACTAGATTGCTGGAGATGGCAGCTTGCGTCACTTACTAAACTTACTAGTATCGCGATTTCACTCACTGAACCATTCGAAAGTGTCCGTGTCAATGAATCTGTAGCAGATGCTTCTGCCTCACCAGGCGAACAAGCTCGCAGTCGTCTTGCAGTGACATTATCGCACAAAATACTGATGACTTGAAGAGCTAGATCTTGCCATCGTGCAAGCCACCACAATATCATCTTTGAGGTTGCGATTTCAGTTTGTGATTGGCGCTTTTGAAAAATAAACGCGATGATCAGTTGCAAGCTAGTTTCGACTGGCATGGTTGTGCTTGAATACGCTAAAGTCAGCCAAGCACGGTCAAGCTGGTCTGCACACTTCTCGCTCAGCTGTAATGTAAGCTCATACATCAGCCCCAGCAACTCGGTCATCGGACTTTCTTCTGACACCTCGTCACTCACTTTCCTGTCCACTATAAGGCTTTCTTCTTGTGAGATTTCTACGAGGAAAGGCAGCACCGCACTTAGCATATTGCGTTGGATTACGGTATCGCAACGAACAAGTGATCGGAAAGTCACAGTGCACACTTTAAGTCGTAGCGATGGAAATGCTGACGCAATAGCTGACGCTGCTGCCACTTGAATACGACTCTGCACCTCGGAGGCTAGGGTCATCGAACATCGAGGTCCATTGACTGTCAAGTACTCGAACCATCGGTAGGTGTGTGAGTCCTGAGGGTTGTAGGCGTGCAAGATGTTTCGGACAAATTCTAGCACGAATTTTCGATAGTTGTCGCTTTCATCGACATTCGTCACATCTGCGACTACTCCAAGATGGAGAATTAGAGCATAGAGAAGTCGCACTATATCAGGATTGTGCTGGGCAGCAAGCTCATGCCCGAATGTTGAAGCTTGTGAGCTCAAAGCAACAATATATTGTTTGGCGGTGGCGTAACCACTACCGTACCCCCGGTGAAAACAGGTTTTATCAATGCAGATTGATAAAAATGCCCCACTTTCACGAAAGTCCAAGAATCGAGTAGCAGCCGTCTGGCAGATACCTTGAAGAGAAGAAAAATGTTTAGCGGAGTGAGAGCAGTCTATAGCGAAACATTCGTCCAACCAATGAAAAATACGCGAGCCCAAGGAGTCAGGATCATCGGACAGAAGCTGGCGTTGGCTACTGTCAACTAAGGTGATCAAGGCTGAAAAAATATTATGAGCCACGAAAAACCGAAGGAATCGAACCAAAGTAGCAAGTATACTGCCATAGAGACGATGCTCAACTTGGTTTGAAGAATCCTTCTCGCACCCCAAGATCGACTCATTCAACCACAGCCACGGAATAGCTAGACCGCTTTCAGGTTCCCGAACACAAACAACCTCGCACGCTTGCATGCAATGGCTGAAAAAGGGAGAGGATGGTTTCATAAATCCCCCGTCAAGGTGATCACTCAATTCTGGGTCCGCGAGTACTCCAAACGACTGTGACCAATTTAGTAGAATCTTGGTCCACTGCACTATTCGTGTTTCTTGAATGAGGCTCTCGTGAGCCACATCGTGTATCACCGAACTCATGTCAGCACCTTGCGTCACTCCAACGCCATGAATAGTATTGCAAACCACCGGAGCTGTTGGAGAACGCGTTTTACTTCGTTTCAGGTACTGCAAAAGTACTTGGATCGATGTACAAAAATCTTGTTGAATCATAAAAAGGAGATGGACTGCAATTTCGCTGTATTGCTTCCTGCCATCGCGTTGGTTGATTGCAGACATTGTAAGTGCCTCATCCAGTGAAGTTCCCATTCGAATTAGAAATGACGCAGCTGCGGACAACAAGAGCTCTTCGTTTTCAAGTTTTGCTGGTGTTCCAATGGGTTGGTGGCCCTTTGGATTAGAAGTAGCATCCCCCAACATGATACGATCCAAAAGAATTCGGTAGCACCTCAGCAGTGCCCATCGAGTCTGCCACTGGATTGTAGCTCGACAAGGTTTCATTGATGCACCAAGTTTTGAGAACCGCCTGTTTGACGGGTTTACATTGTGCGTCCCTTGGTGTTGCTCCTGCAGAGCTGGCGAAAGAAAGGTCTCAAAGCTTTCCGTTCGTGATGTTGAGTTATTTTTTGTGTGGTCTAGGCCATTGTCAGCGAACACGTCTGACTCATGCTTTTTTATCACCTCCACGAGAGTCACAAACGATGCTGGGTGCGTTGCCCCAAGCGCTAGAATAGCGACTTTCTGTTGGTGTAATGACGAACTCTTGAGATGTCGGGCGAGTCGCTTAATCGTTGCTGTGACTGCGGTTTTTAATTTAGCATGATACGTCGAGCTTGTAGATGAGTCCCCTGGAGCTGAGGGTGTAGGTAATGCTAGGGTGAGGTTCGGACATGCCGATGCAAGAGCAAAAATGCTCAAATTACACCAGTTGGTAAGGTTTTCAAAATCCAGATCAGCGGAAGAAGTCACGACGGGCTCAAGCTTAGAAATTTTCTCGCTAGCTTCCGACCAGAAGTAAGCCATGATCTCAGGAATCTCCGATGAGAGTCTAGAGTATATGATGCTTAAGCACATAGACCATCGAAAGCCATGTCCTGATTCATCGTCAGCACCTGCTAGGTACTTAATATTAGCGTAATAAGCATCCCCCCTGTCGTTTCTAGTTTTTCTGAAGTCGCTGGGCCTTTCGAAAGAGATGAATCGCTCAATGAATATTGGCTCTAATTTGGAAATGATTTCGGTTGCACTTATTGACTCTAGAGCTCCGGGGGCCGAATCAATCACCTTTTTGCGCAAATCGTGAGCTGTTGCAAGAGTTTCTAGTGCTGCCAAGCGAACCTTTTCGTCTTCGTGAGCTAAAAGCATAACGGCTACTGCTTCTACTTGCAAAAATGACTCACGAACTGTAGGGAGATTTTCCCAACTACTTTGCCCAGGCTTGTATCCATGGATTGGGAAACTTGCTTCTACAGCTGACTCTAATGCAGCCCCACACACGTATAGCAGCATATAGAGTGGCTGTGCGTCGTTTGTGGGTGGGTTATTAAAAGACATTTGTACTAAATAATCCGTGAGACCACGGATAACGATTCCAGCATGAGTGTACCTCGTACATGCAGATATTGCTAGAAGCGTTGAAATCGCATGGCACCGTACAAGTACTTCTCTATGAACAGCCGCACGTGCTAGCAAAAGCACCTTCTGGTCACTTCGTAGCTCCACCTCATCGAAAAAGAATTCAAGCATGCTGAGCGAGGAGGCAAAAATCTCGAGAGCTAGTATGCGCTTGCCGTCATCTCGTAGCAACTTTGTGATAATGCTGGGCACATTACCTGCACTTGTGCCCGAGTTTGCTGATGGCGGTGTGACTGCCGCAGCTGAGCGAGTGTCAAACAGCAATTCGTTGCCAAGATGTGTATTGCAATGAATCAGAATATGGCCAGTAATCTCACCTAATGCCTTCATTTGGGTTGTCAATACGTGAACATCCAGCGAATATGCACAGCGAACCCGTTGAAGTACGTCAATTTTGCCCAAGATATCTTGAAGCTTACGCTGTGCTGCCCCACAAGTTTGTCGTTGTAAAGTTGTTACCAACCCATCGCTCGACATACTTGACTGACACAAAACTCGCAAAGCTTTCAATCCGACGAGCTTCTTATCGTCGATGAAGATATTTGACTCGGTCAGTAACCTGCGAATATGACTTTGAAGTGCAAAACGCATGTTGAAACTGGCTATTGCCAATGATAGCTCAACCAACACGGGTAACACTGCTTCGCGATACCATATAAAGCTTTTGTAGCGAGTTGGGGAAAAGAAACACCAGGCCTGGGTAATATTTACCATTTCCATACAGTCTGTCTCTGTAGGAGTTCCTGCGCTCCGTTCACCCAAACCATAGCGCACGACAAAGTTACAAAATGCGACGCCGACGCACCGGAGAATAATACCCGGTGATTGTTCCAAGAAACTGATGCCTAGGCCGTCGGTACTACTGCCTCCAGCACTAGGCATAGAAATTCCACCACCGTCTTTGCTGTATCGTTGGTGTAAACGAAGCAATGCGTGCATATCATCCTTCCAGTAGCGCAAAAAAATGTCGCCAGGTGCCAAAGCTAGTACAGAAACCCGAAGCTCCCACCCTGCTGCCATTGTTTTCCGTTTGTTTGAGAGTTGTAGGGCAATGGCATGTAACTCGCTGATGCAACTATTCCACTCACTTACGGGAGTTATAGTTAAGAAACGTCGAAACTGAGTTTGGCTTAAGGATTGACGCTCTCGACTGAAAAGGCTAGAGAGAAATGCTGCAGCACCTCGACGTACTTGAGACTTAAACTGTTTCCTTAGCAGCGGAAAAAAGAGATGAAGCATTTGGGCAGCGTTCTTTAGCGGTAACATCTCGTCTACAATCTTGAATGGCAGCTCCGACAAAAACTGAAGATAAAGATGCTGTTGAGATACGATCTGGTCTTCTATAGGTAGCCGATATTGGTTGCTGTTTTTTTGGAGATACTTGCTTGATATGAGTTCTGGTTTACTAAGTTCTTGTTGAACCCTCAAGCAAGTTATACGTGTCGAGAAGCGTGCAGCGAGACCAAAGACTAACTTCCACTGTGTCACCGCCAGATTATTGACATTTGTATCAGTCATTAGAGTTCCATGTGGATTCGTAGATGGTAAACCCGACTTCCAGATTGGCATGGATGGGAGGAATGCTGATAAAAATCCTCCTCTCTCCGATGATCGCTTTCCGTCAATCTGGACTTCTTTCTCAAATACCATGAGACAGCGATCGAGCAGTGCGATAACTAGGGATTCGTTTGTACTACGCTCTTCGAGTGCGGCTGGCGTAACTAAAGCTACAACTAGCATTCGAGCAGCGATCCAAGAAGCTACTCGCATGCCTAGTGCTGAGATTGTCGACTTCAAGTTGGCACCTTCTGCTGATGCTTGCAACGATATTCGCCGTTTCTCGACAGCATCAATCCACGTTAATAGTCTTCGAACAATCGAGTCGATTGAATGTGAGGCAGCAATTGTGCACATTAGCTGTATCCTGTAAAGTTTATCGTCAAGCTCGGTGTTACTATTCTCCGACGCATGAGAACTGCTAGACTCCGAACTGGTTTGATCATTTTCCTCGACCGGCTGCAATGGGGCAACTTGTAGCTTTAACAGAGACCGTGCACTGTCGTAGTTTGCATACTCTGAGAGGAAAGCCTCAAGCGAACGCTCTATCTCAACAAGAATGCCAACATCCATGGCAACCGGTACGGCAAAGTTGTTGGTGCCCGGCAGATTTCGCAAGGGCCTCTCTCCTCGAACTATGCTGTCACGTGATTGCAGTGATGCCAAAACTTGAAATAACCACCAGGACGGTTCCGGATTCTTCGACTAACCGTCGGCGCCATCTCGGAAACGACGCCAAGCGTTGGACTCCAATTGAAGTGGAAGCGCTCATTCTGTCTGTCATGCACTCGAGGTACCAGGTATTCCTTGGATTGGACTGTTAGCTTCGTTGCTCCAACTTTGGCAGGCATGAATGAGTCTGCCACATCACACGGTTCTCCTTCGTCTCCATCTCACGCGCTCTCTCCTTTAATCAAACCTCTACCAAATGGCTATCGCAATTTGACGCCATTCCGAAAAGGACAAGGTTGGCATACAAACGGCAGACTTAAGAGAACAAAAGGATCGCCTCAAAAGAGCGGGGAATATGGCTCTCCGGTGCGCTCGCCAGACCGGGTAGTTTTCCCGTACATCAATGGATGCATCCCTCACGGCGTCAGTGATAATCGGCCAGGGCCTGATTTAACTGATGTACAGGGCGTGCACTCTCCAGACCAAGATGGTCGAAACGAAGAAGACTGCAGTCCAAGTAGAATTTATGATCGGACTCAAAGCAATGCCCCAGATACAAGTAGTTCAAGCTCTCGAATCGATGATCCCATAGTCCGTGTCGCTTTCCGCCCACAGACACCTCAGCATGCTTGGGTGGGGCCACCTTCTGCTCCAAGAAGACCTAAAAGCATGGGATCCAGTCCATTTGATCAACAAAGCAGTAGCGGGGCAAGTTTTAGAGCTCGCACATTTACGAGTGCTGGCATTCCGATTGACAATAACAAATCCACACTAACACATCCTACTGTGCCTTCTGCTGAGAAGTCCGTCGATATAGGTTTTACAAAAACGAAAGATGCTGCCGTTCAAGCGTCATTGCCCAAGAAAATGCGCCATATATCTGATCTGTTTTCTAGCGACGAAGTCCCTGGTGATCCTGTTTTGATGCAACAGCTTTGGCAAGAATATGCTGATCGAGCTGCTAAAGGTGTGGACAAACAAGGGTATCATCGCAAGATGCAGCACAAGTATAACGAGCAAAAAGCACTTCGAGACCGCGTTACTGAATTGGAGCAACAGCTAACTGCTGCTAATCGGGAACGAGAAGAGTTTGTGAGCCAGCTTAGTATACCTGACAATACTTTCTCAAGTCCACGGTATACTAACGAAAGCCCAGTACATAGTCCAGCACAAAGCCCGAACAAAAGCCCGAACAAGAGTCCTAACAAAAATCCTAGCCCAAACTCCAGGGCATTTGCTATGCCCCTAGAAGACCACGACAGATATCGCCAACGAAACGTGTATCTAGAGCAAGCTCTTAGCGATGCAAAAAATCACCTTGAAGACACAGAAGACTTACTCGTACAGCAGCGTACCGAGATGATACGTGAAATCGATACGCTCAAGGCGAATCTTGAGCTTGAACGTCGTACAAATGAAAATTTGTCGCTCCGTCTACGTGAAGCGGAGGTTAGCTTACAAAATACTGCAGATGAGCTTATAGACACACGAGTTCAGCTTGAGAAAGAGACAATAGCTAGACATGAAGCTACCCGGCAAGCTATGCATAATATCCTTTCACTTGAAACGCGTTATCGACAAGAATTGGTTGTCTGCAATGCCAAGCAAGCATTACTAAACCTTGGGCGACAGGCACTACATGAAAAGGTGAGAGTTTTCCATTCACGAACAGTGGTGGCCGAGCAGCGAATGCGAGCAGCATTGGAACAAGTCACACACTTACAGCAACAGGTTGATGATCAGCAACGGCAACTGGAACAGTTACTCACTCGCCATGAGCTTAGTCATAATCCATTAAAGGCTCCAGTTAACCTGACTTGCAGTGAATCAAGTACGTCAAATAGTCGTGAGATGGTGGTTTACCAAGGACCGGTCACTATCACTGGTTATGAACTCTTGCTTCGTGTTGTATGTGAAGATTCGAAGTCAAGTCAATCCAATGAAATTAGTTCTTCGCTGTTCAACATTCGGTTTCTTGCTTTTGAACCCCTTTCAAAGCAGTACGATTCCCTAGTTTTCGAGATAGAAGATATACGACGACTCATCATAGGGTCCGAACAATATTTCAATTGCACACAAACGCTTCAACGTCACCAATGCACTAAGCTGGCAGGACAACTGCTCGAGCATATTCAAGCTGGTTTCAAGTGTGGACGTTTGGTACTTTGTGAAATGCCAGCCTCGGCAACACCAGAGCTAAATCGTTCGTGTGCTGACTTACGGAAAATAGCAAGTTTGACTGGGCTAGACTGCATCCCTATTTTCAAGGGAACCCACCGTCTTGAAAAATGCACGATATCCCTGACAGCAGATCCACAAAAATCGCTCGATTCTGTTGCAGCGGAGGTTATAATCAACAAAGTAACTGATTCAGAAGACGGTCGTGAATGGTGGCTGGAGATCTATTGTACTGTTCTTGATCTGGACCCAGATGATTCAGGCTGTACTCATGAATTTACGCTAAAAGTCACATCTACCGAGCTGGAAGCAATTTGTGCTGACTTTCTTCGTTACTGTTCGAGCGAGCATATTGCCCATCTCCAATCCCTCGAAGCGCAAGAGTATGCACAGCTCATGGCTGTTCACGAAGAACTCTTGGATCCCTTGCTTCAACGCTTGTTTTTGAACGTATCAAGAGATGGCAAAGATGAAACCCACTCCCTGGCTATTTTGACCGGACCTAATGAGAGTAATGAAATGGCATCTACTACACTTGATGCCAGAATCGAGTCGTTAAGCGACCTCTCAACTTCGCCAAAAGATGACATAGTTTGCATACCCGAACGCAGACTAGATCATCGGGGAATTGTCAACATGGGTGGTATATTCTATTGTGCGCGCTTCCGAGAGATTTGGGACGATGAGGTTATGCTTGAAGTAGTGCTAGAGGATCCTGAATCGTTTACCTGTTTGTCTGGAATTCTGTATCAGTATCAAATAGCAGCCATCATCGAGCATTTGAAGACAAGTGGCACTGTTTTGGAATGCGAAAGTCAGCTTGATTCGGGTATTCCAGTAGACTATCAAGCTCCGATCTGCAAGCTTTTGGTTCAGCACCTTCGAAAGTCTAACGCTGATACACCGCTTGCAGTCTCTTTTGACTCCCTTTTGGCCACGGTAGGAGAAAAACACTCAACTAAACCGATCGTTGATGCTGAGAAATCAGCAGTAAAGAGTGTCGATCTGGTGGCAACAGGAACGATCATTCATGTAGATATGCATCTGCAGATTGAGGTGATGGGATGCGAAGGCAAGCTTTCGAAGAGTGATGTTCTTGAACTGTTTGCCCAAACCAAGATCTCAGGATCAAATACATTATCCCAAACACGCCAAGGTGTCCGAGTTTGTGCTGGCGATGGCTATCACTCTTTTGCCTTCGTGCACTGTTTTCGCGGTTTTTTAAGCTTTGATGGGATGATTGCTATCATGTATTCCATCTACCCACAACAAACAGCTGTAAACAGAGTTCTTGTGTTGAGTGGTGAATTGGCAAGCAAAGCCCTCGAGCTCTTAGGAGTTGAACGCGCAAGATAACATTTTAACCCGGAGTCAGCAAATGTGCAATAATAATGTATAATGTACTACAACACCCAATTCTCTGCGTTGGCTTCCCGACGATGACAACTTGCAACCATACTTAGCGATGACCAAGATCATAAACTTGTGCATGCCGTTTCCCATGGTCGTAGAAGCACACATGCGCCTTCTTGTCGGTAAACCCGCGCGTGCCCAGAGAGTATTATTCTCAATGTAGTAAAACTATCTTTGTGTTTTATTTTTCTATGAATCGGCGCAGGATCAACTGTAGGGCTTGCATTAACTCAAGAGCGTTGTTGAGCAACTCAACCATTGAAAACCTCTTGAATATGTGTATCATCATTTCTAGCGCAGTATTCAAGACATGCCTCACCCACCAGACTCATGTGATCGTACTCGCTCAAGGCATATTATTGTTCGTGATAGTACGTGAGAGAAAGCCATGAGCAGTGTCAACCCGAAACAACCGATCAAGACGATATGAGAATGATTGTCAATTGGATAGGAGTGTTCATCTAAAGCAAGTTGAAGTGCGGGCACTGTCTCAGTGTCGCCGACCTGAATGTGCTGATCTTCCGGCATGAAATTGCTGAGAGTTCGGAAAAAGCATTCCTCTGATCCAACCATCATGTACTCATAAGGCTTATGTCCAGAGAGGAAACGCGTGTCCTTCCTCACGGTGGGAAGAAGACGCCAACCGCCAGGACGCCATTTACAATTTGACTAGCGTTACAGCAGCAATGAGTCCTCTTGGAACCATTGCAGTCGTAGCAACAACGCTAGTTGCTGTCACTGGTGCAGTTGTGCTAATGCGGATAAACGACCAAAGCGCGTTCAAGGAATTCCTTCGCATCGCAACTTGTGCCTTCGCGTCGACAGACGCTCCAACGAGAGGTCCTCGTCGAAAGAAACCTACCGTTCAAAGACGAGCAAGCGAAGACTACGACAACGATCCTAACTACCCCGGCGGGAGGGTGGCGATCCTGTTCGGGTCGCAAACGGGGACGGCCGAGGGGTTCGCTGAGGTGCTCAAGAACGCGGGGAGGAAGGCCGGGTTCGCGGCGCACGCCATCGACCTGGAGGAGTACGACGCCGCGTCCGCGCTCCACAAGGAGAAGATCGTGGTGTTCGTGATGGCGACGTACGGCGAGGGCGACCCGACCGACAACGCCGTCGAGTTCTTCAAGTTCCTCAAGAACGAGGACGGCGAGCTGGACGAGAACGCGTTCGCCGGCATCGGGTACACGGTCTTCGGGCTCGGCAACCGACAGTATGAGCACTACAACTTCATGGGCCGCTCGGTCGACAAGCTGATGGAGAAGTACGGCGCGCATCGCGTGTACAACTACGGCGAGGGCGACGACGACGCGTCGCTGGACGAGGACTTTGACGACTGGCGCGAGAACTTGTGGAAGTCGCTGCGCAAGCAGTTCGTGGCAGGTGCCGAGGACGACGCGGACGACGCGGCCGGTGCCGACGGTGTGAGCAGCGATGGCGTATCCGCTCCCGAGTACGAGTACCTGGTGGAGGAGATCCGCACTCCTGCCGTGACTCCTGTGGTCTCGTCGGACGTGCGCATGAAGGCGTCGACGAAGCACTTCTTCACGGCCAAGAGCGCCAAGGTGGTCGTGAACCGCGAGGTGCGTCCATCGACGGAGAACGGGTCGACGGTGCACGTCGAGTTCGACCTGCGCGACACGGGCGTCGAGTACGTGACGGCGGACAACCTGGCGATCCTGCCGGAGAACTCGGCGTCGAACGTCGAGCGCTTGGCCAAGCGACTCGGGTACGACCTGGACCAGTGGGTGTCGATCAAACCCGTGGACGAGGACACGAAGGGCGAGCTGCCGTTCCCGTCGCCGTGCACCATCGAGACGATCTTGACGTGCTACCTGGGCATCAACAGCGCGCCGCGCAAGGGTCCGCTCAAGCAGCTGGCGTTTTTCGCCAAGAACGCCGAGGAGCGTGCCGAGCTCGTGCGTCTGTCGTCGAAGGAGGGCAAGGACGAGTACCAGCAGTGGGTGCTGGACGCCGAGCGCTCGTTCGTTGACGTGCTGGAGCACTTTGCGTCCGTGCAGGTGCCGATCGGCGCGCTCATCCACGTGATCCCGTTCCTCGCGCCGCGATACTACACCATCTCGTCGTCGAGCCTTGTGAACCCGCAGCGTGTGCACGCGACGATCAGCGTGATCGAGAGCAAGAAGCAGGACGGACGTGTGTTCCAGGGCGTGTGCTCGTCGTACGCTGCGGGTCTGTTGCCTCTGGACAGCCACGAGGACGGCAAGAAGAAGCGTGAGCGCGACAGCCGTCCGGGCGAGCAGGGCGCCAAGGCGCCCCGTGCGTGGCCCAGTGCTCGCATCTTCGTGCGTCCGTCGACGTTCCGCCTGCCGAAGAGTCCGCTGACGCCTATTATCATGATCGGTCCTGGCACGGGTATTGCGCCGATGCGTGCGTTCCTGCATGAGCGTGCGGCGCAGCAGGCTGCGGGCGAGACCGTGGGCAAGTCCATTCTGTACTTTGGCTGCCGTCGTCGCGACGAGGACTACATCTACCGCGATGAGCTGGAGGGTTTCCAGTCATCGGGCGTGCTGTCGGAGCTGCACCTGGCGTTCTCCCGCGAGCAGTCGGAGAAGGTGTACGTGCAGCACTTGCTGTCTCGGAACGGTGCTGGTCTGTGGGAGTTGATCGACAAGGAGAACGCGTACATCTACGTGTGTGGCGCGACGACGATGGGTAACGACGTGAACAAGGTGCTGCACCAGATCATCGAAGAGTTTGGTGGCAAGTCAACGTCGGAGGCGGCGGCAATTCTGAAGTCGATGCAGGACGGTCACCGCTACATCCAGGAGCTATGGGCGAGCTAGTGTTTTAGCTCATGTTGAAGTTGTCCCCATTGGAAGAGACGGCCTAGATGATCGGCAAGGGATTTGCTTGAACTAAACGCTTGCATGTTGTTTTCGTATGCAAGCGCTGTTGCCACGACGTTCAAGCTCCATCCTCTTGTTGACAGGTCATTCCTCCAGCTGTTGCAGTTCAGGATTGGGCATCGACAAAATGAGGTGACACCCAATCGTGCAAGAAGAGAACGATAGAAAATTGGCTGTTTGGCTCCGACACAAGGAACCACAGATGCTGGCCCGAAACCATAGCACAGGCTGCAAGGTGATTCAATAAAGCTTTGCTGCACGTATGCATTTGCCTGATTGCCCGTTCACACGCATATTCAAAGGTACCGTCACGATATCTTTGGTAGGTGCTCATTCTCACATGAACGTGCTCAGCTAGGAAAGTTGATGTTATTTGAGTTGTGGTGCCCAGCTCCACCGGTGGACAGGATTCAAAGCTACTGCACCACAATCTACTGGTTCTACTTCGATGTATAGCAACAAATGGCCATCTCATGGTTTCTTGCGGAGCCGATACGTGTGGCATGCAAGGATTCAGTGAAATAACCAGCAGCATGCCGGAAATGCCAAACCAACTATGCCCACAGCTCTTGGATGTAGCGGTGACCGTCCTGCATCGACTTCAGAATTGCCGCCGCCTCCGACATTGACTTGCCTCCAAACTCTTCGATGATCTGGTGCAGCACCTTGTTCACGTCGTTACCCATCGTCGTCGCGCCACACACGTAGATGTACGCGTTCTCCTTGTCGATCAACTCCCACAGACCAGCACCGTTCCGAGATAGCAAGTGCTGCACGTACACCTTCTCCGACTGCTCGCGGGAGAACGCCAGGTGCAGCTCCGACAGCACGCCCGATGACTGGAAACCCTCCAGCTCATCGCGGTAGATGTAGTCCTCGTCGCGACGACGGCAGCCAAAGTACAGAATGGACTTGCCCACGGTCTCGCCCGCAGCCTGCTGCGCCGCACGCTCATGCAGGAACGCACGCATCGGCGCAATACCCGTGCCAGGACCGATCATGATGATAGGCGTCAGCGGACTCTTCGGCAGGCGGAACGTCGACGGACGCACGAAGATGCGAGCACTGGGCCACGCACGGGGCGCCTTGGCGCCCTGCTCGCCCGGACGGCTGTCGCGCTCACGCTTCTTCTTGCCGTCCTCGTGGCTGTCCAGAGGCAACAGACCCGCAGCGTACGACGAGCACACGCCCTGGAACACACGTCCGTCCTGCTTCTTGCTCTCGATCACGCTGATCGTCGCGTGCACACGCTGCGGGTTCACAAGGCTCGACGACGAGATGGTGTAGTATCGCGGCGCGAGGAACGGGATCACGTGGATGAGCGCGCCGATCGGCACCTGCACGGACGCAAAGTGCTCCAGCACGTCAACGAACGAGCGCTCGGCGTCCAGCACCCACTGCTGGTACTCGTCCTTGCCCTCCTTCGACGACAGACGCACGAGCTCGGCACGCTCCTCGGCGTTCTTGGCGAAAAACGCCAGCTGCTTGAGCGGACCCTTGCGCGGCGCGCTGTTGATGCCCAGGTAGCACGTCAAGATCGTCTCGATGGTGCACGGCGACGGGAACGGCAGCTCGCCCTTCGTGTCCTCGTCCACGGGTTTGATCGACACCCACTGGTCCAGGTCGTACCCGAGTCGCTTGGCCAAGCGCTCGACGTTCGACGCCGAGTTCTCCGGCAGGATCGCCAGGTTGTCCGCCGTCACGTACTCGACGCCCGTGTCGCGCAGGTCGAACTCGACGTGCACCGTCGACCCGTTCTCCGTCGATGGACGCACCTCGCGGTTCACGACCACCTTGGCGCTCTTGGCCGTGAAGAAGTGCTTCGTCGACGCCTTCATGCGCACGTCCGACGAGACCACAGGAGTCACGGCAGGAGTGCGGATCTCCTCCACCAGGTACTCGTACTCGGGAGCGGATACGCCATCGCTGCTCACACCGTCGGCACCGGCCGCGTCGTCCGCGTCGTCCTCGGCACCTGCCACGAACTGCTTGCGCAGCGACTTCCACAAGTTCTCGCGCCAGTCGTCAAAGTCCTCGTCCAGCGACGCGTCGTCGTCGCCCTCGCCGTAGTTGTACACGCGGTGCGCGCCGTACTTCTCCATCAGCTTGTCGACCGAGCGGCCCATGAAGTTGTAGTGCTCATACTGTCGGTTGCCGAGCCCGAAGACCGTGTACCCGATGCCGGCGAACGCGTTCTCGTCCAGCTCGCCGTCCTCGTTCTTGAGGAACTTGAAGAACTCGACGGCGTTGTCGGTCGGGTCGCCCTCGCCGTACGTCGCCATCACGAACACCACGATCTTCTCCTTGTGGAGCGCGGACGCGGCGTCGTACTCCTCCAGGTCGATGGCGTGCGCCGCGAACCCGGCCTTCCTCCCCGCGTTCTTGAGCACCTCGGCGAACCCCTCGGCCGTCCCCGTTTGCGACCCGAACAGGATCGCCACCCTCCCGCCGGGGTAGTTGGGGTCCTCATCCACGCTCATCCGGCGCTTGATCTCGTCGCCCGCGGCCGCGCCAGCGCCAGCCGCCGCCTGCTTGTACATCTTCATCTGCTCGCCGATGCGCAGCATCTCGCTCTGCATCTTGTCCTCCTTCTTGCCCGCGGGCCGCATCCACAGCACGGCGCTCGCCAGCACGGCCAGCACCGTGCCCACCACCACGTACGAGTCCATGGGCGCTTGGGCGACGCGTGGCGCGAAGAGAAATGCAGCCGACCGCTTCCCGCACTTTCTGGCGGGGGAAACCAAAGTGATAGGAGGGTGCGTGGTGTTGGCCACGAAGGTGCCGCACCATCCTTCGGCTCCCCTCCCGCAAAGGTTTATACTTGCAGATTTCCTCCAATCATTTCCAAGATAGAGAGGGGGTTGTATACGTGAGCGGGAGACGATCCCCGTGATGACCAAAGCAAACAAAGGCCCAGATTGCGGACGGAGGGATGGTGTACAGGAGGATACCGCCGAGATCGGACGCGGCGCGAACGCGGGCGGCTTCGAGGAGGAGGATGGCAAGGCTTTTACTATAAACACGACGATGAAAGTCTACCGCCCGCGGTCTGTCGGCGAGCTGGAGCCCGCGCGCCTACAGGAACTTGGGCTCCTTCTCCTTGGGCGCCGCGGGTTTCAGCACGGCGCTGGTGCGGCTGTTCATGAGCTTGCGGCTCTCGCTCGTCTCCGGCAGCATCAGGTGCTCCGGCACCTCGTCGATGATGCCCGCCGCGCGCACCTTCATCCACTTGCGGAAGTTCCAGTACGGCGCGCGCTCCGGCAGCTGCAGCGCGTGCTCCAGCGCGTTGTGCCAGTCCAGGCGACTCAGCCGCGCGTTGCTCTGCATCATCTGCATCGTCAGCCGGCACGCCTCGCGAGGGTTCTTGCGCTTCTCGGCGTAGAACTGGATCAGCTCGCGGTAGCAACCCGTGCTCTTGCCCATGCGCTTGGCGTTCGCCTGCAGCATCTGCATCGCCGTGTCCACCGCCCCACTGCGGATGTACGCCAGGATCACGTTCTGGTACGTCAGCGTGTTCCACTTGAGCCCGCGGCGCTTCATCTCGCTCGCAAAGCTCAGCACCTTGTCTAGCTGGTTAGTCTCTAGCAACGCCGTCAGCGCTGCGTTGTGTGCAAACTCGTTCAGCTTCTCGCCGCTCTTCTTGCGCGCATTGAAAATCTCTAGCGCGAGGAGCTTCGTCTCGTAGTCGTCGGACTTGGCGTGGCCCATCAGCACCGCACCGAGGTACAGCCCACGCAGCTCGGGCTGGAGCGACTCTGGCATTGAGTTGTACACTTCAACAATGTCGTCCCAGTGCTTGCCCTTTGCACATGCGGAGAACACCGAGTTGTAGATTGTCAAGGTAGGCTGGAATCCAACCTCCTGCATCGATGACAGCACGTCGAGTGCAAGCTCCCAGCGACCGGTCTTGCCGGCGCAGATCGCGAGCGAGTGGTATGTGCTCTGTGTCATATCAAGATGTCGCTGACGGATGGCGCGCAGCACGCCGAGTGCCGACTGGGCATCGCCAACGCGCGCGCAGCTGTTGAGAATGTTGTTGTAGATCACGATGGTCATTTCGACGCGGTTCTTGAGCATGTCGTCGAAGATCTCGAGCACCAGCTCGTGCAGGCTCGACTTGAGCGCAGCCGAGAGCGCGCGCGAGTACGTGACCGTCTTGGGGACGTAGCCGTCGTTGCGCATGACCTCGAACACGCGCAGCGCGTGTGAGTACTGCTCCTGGTTGTAGCACGAAGCGATCGCAGCCGAGTACGCGTGGATGCGCGGACGCACGCCCTGCTCGCGCGAGTACACGAGTACCTCGAGGCACTCGGTGACCAGCTTCTTCGCGCCGAGCGTCGTGATGAGCGCGGTGGCAATGTCGGTGGAGAGTCCCTCGCCGTTCCGCTGCTTGATATCGTTGAAGATACCCAGCGCCACCTTGCCGCCCATGGGGTCGTGCTCAGCGGCCACGAGCGTCTCCAGCTGCTGCGTCTCGAGCGCTTCGGCAGCCAGCGCCGCCTCGTCCAGCTCCTCGACCTCGTGGTGATGGCGGTGGCGCTCGTGGTGGTCTTCTTTCCTCGCGACCGAGAAGAAGCGCCGCACCTGCGGCCGGCACGACACGCACCCCGGCGCCGCACACGCCGCGTGCAGCAGCTCCCAGGAGCGCGCCGAAGCCACTGGGGGCCGCGCGGGCACCGCCGCCGTCGACAGGTGCGCGGTCGCCGCGGGCAGAGCCAGGCGCGCGGCCGGAGACTCGGAGCGCCACAGCGCGCCGCTGCGCTTGGCGGCCGCCGCTCCTCGGCGCACGAGCATGAGCCGCAAGAGGTGGTCAAGACGCTGCGAGCCGCTCGATCGCCCCAGTGTTAAACTGTGGATGCTGGAGGGGGAGGGGCCGCCCGGCGACTTGGACTCAGTATGGTTGAAAAAGTAATGTATGTCACGCCAAAGATGACAAATTCGCCCTAAACCCATGTGGAACATCCCCAATGTGAGGTACAGCGCGGCCTTGTAGAAGCCGCGTCTACGGTACGCGCCACGTTTTTCCCGATTGAAGAAGCCGAAAAAAAAGGGAAATCTCGCAGCGAGAAAGGCGCGTCGGCGCGGAGGTGCTGCGGGCCGCGGGGAGCTCATGGGCAACGTCGTGGGCGGCGGCTACGCGTCGCCCGCGCGTGAGGCGGGCGCATCCGCGGGCGACGAGTACCTGGCGCGGCTGTCGGACGCGGAGATCAAGCGCTACACGGAAGGATACCGGCGCATCTGCCGCTCGGAGGGCGGCTCGGGCTCGTCGACGGGCGACAGCAGCCCGCTGGCGGTGCGGGGCAAGGCAGCGTCGCCCGCTGCGAGTGCGGGGATCCCGTCGGCCTTCCTGCCCAAGCGCGGGGGCCGGCCGGCTGTGGCGGGGGCGAACAACGCGCAGATTCCTAACGCGTCCGTTGCAGCGGGAGATGCTGCGTTGCAGCCAGGGAACGGAGGCGGCGTGGTGACCAAGAAGCTGTTCCGCAACAAGGTGCTCGGCGCGTTCACCATGATCCCGCATTCGCTGTCGGACAGGCTGTTTGAGGTGCTGGACTCGGAGCGAACCGGCGAATTGACGCTTGAGAATGTGCTGAGCGGTATCGCGTGGCTCAAGCATGGATCATACGAAGAGCAGGTCCAGCTGCTGTTCATCATTTATGACCTCGATGGAGCTGGAAAAGTCGCGCGCGACGTGCTCGACCGCTTCATGGACGTCATCTACGGCCGCAAGCGAGCTCGCCATAGAACGACAGTCATGTTCCTCGACGATATTTTTGATGGACGACCTAGCCTTACTCTTGATGATTTCAGAGAAGTGGTCCAGCGAAAAGACTCGCGGGGCGACGCCTTGCTCGTGAAATGGCTCGCGTCGCTTGCTGTCAAAATTGGAAACGAAGATGACGCCGACATCCTGGCGCTGGAAAAGAAGTACAACCCCGTTGTCATTCGTCACCGGATTGCAGATGCAACACAATTTACGATTAGTGAAGTTGCAGCTTTGGAGCGGCAGTTCCAGCGACTTTTTGACGCTAAGAGCGGTGCGAGTGCCCGGGTCCCGAGTGATCAGTTTGTCGACATCCTGAGCGAGCAGAATTTTCCCAAGTCACTCTTGACACGTTTCGTGGCAGCCACAGCACTACCTGAGGTGGTGACGTTCGACGAATTCTGTCAGTTCGTGTCGGACTTCTGTCGTGGTACTCGTGGAGCGAAAATGCGGCATTTGTTCCGGATATACAAAGATGACGATACAGGCCGCGTGCCACTCGACGCTGTTGAAGAAATAATTCATGTAGGCGCGAAGTATGGTTCAGAAGACTGGGACAGCGATATCGATTCTGAGCAACGCACACTAGACGAAGAGCAGCAACTTTCAGAGGTATGCGAACTTGCTTGCTCTCGCGACTGGGTTGCCTGCGCCGACTTAATATTTGTGTAACATTGTGTATGACTTAGATCTCGGCCAGCATAACTGCTGACGAAGGCTGGGACGAAGAGAGCTTTGTTGAGTGGGCAGCCGAGGCTCGCAGCGCGGAGCGCCTTGTGCACCAACTGGCATTTGCGGCGTGCCTGCTTGTGGGAGTTAAACCTTCGTCTCCTTACTTGGAGAAGCGCATAGTCACATGGCATTGGAGACTGGCCTCGCAGACTATATCTGTTGGTCAGGTACGTTATGGAATGGATTGTGGTGACAACCATCACGGTATGCTAACAATGTGGTATGAAAATGAACGTGCAGTCATGGAACCTTGTGGCGGCCGAGTGGTGGCGCAAATGGTCAGACTATGTTGGAATGAATCCACTAGTCGGGACCCCGTACGGATCGCTAGCTATTCCACAGTTACTTCCTGGGACAAAAGTTACCCCGCCTCCTCGTATTAATGTTCGTTCGCAAGCCATTTCATTGGCAATGCATGCCGATCGCCCAGGTCCGGTGTACAATTGGACTCTTCTTCGAGCAAGCGGCAGTCGCCGTCTAAAAGAGTCGCTCGTGCTCGGAAACGACTACTATGTACGTGCAGATTTGACATCCTATTGATCAAATTGAATGTTATTTACTAATCTTGTGCGTTCACCCATTGTAAAGCTTGTTCCTTCGACTGTATATACTGTGCTCGTGCAATGGTATAGCGGTGGCCCCGACCTATCTCGGGTTGTCGTTAGCACCGTGTCTCGTACTAGTGTACAGCAAGACAGCCAAGAGAATCGAAGTGATGCCTCAAGTAAAGAGAGTGTTGCTATCGAGCTTTTCCCGTTAGTGCTTCGAGTGGCGCGTGTAGAAGCCTCCACCGGCGGTGTCATCATGTCAGGCGAAGAAGTCATTCTAAGCCGACTAAGCACCCCCGACTCCCTCCTGGAAGCTACGTGTCGTGCTCTTCTATTACTGAAGCTGATGGACAAAGCTCGGTTGTGGTACTTCAACGAGAGCACTCCAGGCCGAAAATTACCCGTCCGGCGGGACAACCCACAGGAGCTGTCCAAACTGACTCAAACCAGTGTATTTCTAGTAGAACTCCAAGACGAAGACGGTTCATGGCCGCTTTCACAATCGGGTGATAAGCAAGCAACATCAAAGAAGGGAGGTGGCAGCGGTCGATCGCCAGGTCGAAGCCCTTCACAGGAAAATTATTCTTCAAGTAGCGATGAGAGTGATGATGGCAGCGACGACAGCGATGACGATAGCGAGTATTCTCCATCAGGGCGTCGCCAAGCAGGAGCGAATGGTACGAATTCACAACGTAAAAGGCCGCGTGATCCGCGGCCATCGCGCACATCGGAATTTTGCTCACGTGGGAACTTGGAGGTGCTCACAGCATTGGGGTCAAGTTATGCGAGCTCGGGTCACAATCAGCATCACAAGGGCAAAAACCATCAGGATGACATTAGCAATGCTGCAACAAATGGGGCACAATCCGCCTCCGATGTGGACGCAATGGCGGCAGGCGCGTCGAGTACAATTCGCAAGCGTTTTTCCAAAGACGCTTTCAAAGGCCAAGGTCTCGTTGGCCTGGACAATCTTGGTAATACTTGCTACATGAGCAGCGCACTTCAGTGCTTGAGCCACACGCGATTGCTTGTTGAGTATTTCAAGAATGAAGCCTACCTGCGCGACATCAACTTGCGCAATCGAGATGGAACGAATGGAAAGCTTGTGGTTGCATTCGGAGAGCTGCTTCGTGTACTGTGGACATCCGAAAAGAAGCGTTTTTCACCAAGTGAATTCAAGCGTGTGCTTGCAAAATGCCACCCGCAGTTCGTCGGCTCAGATCAGCATGACGCGCAAGAGCTCTTGGCGTGTTTGCTTAGCAGCTTGAGCGAAGATCTCAATCGTATCATGACCAAGCCATACACAGAGCAGCCAGATAGCAATGGTCGGAGCGACGCATTGGTTGCGAACGAGTGGTGGGAGAATCACTTGAAGCGTGAAGTGTCGGTGATTGTTGCGCTTTTTACTGGACAGTACAAAAGCCTACTTGAATGCTCAATCTGCGGGTACGAATCGGCTCGCTTTGAGCCATTTACGTTCCTCCAGCTGTCATTACCGGAAAGCAACTATCGATCGATTGTCATGACGCTCATCTTCCGCACGGATCGTGTTCCCATGCGTTATTCAGTGCGAGTCAAGACCAACGCCACGGTCAGTGCCGTCAAGCAGCAAGTCGGAGCATATTTTGCGCAGATTGCAAGCAATGAGCGCGAAGGTAGCGAAGAAAGCTCTTCGACGAGCACACAGGTGGAAATCGTACTTGCGCGCACCTCAAATTTCCACACCATCGAGGCGTTGTTGGATGATGCCATGCCTTTGTCTCAAATACCCGAGAAGGACCAGCTATCAGCTTTTGAGCTTGACATGATGGACGACATTGTGTCGCGTGATTTACATAACTCGGGTGCGATTGAAAGCAGAGCTGTGGAAAGGGGGCAGTTCTCAATTACTGGCGGCGTACCTCAAAGCAGCAGCCAAACTGACAAGGCGATGAATGGTCATTCACATAGTGAAACCAAGGATTCAGCTGTTAAAGGAAAAACTGTCGAGAATCCTGTTGACAGCGACGACGATGATGATGACACAAGTTCGATGTCTTCGGACAGCGAGGTGCTTCCGATCGGCACTTCTGTGTTCGTGCGCGTTGACAAAACCAAAGAATTGGCAGCAGCCCGTGTGGTCGGCAGCAGTGCTGCCAATGGTACCATCAACGTTGCGTATCCGTCGGGTGTGCGTCGCTACCATATTCCATTGTCCAAGGTGATTGAGCGACGGCAAAGTGAAGCATACATTTACCTCGTCCACCGTCGCGTGGAACGGTCAACCAGCAGCTTCACGAATGCACATATAACCAGGCTGTTTGGCGCTCCACTCGTGCTACGAATATCACTTCGAAAGACCTCGGCGTACAACCTGTATATGCTAGTCTGGAATCGTCTTCGCCGTATTTTCAACTGGAAAGAGCCCCCATCGCCGATTGACAGGGCGTCGCTAGCCTTGCCAGATGAGCTGGAGGAAGAGGGTCGATTCCGAACTGACACGTCGTGTTTGGCACTTGGCCGCCATTTGGCATCCACCAAATTCGGCTTCTGCCTGCGTATGGTGACTTCCCACGGCATTGGATGCTCGAGGTGTGAGTGGATCGACGGCTGCCTTGGTTGCTTAATCGTTCCGTTGAGTGACACACCCGTCGAGCTGGCTGCTGAGGAAACTATTGCCATCGACTGGGATATCCGCACGCTCAAGGAAGAATACGATCCCATTCAAGCCAGCAAACTTGAGTTTGACGAGTCGGTGCTCGCTAACCGGAAACAAGACAACATGCCACTGAACTTGGACCACTGTCTCGAAATTTTTACAGCGAAGGAAAACATTCAGGAAGCTTTTTGCGGACGTTGTCGCGCGTTACGACCCGCGACCAAGAAAATGGACTTTTGGCGACTGCCTCCGCTGCTTGTCATTCAGCTTAAGCGCTTTTGTTATACGCAAGTTTCAAGGCGGAAACTCCACCATCTTGTGGATTTTCCTCTGCGAGGGCTTGATTTGCATGCTTATCTCGCTCGAAGGCACGAGCCGAACACCAAGAAGCAGGACACTGGGCTCAGCCATTGGCAATTCTTGGGTGGCAAACTGCTTGGCAAGAAAGAGGAATCAGGTGGTGACACCCATGGTCAGTCGCAGCTCAATGGCCAAATGAGTGAAAGTTCAGCTGCCAGCACCGCAAGTACAAGTACAAATGGAGGTCTCCACCATAACGTCTCGGTTCCGGCGCTGAATGCACCTGCAATTGCTGCGTCAGTTGTTGGAAAGGATGAAGGATCACTGTACGACCTGTATGCTGTTGTGAATCATGTCGGCGCACTGGGCGGTGGGCATTATTTTGCGTATGTGCTGAGCGAGACGGATGGCAAGTGGAAATGCTTCAACGACCATCAATGCAAGGATGTGGATGAGAACGAAGTCGTGTCGTCAACAGCGTACATTTTGTTCTACCGCCGCCGCGACATGGAACATATCCCAATTGAGCAGCTTTTTCCTCCGCTTGCTTCCCGCCGTGAACATCCGGCGAGCAGCGACATGGAGACCGCAGCGAAAGATCAGCAGCACGTGGAGGAGCTACTTGAGCAATCCAAGCTAGCAGCAAATGGTGGTGGCAGTAGTTGCATAGTGAGTTAGGTTTAGTGCGCCAATAGGTGAACAGCGGGTGGAAAACGCATGAACGAAACGACGTAAACACGGATGTGATGAATCCATCTATGATGGCGAGTGCTGGCAACAACAGACTTACGACCGCTTGGTAAGCTGTTGTAGTTCCTGCTCGGCCAGAGTCTTGACGTCTGCGCGCTCCTTCTGATGCAAAAATGGAGACAACTGTGAGCATCCTTGTTCCGAGTCAACTCAAAAGAGTGCTATAAGCGAACCTTCTTTGCGTCGCCCGTGATGGTACGGCTCGACTTGGACTTTTCTGGTCGGCTGAGGAGGTTGTTGAAGAAGTTTTGCAAGTGCTTGGAGCTCACATCCTTTTCCTCGCGCTTCCGCCGCTCGGCTGCAGCGCGACGCGTAGCAGCGGCGGCCTCTGTACGCTTGCTTGCTTCAATCGACTGTTTCTGCAACTCTTCGAGACCGGCTCCTGCTGCCTTCTCAAGCTTCTCGAGCCACGTCTGGTGACTGTCAACACGAATATCACCTGCAAGCAGTGCTGAAGCCGACACATCTTCTTGTTGCTCCGACGGTGCAGGTACCATCTTGTTGAACGGTGTGTCTTTCTCCCATCGGGGTTGCGGTCCCAGCAGACTTTTGTCCACAAGCTGCAGCGAATCGTAGCCGGAGGGCAGGAAAATAGCGCTTCGGTCAACAAGCTGAGGCGGCTCCTTGAAAGAGAACTGCGATGGGAGCGCGCGGTGAAGAATGTAATTCTTGAGCGTATCAACATTCGTCTTTGTTTTTGCTGATGTGTAGATTACGGAAGCTCCGTCTGTGCATCAATACATCGAGTGAGTTAGATCAACAGACACACAAATAATAGTAATTAGGGACGAGGACCCAGCCAGCCGTACACTTGATGGCAAACTGTCGCAGGATGTACTCGATATAGTCCATCTTAGTCGAGTTCTCCGGCCGGAGCTGGAGATCGGGGATCAAAACATGCGTTAGACTGACTGCATACAATACTACATGCAAACACGCCAATCGCATACGTCAGCCTTAGCGACGACAATTATCAAGGGGACTCCCAAATTCCTTGACAGCACCCCTTCTTGCATCTGAAAACATTGCATCACGAAAACGTGAGCACTATTGGCATCCTCACGAACGTTCCGATAAACTTACAAATTCGTTTGTGGACACGTCCATTGGCGCGGGAGCCGAGCGATCAATGCTCTGGTCAGAACAACACGATATTGTCAGCGTAACGGTAAAACCAGCATTATCAAAGAAACACGAGCGCCGCGTACCGGGTCATCGTAGCTCAAAATGTACTGCTTTACGGACGAATAGAGCTCGTTGCGAGCGTCCGGGCTCAGTTCGTTGATCTGTTGGAGCAGCTCTCCTTCCAGTGCCGACGTCCACTGGCAGCGTTCATGCATGGCGCTAAGCACTCGGAGCCCACCGAATTGCAGTACTACCAGCACGTACCTGCTCGAGCGAGGTCTTGATCGTCCACGGCCGCGACAGGTCCAGGACGATCGCGACAACAGTCTAACCACCAGAATCACACCAAGTCAGCACAACCCCAGCACTCCCTCATCTCCACGAAATTCCTAGGGCGTACGTGCGCAAGGTCCTGCGGCTTGACGGCAATGCGCATGAGCTCCTTGAGCTTTAGCTCGTTAAGCGTCCACGTGCCGATCTTGGCCATCACATCCTCTAGAAAGCGAGGCGTCAAATCAGCCCCCACGCACTCCCATTATCCCGCTCATCCACCCACCGGAGGCGTCTCCACCCGCGCCCTTGGCCTTGGGATCCAGCACGTCGATGGTCGAGAACGCGAGCAGCGAGTCCCCGGCGTCGTCCGCGTCCCCCGGCGCGTCGCCCGCCGGCTGCGCGCTCAGCCGCGAGAGCAGCGCCGACTTGCCGCTCTCGGCGTCGCCCACGACCAGCAGGTTCGCCTCCGGCAGCCGCGAGCGCACCGAGCAGTCGCGCAGCATCTGCTGCCACAGGTTCTCGCCCCCTTCGACCGCGGGGGTCGCCGCCATCGCCATCGCCATCGCCACCGCTGGACTTTCTCGACGAGATGCAGGTGCCGCGGATTTGAAGCCGCCAAAAGGGGAAGGCTCGGCGGACGTATAGATGTTGCGGACACGGTGCGAGCGGTGGCGAGTTGTGTGCGCCACATGGATTGGACGAGCACTTCAACATGTCGAGTCCGGCATTGAAGCAATGCGACCAAGGCGACTGGAGCCAACTCGACGACAACTTTGCCTGCATTTTCATTCATGCGGGCGCCTCCTGACCCTTTTACTTCATGAAGCGTTAGAATAGATACATTTTTGTTGGGCTACAGCGGGGTTGATAAACTAGGGCGGGCGGGTCGACCGGAGCGCGAACCAACTACAGACTGCTGTAGCGGTGCTGCTCGTGTGGCAGGATATCCGCCAGCTTGTGCTCGACGTGGTCGCGGATCAGCGGCGCGAAAATGTCGATCTGCTTCTGGCCGTGGAACATGGCGTCGTGGCCGTACTTGCAGTCGACCTCGACGAGCTGCGCATTACGGCCGTACGACTGCAGAATGCTGACCAGATTGCGCTGCTCCTGGATGGGCACCAGCAGGTCCTGCTTGACGCCGATAATCATCGTGTCGGCCGTGATGCGGCTCGTGCCCTCGGCCAGGTTGGAGTATCCGCGGCCAAGGTTCGTCAGGTCCATCGCCTTGGACAGCAGCAAGTAGCAGTTCGGGTCGTACACGCGCGCAAACTTGTTGGCCTGGTAGTTCATGTAGCTCTCGACGTCGAAAGTCGCGCTCTTGAAGTGCTCCTCGCCCGTTGGGTTCCAGTCGAAGCGTTGGTCAAACTCCTCGCGCGAGCGGTAGCACGTCATGCCGAGCTCGCGCGCAACCTTCATACCGTTCAGAATGGCCCCCGGTGCGTAGTTGCCGTCTTTGTACTCGGGGTCCAGCAAGATTGCCTGGCGCTGCACGCGACGGAAAGCCACTGTGCCGGGCGTCGTCTGGTGCGTGCAAGCAATGCCAATCAGGCGCTCAAGGCGGTCAGGGAACTGCGCAGCAAACTCGAGGGCCTGCATGCCGCCCATGCTGCCACCAATAACCGTGTGGACGCGGTCAATTCCCAGGTCATCAAGGATTCTGGCGTGGCACGCGGCCATATCGGCCGGCGTGATCTGTGGGAACGTCGCCTTGTAGGGCTGGTTGGTGCGTGGGTCGGTCGAGAGCGGCGATGTGCCTCCGAACGGACTGCCGAGCGCCGCGGGGCAAATCACGCGGAAGTACGACGTGTTGATGGCCTTGCCGGGTCCGATCATGTTCTCCCACCAACCAGGACGCGGGTCGTCGCGGTTCGACGCCGCGTGGCTCGAGTGCGAGAACGACGGGAGCACGAGGATCGTGCGATCGCCCGGCAGCGACGGGTCGCCCCACTGCTCCCAGTCGATGCTAACCTCAGGCAGCGAGCCGCCCAGCGTCAGCGGGAACTCGTCCTTGATCACAGATCTATACTTGTTGCGCGTGAGCGTCGGGTCGCCGCCGCCGCCGTGCGCGCGCGGGTCCACGACGTACGAGCGCGTCTGCTGCGCGAGGCGCTGCGCTCCGCTGGCTAACGCGGCGCCGTTCACGGCAACGCGCTGCACCGCGTGTCTGCAGTTCAACAGGCCACCGCTCGGTCAGTTCTGGGCCGTTCCGCTTCGTTCCGACGCAACCAGACAGCTCCAAGGCTGCTCTGCGACGCTGAGCGCCAAACACAGGCGCTGGACACGTGCTTACCGCTGCACCGAGGCGAGGAACATGGCGATCGGGGGCTTCCAGGCCTTGGACCTGCGCGCGAGAGCCAAGATGGAGGAATGAGTCCAGCAGGGCCAGTCGAAGGTCGATGGGGTGCAACCAGTTGCCCTGGCGCCCCTAGCCGACGAGCCAATCAATGCGACTTATTCGTCTGCATCATCATTCGCCAGCCAATCAGCGCTCGATTCGAGACCGCTTCACGTTTAACTGGTTGTCACTCAAATGGGGGACATAGCCAAGGAGCCGCGTGGACGAGACATGCGCCGAGGACGCTGGTCAGGCACGATTCCGATCACGCGAAGGCGAGCGCGCAGTAAGCGCTCGCGTAAGCTTACGCGCCATGCAGGCGTACGCAGACACCAGCTCCAGCTGCTGTGTGAACAGCATCGAGAAGCTCACGAGTCGCGGTCGACACTCGCGCGAGGGGAGCGAAGGTGTCCGCACTTAGGTTCCGGTGAGAGAGATATTCGTCCCGGCTTTGCGCGCGTTCCAACAGCTTCGTCGATGCACTTCAACATCGTGTACCCGTACAATTGCGCCTCATCCTCGCCGAGTACCCATGCAGGGAGGACGTTTACTAGACGACAGCTCCATCGAGGATCTTGGCTTTGTTTTCTCCTCATGAGAAGGAAGCGGTCAATGTGTTCGATCTCAGTGAACGTTGTCGAGCAAAGGTAGTGAGTGGTACTACGGAAAAGATCATCCCAGTCGCGTCAGAATTCAATCGTCATCAGCGCAATCGATTTTGCGAGCACTTGGACCGTGAAAAAAGTTCAAAACAAATCTAATCAAGCGTCAGATGCTTGGCAATCAAGTAGCGCGCGAGGTCGTCAGCGCCGCTGCAATACGTTATGAGCACCAGACCACGTCGTCAATTCTTCATTCCAGCACCAGTGCCAAACGCTTCCACATCCTCACCTGTGTTTATAGATGAGCGAGAGGTTGTAGGCTGTCTCTCGCGAGAGCATATACTCCTCAGGAATCTTGCGGCCCTCGCGCTCACTAATCTCGAAAAACCGCAGCACCCGCTCATACATCGGGATCGCCAAGTGGAACAGCCCCTGTTTGACAGCAACAGCACTGTGTTAGCTAACGAGTGGCGCTGCAACTTCTCACCACAGCAAAAGTACCAGTTGCTGGTGTGCACGGCCAATATTATACCACGCTTCGACCTTGCGATAGTCTTCGTCGATTTCGCTTGGATTCTCCACTCGAACGCTCTGGTACTGCTGGAGAAAAGCGAATGCCTTCATCACGGTGTGTTGCCGGTCGTTAATTGTCCGCTGCATCGAAGCCGACAAGAATGCCAATCCGATGCAAAATAAAGTCAGTGGGTCTGTCGGGTGCTTTTGATGCGCCAGTGTCAGCTCCCCGACAGTCAGAGACGCGATATCCCATGCAGAAGATTGATGACCGGCAAGAAGAATTGCTGGGTAGCTATCTGGATCATCGCGCAGCAGCTTTGCGAGGAATTTCTGGTGCCACGAGAATACGCCCGTAATGGCGATCACTCGAGAGAACAGGTTCCAGTAGCCAAGGTTCCGTGGGTCTTCGATGATGTTGAGTCGTGCGCACTCATAAGCCATGCGATGTTCCTTGAACTCGAGCGCAATCACGAGAGCTACGAACCGCAACTCAAATCGGAGCTCTGGTTGTACTATTTTGTCAGATGTATTCACATCCGTGAGTAGTTCAATCGCGGCCACATGCTTTCCAAGCTCAGTAAGCGTCTGCGCGACATCGATCACCAAATTGTAGTACTCTTGTTCTCCGAGAGCACGGGAAATAATGATCTGTTGAGCGACTCGCAAAACGATGCCCAAGAAAGACTCGCGTTCCACGGGATCATTAATATCCACGAGGTACTCAGACTTGAGCACTTGGAACCCCATCGACTGTGCATCTGCAGGCGAGATGACTTCTCGAGACTCGGAGGAATTAGTTCCGCGACCCGACAAACGAAATGAAGTCTGGCTGAGCGAGGTGAGAATGATCGGGATGCCAACTTTGCAGAGTATATCCGGTTCACCAGCTTGCTTTTTTAGGTGTCCCCACTCGATCATCAATTTCAGTCGAACTCCGTTCTCCATTGCTTCCGGCGAAAGGGACGGATCATCTGCGGTCTGCAATCGAGCACTCTCCTCGTCCTCTTCCTCGTCTTCCTCGTCCTCCTCGTCTTCCTCATCGTCATCGTCATCTGGATTACCATCCTTTCCTAATGACGATGGATCAATTCCATCATCGCCACCAACTCTTTTCTTCTTTGATCTCTTCGGCTTCGCAGGTCGAACCCAATATGGACGAATAGGAGGCTCCATTGTCTCGGGCAAATACTTTGTCAGCATTGAGATGCCATGCAGTGGAGTCTTCTTTTTCCTTGTCGCCTGCATTGCTTTCAGCATCAACGCTGGGTCTACATTAAGTTCTGGGCGAGAGTTGAACTGGCGTGCAAGGGCCTTCTCGTAGAACTCGACGGCGACGTCATACATTCCGAGACGATCGTGGCACTCGGCATATTTGACCCAAATCTGCTCTAAAGGGAACTCTTCTCGACCGAGTAAATGGTACAGGATCTCCGCAGCGCGTTGATCCTGGCCACCAAGAGCAATATACGCATCAGCGACGTCGAGATATAGATCTCCAAACACTTCGACATCCTGTGTAAAGAGATGGCTGAACATGGACTCGGCCGTTGCAAAGTCGCGCTCAAACAAGTGGCAAATACCGTACTTGACTGCAATGTCGAGTGGCAAGCCCCAGGCGTCTCCATCAGTCAAACCCGCCTCTTGTGCTGCTGCGTTGCGAGCGTCTAGATCGTGGATAACAGTGATTGCATCGCGGTACTTTTTAAGCGTAATGAACAGATCTGCAAGCATATTGACTGCATTCAGCTCGTATTTGGAAGAGTGGTGCCGCATTGCTGGCTCAATCGCTGCTGCCTTCTCTATACATGTCTTGAGTGCATTTACCGCCTCTTCTTCTTGGTCATTACAATGATACGCTTCTGCGATCTGCATCCACAGCGATAGGTCATTTGGGAGGAGCGCGGTGAGTTTCTTGAAAACTTCGGCTGCCCGCCGGTTATCACCCTGCTCGCGGCAGAGCTCGGCGTAGCTGAACAGGGCCTCCTTGTCTTTAGGATCCGCGCTACTTGCTTTCTTGAAGCAAAACAGAGCTTGGTCCAGGTTGTTTTCATCTTTTGCGATACGACCGACCCGCTTCCAAAGGTCTGCATCCTGTGGCGTCAAGGTGCACGCAATGAGGAAGAACTGCAGCGCTTTAGTGCGGTCTTGCCGGTCCTCGTAAATCATGCCGAGCGTGTGGTATGGGTCCGGGATTGTCGGCGCCTTCTTGATAAAGTCTTTGAGCAGCAAAATAGCCTCGTCATACTGGTGCGATGCGTACAGCATGTTAGCCTCGCCGAGCACGCTTGCGAGCTCAGGCGGGACCTTGGTCGCCACTACACTGCGCTTCCGCGCTGCTCCACCTCGTCTGCGCCTGGACCCGGCTCGCTTCTTCCTTCTGGATCGTCCCCACAGCTGCGCTACCACTTCGTTAGTACCAGCCTAGCCTCCAATCCACCAATGTCTGCTGCGCGCTACCTGGCGCTCAATATCCGAGTCCTCCTCCTCCTCCACTTCGGCCGCGCGCGGTCGCCTTCGCTCCTCCTCTTCCTCCTCCTCGCTCGACTGCGGCTCGTACGCGTCGTCACTCCCGTCTCCTTCATCTGCACGTGCTGTCCATGAGCACCGCGTAGGTTGTGGGAAAAAAAGCAACCTTCCCACGAACGCACCGCGGCTCTGGTCGCCGTCGTCGTCCATCGCATCGAACAGACTCGGCTCCTGCCCGTCCGCACGCCCCGCCGCCTCCTCGTACTGCTCGAGGTTCGTGGGCATGTCGCCGTCGCCCATGGCGGCCTCCAGCAGCGACCGGAAGTACGACATGCCGCCTGTCTCGGATCCAATTGCCGACTGTCAACACGCCACCTCGGTCCATCCACGGCGCATGTCGCGCGAAGGTCTTCTGAGCGGCATCGATTTGCGAGGCATCTTTTGCATTTGAAAACGCGGCGGAAATGGAGGGAAGCGGCGCGGCGGTCGCGGCCCACGGCGCCGACAGCGCCGACTCGTGGAACGAGGTCGTGGCCATCAGCGCGACCATGGAGCAGATGTTCAAGGAGGGCGCGCTGAGCGACGCGGCGCGGCTGCGCGCCATCGTGCAGCGCCGCAAGGAGATCGCGGCCGAGGTCGACGCGCGCCAGGCGGCGTCCGAGCGGCAGCTGCAGCGTGCGTTGGCGCTAGCTGGCGACTGGTTGGGAGCGGTGGAGTGGGGGCTGACGGCTTTGGCAGATCTGCTGGTGAATCTGCGCGAGTGGGAGGACAAGGAGGGCGCGACCCGCGCGCGCAACGAGCAGCTGCAGATCAAACTGCAGGAGCTCGAGGCGCTGCGGAGAGAGATGAACTTGGAGCTCGAGCGCTTCCGGCAGGACGAGCAGTCGTCCAAGCAGTCGCTCGACAAGCTTGTCGACCAGTATGAGGAGGCGCGCCTCAAGTTCGTCGAGTACACCATGCAGCACCAGAACGAGGTGCCCGCCGCCAAGTACGCGCGCTTTTTCTTTCCTTTTTTGGCATGCACTTGCGCTGCTGCGTTGCTTACGAGCTGCTGCCCTGAGGACAGACACCAGATGAGCCTGTACGCGTCCGTTACCGGCATCAAGTGGGACTTCAGTGGCGACAAGATCGCTGGCGGTGCGAGCTTTTACGGAGTGGTGGAGTTTCGTAGTGCAAGCTCTAACTTGGCATGGGATGGAACAGACATCCACGTGCCAGCCAAACAGACCGTCGTCCGGTTCGAGGTCGACCCCACAGCAGACCCGTTCGAGACGGCCAACTCGCTGTGGGACCAGATCGACAGCGCCTTCGACGACCTGGACGGCACCGACCTGTAGCTTCAACAGCCACTTCATGTAAATGTACCAAGTAGCGTCCCATCGTGGTGCCGCAGTCTTGATGGCAGTTGCAGCGCCACCATCATTCCTCGCCTCCAAAATTATCCGTTGCTCATAATCCGCCAATCAGAACGCTCCATTCATCCGAAAAAGCGGATTTTCTCACAATCAGATCCACTTTCTCCCAACTGAAGAAACAGCAACCCGCGCAGATCGCGACAGGCGGCAGTCGGAGATCGTCCTGGCGGCGAGCGCGATGGCCGTGGAGGTGATCGAGAACCAGCGCTGGTACCCGATCCTGGTAGGCCTCTCGACGCTCTACTAGTGGCCAAAGCCTCGCTTTGCGACTACTCCTCAGTGCGCTGCAAGGAAAGAGCGAAAATAAGGAAAGGCTAACGCGTCCGTTTCTCGATGACAGGGCTGGTCGGCGCGGCTGAACGCGGACGACCCGCCGGCGTGGTGCACAGCGACACGGGAAAAGTGCGCGAGCAAGGACGAGCAGCGCGAGCTCGAATGGCAGGTATACAAGGCCGAGGACTACGACGAGGAGGGATGGCTCTACGGCACGAGCTTCCACGGCGAGCTTGGCAAGAAGGCACGCAGCTCCGTGGTGCGCACGCGCGTCTGGCTCGGCCATAAGCCTGGTGAAGCGAATGGAGATGGTGGTGCGGGCAGTGGTGAGCAAGCGTCGATAGTCATGGAGGAGCAGGCGGGAGGGTGGAGCTCGCTATTTGGCTTGGCTTCTACACCCGCGAAGCCAGACGAGCAACAGGCCGAGCAGCAGGTTGGGAAGGAGAAGTCGTCCGAGTCGAGTGACAAGGACGGCCCAGACACATTATTTCCGAGTGCTGTCGCGAAGGAGAGTGAGGAACTTTTTCCTTCCTCCAAGACCCCCGGACGTCGCCAGAAGTCGCCAACCAAAAAGGAAGCTGATAAATCTACGGGATTTTTTGGCAAGATTTCTGCAGCTGCAATATCGCTGCCCACCTCTGTGATCAGCCTCGCAGGGGAATCATCCAAGCAGGCGGTGGTGGGCACTGTACAATCTATCAAGGAAGTGTCGTTATATGGGTACGAGATTGCGCAGGCTGCAACGGTGGCTGCTATCACAGCGGACCCACAAAACCCGAATCAACCACGCATATCCAGCGGCTCTACCCAAGGTGGAGACGAAGAGACCACCGAGGTGCTTTCAATGCTGTCCAAGCGGTTTCCGGACCTGGGTCCTTTTGAGCGGAGCCTTGTGACCTGCTGTGCCAACGATGCTCCGCGATATTTATCCCCACCAGAGCCCACCAACCTAAAAACATGCAAGCAATGTGGTGCAGAGTTTGGTATGACCAAGTTTCGTTACCAGTGTGGGTACTGCTCTGAGTCTTTTTGTCGCGATGATCTCCCCCATTCCGATGTGATTCGAGCGTTTGGACAGTCAGTTCCGTCGAAGCTTTGTGCGAACTGCAACTTTATCTTGAAGGAGAAGATAGATCAGCAACTCGTTCAGTGGCGAGGGGAGCGTGTTCAGGACTTTTTCCAGGACAAATTGATTATGTATTACAGCACGGCAACCGATACAGCGGTCGACAAAATCATGCGAGCTGCAGAAGGAACACTAGTGGCCGCAAAATCCGTCCCTATTGGCGCAACTGCAAAGATGGCGGTCGTCAGTGCCGACTTCTTGCGAAAATACGGACGCGCTGGACTCATTGGGTTTATCCTTCGCAACGAGTTCATGCAATCGTTCACAACGTTGAAAAGCCTCATTGGAGACATTGGAGACTTGGGATTCCAGGACGCAGCTATCGGAATGTACTATTTTATGGCAATGAATCGTGGCGAGCGGGGTGCAAATCCGTCAGCAGAACAAGAAGACCATGCCGGTTGTCCTCCTGTCTCTGACGAGTTTCTCGCAAATGCTCTCAAGTATGCACCGCTAGCACTCCACGCAATCTACGAATTGGATGTGCTCGATATTCAGCGGCTGAGCAAGCTACAAGGCTTTTCTTTGATTTATGCACATGTGCAGAACCAAGATGTTCGATACCCATCCTACGCTTTGCTTGGCAGCAAGGAAACTAAGACGGCGTTAGTCCTCATTCGCGGGTCAAAGTCTGTTCAAGACCTTCTCACTGATATTCAAGCACATCCTGAAGGTTTTGGGAGCTCTGCGACCGAATCGCCGGAGGATACGCCTGGTGGCTTTGTCGATGCGTTTGCGCACAATGGCATGCTGAAAGCGTCCATGTGGATCAAAGACCGCATCGTCAAGTCTCTGCGTATTCTCCACAATGAAGGTTATCACATCGTGTTCGCAGGTCACTCTCTAGGCGCCGGTTGTGCTGCTCTACTGTCAATCATGCTCCAGAAGGAATTTGCAGACCTCCAGTGTTACGCCTACGCTATCCCTGCGTGCCTCAATTTCAGCGTAGCTGACTCATGCAACGACTTTGTTCACTCCATCGTGCTACGCGACGACTGTGTTCCTCGTGCCAAGGCGTCCAACGCGGTTAAGCTCGTGAGACGGCTTCGTGACTTTAAAGGATGCTGGAGAGAAACAGCAAACGAAGATTTCGAAGCAGTAAAAGACCGCATGAAGACTTTGTGGGCCCCACGTAACCGTGAATGGGCCAAAGAGCAAGCAGATATGAAGAAAGGAAAGCTTGCTAATAATGCCTCGGCCGAGACTCAGGATGTATCGAACCTGACAACTACGGAAGCTGAGGCGGCTCAAGATCAACAGACTACCGATGGTGATTTTGAAGGGAAGATTCCAACTGAGGCGCCATCTGATTCGTGGACACTGACACGAAGCAACTTGATCGAGAAACTTGAAAGTGCCGACGGCGGCACGGATGAGGACAAGGCACTGGCTCCGAGTGCTGAAGAGAAGGCTGCTGAGACGAAGGTGCTGAACGAGCTCGTGAAAAACTTGGTCGAGGATCCAAAAGAGCTCTACATCCCTGGGCGTATTACTCATATCTACTTCAACAAGGGGGTCTACGAGGCTGTCCATGTTGACCGCAGGTGCGAAGCGCTCGCGCACATCCCCATCCAGCAAAACATGCTGAGCGATCATCTGGGACGCAGCTACCTGAGTGCGTTGCGTATCGCGCGCGACGCTAGGCGCATGAAGCCGAAGCTACCAGAATGGGTACCGTTTGGTACGAAGACTCGTTGCATGTGCTGCGACTCGCCCTTCACTTGGAATTCGACTTCATCAAGTGAAGCGCAGCAGAATCGTGACCAGCACAACTGCCGGCGCTGTGGGTGTCTTGTCTGCGAGGGATGCTCTGAGAAGCTCAAATCGATTCCCGAGTTCGGCATCAATGTGCCAGTCCGCGTGTGCGACCGGTGCTACTACGAGCTGTAGGAGCTGTGGCCTGCATCGCACAGGATGGGTCACACGCGATGACACTAGAGGTGAGTAACCAAATGCATTAATGCAAAGTCGCTACGGTACAGCTTTCTTTTGGTGGGCGTGAAGATTCACAAGCCTTGACATTGAATTTGTACCTGGTCGCTGTGGTCGTGCCCTTGTCACATTGATGGCATGAAGATTCATTGAACCATCCGATTGCGCCGAACTGCGCCAATCCCCACGCACTTCGTACAGTGTACACCCCTCTTCGTATGATGCGGAGGTCCCTCGCGACGATTGTGAGGCTCGCAGCGACCTGTTGCTTTGCGTTGCATGGAAAGTCGACCGGCGCGGAGGCCCATCACCCGGTCGAGGACTTGTAGAGATTGTGCAGGCACTGCAACGCAGCAACTATTGATACTACTGTATGTACTGTACTCAAGCTCCCATCCTTCGCCTGGTAGCCGTGCAAGATATGGTGTTCGTGACGTCGCATCTGGTTTTGCTGTCTGAACGTCAATCACTTGAGGTAAGTATAGGTAGTCTCCCCCGTCTCTGTTTGTTGAACAGATCACAAGTGTACGGTCCATGCGGACAGAAAATCGCGTGTCTTCTCCTCGCCAACTCTTTACATGCTCGTCTCACTTTTAAACTCGCCTTGTAATCCTCGAGACCCGACCCAACTCCGCTAGTATGCTTGGCCGTAGTCTCACGCTGATGGCGACGGCGCTACTGGCGCTAGGCGGCGTGGAAGCCGCGAGCTTCGGCTTCACGACTGCGTCGGACAAGTACGTGATCACGACGGGCGCTGGTCTCGTCATCACCATGAAGAAGTCCACGTGCGATATCAACTCCATGGCCTACAACGGCAAGGAGCTGCAGTTCAAGTCCAAGGGGACGCAAATCAACTCGGGTCTCGGCACAGTGCAAACGAGCAAGATCGAGACGCTGAGCGACAGTAAGAAGACCATTCAAGTCACGTGCGTCGCGTCTGCCACGGGCATCACGCAGTACTACTTCTTCCGCCCCAACGAGAACGCCGTCTACATGGGTACGAACCACGCATCGGGTGCCTCTACTTCGCTGCCCGAGATGCGCTTCATCGTGCGAATGGACAAGTCTGTCATGAGCTCGGGTGTTGGTCCCGAGGTCGAAATGGTCTCGGGCGTCCACGCGATCGAGGCTGAGGATGTGTACGCCACCAGCAAGAACCAGACCATCTCCAAGTTCTACTCGGGTGTGCAGTTCATGGACGACAACGTCCATGGCGTGTCGAACTCGGCTGCGAGCGTGTACCTAGTCATGTCTGACCGCGCGTACGAGACCTCGTCGGGTGGCCCATTCTTCCGTGACATTAACAACAAGGTCGACGAGTCCAACGAGCTAACGTTCTACATGAACTCGGACCACACTCGTATCGAAGACTACCGCTACGGCTTCCACGGCCCGTACGCGATGGTGGTCGGAGCCTCGAGCACCAGTTCGAGCTCAGCCGCCTCGTCGGTCGACTTCAGCTTCTTCCAGTCCCTCACTCTCACGGGCTTTGTCCCGGACTCCAAGCGTGGATCGGTATCAGGCTCCATCACGGACTCCAAGAGCGTCATCGGCTCGAGCGACACGGTTGTCGTGACCTGGAGCAACTCTGCAGCGCAGTACTGGACCAAGCTGTCGGCTGGCGTCCGCACGTTCAACTCGCCGAAGATGAAGCCCGGCACCTACACGATGAAGGTGTTCAAGAAGCAGCTCGAGGTCGCTAGTGTGTCAAACGTCGTTGTGACGGCTGGTGCGACCACCAAGTCGAACGCGGCGGTGACGTACTCGCTTGTGAGCAGCCCAATCTGGCGCATCGGTACGTGGGACGGCACGCCTGACGGATTCCTGAACGCCGACAAGATCCACAAGATGCACCCGAGCGACTACCGCATGTCGGCCTGGAAACCCATCACGTTCAAGGCTGGCACGGACTCGGCCAGTTCGTTTCCGATGGCGCAGTTCCGCGGTGTCAACGACCCTATCACCATCACGTTCTCGCTTACAAGTGCCCAGGCGTCGACAGCCAAGACACTCAAGATCGGACTGACGCTCGCTCAAAGCAGTGCGCGTAACAGCATCACGGTTAACGGCAAGTACACGCCTGCAGTGCCAGCCTCTGTCGCGGTCAAGACTCGCGGTGTCACGCGCGGTGTCACCTTCGGCAACTACAAGCTGTACGAGTACTCTATTCCGGCGAGTGCCCTTGTCACGGGATCGAACTCGATCAAGCTTACGATTGCCAGCGGAGCCTCGGACCCTGCTGAGACGTTCCTACATGCGTCGGTCGTGTTCGATGCTCTTGAGCTCGTGTAGATGTGAACGTGAAGAGAAGATAGTTAATGTCAATGAGTGTGAACTTTGATACAACCTATTGTATAGCTTTGTAATCGGTGCGTACACGGATCCGCTCTCGGTCACGGCCGCGACGAAATGAGCAGCACAACAAGTGCCCTCAACTTAGAGACTGCTGTATCGATGCTGTTCGACAGGGAGCAAGTCGGCAATCGGGTACTCGATGTACTTGTGCACAATCGGTGCCAGCAGCTCAAGCTGCGCGTCTTCAACAAACATGGCGTCGTGGCCGTACTTGGAACTCAGTTCGACCAGGTTGGCGCTGCGACCGTATGACTGGAGAATGGCAACGAGGTTGCGCTGCTCTTCGACTGGCACCAAAAGATCTTGCTTGATGCCGATGATCAGCGACGGACATGTGATTCGCTTCGTGCCAGTAGCCAGGTTGGTGTACCCGCGACCGAGGTTCATCAGATCCAGCGCCTTTGAGAGCAGGAGGTAGCAGTTGGGGTCGAACGAACGCGCGAACTTCTCAGCCTCGTAGGACATGTAGTTCTCGACGTCAAATGTTGCCGAGTTGAAATTCTCTGCCCCTGTCGGGTTCCAGTCAAAGCTCTGGTCAAGATCCTCGCGAGAGCGGTAGCATGTCAAGCCAAGCTCGCGCGCGATTTTCATCCCGTTCAACACTGCTCCGGAAGGGTAATTTCCGTCATTGTACGCAGGGTCCGACAGGATTGCATGGCGCTGAACTCGGCGGAACGCCACCGAGCCTGGAGTGCTTTGGTGAGTGCAAGTGATGCCGATGAGCCGCTCCAACCGTTTTGGGAACTGCGCAGCAAACTCCAGTGCCTGATAAATGAAGACAAGACTTTAGATCGAAAGAGCAACGGGCAGTGGGATTATTTTGGTTACCTGCATGCCGCCCATGCTTCCGCCCACGACGGCGTGCACTCGATCAATGCCGACGTCATCCAAGACCTTGGCGTGGCAAGCAGCCTGTAGCCAAGCACATACATAATGAAAACCTGCAGGCTTTACAAAAGTAACCTCATCTTTAGTTCGTACCATGTCGGCGATGGTGATCTGGGGAAAGCTGGATCGGTAAGGTTCCCCTGGTGCCACGAATCCTCAGTCACCAACAAGTCCACGACCCATGATCGTCAAACCCCACCACACCTGTCCGAGGGTCGATCGAGAGTGGAGACGTCCCGCTAAACGGGCTGCCGAGCGCCGCGGGGCAAATCACGCGGAAGTACGACGTGTCGATGGCCTTGCCGGGTCCGATCATGTTCTCCCACCAGCCAGGACGCGGGTCGTCGCGGTTCGACGCCGCGTGGCTCGAGTGCGCGAAGGGCGGGAGCACGAGCACCGTGCGCTCCCCCGGGAGCGACGGGTCGCCCCACTGCTCCCAGTCGATGCGAACCTCCGGCAACGAGCCGCCCAGCGTCAGCGGGAGCTGCTCCTTGATCACGGACCTATACTTGTTGCGCGTGAGCGTCGGGTCGCCGCCGCCGCCGCCTCTCCGCGGCAGCAGCATGAACGTGCGCGCCTGGGCCAGCGCGGGCGCCAGCGAGCGCGCGGCCGAGCGCGCGGCCTGCCTGTTGACGCGGAGACGAGCGGTGAGCGCGGCGCGCCTTTCTGCGAGACGGAGGCGTCGAGCGCGCACCTGTGCAGCGTGGCGAGCATTGGGGCGTCGGGGGAGGCGCGAGGGAGGCTGGGATTTGAGCTGGAGCTTGCGGGGGGCGTCGCGAGTTGGCTTCTGGTGATGTGGCGCTCGTCACCGGCGGCGCGCGGCGCTGAACGCCCGCATCCCGCGCGCAGGTCAGGCGCCAGGCGCAAAGGCGTGCAATATGGCGTTTGGAGGTTGCACCGACGTATCGACACGCCCGGTCGTATTTAAAAGACTATGTCTCGTACACTCATCACCATTTTTCATATCATGTACCCACATGACGCTATTATATGTCGTTGCATTTTGCACGTCGCAGGGTCGTGCGACGAGAAAACTCGCCGCTTTCTTGTCGCGAAGCCCAGCGCCATATCGGTCAGCCTCCAGTTGAAGCTGCAAGAAAAGGCGACAGCAGTTATCGAAAAGCGCAAACACGCAGCAGCAGTAGAAGCCCCGTGCATGGCCAGCGCCGCGTTCGTCGCCGTCTACTGCCTCGTGGTGCTCGCCGCGCTGATCGGCGCGCTCGCCGGCTGCCGCGCGTGGCTGCAGTACCGCCGGACGCTTCAGGACGTGCTGCAGCGCCGCCACGACCGCGACTTGGAGACCGGCGCGCCGAATTCCCGCGTGTTCGCCGACGACTACTGGCAGGGCCCGCCGCCTCCGAGGATCGGCGATGTCCACGTGGTTGTATCGCCGAGCCTCAAGCTCGCCACGCCACTGCTGCCCTCCGCCACGCCGCTCGGACCAACCAGGACCGACCTGTAGCTCCTCTTGGTCGCAGCCTCGGTCTGCCCTCTCAGTAGTGTATTCAAGCAGCAGGATTGGCGTGGAGCGATGAGTTTGTGAGTGTATGAACGTCGTTGGAGCTGCATCAATGGGAGGGAGCAATGAAGCTTAGCTGTTCATGATCCGAGCTTCCGTTGACAGCCATGGTGGGGCGCACACCAGCGTGGTGTGAGCCTCGTGTACCACGGTCAGAACCTGAACCAGCGTTACCGTCACTCCTTCCGTGCATCATTTCATCCAATCGGCGGCTCGCGCGTCCGGAAATCCTCGCGGCGGCCCCCTGGTTCCCCCAGAAACGACCGAGAAAGGCCGGGGGGCGAGGCGCGCGCGCTGCTCGAGCATGGACAAGTTCGCGCTGGACAAGCTGCGCAATGCGGTGGACGACGCGTGCGTGCGGCTGAGGCTGTGGCTGCGGCGCGGGGGGAGGGACTGACGCTCGTGCGCGCAGCAAGAACGCCGTCATGGCCAAGATGGGCACGGACATCGAGCGCAAGATGGAGGAGGCGCTGTCCAACAAGAACTGGGGCGCCTCGAGCACGCTGCTGAACGAGATCGCGCAGCTCACCTACGACTAGTGAGTGCCGCGGGTGGAAGCTTGGGGGAGGAGGAGCGCTCACGATGGGACCATGTCGCCTGCAGCGAGTCGTACCAGGTGATCATGCGCAAGATCTGGGAGGCGACCGACGCCCACGCGCGCCAGTGGCGCTCGGTCTTCAAGGTGCGCCAGGGGCTGGCTGCTGCGTGGGGATGGACGAGTTTTGGAAGCTAATGAGCGGGTTGGAACGCCAGGCGCTCACGCTGCTGGACCACCTCGTCAAGAACGGCACGGAACGCGTCGTCGAGAACGCACGCGACCACATGTTCAAGCTGCGCCAGCTCTCGGACTTTTCGTACCATGATGGCTCGGCGGACAAGGGCGCCGGAGGTGGGCTCGCATTGTGACTTGGCCACGTGGGTTGGAGCGAGGTCACTAACGAAAATGATATGCCGGCTTGCAGTTCGCGAGAAGGCCAAGCAGATCGTGGACATGCTTAACAACAATGATATCATCCGCGAAGAGCGCGAGAAGGCCCGCCGTCTACGCGACAAGTACGTTGGCATCGGCAGCGGTGTCGGTGGTGGATACGCCGGTGGCGGCTACAGCGGAAGCAGCGCTTACAGTGGCGGAGGCGGCTACAGCGGCAGTGGGGGCTACAGCGGCGGGGGCGGCAGCGGCTACAGTGGAGGTGGCGGCTACAGCGGTGGAGGAGGTTACAGTGGCGGTGGTGGCAGCAGCTACAGTGGTGGTGGCGGCGGCGGCTACAGTGGCGGCGGCGGCTACAGCGGTGGCAGTGGACGGGATGAGAGCCGCGGATACTCGAGCCGATATGCGGAAGAAGAAGAGGACGACTACAGCAACAGCCGCAGCAACCGTCGCGACAAGAGCCGAGGTGCGTGACCCCTGTTTTTAATTTGGCGACGCCGAGTTCTCACTGTGAATCCATTGCATGTTGTTCATAGATGAGCCTAGTGACGAGTCTGCTTCGGAGGACGATGTACGCTGTGCTTGGTTCGCAATCTATAGTATTCTGCATCCTTATTGACGAAACGATTCTTTCTCATGCAGAGCCGCTCAAAGCGTCGCACCGCATCGTCCAAGCGTAGGGCAAAGAAGAAGGAGGTGAGAACAAAGCAGCATTGTCGAGGTGTACACTTCAAGTCTCTGACTATTCGTGATTTCGCTCGCTCTGCAGGAGGAAGCTGCTGCCGCGACGAAGGGTCCGTCTGCCGCGCCGTCACTCCTTGATACCGACTTCTTTGGCTCGACTGGAAGCACTCCTCCTGCTGGTGTGTTTGTTTGCTCACCGATATGTTACCCTTCGATCACAAAGTGCTAACTAAACATGTGCCCCCGCCAGCCCCCGCTCCGGCATTTGATCCGTTTGCGCCAGTTCCTGCTGCCCCTGCTGCTCCTCCTGCTGGTCAGGCAGCGTTTGCCGCTTTCGGTGCCCCGGCTGCCCCCGCTGCCGCACCCCAGCAGCAAGGATTTGGCGCTTTTGCGGGTGCCGCCCCTGCGCAGCCCCAGCCTGCGTTCGACCCGTTTGGCGCCGCCGCTGGTGGTGCCCCTGCGCAAGCTGGTGGCGCTCAGTTTGGCTCGTTTACTGGTGCACAGCCGCAACAGCAAAACTTCATGGGCGGGAATGCGTTTGGGCAGCAGCCAGGCGCGCCTGCACCGATGTTTAACCAGCAAGCGCAGAACCAGTTCGGGCAGTTCGGCATGCAGGCTCCCGCTCAGCAAGGTGGAATGGTCGGCATGCAGGGTGGCATGCAGGGTGGCATGCAAGGTGGCATGCAAGCCCGCACAATGTCCAATCCCGGCATTGCTCAACAGGGTGCCGGGCACCAGCGGACGAACAGCTCTTCAAGCCAGCAGTCCGAGCCCAAGCGGAACGATGCATGGGGTGCTGGCTCTGGTCTGTTCGACCTGAACAACCTGAGTTCTTCGTCATCAAGCGGCATGTCTGCAAGCGGAAGCCGCCCCGGACAGCCTGGCCCCAGCGGGAACCACAACAGCTTCAGCGGGCTCGATAATCTGGCGGGTCTTCCCAACAAGCCCGCTCCGATGGGAGGCGTGGGAATGATGAATCAGATGGGCGGCGGTATGAACTACGGCATGGGTGGTATGAATATGGGCCAGCCTGGTGGAATGGGCTACGGCCAAATGCAGATGGGTCAGATGCCCATGCAAGGTGGCATGCAGCCTCGTCCGATGATGGGCGGCATGGGTATGCAGCAGCCCGGCGCCATGGGCGGCATGATGAACCAGGGCGGCGGTTTTGGCATGCAGCAGCCCCCGCAACAGCAGCAGCAGCAGCAGCAGCAGCAACAACAGCAGCACAACCCATTTGCTGGGCTCGGCACTTTCTAGACGAGTAGTTGTGTTCGGTAGCTGCGCGCAAAGATGAGTGAGCACGAGTCGGCCAGCGGTAATGTCGAAATGAACCACCAGGGAGGCTGGGTCGTTATCCTCTAATCTACTTTTCGCGAGCCATTCTCTGTGGAAATTGCCATCACCCAGGGCAATCATTGTTTTAGCAAATGTTGAAATTCCTATCGACTACAACGTTCAAGGCACATCTTCAGACACACACGCCGATATCTATCACTCGCCACCGCTCCTGTCACTTCTCGGGCTCGTCCAGCGACGCTTCCGGGCTCTCGGGCGGCTCGGGGTCGGGCCACGCCTCTTCCATGTCTTCGTCCTTGTTGTTGCTGAGGTCTTTGCGGTGGAACAGCGCGCTGCTGCTGAACGACTTGAACAACCTCGCGCCACGCTCCTCGGCTTGGTCATGCGACAGCATATTAACCTGACTCGACGTCTTCTTGAGACTGCCGCCACCTTGCCGCCCCATGGCCGAGTCGCCAACGACCGTTGGCGCCGCAGTGTCTTCAACATGCACCGACTTGCGCTTCCTCATGCCCTCCGGCCTCTTGCTCAGCACACTGAAGGCCGACGTGACGCGAAGGTGGTTCGGGATCGACAGTCGCACGCGCGGCGAGGACGCCGACAGCTTCTGCGCCTGCGGTGGCGTCATAACCCCGCAGTGGACAGGCCCCACAACCTCCTCCGCCCTCGTGATCTCTACCTCGTCCACGCTCACGAACGTCGTGCCGAGCAGGGGCCCCGCGCGCGTCTTGAATCCAATCTGGCTGTCGTCCTCGTCCTCGTCCGAGCCGACGACGCTGGCGCTGCCGAGCCGCCTCCTGGCTGCCGCGACCTGGTTCTTGAGCCTCAGCTGCTTGCGCAGCACGTCTCTCGGCTGCGGCGAGGACGGCGGCGTGGACGGGCGCTCTCCGGCGTGCAGCCCGAAGACCGCGAACGGCGGCGGGCGGCGCCTCCTCCTGGCCGCGGCCTCGTCGAACGCGTCCACCTCGTCGTCGTCCTCCTCCTCGCGGGCGTCGACGGCCACTGCGATGCGCGTGAGCTTCTCGCGCAGCAGCAGCATGTCCTCCGGGTCGCTGACGAGCGAGTTGCGCCGCGCCGCCGCGCGGATGTTGACGTGGCAGGCCGTGGTGGGCATGGCGGCCTCACGCCTGCGCGGCGGTCCGGGCGCCAGCCTCGCGGCCGTTTCGAGGCTCCCGGGCGTCGTTTGGAGCGCGGAAACTCGCGCTGCGCGCGCGCGAAGCTCTGGGGCGGCCGCCGCGGGCGCTGCGAGTGGCGCGGGAGCCTGGCGATCGTCGTGGCGAGCCGTCGCGCCCGCCGGTCATGCCGTCGCTTCCGCGGCGAGCAGCTCGGTTTTTTTCCGCTGGAAGCGTTGAAGCCCCTGACTTGCCGTGAGTATGGAGACTGGGTTTTGGCCAATCAGAGAGGAGGTAGGGCTGCGGCTGAGAAAATTTTTTTGTTTGGGTATTTTTTTTCGGCTGGACGCGTTGACTTGACGATTGTAGGCAGAGAGATTCGGTTCGGAGATGGAGTGCGAGACACGGCATTCGATGAAATTGGAACGGGAAAGTTGCAGTTTACAGCCAATCAGGAAGAACGAAACGCCAAGTACGCCACACGACAAGATACGCAGCCTTTCGCCGGTCGGCTGAGATCGCGGCGAGAAAAGATCTACCGTAGCTGACGAACATGCAGAGCAACTCGAGAAAAGAGACAATGTGACGAAGGAGGGAGCCATGACAAGCTCCATCGACTCTTCTGCTTGGAGATGCGACCTTCTCAAGGCTTCACGAAGTCTTTTTTGCAAGTGGGTATTTTTGCTTGTTGATCGAAAGAAACAAATTTCCACGTTCACGCTATGATCTCAATGCAAAACACAAGTGCTGCTATTGCTGCTGCTTGGCTCGACGCAAAACCTCTTGGATCTCGGGCGGAGGCGTCAGCGGCTTCAGTGGAACGGGCTGGAATGAGGTGTCGAGGTCGGCGTCATCGTAGGATGACATGCTGTCTTCTTCACCATTGCTATCTGCTTCTTCGTGCACGTCTACGTGTTTCTCCTCGGTGCCTTGGGGACCTGATGGTAGAGCCCCACTAAAGCCAAACAGCCAACTCTATATGTCCAGGATTTGATACTTATGTCAGCAACGTGATGGAGAACGCATGTAAATATAAGCACTCTACCTTCCATGTCGAATTCAAAGACTGCGTCTGAGAGCTCGGCTGCGTTACTGGGGCCACAATCGCAGCCTCCTTCACTTTTTCTCCTGCTCCTGAGCTATCGAGCTAGTGTTTTTGTTAGCCTTCAGCAGCTAAGATATTGTACACGGAGAAACGCTTACCTCTGAAGTATCGTCCGACTCGTACTTTTCCAGAATTCGGATCGTCTGAATAATGGGGTGATCGGGACCCATGTCATCAAACTTGTGACGTAGTGGAGAGCGTGTCTTAAGATTTCTCAGTGCAGTGAGACCGAATGAATTTGTCAACGAAGTGTCGATGCCATACTCGAGCAAAATCGCCACACACTCAGCGCTCCCGTCCCAGGCTGCCACATGCAAAGCTGTCTCGCCATTCTTGTTTACAACGTTCAAGCTTGCTGCGCTTTGTAGCAGAAATTTGGTACACTCATAGTTTCCCTGGGTGCAAGAAGCTAGCAATGGCGTGTTGTCATCTTCGTCTCTTGCCTCCAAGTCGGCGGCAAACTCGCAAAGCATCATGACTGCATCAAGGTCGCCAAGCTCACAGCTATACCATAACAAGCAAGTCAGAACCGATAACCACATTTTCAACAGAGAAACAGACAAAAACGTACGCTAGATGCAGAGGTGTCCCTTTTTCCGCTGAATCACGTTGGTTGGGAGAGCAGCCCGACAGTAAGACTCTCTGAAGTGTGTGCAAGTCGCTTCTTCGAATTGAGTCAAAGAGTGACGCATTTGGATGCACACTACGAGAGATGATACTCGAAGGCACACCCGCGCTATCCATGTTCTCGTAAAATCGATTCCACACCGCTTGAATACGAGATGGTGAGCTTGGAGCAGTAAGAGGAAGAGGGATTGGAGGAGGAGAATTTGGAACTGGCGGAGTGACGTCAGAAGTATTGATTGGTGTCGCAATATCTCCACTTCGAACTTCACCCCACTTGACGTTGTGCTTAGAATTGCGTTTCCGAGTTGGTGGCGATAAAATAGATGTGTGGTGTTGGATCGAGTCGTTAGAGGCGTACGTTGGCTGATTGTTACCAGAAAGTTGGACTTGTTCCAAGCCAGGCAAACTCTCTCTCCTCGGGTAGGTTAACGATGAGCTCTCGTACTCGTAAGGAACAGACACTGGGCTATTGGTGCTTTCTTTAGTTGTGGCGGACATCTGGAGAGCTTGCAACGAAGCCATGAGAGATGCATTTTGATCGAGCGACTGCTGCAGTTTCTGGTACAGAACTTCTTCACTTTTTGCACGATCACCCCGTTCCTTCTTTAGTTTGGCATACGCGTCGCGCGCAACCGACTCTAGCATCGAACATCTCGTTGATGTTGCGAGTTGGAGAGTCTGAAGAGTTTGAAATTGAGCAGCTTGGTCCATTGCCTTCGCCTCTATCTCAATCCGCAACTGTTTCTCCTACACAGACATACAAATGATTAGGCAAGTATGCAACTAAATACAAGCAGTTCGGGTCACCTTCTGCACTTCTTCGTTTGCACTGCGCAAGCTTGCGGAAAGCGATGACATTTGAGCACTGTATTTCTTCTCATTGCGCTTCTTGTCCTGTTCCAACAAGTTCATACTGATAAAAATGGGCACGTTGACCAGAGAATCAACGATATCGACGTACCTTGAGCTGTTCTTCAAGGGCATTTATTGCCTGTTGAGTTTCGTCAACAAAGCTACGAAGCGCTTCAAGGACCTCATAGTCGCATCCCTCAGGCTTCGGGACAATAGTTGACAAGAGCTTATCGACGTCACTCACGTCTTCGCTCAGAGATTCAGCAGCGAGAGTTGATGTGCTAGGCGAGACAATGGTGAGCTCAGAAGACTGGGAAAATTCCATCTCTTGGAGTAGCTGCACGCACTCAACGCTATTTGCCAGAACACCAACAACTACCGGAGTCTGTCCGTGAGAGTTTTCCACGCGAACATTTGCACCACGCCCCAGGAGCGATCTAACAGCCTCCGGATTACTTAATTGTGCTGCAAAATGCAACGCAGTTTCACCATCACTGTTTTGCCAATTGATTAGCAAAATACCAGCTCGCTGCGCTGCATCTAGAACAGCTTCAAGGAGTTCATTGTTCCCCGAACAAACCGTTAAATGAACGACCGAATTTCCAAAGCTGTCTCTCGACAAGAGCGATCCTCCACATGCGAACAGCATTTTGAAAAGCTGAAGCTTGCCTAGTCTGGATGCCAGAAGGAGTGGAGTCATTACCTCAGTAGAAGTAGAGCGGTCGACTTCTGCCCCGTAAGCTATCAGCAGCTCAACAGCAAGCTCGTTTCCAGCCTGGACTGCACGATAAAGCAGTGTCGATCCATCTTCGTCTGTGATATTGGGATCTAAGCCTCCAAGAAGTGCATTCTCGAGATACTTCAATTGATCTGGAGAAGAAACGACAGTAAATACATCTGGCTCGCTTCGGTAGATCCCTTGAGGAAGCTGCCAGCGGCATTCGTGTGTGACTTGGTTGTAATAGTATATGTGACCAGACTCGCTTGTACACGAAATCCATTCAGACTGCGTTGTTGGTGCATTCGCAGAAGCAATCGTATCATTTGCAGAAATAACGACAGATGTCGGCGCTGATTCTAACCCATGGTGTTGAGCCTCAGCAGGTTGAGGCATATTCAATTCGGCCTTACCACCAAGACTTGCTTCAGCTTTATCCGATACTTCAGTATTGCGTTCGGTAGACTGCATCTCGAGATCTTCTGCGCTTGATTTACAACTGGAAGATTCTTGGTGGATATAATTGACGTTAGGCGTTGATGGCAATGTTGATGCAGCCTCCTCCGAATCCAATTTGCTCTCCCCCGATGGTGACAACATGCCGCTTTCGATGTCGTCTCCGACATCGCTAAAATCCTGTACCATTATTGGGGCGGTTGGAGAAGCTTCATTTTCGTGATTGGTGCCTGCTGCTTGCAGCTCAGTTCGCTTTGCCTCGTCATTGAGTTCTTCTTCATTTTCAGCTTGGTCAACTCTCCGTGCAGATAGCTTCGGGACTTTTGGGTGGGTAGATGCTCGACTCCTAGCACTGCGTCGGGAGCTGGCCCACTCACTCGTCCCCTCATGCCCATTCTTCTCCTCCCCACTCTCTTCTTTCGCCTCATCGGAGACCGCATCCTGCAGTCGTTCGTCCGCAACTCGGTAAACGTCAAGCATCGGTGCAGGCGGCGGGAGTGGCGTCCCCATCACAATCTCAACACCTCCATCTCCGTCCTCCTCCTCCTCCATCGTCTCCACCTTCCTCTCCTCTCTTCCCTGCTTCTCCTCCATTCTTTCTTGACAAGTGTTGAAACCTCCGCCGCTTCACCGCCACCAATGCCAACAACTTCAACTTCAGGGTACGCGCAGGGTACGCTCGGTTACGCACTCCTCGCCGCCATCACCACGCCAACATGCAGCTCCGCTTCCTGACGTTCAACGTCTTCTTCGAGCCCGTGGGCCGCGAGCCCCGCATGCGCGCGCTCGGCCGCATGATCGAGCGCATGCGGCCGGCCGTCGTGGGCTTCCAGGAAGTCACTCGCGAGGTGCTGGCGCTGCTCCAAGCCCAAGTGAGACCGCGCCGCGCGAGCGGCTCCGAGCGCATGGCCGACTGACGTGGCGCTCTGTGTCTTCCGCCAGAGCTGGGCCAAGTACTACGACTGCAGCGCCGACACGGCCCGACCGTTCTCCGAGGCCTACTTCGTGGTGCTCTTCAGCGCGCTGCCCGTGCGAGGGCTGGAGACGCACCCGTTCGCCAACACGGGCATGGGCAGGGAGCTGCTCGTGATGAAGGTCGAGCCGGCGCCAGGGTGGTCGCTGTTCGTGGGCACGGCGCACCTCGAGAGCCTGCCGCAGTTTGCGCAGACTAGGGTCTCACAGCTCAAGGAGAGCCTCACGACGCTGCGGGACCGAGTCAACAACTCGGAGGAAAGGGACGGCAAGTGCCTTGGCGCCGTCTTCATGGGCGACACCAACCTCATGAGGGCGGACATGGGACTGCTGGACGACAGACTGGCAGCAGTTGCAGACCTGGAGGTTGAACCGGCCAAGACCGGCAGGTCCAAGTGCCGAGAGTGCCAGCTGACCATTGAGCAGGGAACTGTCCGAGTCGGCAAGATGGCCAAGGAGCGCCTGCCGAACGGCAAATCGCGCGACATCCGCCACTGGTTCCACGAAGGATGCTTTATGGCTTCGGCAAACGATATCGAGAAGCAATTCGTACGCGATAGGTCACCAGCAGAGCGCTCTGGTGAAGACGCGGGGGAGGTCGGGAGGTCGAGCACACGCCCATCTATTGACTTTGTACGCTGCTCTCTAAATGCCGACGATCACCTGACCTTGACTCATATTTCGTTACGATTGTTGTACTTCAGGCTACTGCCGGTCTTCCTGGAGGGTGGACTGACCTGTGGCTCTCTGTTCCGGGAAATACCGAGGACAATGGCCTCACCTACGATGGCAAGACGAACGGGTTGATCACGAACCGCTCCTTCCAGAGCCGACTAGACCGAATGTACTATTATCCGGGCACAACTTCCCTCCGTGAAAAGTTCTCGTCGTCTCCGTCCAGTATCCTTGAGAACATCCAGATCGTCGGTAAGACCAAGATCTCTAACGGACTGTGGCCATCTGACCACTATGGACTTCTGAGCGTGTTTAATTTCGCGGACTGCGATGACAAGGACACTCCAGGGTCGAAGCGTCCTGCACCGTCCACAAGTGAAGGTGGTGGCCGTCGTTTGGGAACATGCGACGCCCCGATATCAATTGAGTAGATTGCACAGCCTAAATCACCTCGATTTACTGTTCTGCTTAAGTCAATAAATTCCTTGACGCGAGGAAAGCAAGTCATCCACATTCCCACTATTGTTCCCACCAGCGCGCATGCCGCTCTTGCGACGCATCTTCATGAGGCCTACCGTTCCTCCACCGACAAGAGAGTCCGAGTCACCATCGCCGAACGAAAGCATCCCTTTTTTGGAGGATGAAGACGTGGCACTTTGATCCAGCCAAATCGGCACTTTTTGAACTTGTTGCTGTTGCTGCTGATTGTGATGGCCGCCATCATGGTCCCCTTTGTCGCGAGACGCAGTGACGACATAATTGTCGTTCTTGGATACAAATATGTCATCGTCGTCCTGATCTTGGTAATTTGCTCCACTCGATCGCCGGCTGTTGCCTGGTGCTGACTGTGGTGGCGGAAAAACGTCAGCCATGAGCTCTTTTTCTTCAACTGGGACTGATCGAGGAGGACGAAGTGCAGCAATTCGTCGCACATGAGAAGCTCGACTACCGCGAACAACATTGGACCCTTCGTTACCATCTGATATCGTGCTTACTCCTCCGAAGTCTTCAGCAAGTAATAGCTGTATGCGCTTTTGTAAAGCAGGTGAGCACCCAGTTTGAACGAATTTGACAACGTAGGCTTCGCGAGATGTTTTGAGCTGCTGCATTATTTTGTGTGCAGCCATTCTGACTGTCGGGCTAGGATGCGCGACGGCGGACCCAAGAAATGGGATTAAATTTTCAACACTCAATGAGTCTGTAGACTGCTTTGAGCTGGGGTTCGTGATGCTTCCAGACCGCCGCCGGCCGAGATCAGCAGTTGCAATGGCATCTTCTAGACGAAATGCTTCAAGTAGGTACTCATGGAGCAGCTCCAATCGCAGCATAAATTGCCATCGCAATTTTGCAATCTCGATTTTTCGCTCCGGGGTGGTGGCAGGCGCACCCAAAGTGTCTTTTTGTTCAGGAGCGCTAAGCAAAGCATTACACACAGCGTTCTTTCCTACAGCGTGCCGCGATGCGATTAGCTGCAACAGCGATTTGACTTGTGATCGTACACGGACGCTTTCACTTGCAGATTGCTGGACAATGCTGCGAACAGTGGAGCCGAGGACCAGGTGAACGCCCCATTCTCCCCACGGAATTGCGTACTCGGCTATAACTGCGCCGTTCCCAGGAGGATCAACAAGTAAACGAACAATTTCAAATGCTGCAAGGCACACTGATGGTGCTGCATCCGCCATCAGCTGTTTGGCTAATAAGCAGCAAATTTCCCAGGCACCCTTGAGGCTCGGCTTCTGCGGCGACGAAATAAACAGTGCAACCAGTTTGTCGGTACCATCACACCGCTGGGCACTTGAAGACGATATGAGTAGCTCAGTAATCTCGCTTGAGCACACTGCTGCAAGCTTGTGAGTGTCGATCGTCACAGTCTGTCTTCGCGCGCTGTCGACTTCTGGTCGTGTCGAACTACTTCCGTCACCTTCACATCCGGAATCCCCACCTGAAGGAAGCGTTTTCTTGATTTGCACAACAGTCCGGGAAATCGCATCTCGAATGGCAGGTTTAGCTTGAGCCAGCAACCCGTTTAGGTCGACTTGGCCATATGTATTGTCTGACCCGCCACTCGTCACTTCAAATATGGCGGCATACGTCGCCACTGCCGCGTTGCGGACATCCACGTGTTTATTATCAAGAGCTGGGCCAACAATTCCAAGAATGAGGTTCATGTCTGGTCGAGTCTGAGATGATACCGCGTGCGCTTCCTTGACAAGCGTGGTAAGCAGCTTCAATAATTCCCCGTTCATGAGAGCAGAAGATGCAACAGAAGGAGAAGACAGAATCAGCTGCTGATACTTCTCAGACAGCATCTTACACATGCGCACGTAGCCGATGTGGCTGAGCGATGCCATCGAGCGCAGCAGCGTGAAACAGTCTTGGCGAATTCGCTGCTTGGTATCACCAAGTTTCTGCAACACCAATCCAACAACATTCTCCAAAATTTCATCGACAAACTCGTGACTAGAAGAAATGAGCGGCAAGAAATCAGTTGCGATAATCTGAAAAAGGCGCAATGAGCACTGAAAGACGCGGGCCACCGTGTCATTCAGGCCCAACTCGAGCACATGTGCCAGATTGCGAAGTGTTTCCAAGGTCTTCGGAAGAGCTTGATCAGCTGGAATTTTGCCATTAGCGCAGCAGACCACTTGACGTTCTATTTCCCTCACAGCAGCTTCGCGCTGGGCCCAAGCCTTATCAAGCAAACATCGAACAATCTCTTCGCCGAATCCCTGGATAATGGTTGCAAACACCTCTTTTTGCTCGCTGGTGAGCGCAGTTCCGTATGGAAGAGGAGCAGCAGCTGAGGCGGACTGGCTACCGCTACCACCGCTCATTGATGCATTAGAACCTGAGGAGAGGGAAGTATTTGCAAGAGCTGGGCGATGCTTTGTTGATGAGCCTGATGCAGTCGGAGGTCGGACACCCCCTGAGGTTCCTGGACGAGCGCTTGGATCGGTAGAAACTTCGAAATCATCGACTTCTTCCATCAGCATATCAGCTTCTAAAGCCCCCTTTTCAACCAAACGTGAGATAAGCTTCTGACGCGCTGACCGAGCCAGCGCATCCAGAAAAGGCATCGCAGCGGTCCTTGCTGCTTGGAGAGAGTCAGCAATGATCTGCAGCGCAACTTGACGAACGTTTTGATCGCGATGCTCACATGCTTGTATGGCCGGTTGAAGGACATTCTTGATAGGGAGAGAATGCTGCTGCTCCCCGTCTAGTGAATTTTCCTTAACTCCAAACTCCAAAAGAAGTTTTGATATGAGCGCCAGTTTGTTGGCTACGTACGTAGCAGACAGTGCTTGTGGAGATGCATTGCGATCACAAGCAATCATTTCTTCGAGCAACATTTCGGGACCGATTGATGCATATTGTCGAGACAACAGCAACAGAGCATCTTCTGTTGTCACATGTAGACGACTCTTAGAATCGCCAAGTTTCGCAAGTAGTCTCGGTATAAGTGGTCGGATAAAATCATGAACTGTTGATACGTCGGATCCACGATCAAAAGCGTTGTTGAAACTGATAGCAACTTCCATCAGTAGAGATACACCAGCCTCAAAAACTGAGTTGACACGATCCTGTAGAGCTTGCATCAGCACTGCTTGCACCGCATGGATCAACGTGCGTGAATCAGCTCCAGACTTTTTCTCGAATGAGAGCAGGCGTGACTCTATCAAGTACTGCACATAGCTAAGACCTTCAACTCGAGGTGCCCAAGCATTCGAAAGCAGACAACGAGTAGCCTTTTCACCAAAACAGCCAACTATATCTGCTACCTCGTCACGTTGGCTCTCAGCAATAGGCTCGGCGTACGGAAGTTCCTCCTCCTTTTGGATGCTTTTCGATCGAGGAGACAGCGCGGCGGCTGGGTCAACAAATCCACTGGTCTTACTCCCTGATGGGTTTGAAAGGCTTTTGAGAGACAGCATTGGCTGCTCAGCTGCCGAACCCTCTGTTTGGGAACAAGTCAATCTCTTGCTTTGCTGGAGAGCGCTGCGCAGTCCTGTGTTGATCTTTGCCTGAATAGATGGCTTTAGAGTTTGGTTCTGTTGTTTGAAGATCGATTCAGTCCAATTCTTCATCTGTTCATACATTTGATCTGCTGTTCCAGCCATTTCTGTAATAGCATACAGTGAGGCACGATGAGAAGGTATAGCAAAACCAATCTTTGGACACAAATTAAAACGCAATTCGTACCTGATTGCTCGCATCGAATGAGAACACTCTGGACAAGTAGATCAATAGCAGCAGTTCGAACATGAACACTCGAGTTTTCTAGTCCTTGTAGACTGACTTTGACTGCTCCCGCAAAATTTAGCCCGCTTGATGCATCTTCAAGACGATATTGACTCGCGATTGCGTTCAGAACTTTGATAGCGACCAATTGGTGGCGCCATGATGCGCCTCCATTCGAAAGTGATGCACCCTGTCCATCACTTCCAGAAGTCTTCAATGGTGATGCACCAGTCGTTGCATCCGACACAGCACTGGCGAACATCTGGGATATTTGAAAGGTAATATAGCGTGTCAAGTCAGCGCTCTTGCAAATTAGAAACAGCAACGATGCTACAGCTTCGCTCGCGTCCTTCTCATTTGAGCCTGCACCACGGCTCATGAGACTAGCTGCAATTCGCTGAATGCATGGTCTATCGGTGTGGAACTGAGCATTGTGGAAACTCTTGTCGCCCATTGCAGCAGCAAATGCAGACTTTAGAAGAGTGGTACAGCATATAGATACAACTTGTGACACTGCATCGTGTAGCGCTCGCTCTATCATAACGCACGCAGCATCAAAGAACTTGATTGGATTTTTGATAGTCTGTGCACTCTGAAAGCATAAGTTGGCCTCACTGATTGCATGCGTACGTTGTTTCCAGCTAGAGCTTCGAAATGCCCTGACAACATCAGCACCAAACGCATTTTTCATAATGGCAAGTTGTTCGTAATCATCAGTCGTGAACGAGTCATCGTTGTCGTCGTCGACATCTGCAGTGCCACCCTCGTCAAGCTCTGCATCCTCATCATCTGCACTCTGATGGTCTGGGTATTGAGACGGCAATAACAACGGGAGAATAGACGAAGGCGCTACATCAACTGGAGTTTTACCCTGATCATCACAAGCGTGAACGTCGGCACCTGCTTCCACGAGTATCTTGACAATTGCCGGGTGGTTCTCAGCGCTAGCAAAGTGCAAGGCTGTTTTGCCATTGCGGCGCGTACCTGACAGCTCGGCATTGCACTCGATAAGGAAATTTGCAACTCCTTCGTGACCCTTGAAGCACGCGATCTGGAGTGCTGTGAAGATACCTTGATCACCATCTCGAGGCACAATATCCGACCTCTCGCTGTAGTCTGTGTCGATGTCAGCACCATTTGAGATAAGCCACTTAACGAGCGGTAAACTGCCACTACTAGCAGCGTAGAATAGCGGTGTGTGGCCGAACGCATTGATCTCGTTCAGGAAAGCGTCCGCCATGCCATCGCACATGAGCAGAAATTTGCAAGCGTCCAAGTTTCCATTGTCACAAGCGTAGTGCAGCAGCGAGTTTTTCGTCTTAGGCTCAACAAGTACTCGTACACCGCCACCGTTGCTCTCTGCCTCTAAAGCTCGCTGCAGATACTCTCCAACAACAGCGAAGTCATTCTGCTGAGCTGCTTGGAACAACTCCTTCAAGCTCAGTACCGCTGTCTCCGCCATGGAGATGATACCAGCTTCAGCACCTGGAAATCCAGCGGCGTGAGGGAAATTGGGACTTGGTGGCAACGGTCGCGAACCCCCACGGCTCAAGTGGGCGACTCATCGACCGATGAGGCGCCCGCCCGTTTGTGAGATCCTCGAGAAACGCAGGATAAAAATACAGGTTGCTTCATTGGTTCGGGCTTCATTATTTGCTTGAAAGTGTCTGAGTCACGCCTGCAAATGAGATGTACTCGGCGACTTGTGTCATGTCTGGCCGTGACTTTGGCTCTCGCTGAAGTAACATGCGGAGTAGAGATCGAACTGGTGATCCCGTTGAAAGTGGTAGCATGAGCAGCAAGTCCTGAATGCTGCAAGAAGAAAATATGATGGGCGAATGGTGCTGTTGGTTGACTGTAGCGAGCTGTGAGTGCTGCCACGATAGAAGTGAGTCAAACATGGCACACCCAAGCATCCAGACATCCGATTTTGCGGTGATAGGCTTGTGATCAAGAGCCTCAGGAGGAGCGTAGTTTAGGTACAGTCGGTCGAGGATATCCCCTTCAGCCAAACCCGCAGCATCATAACCAGTAGTCCAAGCCAAAAGTCCTGCGATCTTGATACTGGGTTTCAATAGAAAACCTCTGGGGTCTTCACTCTCTGCATTCGTGCATATGTAAATGTGTTTCGCCTGAATGTTGAGGTGGAGAACACCGAGGCTATGCATGACAGACATCCCAATTGCGACATCTCGGAATACTCTAAGCACATGCTGCTCAATCTGTGTGTATCCATAGAGGTTAGAATTGAGACAATAGCGATAAAAATCAAGCCATGACCCTCGAGGGAATGATTCAACGGCAACGAACTGAACTAGCCAAGACTCGAGGAGCATCCCTGACTCGGAGAAATTTTGGTAGGTACGAATGTCAACGAGCTGCATCGTTGCAATAAATGGACTGTTTAGGTGTTTCTGTAACATCTTTAATTGTTCAAATGAGTGCTTGGCCTCAGAGTCATTTCGATGCGGCACCGTGTACAAAATGACTCGCTTGTCGTGTGGAGATACACCACCGAGAGGGGAGGAGCTGTCCATCATTAACAGAGTGAGTCTCTGGCTGGACGGCATCGACAAACAACGCTCAAACGCTAAATTTGATAGCAGAGGCGGAAGACTAACACAGCGCTCGAGTATTCGAGTGAGTTCATCCTGAGCTGATTCTTGAAATCGAAGCAATGGACGCTCTGCGCGGCGCTGGAACCGCTCAATCTCAATGCGCATAGTTCTCTCCTCCTCAAAGAGTGCTCGCCGGGCAAACTCTTGCGTTTGGAGCTCGAGCTCAATGATTTGGAGCGGGCTTTTCCCAGTTAAAGGGTCAATGTCATGGAACTTCGATTTCTTGGTCACCTTGCGATGACGACGGCGCTGAGCTCGGGTATGGAGCGATCTTTTCGAGGTAGGAGAATAGGGTGGATCAGACTCCATCGACTCAATAACAAGAACGACTGCTTGTAGTGTTTCGAGTACCACGATGATTTTGTCGTCATCTGTTGTCGAAAGCATTTGAGTAATGAAGTCCACGGTATGAACCCTCGTGTCTGGAACAAAGGTCTCTATCCCGTCAGTTGCAGCGTCTTTCGGACCACCTGAATCGCCACCAAGAAGGCGAATTTCTGCTTCTTTCAGGCGAATTGCGCAAACAGTTAACCAGGAATCGCGAAAAGATTGTTCGGCGTCATCTGTAGATTTGAGAGCTAAATCCCACTTCCTTCTTCTGCATAAACAACAATATATTGAGCCACGTTCAATATAGCGGTGGTGATGATTCTTTTCCCACTCTTCTTTTGGCTCGATAAGACTAGCATCTAGTCTCCACAGCTCTTCTTCTGACTCGGTAGGCGCCATTGATCGCAATAAAGCAACTTTTTCTTGTAGCTGAGCAAGCTCATGCTCCGCTTTCTTTTTCGACACCAATCCCATTCGTGCTCGGGCGACTCCAGTTCCGGGCCGTTGAGCAGCTGCCTCAAATGCGACATCAATTTCGTTTTCTGCATCTTCCACGGCCCGCTTGATGGCTGAAAAGTAATTCCATACATCCTCGATGACCCCAATTAACTCTCGGAACTCATTTAATGAGATATCACAGTCATTTTGCTTCCGCGATGCAAAACTAACAATGAATTGCTGCAGCCGCGCGGAAGTTAAGAGAACTGATAGTCCTTGCACACTGGGGGCAAGCTGCTGGATATGAGCTCTAAAACATGCGCACACATGCATCAGTAAGCTGCACACTCAACAAATTGACAACATTGGGCAACGAACTCGTTGGTAAATACTCCCGTGAGTACGTTCAGAAGTCGGATCCTACCAGTCTTGCTACCGTCCAACAACTCAAATATGCGCTTGACCGCAACAAGGCGTTCCTGTTGTTCTTCTCGCTGCAAGGCCTCCAGCTTCTCAGCAATTACAGGCTCCAGCGTCGTCGTAGCCATGATCGACTGCGCGCTCTGGCTAGACAACAGCAAGATTTTCTGCTGTAGTAGGTCCGGGGTGCACCGGATGTCTCCCAGGAGATATTTTGTCAGCTCCGATCGCAACTGGAGTAGTAACCTTAGCTGTTCTTTCAACGTTCGAACGTGGACGCGGTGCTGCTGCCGCAACTTCCGGTTGGCACGTCGCTCCCGAAGTCGTTCAGCCTCGACTTGGCTTTGCCACTGCACTGAGTCTTCCAAGGTGAACAGGCTGCCAACCCGCCTCGGCATTTTATCTTCGTCCACAATTTTGCCAGGCGAAAGTGCAGCGCTGTCACCTACTGGAGGGAGGATCAGGTTCATGTATCGCTCAGTAGCAATGCCTATCTCTCGCTGGGCTCGCCGCTGGCTTTTAGCGTCGTTCTTCTGGCGTCGTATCGCCGCTGCCGGCGATATGAACACCTTCTTTCCTTGCTTCTTGTGCTTCGTCGGTGAGTCATTCACTGCTTGCACCAGACCAGCTACCGTATCAACGACGCCAGTTGCCACTTCAATAGGGCTCAGCTCCTTGTCGAGCTCAGTGATCAGCGGGGTCTCAATCTCTGGAAGTATATCGTCTTCGGCTTCCTCTGGTGGCAGCTCCCAGACCGACTCGCCTGTCATGTGGTTGTAGAAATACAGGTTGCCTCCATCGTCCATGAACGGCTCCCACCTGCTCGCCATGGTCTCTTGAGTCGCGGCAAACACCAATTGCCATGTTGAAGCGCCTGAAAATAGCGAGCTCACCATATCCGACAGTACAAAAAGCGCCACGTCACCACGACGCCATAGACCGACGACTTGGTGCGCCTACCATGAGCCAGGAGGCCTCGCCCGCGGCCACGCTGCTCTCTCTGCTGCTCGTCGGTGCGCTCTGGGGCTGCACCAACCCGCTCATCAAGCGCGGTGCGTCTTGGTGCTGCTCTCCGTTTGGACTGGTCAAAGTGGGAATGACCGGGCAACTGGCGAGCAGGGAGCTCGCAGGAGCGCATGTACTCGCGCCGAGACAACTCGGCGGGCGAGTGGGGGCGGCAGGCGCTGCACCTGGTCAAGAACTGGCGGGTGAGCTCTCTGCTGTCGGCCGCAGGACCCGCGCGGGTGCTGACGCGAGGTGGTAATCGCTGCAGTTGGTGCTGCCGTTCGCGCTCAACCAGAGCGGCTCGGCCGTCTACGTCTGGCTGTTGGGCGCCACCGGTGCGTCCGCCTCGATCCTCTGGGCCCGCGCGCCGCTGACTGACCCGCTGTGCGCGTAGAGATCTCCAACGCCGTGCCCATCTGCAACTCGCTCACCTTTGTGTTCACGGCCGCCACGAGCCGCCTGCTGGGCGAGAAGCCCCAGCGCCCCGCGTGTACGTTGCCTGCCTGCTGCTCGTCGCTTGCGAGAGCTCGCTGACCTCGCTGGGCTCACTCGCATGCGCAGGGACCTACGCGGGCATGGCGCTCATCCTGCTCGGCGTCGCCATTTGCTTCCAGAGCAAGAACGAGTCGCATTAGATGTGGCAATCAATGTGTTCAAAGAGGTGTTTTACACTTGATTTTCGATTTTGGATATATGAGTGTAAGAAGGGTATCGTTTCATAGAGACATTTCGCGCTTTGCTGCTGCCGCCACTTCCAGCAAAGCCAAGAGCCGCGAGCATGAGCTCGCCGTCGGACGCCGAGGACGAGGACTACGTGCCTGAAGGTGAGCGCTCTCCGCTTCTGCTGGCTGCTGCTCCGACTGCTCCAGTCGCCTGGGCCGCCGGCGTCGCTAACTCGCTGCTGCGCTAGGCGTCGACGCTCAGGACGATGAGGACCAGTCGCTGGTCGCAGACGCTCGAGGTGACGCCGACAGCGGCTCCACGTCGACGAAGGCGCACGTCTCCAAGCTCTGGGAGGAGCTGAACGCGCCCACGAGCGTGTCCAAGGCGGCCGAGGACCGGACGGCCAGGCTGTTGAGCGGACTCACGAACGGCAAGGCGCCAAAGCCCAAGAAGCGCAAGCTGCGCGAGTTCAAGATGACGGTGCTGAGCCTCGACACCAAGCGATCGCGGACGGACCTGGCGACCGCGAGCGAGAACAAGCAGGTCGATGAGGTCGTCAAGTTCGCGGGCGTCGAGTACAGCGTCAAGCGGAAGGTGGCGGCTGGAGGAAGCAACTCGGGGATTGACAAGGTGCTGGCGTCGATGGATGCCCCCAAGAAGGTGTCGACGATCGAGAAGACGTCCATCGACTGGGACAAGTTCAAGGAGAAGGAGGGCATCGAGGACGAGCTCGCGCAGTACACCAAGGACGGGTGCGTGCACCTCGCGTTGATGTGGCTGCTCGTCGTGACAGCGTCTCACCGTGACTTGAACAGATACATCGAGAAGCAGGAGTTCTTGCAGCGACTGGATCTCAAGCGCTTCGAGATCGAAAAGGCGGAGAGAGACAAGCAGCGCAAACAGCAGCAACAGCAGCAATAGAATATCAGCCTGTGTGGGTAATACAATACCTTCTCGACGCAAGATTAGAGTTGAAATCGGCTAGCTCCAATGAGGCAAACCATGATTGAGCAGGCAGCACGACGGACTCGCGACTAATCTACTTCCATCGGGATGACATCGGGTGCCGCGTTCTCTTCCGCAGCAGCTTCTCTACTGGCACTCTCGCCATCAGCCGTGTCATCGTTTCCACGCTGATCCTGTTGGCACAGAGCAGCTCGTGTTATTCTCAAAAAATCTCAAAACAGAAAGTCAAGGCATGGGATGGACCTTGTCGTCTCCGTAGAACTCAGCTTCGTGGTGCCGCTTTCCATCGTTGTCAGTACGCGAGTCTGGGTCAGCAGCGTCTTCATCTTCCTCGCGCAGCATGTGCGTCGGAGGAGCTTGACTCATCTGGACGCTCGGTGCTCCAGTCAGCGCGCGCAGGTTTTCCATAATCTTGATCCTGCACAAAGTTGTGAATGCTTGTCAACAACCGACATCTATACCTAATGACAGCGATACTGAAATGCGCAATCGACGTACTTGCAGTCCTCGAGGTATTCCTTCGAGTTGGCATTTTCAAGCTCGGGGTCCGGCTCTAGGTGCAGCTTGAAGGAAGGAGCGTAGAACTCAAAGTAGTCATTGTACGGGATGTTGTTGGACACCGTTTCGTCGAGCAGAATCGACGTCTCGTAGGCCCAGGCACGCGACACATTGCGGATGGTGTATCCGCCACCACCGAGCACCAGCATGGGGAGCCCAAAGCTCTTCACAAATCGAACACACTCGCCGTGACCCTTGGTTGTGACATTGAAGCTTCCAAGACGATCACCTGTGAGCGAGTCAGCACCACACTGCAGCACAACCGCCGACGGCTGGAATGTCTCCATGACTTTCTCGATAACGGGCTTGAACACGCTTTCGTAGCTCTCATCTGTCATACCGCTCAGCAGCGGGAAGTTCACTGCATAGTACTTGCCATTCTTCGCACCAACGTCCTTGATATCGCCTGTGCCCGGGAAAAAGTCGCCGTACTTGTGGAACGACACTGTCATCACACGATCTGTCACGTAGAAGGCTTCTTCGACGCCATCGCCGTGGTGCACGTCAATGTCAATATATAAAACTCGCGGGTGATACCTACAGCAGCAGAACTTTCGTTAACACCGCGTTTTCCGACGGGTAGGTATTTGCACGTACTTGAGCAGCTCCAAGATACCAAGAACAATGTCGTTGACGTAGCAGAAACCTGAGCCTTCCGATTTCTTGGCGTGGTGAAGTCCACCTGCCCAGTTGATGGCAATGTCGCACAAGCCGTGGTTGAGGCGGCTGACGGCATCTGCGAAGCACAAAGTCCGTGCATTATCAGCATGAGTTCTGTTGTCGATTGGATGAGTGAATGAACAGTCCGCGCTTGCATACCCAGTGTGCCTCCCGAGTAGATCTGGCAAAAGTCGAACAGCCCGTCGAAGATCGGGCAATCGGTCAGCTCGCCGAGGTTGACTACAGAATACACCCACCGGCGAGCATCAGCACTTCTTGCAAGCTCACTCACTATTCAAAACACTGGTATTTGACGCACACTTTTGAAGCTCTGAAGAATAATCCTTCTGGTTGGTCGGGTTCACGCGCTGCAGAAAGTCAATGTACTCGGCGGCGTGGAACACCTTGATCTCGCCCGGCGATGCCCAGTGTGGCTCCTACACAACACCATATACAGTCATGAGCGTCGGCATGAGAGGGGGAGCGAAAAGCAACGCCTGCAGGTCCCGCTGAAAACGTACAAAAATGTCCATTTTGCGGTAGAGATCGTAGTTGACCACGAGGTGGTGTGCAAGCTTCATGCGGTGCGGCTTCATCGGGTGGCCTGGGCCATAGTAGAAGTGCCCTTCCTCCGCTATGTACGCGCATACGATCCGCGTTAGCGTCCGCTGCTGCTGATCACCCCTCGAACTCGCGTGACCCCTCGCCCTTTGTGTCAAAAGGTTCGCAGGAAATGGTCCATAATGGAGGCTACAGGAAGCTCCAGAGATCGAGAGAGGGATCGCCCGACAGAAGAGATACAGAAGGTACGTACGATGGTAGAAGTACGACACGCGCTTCTTCGTGGCACTCGCCATGGCCACAGGAAGGGAGCGCTTGGGCCGGCCGGTCGACTTGCCAGGACAAAATGGACTGGCGGGAAGTCTAACTCTTTCCCTGCAAAAACGAATATATGCTAACGTAGCAAATCGGTTCTATGCATAGTTGACCGGGTTGAGCATGACTTGCTACTCGTCGATGTCCATGGGGATCACATCGGCTGCATCTACAGACTGGCGGAACTGATTCTCCTTCCATGAGGCATCGTCATCCTCATTGCCTCGTTGGTCCTGGAAAGAGAATGGGGGACGAGTAAGTATCTATCCGGGTCATCAGCGAAGAAGATTTCGCAATGGAAACTTTACCTTGTCGTCATGGAAGAACTCCGCGTCGTGCTGGCGTTTACCGTCGCTGTCTTTTCGCGAGTCTGGGTCAACCGAATCTTCATCTTCCTCCCGAAGCATATGGGCTGGTGGTGGAAGATTCATTTGCACACTTGGAGCGCCAGTCAGAGAGCGCAGATTCTCGAATATCTTGATTCTGGTACGATTCTCGTTAGGACAGAAAACACATGCAAGAAAAAGCCAACACGAATTGACGTACTTGTGCTTCTCTAGGTACTCCTTCGAGTTGTCGTTCTTCAGGTCAGGATCCGGTTCGAGATGGAGCTTGAACGTCGGAGCGTAGAACTCAAAGTAGTCGTTGTACGGAATGTTGTTGGACACTTCCTGGTCGATGAGAATCGATGTCTCATATGCCCATGCGCGAGAAACATTACGCATACGGTATCCACCACCTCCAACCACAAGCATCGGTAGACCAAAGCTCTTGACAAAGCGAACGCATTCACCATGTCCTGGTAGAACAAGTTCAAATTAGGAATAAGCTCGTCCAAAAGCCATAGCATGCTTGCACCAACCGTATGTAGTAACGTTGAAACAACCAAGCCGATCGCCAGTCAGCGAGTCAGCTCCACACTGGAGTACAATGGCTGTCGGCTGGAAAGTTTCCATGACTTTTTGTATGACTGGCTTGAAGATGCCCTCATAGCTTTCATCGTCCATGCCGCTGTGCAGAGGAAAGTTCACAGCATAATACTTGCCAGCTTTTGCTCCAATGTCCTGCACAGCCAAAAGAAACCTCCATTAGTATTTGGAATTCACGGAGACATTCTTGCATGTACTCCACCTTTATATCGCCGGTACCCGGGAAGTAATCACCGTACTTGTGGAATGATACAGTCATGACGCGATCGGTCACGTAAAATGCCTCTTCGACACCATCTCCGTGATGAGCATCAATATCAATGTACAACACTCGAGGATGGAATCTCCAAAGAGCAACAATATGTCAGACTCGCAACCTTGAAAAGAGTTAGCTCCACCCACATACTTGAGCATCTCGAGGATACCGAGCACAATGTCGTTCACGTAGCAGAAGCCGGAGCCACCAGCTTTCTTTGCGTGATGGAGTCCTCCAGCCCAATTGATTGCGATGTCGCAGAGACCAAAGTTGAGTCGACTGACAGCGTCTGGATACACGAAGAGAGCACCAAGCTGTTAGATCAGACCCAAAAAAACAATAAACAGAGATCTCTCGTCTGACCCAAGGAAGCACCAGCATAGATTTGGCAAAAGTCGAAGATGCCGTCAAACACTGGACAGTCCGTGTCGCTCGTCTCCCCAAAGTTATCTGCAGGTGACCGAATACTGTGAGTTTGTGTACCACATTCAGCATAAGGATCCAAAGTGGCGCCTACACTTGATGAGGTCAGCATTCATGTCGCGCTGGTTGGCTGGACTGACTCGCTGGAGAAATTCGATGTAATCCGGCGCATGGAACACCTTCATCTCCTCCGCGGAGGCCCAGTGGGGTTCCTGCCACGATTTCCAGTGTGAGATGGGCCCTCTCATCAAGCTCCGAGAGCGAGAGCTCACAAAGATGTCCATCTTCTGGTACATATCGTAGTTGACCACGAGGTGGTGCGCGAGTTTCATGCGGTGCGGCTTCATCGGGTGGCCAGGGCCGTAGTAGAAGTGCCCCACCTCGGCTGCGCAAGCATCGTCCCCATGGCAACAGCAGAGCACCACGCCACACACACGCGTGAGAACCGAGAGAGGGATGCGCCGATCCGAGGCGCGGAGCCCGAGCAATCAAGCGGTCGGCCGCGCGCCAAACACGCGGAAAGCGGCGGCCAGACACGCACGCGCAGCATGCGGCGGCCCAACGGGTGGCGCTGCGGGCCCCGCACGCCAGCGGCGAGCCACGTACGGTGGTAGAAGTACGACACGCGCTTCTTGGTGGCGCTCGCCATCGCTCCTCGTCGCCTGGAAGCCCGCCTGTCTCCTCTCGCCGCAAATGTCGGAGTGACATTGACTCTCGAACCCACAAAAGCAGTTCAACAACTCTATCTTCGAATATACTTCTTATACTGGCATCACTAGATGTAATTAATATATTGTCATAAGCCTCTATATACACATACCCCACCAATCAAGCGGTTCAACGCCAATCTTGGTCTCTCTGAAGTGATGCATTGGCCGAATAGTGGCCGTCGTCAGCCCACTCTGCGATCTGCCGCGGCACCGCCAGCTCCGCGCGCTCCGCTCCTCGCGCTCTCTGCTCCTCCGTCCCGCTCCGTCATGCGGTCGTTCGCGCGCGTTGCGGCTGCGCGCGCCAAGAGCGCGGCGACACGCGCGGCCTTCAGCACCAGCGGCGCCGGCAAGAAGGCGACGCCCGTGCACCCGGCGGTGGCGCTGGCCGTGGGCGGCGGCGGCGCGGCGGCCGTCGTGGCCGCCTACAACGGCGTGGTGCCGCACGAGTGGGTGATCAAGCAGCTGGCGGACCCCATGATGCCGGTCGTGCGGCTCTTCCCGCCCGAGACGGCGCACCAGATCGCCGTCAAGGCCGCGGCGCTCGGGCTCATCCCCAAGGTATCTTTGGCGACTTCCTGGCCACGTCGAGCGCACTGAGCTCACGCGTGGATTGTGATCAGGACGACATGACGGATGCACCGCAGCTCCGCGTGCAGGCGTTCGGACTCGACTTCCCCAACCCGATTGGCATGGCAGCGGGCTTTGACAAGAACGCCGAGGCCATTGAGGGCGTGCTCGACATGGGTATGGGAGCTATTGAGATCGGCAGTGTCACGCCCTTGCCGCAGGTTAGCGCTTTCTGTAGCGTGATGACAATCATCCAGTGGTCTAAATCGCGCTCTATTGTGCAATGGGATAGCCGGGAAACCCGAAGCCCCGCGTGTTCCGCCTGTACGAGGACCGCGGAGTCATCAATCGCTACGGCTTCAACAGCGAGGGTCTGGACGCCGTCGCGCGGCGTCTCGCCAACTATGTGGCGACGCGTGAGCTGTCGGCCAAGTTTCACCGCACTGGCGTGCTCGGTGTCAATCTGGGCAAGAACAAAACCACAGAGGACGCCGCTTCGGACTACGTCAAGGGTGTGTATGCTCTCGGCAAGTACGCCGACTACCTCGTCGTCAATGTGTCGTCACCCAACACGCCGGGCCTGCGCTCGCTCCAGGGCAAGGCCCAGCTCGAGGAGCTGCTTGTTCGCGTGCTCGCTGCTCGCGACGAGGTGCAGGCACAGGAGAAGCGCAAGATTCCGCTTCTACTAAAGATCGCGCCAGATCTCACCGGAGACGACAAGCAGGATATCGCCGATGTCGCGTTGGAACTCAAGCTTGATGGCCTCATTGTGTCAAACACGACTATCAGCCGCCCGGAGTCGCTCAAGAGGTACGCATTCTCGCATCATCAATACTTTGTTGTATTGCAAGCTACATCTAATCCGTACTCTGCAATTGTAGCGCCGAGAAGGTGGAGACTGGAGGACTAAGTGGCGCACCAGTCCGAGAGATGTCGACCAAGGTGCTCGGCGACATGTACAAGCTGACAGGCGGCAAGATCCCGCTTATTGGTGTGGGTGGCATCTCGTCTGGTAAGGATGCGTACGACAAGATCCGAGCTGGCGCGTCGCTGGTGCAGATGTACTCGTGCCTCATTTACGAGAGCCCTTTGGCTATTGCTCGCGCCAAGAAAGAGCTTGTCCACCTGCTGGAGGCAGACGGGTACACTCACATCTCGCAGGCTGTAGGTGCCGCGCACAAGAAGTAAGGTGGACAAACCTTTCGCAGCAAAAAACAAGGAACATGTTGGGAGATGCCGTAACATTTCCATTTCATCATTCCACTTCATACGCTCGCGGAGTCGTACACATCTCGCATTGTTCCTCCGAGTCATCGTTGACGTAGGTGCACGCAGTGCACACCCACACACGCATGTCGCTTGACGACGCAGCGGCATTTGGTCGTGTGTTTCTGCCATTCTTTGATGATGCAATAGGAGCATGCGATAGGAATACTGAGTCTTCAAACCCTACTTCGCGACTCTGGGTCTCTTCGAGCGCCAGGTCATCAGAATTATCCTCCGATAATCGCATATACACAGCATCACCAGCTTTAATTCTGCACACCAACACGAAAATTAGAGGCATAAAGGATTGGAGCGCCACTCTCGCCTCAAGATCTCACTCTTACCCGCACTCTTTCAGCGTTCGGTAGTCCTCGAGCACTTCACCTTTAAAGTATAACCTCTGTCGTACCGGAAGCGCACCGATCTCCGAATAAATCTTCGTCTTGAGCAAATACACATTGTCGGTTGCACTAGCGGATATCAGCCAGGTAGAAGCTGACCCAGGGCGAATTCGCTTTGATCGCCGGCGACCTGAAACGTCGGCCTCCGCAGACAGTGAATCGCTCACTGGCACTGGTTGGTCGGGTAGGAGAAGTTGTACGTTTACGATGCGGTTCTCAAAGTTCTCCATCTCAAAGCGGTGTAGCTCACGCGCCGTACCCTCGCATTCAACACATCGCACATTATCTCCATTGTCGTCTTCGCATGCAAGCGGAATGACGTCATCAGGGCAGTTGGCACCGAAGGTATCCATTTGACTAGCGAAGAGTAGAGAAGCATACGAGCACTTTCGCCACAAAACACCATCCACACTGTCTCTCGATGTGTTGAGTAGTGCATAGTAATAGTTTGTGTTTGCTTCCCCATAAAGGTCGATAAGGTGAACCATCTCATCTTGAGAGACAAATTCGATGCCAAGTTCACTTTGTTCCACCATCCCGGCGCCGTCAATAGCTCGGAGCACGCTTTGCGGGAGCAAAAGCTTATTGTGCGGGCATAGAAGCTCCTCCATAGAAAGTGGAGAAGGAGAGGCGTAGTCGACGTCACGGATATATTTGCGCCACTCGCTCATCCATGACCGAGGAACGATGAACATCCGGCGATGTGAAGTCGCATCTGATTTGGATCCGCGAGTACCATGCGTCCCAGAAAGTGCAAACACCTCACTCAACAAGAACGACCCACCCTCTCCATCTCCTGACCCCGAGCCGGTTTTCTTGCGATACAACTGGGCTAATGGTGCACGCTCGAGCACTTGGTCACGACTCGCACGTTCGATCTGTTGAATTTCTTCAGTGGCAGCCACATCATGCTGACACTCGGGGCACGTTTCCGTGTTGCTTGCAATAAAAACTTGAGTAGGAGCAAATTTTGAGGCAAAGTACATCCATGTCTCCGATGGCACAACACGATATTTTCGCTTGTCGAGTACCAAGTTCCCGTGCATACACGTGATATCAGCATTCAGTGGCGCCAGCCATATTGGTTCGTCGCCACCCGACGAAACATTCACGTCTCCAGATGCACAATACTGCAAAAGATCCTGCTGGGTCCCTCCATTTGTCTTCGCTTTCTTGTTAGCTATAGCAAATAGTCGCTTGTGAAGTTTTTGCAAATGATTCTTGTAGCTCGCAATCCACGCTCGGCTCATGTAATATCCGTTTTGTGGCTGAGTAGTCCCAGTCTTGAGAAATCCAAGTTCAAGTTCAACTTCCTTGAGTTGCTCGGCGTCGTCTGAGAGCCTGCCCCGAAACTCTTGCTCGCATGCAGCACATCGGTACGTTGGAGCTGCAAAAATTTGGGGCGTACTTCTTGATGACGACTCTGCTGGAGACCCAAGAGAAGACATACCAATTCCACATGTCATCTCCAAATGCTTAAAAAGTTTAGCCGAGATGCGTTTTAGCTGGGGGACGATGTCAGGTGAGAATTGCGCCGGTTTATCTTCCTCAACTCTTCGATCCTCTGGTTTCTCATCTTTGTCGGAGGCTCTCCCAACTGGACGAGAATGCATGCAGCAATAGCTAGAAATATCAATGGGCTTGCTAAACGGAATATCCTGCTCACGTAGTGGTGTGCACGCGTCAGGCGAAGACTCCTGTTGGCCCATGTTCTCGTCGTCCTCGATCACTATCGCATCTGCAGGAGAGTCTCCTTCGTCCGTCTTCCCCTCGTCTTCACGGTCCTCATTCGTCTGTGATAAATCCACAGCTCCTGAGGCAACAACTGCCCCACCTACCTTCTCAGCGTCAGGTAACGGAGCGGGAGTGTGTGCATTCGCTGCAATTTCCTCTTCCCCAGTTATCCACTTTCGGAGCCACAACGTATCGACCCAATAAAACTCCGCTGCAGAAGGGTCTGGGTATGGGCGCTCCTTTTCAAAGAACTTCTCGTACGCCTTCACACGCTCGGATATCCGCTCCTCCATTCCCTTCACTTTGCATGTGTACTCTTGCACATCAGCTTCAAAAATCGTGTTCTCCGTATCTATGGACTCCCGGCATGACATCGATGGCTGAATCGCGTCTTGGGTGCCCGTGTTTGCGCTTGAACTCGGTTCTCGGACGTAGAGAAGCATATAAATGTCGCGCGAACGAAGCTTCTTACCCTGATGCTCACTCGCGTTTGGAGAAGTAGCAGTAGCAGCAGCGTTCACCAAAGCATCATCAAACTCATACCAGACGACAGATGATGAATCCGACGCGTTTGCAGCTGGATAAGCCACTGATGCAGTATAATGCCCAACATGAGCACTTTTTCCTCGGTGATTCAAGTATCCCGACAACCGATAAATAACGTCGTTTGTTTCTTCAAATGCCTCGGTACTACCACTTTGTCGAAGCAAATCCGTCATGTTGAGTGTTTCAGCAACTTCAATTACATCCTACATGAAGAATCGAAATGGTGTTAGTGGTTTGAGCAAATTAAGATATAGCTGAGCAAGCTCACCATCAGCTTTTTCTTTCGCCCAGCAGCTGCATCATACACAAAGCGCATAAGCTGGAACGTGATGGTATCCGGCAGCTTTTTCGGATCCAGCTCCATGTATCGTTCTGCGCATTCTTTTGATTTGCAGTTGTCGCAGTAGTACTTGTTGTCGCCATCAAGAATCTCGGGAGAAAGGTACGATGCAATCGAATCACTAAGCGTCTTGTGTCCCTTGATGTTGAGAGACTAGGCAAGTGATTGTTTGGTTAGCAATATCACCCCGATGCGTCTATTGCAGCAACGGCAATGCCTTACGATTTCGTAGTATGTCGAAGGTCTGAGTGACCTTGTCTTGCAGCGCAGGCATTTGGTCACGTAACTCATGTGTCCCTGAAACACGCGGTCGACTAGATCCCAGTGCTCGCTAATGCAAGATTGTGAAAAGATTGTTCGCAGGTGGGTGAGCAGTAGTTTGTTGAATTCCTGTTGCACATCGAGTCAGATTTGTATCTCGACGCCTCCGTGGCGAATCATATCACGCCACACACCTGCGCGTCTTGTTGAACGACATTGTTCAGTGCCAGCGTTGAAGCAAACTCGGTCGGGTCGTACAGATTCTGGTTACCGAGCTGCATCTGTGCAAACAGCTTCTGCAGCGCGCGCATCTGCAGCACCTGCTGCTCGTTCACGTCCTTCTCCTTGGGCTCCCACTCATACACTGCGCGGCGAAAGGGCTGATTCCCAAACAGACACTGCAGCATGCTGTTGAGGTAGCACGTGGCGCCGAGGTTCCTCAGCCCGCAGGGCACCAACGTCTGCGCTTCTCCTTGAGCTGTCGCGCGCCGGCGCTCGCGTGGATCGTCTCCAAACACGCGCTGGATCATCTTCTTGCTGTTCCAGATACCCTGCTCGCCCAAACAGCATCAGCATCCACGCCAAGACCCTCGCCAGCGCCGCAAACTCGCACCTTCTGGCGCTCGCCGAGCCCATAGAGGCAGTTGGGGTTGTCGGCACAGTTGCGCACTTGCGAGACGCCGCCCTTGCTCTTCTTGCGCTGGTGGTCCGCGGGCCGACACGCGCGCGTCTGCAGCGCGTACGGGTCCTCCATCCGGCGCTCGCGGGCCGCCGCGGCAGCCGACTCGCCCGCCGCGCCGTCCTCGCGCTTCCTCTTAGGCTTGGCCATCCTCCCGCACTTTCTCGGACTGAGTCGGAGGTTGCCCTTCGGACGGTGAGCGACGCGGATTGGCCGAAATGAGGGCGGCGGTCGAAGATTGGGAGACTTGGATTGGCTGAAACGCGCATCTTGAAGTCGAGCAGTTTCAGCGAATCGTCATGCGTCTGGGAGCCGACAAGTGCCTCCAATTGGTTATATTAACCGTAGATATACTCCTTTTTAACCAATGGTTGATCGTCCCTCGTGGTTGGTGGTGATGCCGCCGCCATCGTGATGCCGCCGCGGCCGATGGTGGCGCCACATTTCATCGCTCTTTGGAAGAAGAACAGGAACAGCAGCCATGGCTACCCAGCGTGAGGAGGACATCAAGATGATGCTGGCCGCCCAGGTCCACATCGGCACGCGCAATGCCGAGGCCAAGATGGCGGACTACATCTGGCGCCGCCGCAACGACGGTATCCACATCATCAACGTGGGCAAGACGTGGGAGAAGCTCATGCTCGCCGCCCGTGTGATCGTCGCCATCGAGAACCCGGCCGACGTGATCGCCATCAGCGCGCGCCCGTACGGCCAGCGTGCCGTGCTCAAGTTCGCCCAGTACACGGGCACGGGCTCGATCGCCGGCCGCTTCACGCCTGGTACGTTCACGAACCAGATCACCAAGCAGTTCCGCGAGCCGCGCCTGCTCATCATCACGGACCCGCGCACCGACGCGCAGGCCGTGCGCGAGTCGGCCTTCGTCAACGTGCCCGTGATCGCCTTCTGCGACTCGGACTCGCCGCTCGAGTACGTCGACGTTGCCATCCCGGCCAACAACAAGGGCAAGCTCTCGATCGGCCTGCTCTACTGGCTGCTCGCCCGTGAGGTGCTCCGCCTGCGTGGCACCATCTCGCGCGCTCTGCCGTGGGACGTCGCCGTCGACCTCTTCCTGTACCGCGACCCGGAGGAGCTCAAGAAGGCCGAGGAGGCCCAGGCTGGTGCCGCTGACGAGGCCCAGGCCCGCGCTGGCTGGGGTGAGTCGACGGAGGCCGCTGCTGAGCCCACGCTCTTCGCGCCGGCCGCCGCCGCTCCCTCGGAGTGGACCTCGACGACCAACACGGAGTGGTCGGGTGAGGCCGCCGCCCCCGCCCCTGCCGCTGGCAACTGGGACGCCCCGGCCGCCACGGGCGCCACCAGCTGGGACTAAGCTCTCTCTCTCCACGGCTCTCATCCTCTCGCGAGGTTGCAAGGACTGTCTTGCCAAAGGGATTCCTGATGAAGGCGCGCAGCGGGGCGACCCGCGTGTGCTCGGGGCTGCTGCCGGCGTGGGACGCATGGAATAGACGACGGTGTTAAGCGATGGCACCTGGTTAATGCGACCGGAATCGCCGGCGACTGCGGCTCGGAATACACTGCCCTGCTCGTTTGCCTGATGAAAAAGCTCGCTGTTTGTTTGTCTTCATCTTTGTCGTCTTCATGACCACAGGAAGGCGAGCATGTCCCGGTAAGTGCACTATTTATTTAGGACCGCCGAAGCGGGTTGATGGGCCGAGCTAAGGACTCGCTTGTCAACCCATGGGCCAAAATAAACGAAAAATATATGGATCGGTTTTGAGAGGGACCCGCGTGACCCGCCACCGACCCATTGGGGTCCTTTCGCGCCTCGGCTTGAGCTTCACTTGCGCTTTGTATCGACCGCCCCAAAGGAACGCCGTGATGCCCGGCGCCAAGGAAGAGGAGGCTCCAGCCGCGCCGGACGCGCCAGTCGCGGCTGCTGCAAAGGCTGAGGCGCCAGTGGAGCCCGTCAGCGCCGCGCAGGAGGCCCCGGCTCAGCCTGCGGCACCCACGGAGGCTGCGGAGGCCGCGAAGAGCGAGGCGGCGGCCGACGAGGCGGCCGGAGACGCAGGAGAGGCCGCGGATCCGCAGGCCGCCGAGGCTGGAGCTACGGAAGGAGCGAAGGAAGAGAGCGTGAAGGAGGCGGAGGCTGCGGCTGACGCCAAGGACGGCGAGAAGGAGGCCGCCAAGGCGGAAGATACGCCCTCGGACGCCGCCAAGGGCGAGAAGGACGAGAACGAGGCTGGTGGAGACAAGGACGAACCCAAGACGCCGAGGCGGCGCGGGCCTGGCAGTACGACGCCCACGGGGAAAAAGCGGGGTCCTGGAGCTGGGCGGAAGGCAAGCAAGCCGGTGGATGACGGAGAGGAGACTGAATCGGACAACGAGAAGAAGCCGCGGAAGCGCGCCAAGACTGCGGCCGCGACGCCCGGGCCGAAGAAAACGCCAGGACGGAAGAAGAAGACGCGTGAGTGGCTCTGCCGTGGTGGCGTGAGGTTGGGTTGGAACCACAGTGATGTTAACTCTCGTCGTGCTTGTGCGCAGCCGTCAAGGTCGAGGAGAGCTCGGACTCGGAAGACGAAGAGCAGAAGGAGGTTGAGCGGCGTGTAGACGCCCTACCGAGCGAGATCAAGGCCAAGTGCGTAGACGTCATCTCGGTGCTATCAAAGCGTGGATGTTGTACTGATGACCAATCGTGTCTAGGTTCGGCGAGATTGTGTGGGCAAAAATGGGTGGATACCCGTACTGGCCATCGCTCATTACGGATCCGCGACTTCTGCCAGCCAAGCTGCAGCAGACCGCCATGAAGGACTTGGAAAACAAGTACTTCCTGTTCTTTTACACGACAAACAACTTGTACGTGCTCCTGATCATTGTCAGTATACGTGTTCCTGACGCACTCTAACTTGCACAATGCGTATTATGCCAGTGCCGCCGTGCTGCACAAGAACGTTGCAGCATGGGGTGACACCACTAACAACTACAGAGAGGGCTTTCCTGAAAAGGATGCAAAGGCACCAAAGCGCCGAGAAAAGCTAATGTCAGCGATCAAATTGGCTGATGTGCGTCACTTCTTCATGGGCGATAACTTTTGCGGAAGTATTACTAACACCATGTCGTTTTTGGACAACAGGAGGAATTGCTGCTTCCAGTTGATGAGCGTGTGGACGGGCTCCTCAAAGTACGACGACACCCAACTTTCGTTCGTATGAAATACTTGGTTAAGCTAACTCTCCATGTAGCCAGATAAGGACGACGACGACGACGACGACGACGAAGAGGATTCGGAGACGGAGCCGGAGACCCCTGCTGAGCCGAAGAAGCGTGGCGGAAAAGCTCCTTCAAAAACTGGAGCCAAGAGGGGACGCAAGCCGCGAGCCGCTGTGGAGCAGGTGACACCCGAAACTACGGCTGAAGAGGATGGTGAAGATGCTGGAGAGACTTCAACGTTGAGCAAAGAGGAAATCAAAGCCAAGGTTGCAGTACGAAAGACCCCCTCGCGCAAGAAGATCAGCGGCACGGTTGATACCGCCGCCAAGAAAGCTGCGAAAACACCGGCGAAGACAACCAGCAAGGCTGGCGCGGCGTCCAAGACGGACATTGACACAAAGCGAAAGAAGGAAATTGAGCTGGTGGTGCCTCACAAGTCAGTCAAGTCAGCTGATATTCGTGAAGCGACCGAGGAGGCTGCAAAGCGTGGCCGTGGGGATAAGATCAAGCGCTCCAAGGACAAGGTGGAGTACAAGGTCGGCGATCTCTCTACGTTTGCGAAAGAAATGGCGCGGCTGTACGCGCAAGAGTCGTCAAAGAACAATGACGAGTTGGTTTTCATGCTCAACAAGCTGCTGAAGGAGAAGGTCATGTACCGATCGGACGTGGAGCGCTCTGGTACGGCAGCTATCATCGCGCGACTTCGAAAGAGCTCAAATCCTACTGTGAGCACGACTGCGAGCGCCTTACGCAGACATATGATTGAAATCCTCGTGGATGATACTACCACGACTTCCTCCTCCTCAGCTCCCACCAAGACTGGAAAGAAACACGCTTCTGACAGTGATGCTGGATCCAAGCAGAAAGTCAAGAAGCAGAAGGTTGAGGGTGCAACCGAGGGATCCAGCCCAGACGCTTCGAAGGCTGAAGGAGGCAAAAGCGAACCGGAGAGCACGAAGGCGGAGAAGGGCCTTAAGAGAGATGAGTCCCCTGCAACTACCGAAGTAAAGCCGGTGGATACCAAGGCACAAGATGATAAGAAGGATGGCGCTACTGCTGATGCTAAGAAAGAGGAAAGCGCGCCGGATAACGCTCCGCAGGAGTCTGCGTCTTCGGCGACCGAGTCGACGAATTCTGAGTCAAATGGTTCTGTAGTACCGGTCAAGGAGAATGACGATGTGTTCAAAGGTGAGACGAATCTGGACAAAAATCGCGAAGTGTTTATCGAAATGCTCGGAGGAGTTCTGAAGGCCAATGGACCAGCATACGAGAAGCTCTCGAAGGAGATTGAGGTAGGTGGACAACAGCATTTGTAGCTCACTCACCAGTACTGACAATACGTATGTGATAGGGTCTTGTGTTCGACCGATACAAGGAGAGCAATGGTGACTACCGCTCGCAAGCTCGACTGGTCATCTTTGGACTCAAGGGGAACGCGAAGCTACGCGAGAGGCTGTTTGCTGGCACACTACATGGCCTCGAAATCGCGTACGCTAGTGACGAGGTATGTGAGCGTTCGTTGCATGGATTTGCATTCGAAACACTCATACTCAAGTTTTCTATGCAAACAGTTCTTCAAGAGCACGGAGTGAGGCAGATCTCACTTTGTTATTCAGCGATCTTACGGCTTCACACACAACACCGTGACTATCGACTCGAGCGTCGACGACGATCGATTGTGTGGTACCAGCTGAATATAGCAGTCGTTATCACTACTTGCGCTCTCTCTCTCACCTTGTTGCGTCCGGTTCACGGAATTTTGTTGTCGATGATATTTATTTGGGCCGTGCGTTCGGCGGAGAGGTACGCGTTGATGGTGTCGATCACCATCTTCTCTCGCCCGTTCAAGACAGACTTGCCTGATAGATAACGGTCACACGGATACCCGCCCCCATTCACACCAAGCACATTGTTGCCGCGGAACCCCTGTGGCCCTCGGTAGTACGCAGGGCAATCTAGGCACTCGCTCGCACTTTGAAGTCCCTCCGTCATGGAGTATTTGCCGTCCGGACACGGACCAGAGCACTCGCTCGTAGTAAGTCCCGTGGACGACCCGAAAACTCCGGCCGGGCACGGCTTGCAGTCGAGGATCGACTTGGCGCCAACTCGGTCGTTGTATGTTCCTTTAGGGCACTTGGCTGTGCAGTCGCTAGACTCAAGTCCTGGGCTATCTCCGTAAAGTCCACGAGGACAGAACTCGCACTCGCCCAATGTGATTCCTGCTCCAGGTGGGCGGTACATCCCTCGCGGGCATGGTACGGGGCTTGGCTGAACACCACGATAGAGGCGACCTGCGTGGACAACGTTCCTTTATGAGCAACCAGCTCGAACACCAAAACATCTAAATGCAGAAGATGAAGTGCTGGCACGCACGTTGGAAGGCGATGCGGTCAGTTGCTCCGTGTCGAATGAGCTCCATGGTACCAAACGGCCGAGGCAGGAGCTGGTCGTAGCCTGCCACGAGTTACACACTTCATTATTCTCCATTCCCATCGCAACAAACTTGCGGACCTACCAAGCAGTAGAGCGCAATTCAGCAGCGCAAGTCCCGCAACGGCAATCACCCGCAGCCCAAACGTGGTCGTGGATCCCAGTCGACCCTGAGAGCTCTCCATTTCACTGCGCTGCCAACACCGCGTGTTGATGGATTCAGGAGAAAGTCAAACGCAACTCTCTCCACATTTATCGCCTGCCGGCGCGTGAGCGGCGCTCCGTGAGCTTTGCACCCGAAACCGATCGGCCTGAAGGTCGCCGTCGGTCAGTCGCAGCACCAACTTCAACCATGTCAAGCGCACCTTGAAGCCGCCGGCCCCCCGCGCGAGTGACGGCGCGTCACCACGCGCACTTCCCCCTTCTCCGCAGATCGCCATGGCGCGCGCGCTGCTGCTGCTGAGCGCCGAGCTGGAGCGCGCGTTCGCCGACGCGCAGAGCGGGCGCGTGCGGCTGGTCAAGGCGCGCGTGGAGGGCGAGGCGTTCGCGCTGGCGGGCGTGGCGCCCGCGACGGCCGACGCGCGCGCCGACTGCGCGCAGCTGACGAGCGGCGAGGGGCCCTGCGCACTGCGCGCCGACGAGGCGGCGTTCGTGCTGCTGTGCCTGGACGTGAACGTGGCGGCGCTGCGCTGGGTGCTGCTGGCCTTTGTGCCCGAGAGCGCCAACGTGCGCGACAAGATGCTCTACTCGTCCTCGCGCGAGTCGCTCAAGAAGCAGCTAGGCATGAACTACTTCGCCGGAGAGTTCCACGCCACCGAGCTGGTGCGCCGGGCTGTCTATCTGGTCGTTGGGGTGAGGCGCTGGGATCTAACGCACTGGCGGTGCTCGCGCAGAGCGAGGTCACGTGGGAGAGCTTCCTCAACGCCAAGAAGAAGCAGACGGAGGACGCGCCGCTGTCCGAGTCGGAGCGGCTGCTCAAGGAGACGGCGCTGCTCGAGAGAGACACGAACGTCAAGTCGAGCGCCATGGGCGTCATCCCCTTCGCCATCTCGCAGAACCTGCGCGAGAAGCTCGCGCTATTCCGTGACGGCAAGTTCGACTGGGTCGCCATGGCAAGATTCTTCCTGCAACAAGGCTCGCGCGGCTGGCGACGCTAACTACCTTTGTGTCGATATGCTCGCTGACAGAAACTCAACACCGAGGATGAGAGCGTGGAGGTCGTCAAGAGCTTGGAGCGCATCGACTTGCACGAGGTGGCGGACGTCGTGGACCAGCGCAATCCCAGCTTTGTCGCGTACCGATGCGGAGACGGCGCAGTTGCATCCAAGGCCACCCTCGGTAAAGCGTGAGAAGCGAACTGTTGCCATATAAGTCGCTGACGATTCTCATGGCACGCACCGTCAGTGTTTCTCTACGTCTGCCCAGAGGACGCGCCGGTCCGTCAGAAGATGGTGTACTCGACCTGCAAGGCGACCGTGCTAGCGGCTGCCTCTGAAATTGGAATCGAGTTCGAGAAGACGGTATGAACGCACTCCTTGATGCTGATGGACTATCTGTTGGTGACCACATCCTACACTTGCTATGATAGGTCGAGGTCAACAACCCAAAGTCGGTCGTCGAGGATATTCGGGCGGAGTTAGCACCTCCAAAGACGGAGGAGGAGCTCAAACCAAAGGAGTTTGCTCGCCCGGCTGCTCCTGGTCGAGGTCGAGGACGTGGCCGTGGCCGTGGACCCCCTACAATCTCGCACGCGTAAAGTGTCATGCTGAAAATGATGGGGCAAGCAAAAGCCTCCGCAAAACTAGCGAGCTCGAGAAACACACCAGTTTGCCAATCTTCCCTCACCCTCGAGGATACACGAAAAACAATACAAAGTGCTCTACTGATCGATCGATCAAGATGACGAGTTGATGGTGCTGGACTTGCAGTTGCAGCCTCATCCCTCGTGTCTGCCAGCAAATAGCACGTTGCTGGTCCTGAGCACACGATGGGAAGTACAAGACTCATGCTGCTATCGTGTTACCGGCAACAATGCGATAGGCGCATCGGCGGTTGTGCGTTTATCTGCGACCCTTCTTCTTGCCCTTCTTCTTGCTGCTAGTAGCGGCCGTGCCGGCGCCGCTGGCGCTCACGGCTTGACGTGCCTCCTCGGCCTCTTTCTCGAGCCGCAGCTTGCGCGACTGCAGCTTGGGGATGAGCTCGGCCATCTTGAGCATCAGGTGCTTGCCTGTTACGTGGACACACAGCCTCGCTCAGTCAACTTGTGACCGTCAATTCAGCCGCAACAGCAACGCGCGAGACTCACGCGTTGGGTAGTCCGGGTTTTCGGGGGTGCCGTCTTCCCGTACGAGGCGCACGCGGATGCGGCCGGTTACGGCCCAGTCACGCGCGTACTTCTTCCCAGGCTGTTACCATCCCCACATGCGCGTTAGTCTCCAGCTCCACAATGTTGCGCTGCAGTCTCCATCCCCACCTCGAGCGCGTGTGGGAGCTTGAGGTACGTGCAGACTTCGGACATTTCATCGGCGATGGGGTCCTCGCACGCGAGCTCCTTGGGGATGCGTCGGCCCTGCTGCACCGTCTTGTTGGCGTTGATGTAGGCCGGGTAGAAGGTGAAGAAGCGCTCCACAGGCGTGCCCTCCGCCAGCCCGTACGGATACAGGATCTTGGGCAGCACGGGCACCATGGGCATGGGCGGCATGCCCGGCATCCCTCCCATGCCTGGCATCCCTCCCATTCCCTTCATCATCTCCATCATCTGCGCCATGTCGGGCATGCCGCCGCCGCCGCCGCCCATCATGCTCATGAGGTCGGGCATGCCGCCCGCGGGGCCGCGCTGCCGGTTGGCCGCAGCCAGGCGCGCGGCCGCCGCGGGGTCCAGCTGCACGGCGTTCGAGTCGTAGCGCTCGCCCGCCACGTTCTCCTTGGCGCGGCCCTTGCGCGACATGGCGGCCGACGTCGAGAGCGCCTTGGTGGAAGTGGTGCGGCGGTCATGTTGGAGGGGGAGAATAGGTCTGACTGGCTGAAAAGAAGGGCAGAAGGCGGATTTCATTGGGTGAAAAGTGAAATAATGGAACGACAACTACAGCACGGTGGCCGAGACCAAGCCGCCGGACACGATGGAGCCGTCGAGCAGCACGAGCCGGTCGGGGCAGAGGTAGCCGCCGCTGTTGGCCTTGGCACAGAAATCCGACTTGAGGCCCTCGGCGTTGACCGTGAGCACGCGCACGAAGTACGTCACGCCCGAGTCGAGCCCCGTGAGGAGGGCCGAGGCCGTCACGACGCTGCGCCAGTCGTAGCCGGCAAAGTCGCTCGAGCGAGACCACTGCACCAGGTAGCTCTCGAAGGCCGACCCGCCGAAGACCACGTCAACACCGCCGAACACAGGGCAGCTCTGCGGAACGAGCTGGGTGCCACCGCACGGCATGAGGTGTGCGGGCACGCGCGGAAGCTGCCACGAGATGCTCAGCTCCCCAGTGTTGCCTGTGGCTGCGGCTGTCAGCGTGTGTGGCTTGCCAGGTCGCGTGTTGACGGGCACGAGCGAGGCTGGAGACGACGTCTGTGGAGTACCAGAGCCCGCGCGGTTTGATGCAAACACGCGCACGTAGTAGCTCGTACCACTCGTGAGAAGCGTGATCGTGTACGAGCGCTGAGTCACGTCTGTGATACGTGCGGTTGTCGCGTCCACGGACAGCGAGTCGAAGCTTGCAGACACATCCCACTGCACCACGAAGCCCGTAAGCGAGTCGCCACCGTCGTCGTCCGGAACGCTCCATTGCACCGTCAGCATGGTGGACGACGTTACGCCTAGAGTGACAAGCGTTGGCGCACCAGGTGTCGTGTGCGGGTTCAGTGATGTTGGTGATGACGGCTGGTATGTGCCAAAGCCTTGCGAATTCCTGGCGCGAACACGCACGTAATACGGAGTTCCCTTGACGAGGCCCGTGATGACACTGCTGTAGGGTGCGCCACCACTCAGCAACGTCACAAGCTGCGTTCCCGTTCCGCTAGAGAAGGCATTGTCCAGAGCCCACTGCACTTGGTACGCCGTCACAGCATCACCTCCGTTATCGTCGGGTGGGCTAAAAAGCACCACGAGCTCCGAAACAGACGAAACCTGTAGCGTGACACCTGTCGGTGCACCTGGCACCACCATAGGTTTCTGTGGACTCGCAGCCAGTGCCGGGAGTGAAAAACCGATCTTATTGTACGCAAACACGCGGACGTAGTAGAGCTGACCCGTGTTGAGTGCGCCGACTGCGGGGATTACCTGACCGACGCTTGAACAGACCGAGTTGCTGACACCGGCGGTGACTTTTGTTGTTGTAACAGTGTAGGCAGCTCCATTGCACTGTGGGGCGACATTGATATCGGTCGCGCATGTAAGGCTATTGCTCGCAGCAGGCTGCAAGTTAAAGTCATCTCCGACATCGTTGAAAGTAACAGTCCACGTATAGCCGCCACCTGCATCAGCAGTTGCTGTGCGAGACACTTTTACGCCGCTCGTAATCGTGGACAGATACTCGAGTTTGGACTGCATTGAGCCTGACAGTTCACGTCGTCGGAATGGGAACGTTGATGCGCTCTGACAGGTGTCCGCGCATGAGCTACACGGCGTGCAGAAAACATCAGAGTTTGCTGGCGTGCCACCAGCCTCTTCCGCCGATGTCGCGACAGCGTTCCAAGGGATAGGCTCAGTTGTCAGCACTCTGTTCTGGCGCGTCAACACCAAGTTGAAGTATCCGTTTAAGATCGCGTCGCCGACTGAAGAAGTCACGCCGTTCACCGTTGCAGTGCTGGTGCGGGAGGTTTGGATTCGCCAAACAGCTGGCGTTGGGGATGTCGGACACCACACATCTTGCTGCCCTCGATTCTTGAACAATGGTGACGGATCGTACTCAATGCGATACATCCACACAGCCGCCCCGCCATCACTTGTTGGTGCGTCCCAGATAGCTTTGAGCTGGGTCGCAACGCCGAAATTGACGTCCACCGCAACATTTGTTGGTGGCTGGGGAACCTGCACTGGTGGGGCTATGGTTGATGGGGAGCTTCGCATCCGTGGGCCAAGTCCAAGCGCATTCTTGGCAGTGACGCTGATATAATACGTCAAGCCAGGAGTAAGACCCGTGATAGTGTATGTCAAGGTATTCGCGTCAATTGTCTCGTAGAACGAGTAATCGACAGCTTGTTCGCCAATTTTTGCTGCTGATGCCACACCAGCCGAAAAGCCTGTCCAGGATCGCCCAAGACACCACTGTGCATCTGCTCCTGGAAGGCATGGCCTTCCATCGTTGTCAACAGCGTTGTCGCCATCCTTGACACCGACGAATGCGGTCGCAGGCGTGACTTTGGATGAGTCCACAGTAAGTGCAGGGGCATTACCAACGACAGAAATGAATGTGATCATCCACACGCGAGTCACACTTGTTGCTTGCGAACTGGTGACGCTGACTTGGCCTAAGGTCGGTAGTTGCTGAAGGCATTGCTGCACTATATCTGCAGTTGACGTCACTGGAATGTAGCTTGACCACGCAGAGCCCTTGAAGCTAAATCGAAAAAAACCGCCAACAGTTGCTGCTGCATGGGATACTACTAACAACTGAATCTCGCGAGTGCCTGGGTAGTCAACAACAGACGGAACCGCTACACCTGGTGTGATCTCTGTCACGGTACCAGTCACTCCAGCACTCACTGCCACAGCATCCAAGTGGATGCGAATCATTGGTTGATCACCAGGGTTGACAGCGGAGGACGCAAAAGTTACACTCCACTGGTACCCAAACTGAACGTTGACAGTGGACCGAGAGATTGTGATATGTCCCACCACTTGTGGCATAATGTTCATGAGCGCACTCCTCATGTTCTCAGGCGCGACATCAAATGGCATGCTGCTCGTCTGGATTCCGCTAAAAGATAATGTGAAAGGTGCTGCAGCTGGTCGGGTTGTCCACTTGAGCTCAATCACTTGAACCTCGGATCTCGAGGCATCTCCTCGCCACCACTCTACCTTGTAACTGGAAATTGGAAGCCCACCATTGCTTACTGGTCGTTGCCATGTCACCGTCGCTCTCTGGATAGGAAGAGATGATGTTGTCACTGTACTCACCTTAACGTTCACGGGTGGGTCGGGAGATCGTGTAGGCGCCAGCGGACTCGGAGCGAGAGTCGCACGACTGTATCCAATCGAGTTCTTGGCTTTGACTTGAACGAAATATCTCACTCCATTCGTAAGTCCCGTTGCAGTATATATAAGTGGACTACCAGTCGTCCCTGCCATCAGGGCTGGGATGGTACTAGCTGCAATTTCCAACGGGGCTTGCTTTGCTGCCGAATCGAATGTCGAGACCGTGTCAATGTCGATCCAATAGTTCGTAATGGCCGCACCGTCGCTGCCCTGTCCATCTCGGGTAGGCGGTTGTATCTGAATTTGAAATGAAGTCCCAGAAAATGGCACGAGCGTTACAGATATCGGCGGATCTGGAACTTTGTCTTTAGTTGTTGCCGAAAGCGGATAGCTCCACTTGCGGTTGTTAGGCGGGTTTCCATCGAGGGCAATTTGCTGTACTGGCACAGAGTTGACGGCTGCAACACGTACGTAATACGTTGTAGCAGTCGAAAGTTGAGAGATCAAGTAGCGATAGGGTGGTGATCCAGCGAGTAGAGTGCCAGAAATTACTGCGGGCTCAAACGTGAAGTAGTATAATGCATAGGTTTTGCCGGAGAAGCTTGCACAACCATGGTTAGCTTTGACGATCACGGTGAGTCCCACTATCGCTTGTGCTACCTCGAGAACACAAGAGTCGTCGGCCACAGTGAATTTCGTGCCAACAGTCATTCGTGACGAAACAAGTGAACCAGTTGACGTGGTTAGCACATTAGATCCCGAGAGCGAGACTGCGCAGTTCGTGCATACGGGTAGGCCGTGCTTGAACACTGAGGTGACGTCCCATTGTACGATGTACGAAGAAATGTCATTGTTGAAGTTGGGGCTCACATTCGTCGTAGCAAGTGCGGGAGGAGAAAAGAATACCTCAAGTTGTGTACCGGAAACTACTGTCAAGTCCACATTTGCAGGTGCGTTGGGGACCTGACTGGGGGTTGCGCTCACTGGCGGAAGTATTGAAACTCCCTTGCCATGCTCGTTATACGCATCTACCTGTAGGAAGTATTGCTGACCCATTGTCAGCTGTCTGTTGGTTCCATTCGGTAAGTAGTAGCACTTGGTACATGCGTTTCCAGTTATGCGCACGTCTGCGTCAAGCGGATAAAGACGTGGAACCTTCGCGCGCAAGTAAGTCAATGTTGGAACGCGAAGCATCGTCACGGTCCAAATGTATCCCTTGGACCACTCATACACCCGAACACCAGTCTGGGAGGCTCCTGCATAGCCTGTTTCATGACCGTTTATATCACCCAGGTACAGCCTGGTCGAGTGGAGTGCTAAGGAGAAGTCATCAACTCGCACAGTGTACCACGATCCACCTATACGAATAAAATCCCCTGGAAGCCCATACGCGCCGCTTGCAAAGTCACAAGTTTCCCCGGCAGAGCAAGTGACGTAGATCTGTCCATTCATGACATCGACCTTTCCGTCCAATGGCTGGTAAGAAGGCTCTCGAACAACACCTACCGTGTTAATCGTCGACAAATCTTCGAGTGCATAGCGCACCTGATCCGCTGTCGATTCTGCATTGAGGGCTCGCGTATACACCCCACCGTACCCGACTTGGAATGTCCCACTCATCTTTGCATCAGGTTGTACATTGTATACACCATCGATTGATTTTGATGCCACATTGGCAATAACCGCATTTCCTGTGCTCGAGGCAAGTGTGAGGACGACATCTCCGTAGACTTGATGTAATGTTACTGTGATCTCAGCCGGGGAAGATGCACATAGAGTCGTTTGCGTGCCCCCGCTTGCTATCACGGATATTCCGTCAGCTTCCGTGTTGAATAGGGCAATTAGTACGTCTTCAATAGCTGTCAAAGTAGCATCTCCAGTCACAACTTGAGTAGCTGATCCCGCGGTAATTGTTATCTCATCCGTCGCAATAGCAGTTGAAGTACACGTGAAAACCATAACTTTTTTGCGGAAGTTCGTTGAGCCTGCTTGCTGTCGACTCACCGCGACAGTCGTTGGCGCGCTGCTCTGCAATAGTGGTAGCATACCTTGAACAACTGTAAAAGTGACCAAGAAAGCTGAGCCCGGACTTATTATTGTAGTACCATCTCCACCTGCAACAGGCGTCACAACAACACCACCCACAGCGGATAGAGCCGCCAAGGCAGATTGTAAATTGTTTGCAGTGGAGGTTCCGATAGTAAATGCGCTTGTTGTTTGTCCTCTAAATGCCAGCGTAAATGTATTGCCAGCCGTCGCCGTATTAGTGAGCGTCAGTCTTTGCACCTCAGGTATGACAGGAGGCATGATGGAAGACCATGCAAGACTTGGAGCCCGCGTGATGATCCGTTGTGTCTGGTACAAAGTTGTTGCGTCGGTGATATAATACTCTGCTGGGGACGCAGCAAACGTGTTCGATGTATCCCAGCGAACACGGTATCTGGTTATAGGGCTTCCGTTGTCTAGCTCGGGTGGGTCAAATGACAGCCATAGTTGATCACCCACAGCATTCGATCCTTTGACAACCTCTCGAGTAAATCCCACGACCCCTTCTCCTGAGAGAGTTGTTGTATTGGCACGCAGCAGCGGTAGATCGCCCGGATTAAGAGTGTTATCAAGGAAAGTGATCTGCCACGAGTAACCACCTTCGTGATCAACTGCAGATCGCTCCACATGGAGAGCACCAATAACTGCAAGCGATTCAAGTTTTTCCTGGACTGAGCTACCATCACCTCCAGAATCTGCTGCTGTAGCTGGGGCGTTCCATTTAATTTGTGCCGTTACCGAGTCGAGATAAGCCAGTGAAAACGAGCCACCGATAGAATTTCCCTTCCGTATTTCTGTCACCAACACATTGGTACCAGTACCAACTAATGAGCTTGTAATCATCAGGGCTGGCACGTCGCCAACATAGTCCAGGAATGTTATCGTCCATGCATAACCATTCTGTGCCGAGGGACCGGAGCGGGTAACTTGCACAGTTCCGACCCAATCCATCGCTTCAAGCGCTGATTTCATATCTGCAGCACTTGCATCAAACGCGACAGGAGCAGATGCCTCAACAACAAAACTTCCGCTGAGTGTATTGCCGTCTGTGAGCGTCTCTGTCTCACACGCTGCTCCTGGCATTGCAGTAAAGGCAGCATCAACGGCGCAAATAAACGGTGGCAGATTTCCCTCTGAATCCTTGAATGCAATAGTCCACAGATACCCTCCTTGTTCATCGATAAGTGATTGAGAAACCAGCACACTACCAAAAACAGGTAACCTGTCAAGGTCAGCTTCGAGGTTATCTGCAGTAGCCGTTGTTGGATCCACAAACGTATTCGTGGGATTAAAGCCACCAGCATCGACCATATTCACAGCAACGTTTCCATTTACGCCATTTGTAGTGAGAACGTTACTTTCCTGGGTCTGGAATGCCGTGCATCCTGTCATTACTGCAGTCATACGATTTACGTCTCCATACACACCGTTACCGTAGAAGAAGATGCGATAGATGTAGCCGTTTGGTGCACGTGTTGAATCAGATATTCGCGTCACGTACACTTTATCGATGTTGTCCATTGCTGTTAGAATCGACTCCATAGTCGAAAGATCAGCTCCACTCTCGCTTCGTGCGGGAGCGTCAAACTGGATACAGCTAGAAGTTTTGATAGCTCCAAGATGATCAAACGATAGTTTGTATGAACCAGCAACAAGCGGTTTGCTGGCACTCACAACAACTTCTTGAACGGCTGTGTCCGTGCCCATTGCTAAACCCGAGTTGATACCAATACCAATAGCATAATTCACTCCTCCGTTTGCAAAAGGCGCACATGCCGGGACACAGTTTCCGTTTGTGAACACTTCCAGGACCTCAGTTTCTCCTGCAACATTGTTTCCGACAAATGTGATAGAATAAATATATCCGTAGTCGTAGTCTGCGGTGCCATCGCCATCTCTAGTCACGACTATGTCTCCTTGTTCGAGCGCATCCAGAGTTAAAAGGGCTAGTTCGACATCACTTGCTGACGCAGAGTATGAGAGCGCAGCTGTCTTCACAACAGCAGCGTTTCCGCCAACAGTAGCAAACGTCCCTGGTGTTGCCAGGCTAGCAACCTTTCGGATGAATCCAATCTGAAACTCGCCGGCAGACAAAGTGGCATCTGAAGTAATTGTGATCGTCTGGATAGTTGGCACTCGGAATGCAAACTTGCCGCCTATGCAGTCATTGTCAAAACACGTATCAGGTGCTGCCGAGGTTCGAAGAGTTTGCACTTCGGGAATGGATGCAGCTGAAGTCGCAATCGCTTGAATTTCTGTTATGTGTGTCGCCGCTAAACGCACTTCCTGTACCTCTGGGACGAATAGCGCATAACCAGCGGCGACATTTTGTACTGCCGAGGGTGCGCTGCTAGGTGTGACGGGAACAACGGGGGCGGAAAACGGCCCAATACCAATATCTGTTGATGCAGCTACATGAGCGTAATAAGTGATCCCAGGAAGCAAGTTTGTGACAAGAAACGAATTTGAAGCCGACCCTTGAACAAAGTTGTCCACGACAGCAAGCTGAGCGGTCAGCGTATCTGGCTGCGCGCCAAGCTTTGGCACATCACCTATAGTGGATGTGAATTTAATTGTCCAAAAGAACCCATTGACTTTAAAAATACTGAGCGCGTCGTCCCCTGCTACATAGGCTGCCGCTGTCGTAACGGAGGTAGCACTCGCTAGAGGAATCATCTGCTTCTGCAGAGCTAATGCGCCATTGACGCCGTCTCGAATAGTTGTCACCACAACACTTCCTGAATGAAAGTCTACGTAGTCACTTGCAGCTGCTGAGATTTGGTCCAAATTACCCGCTACAACATTCCCGCTGAAATAAATAGTGTACAAGAACCCGTTCGGAGCTACAACAGCGTCAACGCGTCTTGTGACGATTATTGCTCCTGCATTTTGAGCTGCACCACCTGTCACTATCAAATCAAGAAGTGCAGATTGCAATGTATCTTCATCAGCATTCCATGGGATTGGTACGGACGAAGTCCCCTTGTAAGTGATCTTGAAGGTACCCGTTGCAGTAGCAATGTCGTTTGCGGAGTTTTTAACGGCTACTTGCTGAATCTCGAACTGCTCTTGCATCACACTAAAGAGCTGAGATACTGCGTACGCAACGTGAGTGCCAGGCGACTCGCCATGATAGTACTCACTGAGGGCAAAGCTTCCAGGACGTAGCCCACCTTCAGTCTCAGTAGCAATAGAGATATCTGACGCTCCGGTTGGAGCAACACATCCTGTATAGTCGAGTTGAATTGGCGGGACATTACCCGTTACTGAGTCTCCAACGAAAGTGATTTTGTATATATATCCCCCAGGAGCAATAACCGGTTGAGCCTCCCGAGTCACTACGACTCCGTCTGTTCCAATCGTCGATAGCGCAGTCAATGCTGTCTGAACATCTGCCGCAGGCACATTTACATTCAAGCACGCAGCTGTTGTCTGCCCGCCAAAGTTAAACTTGACACTTGTTCCTGCGGACGGAGACTTTACCGTTAGTACCTGAGTCTCGGGGCTTCCTCCAGATGTGATCTGCTCAATCAAAGCCTTCCGAACACTCCCTCCATTTTGAATCCAGTTAGTTCCACACGGAAGACTTCTCTCATCTAGAAGTGTCATTTGTGGCGTGATAGCTGAATTGTAATCGAGAAAGAAAATGTCATATTTGTATCCAGGTGAACCATCACGAACTGTCTCAATGATCAACGCAGGGTTTCCTCCAACAACCGGTGCACATGGAGATGCTCCAATGTTGATGACTTCAATAGGAAGCATATTCCCTAGCACGCGACTAAATCCTCCCGATATTGGACCGCGGAAGCTGACCAAATATTCGTATCCAAATCCCCAGCTCGACGTTCCGTCTCCGGTTCGTGTGACGTTGATATGGTCTCCAACCGCGCCGAAAGTGGTTAAACTGTTCAATGCAGCCTGTAAATCTGCAGCTGAGATACCGTAATTCAAGCACGAGGTTGTCACAACCTCACCCTCTATCGTGAGCATGAGTTGAAACAGACCCGTATTTCCTGAAGTTACTTCGGAGCTTGACGTCATTCGTAAGCGTTGAACTTCCGTCACAGATTCACCATTCCCCTGGCGAGTTACAATGACATCCCCAGTCCCCAAGTTTGTTTCTATCTCGTTCTGTAAATCATAGTCCGTGACTCCCCACCGCAGACAATTAGACGTCAAAGCTCCCAGAGACAATTTAAAGTAGCCCGATGAGTCTACAACTTGGCCCGAGTCAGTTGCAAACGTGAGTTGTTGGTGTCCAATCGCGCCGCCATGCTGGGTGACCGCGACATTTCCCGTCACAACCACACCATTTGGCATCGCAGTACACCCTGAAGTGCTGAACCTCAGGGTCCCAACGTCCCCCGCCGTACCACTTCCACCAAAGTAAACAGTGTACGAGTACCCTTTCTTAGTGCTCGTTTCTGTGATGATAGGTCCTGACCGGACAACCTTCACGTTCGCTCCAGGAAACGAATTTAGCTGGGCTTGAACATCGCTCGCTTGCGCATTAAATGCCAAACACGCTGTAGTTAAAACCGAGGAGCCACTGGTCAAGCTAAGTGTAAAAACACTTGCTATTACCGCTGAGTCCCAATTAGCGATGGGTACCGATACCGTAACCTGCTGAATTTCCTGACCAGAATGCTGGACTGTATATAATTGCCCGTCAATCCGCAAGCTCATACCTGGATAAAGTTGCTCAGTCGTAGCTGGAACTGATGCCAACACAACTGGGGATAGAGCAGAAACTACGACTTGAGATGTCGTGATATCCTTCGTGAATGGCCAGTCACCATTGCTCCCCACCAAATTGTCTGCTCCAACGTATCCAATGCGGAATACATCCCCGGGCGAAATAAACTGCGATATATCGTCAACACCTGTAATCCCCGCTGTGGTACCATCTTTTGTAACCAAGGCGATAGCATTTGGGATCTGTTGGGTCACGTAGTAGCTTTGCGTGACATCGACATCTCCATATAATCGCATAGATTCGATACCCTGCGTGACAGCATCAGCTGATGACGAGTACTGCAGCGGGGGCGTTGCTTTTGTTGAGGTGTTCAAAGTGAACATGCCAGTGATAGGTGTTGATCCAGCCTTGCTGGTGGTCACATCAATCGATCGCTGATTACCTTGAAGTGTTGAAAGCATTACTGACAATGGACCCACATTGCCACTTCCTGATGGAAAAGTCAATCCACCGTACTCGCCTGTTACCTTCATAAATCGAACACGCCACCGGTAGCCTCCACGAGTTCCGGAGTTGCTGACTGGTTGACCTTCCCAGCCACCCGAGCATGCAGAGCTGGTACACCCAGTTGCGGTGGACGGGTACTCAAATCTATCCACCGTTACTCTTCCAATAGTGTTCATTTCGTTGATCTTTCGCATGAGTCGCTCCGGCGCTTCATTGAATGCAACCTGGCGCGGACCGTATGTCGAGTGAAAATCTATGAGGAACGACCCACTCAGCCCTCTAGACCCAGACGTCACCTCTGTCACACTAACAGTCACTGTATTTGTCGTCGTGACTTCGGGTGAAAAAACTGGTACAATAGCGGCGATATTGCCTGCACCGAGGGGTGTGAAGCCAGGATTTGAGATGAAGCGCACAAGCCACGACATCTCTCCATACTTTCCTTGAACAGTTCGCTGTACACTCACTTTTCGCCCAAGCATACTGCCCTGTAGCACACGTGTGACCGTATCTGCCGCGGCATTCCATGGAAGGAGAATGGTGAGTCCCAAACTTGTAAGACCCGCTGGGGCCATCGTTGCACAGGTTGTCGTGGATACTGAAACAGCAGTCGCCGTCACAGTGGTAGCCGTGAAAACACAGCTAGAGTAGCCTGCAAGGGTGAAACTGTCTTGCGGAAGAAGATACTGCGTAATTACTGTTGCGCTTCGAGCTTGATCCACAGTTAGTGTTTGAATATTGCTGCATGAGGTAGTCACTGTGGGATCACAAGTGGGAAGCAAATAAAATAGGCTGTCTAGCCCCGGATCTCCTTGTACTTCGAACGCAGTAAAATATCCTCGTAATATCTGGCCGTTTAGAACGATTCCTGCGAAACAAGTTCCGCCTACAGAAGCTCCGCATACTGTTGCAACTGGATTGGATCCACTAAGACCGGCTCCGAGAGCTGTCATTGTGGGCACGTCACCAGGTGAGTTACACAGTCGTGCACCTGTTGATGAGTACTCGACCTCTTCACAACCCAGGGTGCCATATGCGTCGCGAAGAAATGTTACTGTCCACGAGTACCCACCAGTCTGGGGGTCCACTACACTTCGTGACACAGATACATCTCCAATATTGGCCATACCTTCCAGGATCTCCTCGACTGAGGCCCCTGAAGCTCCACTCTCGGCACGCGTCGCCCACGCATTGTGCGCAATATCACCGCTCGTAACAAGACTCTTCACCGACATGTGCGGTGCTAGTGTGCTAGTGTCTAGAGTAATTTTGAATGTTCCTTTGATTGGACCAACGCCCGCTCTCACAACTCCAACACGGCAATCCTGTGAGTTATCATTAGCCGTCGTAGTCAAGCCATCTTTCACACAGTTGATAGAAAGTCCAATTGAATCCATGGGACCAACATGTCGACCCCACGCCTTGGAGTAACCAGTGTCAGGCCAAACATCAGTCCAGCTAGCACGCGCTCCCTTCCAATTTCCTGCAATTCCAGATGAATGATCGCTCGTTGGGTCAGCCCATACAGAGGAATAAAACGTAATCAGCCACTTATAGCTTTGCACTTGAACGTTTCCAGTGTCAAGCGGGCCTTGTCTATCAACGAGTACACTGCTCGGTTTGATAGAGCTTAGACTGTTGAGTTGTGCTTGTACCGCTGTCTTATCCGCGGAAAACAGTATTGGCCCGGTAGAATCACCATTAAAAGTAAGCTGAAATGTACCACCGAGCTGATTGCCCTTTCGTGTTTCGACTACTTGAGCACGCACATTCGTTGCAACTAGAGCCGTGATTGGAATTTGAAGTAGCTCGACATCACCGCCTGTTGATTGATCACTGTACTCAATCGTCCACGTGAATCCGCCCGCTTGAGTAGCTTGCGAACGGGTAACAGTAATACTCGGAATACCGAGATTGGTTACAAGAAAGTTGGCGAAGGCAGTGTCAGTGATTTGGGAGTTAACCGTTGCTGGAAGTATCTGTGTGCTAAGATCATAAACATTTGCTGAAGTCACGCCCCTAAACGCAAACGTCATGGTACCAGTAATTTGGTTTCCATCGCGACTTCCTGCACTGGGGTTCAGAGGATTTGTATAATCTTCAATTGCAACACTAGGTATATTCGGTGCTGTCGTTGTGGCCGGATCTGCATCGACCAGGCTCGTGGAGTCCATTGTCATGCGTGGAATGTTTCCTCGTCGACTTGTAAATTCTATTTGCCACGTAAACCCTCCAGACCACTTGTTGCCCGTTTCTGAATAAACTGTCCTCTTGACATTGACTGTGCCAAAAACTTGTTCCCCAGTATTTATAACGATGACTGATTCGAGAGCAGCCTTCATCTGGGCTTCAGATGCGTCCCACGGAATTGCACCAGTAGAAAGACTTGTCGTTGGGTCAGTCTCAACTGTCAACGCTAGCGAAAAGCTTCCTGATATCGTACTTCCGATGGTCGTTCTTGATACTGTACATGATTTAGATCCAGCGGAATTCGTAAGCATAATTGCCGATGACCCACATATAAGTAGGGGTAGTGTTCCGGATCGTCTCCGAAATGTCACTGCATAAACTGTTCCAACGAATGTGGTCGAGATCGTTTGAGTAGCCGTTACCGTCACGGAGTTAATTACAGCGTTGAGAAGGCTTTGCACGGAGGACCCAACAAGAGGTTGTGTTGCCGAGCTTTTGACTGGTACGCTGGCTACAAATTGTTTTGCTTTGAACAGAGGTAGAGTTTGTTGAGAAAATGAGCTGCAAAGCATTCCAACATCTCCTGTAGCAATTGTTAAAGTCGTAGTCGAGACGCTGCCGACCTCAAATGAACACGGTCCAACTTGCATTTTTGAACCAACTATCGACTGTCCGGTAAAGTCAGTAGTGACAGTAAATATTGACGTGGACGAGTCAAATGCAGTTACACACGATGTACAAAGCCGGTCACTAGTGGATGGGGTGCATTCTGCACTCACTCCAGTTGTCTCAGCTGGACCAGAATAAGATTCGCATGTGTATGTGACACTGAAGACAGAGCTAGCGTCATAAAGGACTTCGTTCCCTTTCCTGAATTCAGTTGCTGTGGTTGGAATCGACGCAAATGTTGATGTAACACCATTGACAGTCTTTGTGAGGGCACTGTCGATAGAGAGCTCCAGAACATCACCAGTCACCGCATCTCCTGAAAACGTAATTGAATAGACATACGTCAAATCGCCGTTTGAGCTAGAATCCGTTCTAGTTACCGTAACTGAATCGATGTTGCTCAAAGCATCCAACGCACTCTTCACAGTGGCCGCCCCGGAGGTGGGACTGGAGTCTTGCAAAGACGCCAGCAAGTCATTTGAACGTTCGTACGTCTTTGGTAGCGTGCAGTATGTACAGAGTCGACTATCAAAAGTTAATGAAAAGGTTCCTCCAATGACAGTTGGATCGGATGCCACGCCAGGAAGTGACAATGTGATGGTCTGGATTTCGTTGATTCGACTTGCTCCCACTTGGATACTCTGCACTTCGAGTACCTCCGGCGTGGTGGTGCGAACTGCTTGAATCTCATTAATGTCATCGGCATCCAAACGAAGCTCTTGACGCTCGTTTATGTCTTGCGCAGAAGTAGTCACCGACACGATTTCATCAAGAACTTGATCGTTTGTGGTTTGAATCACTTGGACTTCATCAACACCAGTAAATACCGTGCGCACCATTTGCTCCTCATTTGTTACCTCGACAGTTGCGTCAATCAGCTGTTCTTCATTTACCACATCGCTTCGCACAATAACAGATTGCATCTCTCGAACAATTGGGATAGTGATGCTTGAGCTCTCTCCACTGGTAAAGTCTTCTTGCTCATCCCATTCGAGATGGTAAGCTTTGAGACTCAATCCACCATCAAATTTTGGATTTTTCCAAGTCGCTTGAACGGAGGTCGAGGTTATAACTGCCAATTCAAGATCTTGAGGTTCCGTTGGTGGCTGATTAGTTACAAGTACTGACGCAGGCACCGTTGCAATAGGTGAGCCGGCCCCCTTCGCATTGAACGCTGTAATGCGAACAAAATATGTGGTCTCAGGAGTTAACACGTCCGAGCGAACACCTGTAAGTGGGTCGTCTCCTCCAATGATGTATGATCGTTCGGTGCCTAAAACTAACCCGAATGCAGCCGGTGAGTCAAACTTGCTAGAACTGTCCCATTCAATCATGTACTGTGTAATCGATAGGCCACCATCTCCCCCAAAATAAGTCTTCTCAATTGAGGATGCTTCCCACGTTACTAGAATGGCGTAGCTAGATAATACCTTGGCCACAGGTGTCTCTGGTTTTCCAGGGGTTTGGTCAAAAGGGATGGTAGAAGTTGGGGTTGGAACTGCTGCAACACTTTTTCCTTGATCGTTGACCGCATATACCCGGACAAAATAGTTGGCCCGAGTTAACGCTGGGATATTCACAAAGAATGGGCCAGATGCACCACTACCAATGCTTAGAGTGCGCTGTAGATCATAATTTGGAGAGGCCGCGTTCTGGAAGGAGCTCGTTGTATCCCACTGGACGAGATAAGAGGAAATAGCGCTCCCACCATTGCTGTTGGGCTCTGACCAGCGCACTTTAATCAAACGGCTCGACAAAACAACAAGCACGACATTATTTGGAGGACCTGGAGCTGCTCGCGGCACTTCATACGCTGGTGAGATGTATTTTGCACCCCCGTAGCCTTCTTGATTATAGGCTCGAACTCTTACGCCGTATTTCATGCCAGTAGTTAATCCGGTAATATTATACTCAAGGGAACCTGGAACCCCAATCTCAACTGGGGTCCCAGCTAGGCCACTTTTCTCGCAGTAAAGCTCAGGTTGTGATCCAGCGTTTGTTCGGGCTACCGAGATTCGCGCACTCGGTCCATGAAGCTCAGTTCCGTCGACCACAAGAAGTGACATATCGTTGGCAAACTCGGTCAAGAACGTCACAATCCAATTGTACCCATAGCCATTTGCAGATCGACTCACATGTACGTTTCCCACCGTCACAAGACTCTCGAGTGCGCTTTGAAGTCCAACTTCAGAGACATTGTAATCAAGCGGAAAAGTTGTGTCGGACAGTCCACCGCTAGCAAAAGCCAACTTAAAGGTCCCACTGATAGGCTGAAGCCCCTTTTGAATCGATTCAACATAGATACCTGGATTGTTGCCTCCCCAGTTATCGCTTGTTGAAACTGCGATCAATGGCTGAGGCCCAACGTGACCGGCCAAAAACGTGATTGACCACACAAAGCCGTACGCCTTTTGAAACACCGGAACTGGAACAGACACTGCAATTGGAGTGTCTACCGTGAATGTGGTGGCTTGAGGTTGAAGTGTCTGAATTGTCAATTCATAGCCTGCAATCCAAATGGTCATTCCCGCAGTGAGACCAGACTGATCCAGACTCACGGTTGAAGATCCATCCACCGTAATAGTTGTGGTTGTGGTGGCTGTAACAGCGGTAACCAAAAGTCCATCAACAACGCGCTTGGACATATCGCGCGTTACGCCGACAGTTCCTACGGAGGATAGCCGCTCCAGCTGATCTTTTATGGAGTTGGGACCAGTTGCCAAGGCATTCCAGGCAATATTCTGGGTTGATTCTCCCCTAAACGATAGCTTGAAGTTTCCTGTTAGACTGTCGGTATCCGCAAAGTTGATTAGCTGTTGAATTTCAGGTAGGCCTTTACCAGCTGATGTGGTGACTGTCTGTTCCTCAAACGTGCCAGGATCACGATACCACTCAACCTTGTACTTAGTGACTGGGCATCCGCCGTCATTTGAGCTAGCACTCCACCGTATCGAAAGTGATGTTTCGTCTTTTACAGATGCACTAACAAGAGCAGGAGGATCGGGCTGTCCACATGTGATCGCAGTTGACATCGGAGATGTCGCAGACCCAAATCCTTCCTCGTTGTACGCCATTGCGTGTAAATAGTACTGAACGCCTGGACGGAGGCCCGTAAGAGTGTATCGAAAAGGGTCAGTCCCGCTGATTTTACCAGCGACACGTGCAGAGCTTGCAGTCCCTGAGAGGGAAGAGTCGGCTAATAGCATCATAAACACATTTCCAGCTCCCACAAGATCTTCCCCGCTCAAGTAAGCGAATGTGACAGACCATACTGCATTGTTCATCGCGGCATTTCGCCATGACTTGGTAACCTTGATTGAGTAAGACTCTGTAATCGCCTGAAGAGCCTGCTGCAGCTCCAGTGCTGTGGATGACACAGAAATCGATTCAGTCACTTTTCCTTCTAGCTGCAACTTGAACCACCCAGACAATTTAGTCTTGGAGTCCGTGTAAACGTCTTGCACTTCGCGGGTGAAATCGCCGATTGCTAGATCGCTGAATCCGTTTACAATTTCATCTACTGTTATTCGAGGAAAATCGCCAGTGAGCCGCTTTCCATCGGCAACAAGCGGGCTGAGATCGCCTGGATTATGCTGGAATGTAATACGCCACGTGTACCCCCAGGAAGCTTGTACCCGACGCACTTTGACCGGCTCAATCGCAATATTAACTGTCCCAGTTATAATCGCAAGTGCATCTGCCATGTCATCCGCGGAGCAATCAAAACTCAATGGGGAAGTAAATTGGCCGCCCCACGAAAGAGTAAATGTTCCTCCCGCACCAGTGGCACTCCGATAACTTGTTGTGACGTATTGTACTTCGTATTGTTTCTGGATCGTAGCTACACCGTAGTCAGGACTAGAGCTATCAAATGATGGTGAAGAGTCCCATTCGAGACGGTACATCGTCACTTCTGCACCGCCTGAATAGATTGGTGGTCGATAATTAACCGATAGCCATGTCGATCCATGGAACTCGCCAAGCACTACACTGGTTGGCGGTGTTGGAACAACAGACACAGACCATGGCTGGGCTGTGAAAATTTGCGACGAAGTGCTGAAACCCTTTTTGTTGACAGCAGACATCCGAAATGAGTAATCGTCATTTAAAATCAAGTTATCGTGTCGTGAAGTTGCAACAGCATTATTTCCATCAACTCGAGCACTAACGTGTGAAGGTACGGTAGCACCGGAGACAAGTGCTTGCAGCGAAGGCAATTTTCGGTCCGGATAGATGCCCCAAAAAGCTACAGAATGAACAAACCCGTTTCCATAAGCTTTGGTTTCCACAGTAACACCATCAATCGTATCCAGCGCTTCAAGCGCATTTTGAACTGTTGTTGCGGTGTCACTCCATTGCAAAGGTGCTGTCGTCTCACCGTCAAATGTCAATGTGTACGTTACACCCGCGGTATCCACCTGGCTAATAGCTTCTAATAGCACCGTTTGAGTTACAGCAGGGTTACCGATGTGCATCGTTTTGGGCGGAATAATACTTGATCCTTTTGCCCCGATAAAAGCGTTGGTACCTCGAAAGTTATTTTCAGGAATTACATCAAGACTCTCAAGACTCCCCAGGTAGGATCGAAAGATAAGGCTCCATTGTCGACCATTGGAGGAGCGATACGCGGTACCTCGTATGATTTCTCCATCGAAGGTTCCAGTTACGTCAACATTGCGAGGATCCACTGCGGTGACAGTATACCGCTGCATATCCACTCCGTTTGCACGGATCCACAAGTAATCACCTACGGATACCAGGTGAGTCCAGTCGCTGGTAGTACGAAGACGATTATCATAAACATACGTTGTCGGCACTGCATTTGCTATAGAGACTCCCACATACGCGATGTCTGTTGTCACAGTAGTTCCTGCCACTGCTTGAATGGTATATTTGACTCCTCCGAGGCAGAAAAAATCTGTAATTTGGAACCCATGGTTTCCCGGAAACTCAAATGATGCTTGACCTGAGATTGCAGTAACTACTCGCGATCGGTAAGAAAGACCGATATATCCTGGTAGCGGAATGGTTCTTGTGGTGATGCGACCTGCAAATATTGTGATCTGCCCAGATGTTCCCGTAAAAGGCTTTGTTAACGTGATATCGTCCGGTGTCAACGATTGGATCCAAAAGGGATTGCCATTAATTTCCAACTCTTCTCTAATTGCCATCAATTGCGTAGGATCGATCGATCGTCCATCCATGAAAGTTAAAGTTGTCAACACCGGACTATTTTGTGTTGCCACAGCGTTTAGCTGGAGCGAGTATACACCAATGTCTTGGTTTTCAACCTCTCCAATAGCGGCAACAGAATCAACAGACGCGAGCTTTTGAAGCTCTTGTGTCACCTTCTTATGCGTTGCCGCAACGGAAATCGCCTCAGTAATTTCTCCATTAAATGAAATGCGAAAGGACCCTCGTAAGTCGTTTTGGCTGGAGTCCATGAAAATCTGTACAGTATCGTAGACACTAATAAGAACACCCTGCCCAGTCAATCTGGAGTGCTTGATAAAAAGAACATCAGCCTCCTCGATATTTGTCAGGAATGTGACTTGCCAAGCTCGCCCGTACGCTCCATATTGACTCAAGCTAACATTAACAGTGCCAGGGGTAGTAATGGCTTCGATAGCGTCTCTCATCACGGATGCCGTAGTTCCTTGGAAAGAGAGCGCTGGGGTCTCTTGTCCTCGATGCACAAGCTTAAATGTTCCACCAATTGCAGACTGAGCCTCTGCAACGATTGTCTGTGTACCTCTTTGCCCAAGTGCGCAGACACCTTCATATCGAACTGAATGAATTACACCGTAAACGGGATTTAGTGTGGTTGGTGACCACTGCGCTGAACACTCAGTTCCATCTCCAAATGCGCTTTCCACAAATTGGAGTGTCGGCCATTCTCCAGATGGAGGGTTTCCCCAGAGGCGAATTTTGTAGTCGTGGAGGTCGAGCAATTGCAATGCTCGGGAGTCAGCAAAACTCGAGCAACCATCAGTATTGATCACAGAAATACTGTTGTCTCCTGCTACAGCGGCAGTAGCAACTGAGAACTCGCACGAGTCTCGAGAAAAATCGTTTGGATTGCGACTAGCACGAAAAATTGCACCAACAGGGAGAGCTGCAGCTTCATCATCAGCAAGTCCGCCACCAGTACCGGAGCTAATCAGTGAAACTTCTAACGCTGTTGCATCAAACGATATTATCCGAGATGAAGAAGACCCACTGAGAATCATCACTTTGAAATTTCGTTGTTCTTCGACCGTGGCCATCCGAATGAATGCAAGAGCTTCGAGTTTTGCCTTCATGTCACTCTTGGCATTTCGGTTCCCAATAGTAATACAGGATGTCACTTGATCCCCAAGCTGGAGCTTAAAGCTACCTGCAGTAATTGTAGTTGAGGCAAATAACTGCACAACTTGTACATTGGAAGGAGCTCCGATTGTGTATGTATCACACTTATCTTGATCGTTGCTAATCTGAAATTGCCCGTAATGCTGAGGTGGCACAGCACTTATCATGTCTGTTATTCCAACATTTGGTAAATCCAGCCCAGTCTCAACAGACTGTAAAGACGAGTGTATGTAGAGACTGGGAAACATTGGTGACAACTCGAGCTCAGCAAATTCCGAAAATGTAATCGCCCATTGGTACCCAAATGGGCCTTTTTCACTTCCAGTCGTGTCCAATATTAGTAAAGGGTAGTTTTGGTTGGTGAATGAAGGAACTCCAAAAATTCCCTGGACGGTGATCGATGTGCTCCCGGGTATTGGCTGCGTTTGAATCACAAACTGATTTCCATTGATATCAATAAGAGTGCCTGCTGCCAACATCCCCACCATAGTCTCCGTAAGTGCACCTGATGTTGAAAAACGGTTGGAAGCGGCAGAAAACGAAGACACACTGACACCAACTTCACCCGTCAAGACACACAACGAGCGCGATACTGTCACTGGCCTTAAAGTCGGGAGTCGATTTAAGGCTGCTTGGAGGTTAGCCGCGGTCACTTCAATTGGCAGCATTGCAGTGAAGTCAGCAGAATATTGAAGTCGAAAAGTGCCAACGATATCATTTTCGATTGAGTTGAAGGCAAACACTTTCAGAACAGCAGGAGTGCCGAAAGTGCTATCAGTAGCAAACTCAACCGTATATCGTTCAATTGGCTCACCATGGTTATCAGGTTCCACAAAGCCGACTTGAATCTCAGATCCGGATATGGGAAGGGTGGAAATAATTCGAGGAGTGGAAGGATAGCTTGCAGAAGTAGATACTAGTGGCAATGCTCCGTCGCCATATGCTTGAATAGTATCAGTTGCAGCGCCATATCCATCTGTATTTCGTGCAAACGCTCGTATGTAATAGTCTTCTCCTGGAATCAAACTATCGACCACAACTTCAAAGTCGATTTCGATGCCCTTTGTGCTTTCCGTGACAAAGACAGCAGCGTTAGTGCCAACCAAGGCTGATCCGTCAACTAGCAGTAACGGCATGTCTCCAATATTGGACAAGAATACCACTGTCCAAGTTGTCCCGAACTGCTCATTTGGTGCTAGGGTAACGTTGACACGCCCCATCCCGGGTAGGCTCTGGAGTTTCGTCTGGACGTCTGCAGCAGTGTCATCAATAAATATTACCACCCCGGGGTACTCTATGAACGTATTCTCAAAGTTAACCTTGAAGGAGCCATCAAGGTCATCGGCATCAGAAACCACTGCAATCGATTGCACTTCAAAGACACCTCCTTTCGTCTCGATCGCAGAAACAATAGAGTCTGGTGTGAATTCACCGGTAATACCTTGAAGTGTGGATGTAAGTGTTTCATCCTTAGCAATTGTTGCTGTTACGGTGCAATCACTGCAAACCTGGCCGTACTGATTACGAAGACGGACTTGGTTTCCAGTCACTTTATCTGCTGATAAGCAGGGAGAAGCAGGGCAATTCGACTTGGCTCCGAGTGATAAAAACGTCACAAGCCACGTGAAGCCATTCTCACGTGTCGGGCCAGTGCGAGACACGGAGATGGAACCAACACCCGGAAGGGAAGACAGTGCGACTGTCATGTCGGCAGCTTCCACTGCCGCGCTTACCGTTACCTTTTTCTTTTTGTGTGCTGTGATGTGGCGAGTTGTCGTTCCTGGCCATGCACGGTCAAGTTGGATTGACGATGCGGTGATCGTGACGACCTGGAACTCCCATGCTCCAATCTTAACAAATTCTGAGGCAGACACTGACGCAGTGAAATCGCTGTATGTGGTCACCGAGACTGACTGAGAGGTAACTGCAACATCCCCAAGGGCTGTATCGCGAAGGTAGATAACTGCGTTAGTTGCGCCATGGACATGATACGAGTCAAGCGGTAGTTGTGTGGTAGTAAAAGGCGCAGAAGCATGCACAAGGAACTCTTCGCCACCGATCTTGACAGTGTCTCCTCGATTGATTTTCCCCACCATGGAGACCGATGTGATCGCAGTCTTAGATCCTGGGCTAATCGTTGCTGTAACCGCCGTAGGGATCCAGTTGCCTTCGAAGCCAATAGAGAGATCAAAGCTCCCGGACAGTACGTTGGACCCGGCTGCATCCTGCGTCACAATCTGCCAAACTTCGGGATAATAGCTCGCCACACCAGCAGTGACCCTTGTACCTTCAAACGCCAGTACGCGGTTGGCTGGCTGGGTTGCCGTGCATCCAATTTGGTCTGCTGTCAGCACGTTCGGCTGCGGCCCTCGCACGAGGTAGTCTCCGTCGAACGTGATCGCGTACGTGTATCCGTTCTTGACGGCGCCGTATGCAGACCGCGAGACCTGCACGGCGTCTACATTGACGAGCTCCTCGAGCGCGAGCTCAAACTCGAGGGCGCTCGCGTTCCACGGAATGCACGCGGTCACGTCCGAGCCGAAGGCGTTCACGAACGTCATCTTGTAGCTGCCGGCGAGCACCGGCCCTGTGCTGGCGACCGTGAAGCTCTGCACCTCATCCACGCGGCGCGCGACCTCGACCTTGTATCCGAGCACGGGCGCGCCGTTCACGCCCTCGGCCTTGACCTGCTCGGGCGGCAGCAGCTGCACGCGCAGCGCCGAGGCGTTCTCGTTGGTCACGAGCAGCTGCTGCGGCGGCCCCGGGACGTCCTGGGGCGAGAAGAGCCGCCCCGCGACGCCCGGAGCGCAGCAGAGCGCGCCCACGAGCCAGCGCCGCATGGAGAAGCGACAGGCGGCGGGCAGGACGCGGAATGGCAACAGGCGCCGATCTTTGGCGGCGATTGACTTCCGGGGAGGTGCGTTTGAGGCGATTGTGGCGACCCGGGAGTCAGAAGGAGGCGCCCACTTCAACATGGACGGTGGTTGATGCGGGTGAGTTGATGGATGGATGGATGGCCCACGCACATGACTCCGCAATGTTTCAACGCGGAAGGATGTCTGGTGCTAGCGGGCTTGCAGAGTTGCGGCCGAGGGGCCGGCATGAACGACTTCAATGTTGAGCAAACGGAAGTCGCTCCGAGCGGACGCTACTCAACTGCTGTCGCTGCGTATGCAGGTTCGCCTCGGTGTCATCCCAGCTACGGTGTGTTTGCTCCTTATGCCTTGTACGCTTGGCTTTACATCACTGAAGGCACCATGCAGATGTAGATGAAACATGCCAACGTGTTCGAACAACCGCAAGTTTGATGCGAGCCAAAAACCTTGGTCTTCGATTCCGCCGGGTTGTCATCACAGCAAAGCACTCGCAGCTACACAAGGCGGCAAAACTACAAATCCTAGATCTGCTCTGCTGGCGCAATGGTCTTCGCTCTCTCCGGCACATGCGATCACTCCTCCACGTGAAAACCTCCTGCGCTCAATATGCATCTGCTCGGTACTGAAAATAGTGCATTTCCCAAACCGCCGCTCCACTCTCGCCGTGGAAGAGCCATGGGCATGGACGACTACCACATCCTGGAGCGCATCGGCGAGGGCTCCTTCGGCAAGGTCTACCGCGGGCGGCGCAAGTTCTCAGGGCACATCGTGGCGCTCAAGTTCGTCACCAAGCGCGGCAAGAGCGCCAAGGACCTGCAGAGTCTGCGCCAGGAGGTGGGAGCTAGCGTTTCGATCGGGATCTTGAGGAGATCCGAGCTCACAAGGTGCTGTTCGCGACGCAGATCAGCATCCTGCGCCGCCTGAACCACTGCAATATCATCGCGATGCTCGACTCGTTCGAGACGCCGGGGGAGTTCTGTATGGTCACCGAGTACGCGCAGGGAGAGCTCTTCCAGGTGCTCGAGGACGACCGCTGCCTGCCTGAGGATGAGATCCGCAAGATCGCCATCCAGCTCATCCAGGCACTGCACGTGCTGCACTCGAACCGCATCATCCACCGTGACATGAAGCCGCAGAACATACTTATCGGCTCCAAGCAGCAGATCAAGCTTGCGGACTTTGGCTTCGCGCGCGCCATCGCGCATGACGCGAGTCTGCTGACGTCGATTAAGGGAACTCCACTCTACATGGCTCCCGAGCTCGTGCAAGAGAAGCCATACACCTATACGGTCGACCTGTGGTCCCTCGGGGTCATCCTATTCGAGCTCGCGACCGGGCGACCGCCATTCTACACGGACCGAATTGTGTCGCTGATTCAGATGATCGTTAACGAACCAGTCAAGTACCCTTCCTCCATGACACCAACATTTCAGCACTTCCTCGCTGGACTTCTTAACAAAGAGCCATCAAAACGCTTGGGTTGGCCTGCTATCCTCAACCACCCGTTCATCATGGAGACACCCGAGCAGCTTGCGGCTCGGCTTGCGCTGGAGAGTCAAGTGCGAGCACTCCCACGCTTCTTTGACGACAGCAAAATTCATCGAGGGGCGATAGAGGATGCTCGGAGCGTCAAACCGAGCATTGAGCGCCTTCGCTCAAGTGGCGAGTGGAAAATCTGCGATCCTGAGACTGGCCAGCAGCTGCAAAACGATGCCAAAATGCCACCTGAAACTAGCCAAGGGCGTCCACCAGCATTGGGGGAGCACCAGCAAGGATTAAATAGCGAACAGAAGATCAGCGGCACTCGCGATAGTTTCATGAACGCCTGGAATGAGGTTCAGAGGACGTACCAATCGACAAAAATCACTAACGAATGGTCTGAGGTTGAGTGTGTGCATCGCGCTATCGAACAGCTTCGGGGGCTCACGACTCAAGATTTGAGCGAAGATGAAATTGGGGCAGCGGCTCTAAGCTTGCTCCAGTTGGAGTATCGCCTATTGGGTGTGTGCATGAAGGGAGACAGTGCGACGGTGCTGAAGAACTTGGAATCCATGACGAACTCCAAGCAAGCTATTCATCGATTTCTTTCTGCTCTAACAAAAGGCTGGAGTAGTTTGCTCATTGCAAGTGCGAATATTGGCGCGGAAGTTGTTTACCAATCTATCCGATGCTGCATGATGTTTACAAACGTCATAAACTCACTTGAGACAGAGCACCACTCTCGTGACGTGCTGGACTACAAAGCCTTATGCTCAGGTGATATCAAAATTATCACACAAGTACTCAAGTTGAAAGACCATGTTCTAGCTGCGGCACACTCTAAGGCTCTCAAGTGGTTGGGTTCAATGCTCGATCGCTCGAGCAATCTAACAACGCTTTTGGAAGCTGTGTATCCTTCGGGGGTTGTTGAGGCTCTTTGCGAGATTTTCCAATTTGCAGAAAAGTCGCGGTCTCCTGGAGGTCGAATGTCTACTCATGGACGAGATCTTGGTCACTTTTCCATCTTTGCACTATCAGCATTCTTGCACCCTGACGGGAGTAGCTGGGGGGCCCTCTTACCATTCCCAATTCTGTGCTTGTCTCCTCATAATGAAGGTGAAGCCAAATCGGACTCGATTCCGATCAAACACATCAAACAGCTATACAGACTTCGAGTGAAAATTCATGGAGAGGTGGCTAGCCAGCTAGTGAAGAGCGGTGTTACTGAGCTCGTGAATATACTGGGGACAGAAATCATAGGAAGATCCCGTCAAAACCGCAATCGTAATCACAGCGAGGATAACAGTGGGGATGGGGATGATGACAATGATGAAGAAGATGATGACGAAGATCAATCTCTCCTGTGTTGTGTGATCAAGGTCCTTGTTCACTCTTGCCGTTCATCGGCTACTCTGTCGCGAAAATTGGTGGCCATAAAATATACTGAAGATTCACGAAAGCAAGTATCCTACGATATATTCTCCTTGATAGTGGCTGCGCTTACTGGAGGTATTCTGCGAGCCATTGAAACATATTTCACTGTGGACTTACTTTGTGTCCTCCTTCGTCGCGACCTCATCTCCAAACCCGAAGTGTGGAATCTATCAATTACTTTATATCCTATGCTGCTGGGAACAAACGATATAGCAGTTCGTAGTATTATCTGCACATTCTTTTCCGATGTAATTGAGTCCGAAAGTGCAGTCTCACACACTTCAGAGGACCGGGAATTTATTGAGCATCAGATCGCTCACGATGTTTTTCATATGATTAAGAGTGGAATCCTTTCGTCTGAGTGTTTTGAGGCAGTATTGCGACTGTTTCAAGCACCTTCATCTCCACTGTTGAAATCGATTGACGAGCACGATGATGCATTTTATATCAACACGAGATCTCATCAGCTGACATGCTTTCATGTAAGAGCGCAGGGCATGATGGACTCGGGAATCGTGTTGTTGCTTCGTGCAGCATCCAAAGTGACGAAGCAGGTATCAGGTCAAAGTCCGGGCTATCCAGAGAGCAAACCTACTGGTGATACGCATGCACTCCAACTCTTTGCAGCACATTTTTCTCAAGCTGATGTGTGGAAAACTCTTGAGGAATTGCTCTCAAACGGTGGGTTTGGTATATTATCCCCGTGGGGGCTGTTTTGTTTTTTGAAACTACTACGACTCGTCCGGGAGATGCAGTGCAACAGCACTAACGCCGAAGACGGATCATTTAATCTCCAACTACTCCCGCAAGTTATCAACTTGCTGAATCGTCAGCACATCGAGTGTCTGATTCAGTGGCCAGACGTTATTGGCGGTGGTGGTAACGCAGTCAAGGCTTTGATTCACGCGATTGTAAAGGTTTTGGGGATACCTTTCATGCACAGTGTACCAGAAGATTTACTTATTAGTACACAAACAGTTCTATACGATGCAAAGTGCATCGAGAAGCTGCTTGGGGTCCTTCGATTTGTTTGCATTTCGGCCCGAGATGTCCATTTGGAAGCTTCTGTCTTGGAATTACCGGTCAGTTTTCTTTCCAGGCTTGTGGCAAGCTCGGCACACTTTGGTGCCCAATTTGTGGAATCTGGTGGCATACATGTGATCAAGGAGTGCGAGATACTAAAGCGTAGCTCGTCACCCTCACTGCTAATTGACACACTCATGATCCTGAGCCAGCTAGCGCGGGCGTCCGAAAACAACTACGCCGACTTGTTAGAGTTAAATATTCTTCACGATCTGCACGACCTCGTCCTTCATCCCGAGGCGATGGTTCGAGCAAAGGCACTCAACTGCATTGGAAATCTCTGCAGACACTCAACAATATTTTACTCTCAGCTTGTTGATCGTGGACTAGTTGCAACACAAAGTGAATCCGTGCTAGATCTCGTGATTGAGAGTTTGGATGATGAGGATGGCTACGTGCGCCGCTTTGCATGCTTCGCGATAGGCAATGCCGCTTTTCATAATAGCTTGCTTTACAACGCTTTACGTCCAGCTATCCCGGTGCTCATGTTCAACCTGGACGATCCCGAAGACAAAACACGCTCTAACGCAGCAGGTGCTCTTGGAAATCTCGTTCGGAACTCAAATGACTTATGCAACGAACTTATTGCCTACCGTGCACCATTAAAGCTGTTCCAAATGGCACTCGAGGATCCAAGCACTGCATCTCGGCGAATCGTTTTATTCTCGCTTGGTAACTTCTGTGTGTACCCGCAGTGTTTTATGGCTCTTCGTGACGCCGAGCCTCAGTGCATCGCCAAGCTTGAGCGACTGCACGAAGACATTGTTGACGACGAAGTTTCACGCATAAACATTCGGCGGATCTTCTCCAAGGTGGAAAACTTTGGCTGAAAGCAGCCACACCTAATCCAAGATAGATATCTGAAATTGCATCTTGGTAAGAATAGCGTCGAGTAAATCGAGCGAGCTATCATTACCGCAAAATGGGATGAGGATACCCCGACTGAATTCGAATGTCCATTCACCCTGCACGTCATTTCGAAATCAGAGGCACAGCAATCAGTTCAAATCTTGCTTGCTCGGCGATCGTCATGTACAGCCTGAGTATACCCAAAGAATCAGATGCTACAGACATTCGAGCGACGAGGTTTGGGCTTCGAGCGCTAGCAGTTGCTGGAGTTGCCATCGTGAACTGCGTGCTACTACTTGGTATGCACAGCTTCTCATCGCTCTCAAGTCTAATTGACTAACAGCGCGCTGCCAAACGACGTGTATTAGCTTATCAGCAGCACGTGTTCTCGGTGCCACCTTGCAGTGAGAATGGCATACGCCACATTCGTCTCGGGGTTGCTGATCGCGTGTTTGCTCAGCGTGCGTTCACTCGATTAAAAAAAATTGTTCGATCAACGATTTACTCAACCTTTTATTTTCCCAGGTCGTCTGTATCACGGCGTTCAGCCAAGTCCCGTACCATGCCCGCGAGGGATGTACCGCCCACCTGGAGCAGGAGTCACATTGGGCGAGTGCGAGTTCTGTCCTCGCGGGGTCTATGGCGACAGTCCTGGGCTCGTGTCAAGTGACTGCACAGCCAAGTGCCCTAAAGGAACATACAACGACCGAGTTGGCGCCAAGTCGATCCTCGACTGTAAGGCGTGCCCGGCCGGAGTTTTCGGGTCGTCCACGGGACTTACTACGAGCGAGTGCTCTGGTCCGTGTCCGGACGGCAAATACTCCATGACGGAGGGACTTCAAAGTGCGAGCGAGTGCCTAGATTGCCCTGCGTACTACCGAGGGCCACAGGGGTTCCGCGGCAATAATGTGCTTGGTGTGAATGGGGGCGGGTATCCGTGTGACCGTTATCTAGTAGGCAAGACTACCGTATTGAACGGGCGAGAGCAGATGGTGATCGACACCATCAACGCGTACCTCTCCGCCGAACGCACATCCAACATGCAGATTATCGATAATACTACGCCATAGAATTGCCCTAAATATACTACCATGCTTGCATGCTGTTGAGAAGTCGCGCGCAGAGATTTGAAAGATCTACACCAGTGTCAGCAGCAAGAGATGGAACGGAAGCATCCCATGCAAATCGTTGTTAAGCGAAAGAAGCCCAGCACCGGGGGCGGTATCTTGAGAGCACTGCAACGAGCTCTTTGGCGTCGCGAAAAGTCTGCAAAGTCTTCAGCGGCAGCTCCTCCACATATGCCCCCATCGATAGACCCACCAGTAGCCCCTGTACTCACTCTTGAGTCGCTTTTTGGCGATGCAGTGTTTGAGCTGTCGACATCGGACGTGCCCATAGTTCAGCAAGTAACCGCTATTACTCTCGAACTACCACAAAGCGCTCCTCACCCACCAAAGGCAGTTGAAAGTGAAGAAGAGTATGAAGAAGACAGTGAGGAGGGAAAAGAAAGTGACACGGACCAGAACGCCAAACATGGCAAGCCGCGCAAGTTCAGTCGCTGGGTGCCAAAGCTACTCGTACCTGCCGAGAAAATGCGCAACAAAGTTCATACAAAAAAGAAGAAAACGAAGCGCCATGCACAGGCGGGGGCTCCTCCAGCTCCAGAACTCTTTACAGTAATCAACTCGCAGCACATGGAGTTGCTTGCAATGATTTTGGCCTTCCTAGGTGGAAGCGAACCAGCCCGTCGGTGTGTCATGGTTAATCGAACCATGGCTGCAGGTGTGCGGGCATACTATGAGCTCTACTGCGCTCAGCCTCGTCCGACTGCGTTTCTCGTTCACCGAGTTCTTCTCATCTATCCTGACTCTCGTTATCTCTCCCGAATCTTAACGTACTTGCCAGGCAAAGACCGAGCTCGAGCTAGTGGAACATGCTCAATCTTTCGCAAATGCTGTGATGCCCAGCCTCTCGAGCTTTTATCAGGAAGCCATGCCGAAGCGTTCGTGACGATGCTAGGATGTGAGCCTACGCGGGTAAAGTATCGCTACGACGAGACGAGAACACTTCGGATCAGTACGTTTGCTTTGCCTCTGTGGGTCTGGATGGGTTTGTAGCTGATATCTGGCGTTCTGTACAAACATTACAGCTAATGCGAAGTCCACATCAGCGAGCGATATAATTACACTGATGGATACAGGAGATGTCGAGTGTTTCGCAAGAGTGCGCGATCTAATCGTGTCTAATGTGAAAGGCTTCAGTTGTAAGAACGATCGGCATCATGCCTTTGAGCGGATCATGCAGGTGCTCTTTACTGACCACGTGAGTTCGAGACTTGAGACCCTTGTGCTTAATGGTGAGCTCCAACTGCGATTCCCGTCGATATAAAGTTAGAGTGGTATGAGTTGAATCAAATGTTGCGTGCTCGACAGATCTGGATTGTGAAGATGCACACTTTCAACAACTAGGTCGATTGTTTTATGATCGCGAGTTCCCCAGACTCCAACGGCTTCATCTTTCTCGTCTCTCGTTTCCGAGCCGGTTTATGCGTGACTGGGCTCGCAGCTTTACAATGGACCGATTCAAGGCACTCGGTTACCTCGACATTACAGGTCTCTCATTGTAGTTTTTTATGGAATGTTGTCTTGGTTTCATTTCGGGATATTGCTCGGAGCAGATGTGGGAATGGGCAACGAGGATATGCAGCGCTTCTTCTCGAGTCTTCAGCTTTGTCCAGCACTTGAGACTCTCGTGATCTCTCACAACACAGTATCCATGGAAACCATGAAGCTCTTTGTCGCGCATTTGGAGGAGTATACGTACTTACCGAATCTTTCTCATTTCGAGTGTGAGGCGGTCACTGCAGACGCCAATGCTTCGAGAGTTTTAGTTGTTGCACTCATGGCCAACACGGCGTGTCGCTCACTCAAAATCGTCAACATCAGTAACAGCCCTCTGGGAAAAGTCCAAGAGGTGCCAGAAGGCTATCCTCGCACCGACTGGGGAGATCTAAAGCACCTCAACTTATCTTGTAAGCCAGAATATGGACAGTTCTGCGAAATACGGCTTCGTTGACAAACCATTCTCTACCACCCTCAGGCATGCAACTCGGACCAACTGCTTTTATCTCTGTGCTATGCGCATTTCTTCCTCGCGATAAGCACACTAGCAGCTCGCTGGAACATCTTGACGTATCAGGAAACGCAGTTGGGGCAGCTATCGGTGATTTTTCGCGCATTCTGACCCAAGGACGTTTCCAGCAACTTCGGCGATTATCGCTTTCAGGTACAGAGGAATTCAGCCACGTGTCGCTGAAGTCACAACACAAACTAACGATCTGGTGGGTTATAGACAACGCTATGGATTCATTAGCTTTCGAAACGCTTACGGCAGCGTTGTGTACACCATGTTGTCCTTCCATCGAGGATCTCGACTTGTCAGGTTTGCGTATCTCTTCGATTGCCTCGCTCACTCCCTTTGGTTCATAATAATGATAACATTGGCGACAGGGAACAAACCAGGAGGAGAGGGGATTTCTCGCTTCTGTTGCTTCCTGAAGTCACATGCAGCAATGCGCCTATATTACATAAGCCTCAGTGGTATGTGAAAACCGAAGCATGTATCCAAAAATCTGCGGTTAATTCTTTTTGCTGCAGATAATTCACTCGCAAGTCGAGGGCAGCGCCAGATCGCTGAAGCGCTGCGCTGTGGCGCGTGCCCTCTTCTACACCACCTCGACTTGTCGCGAAACCTGAAGCCTGATAGCCTCGTTCCGTTCCAGCAGGTGATATTATGCACTCGCCTAAATATCACTGCTGTACTCTAAAGTAGGGACTCATATCATGCAGCTCATCCGCAGCGGGGCTTGTCCGTCAATAACCTCGCTGCAGATTGCGTACGCTCAGACGTACGCTGATGGCGTGGCTCTCGTTCGAGGCGTGCGAAGTTGTATGAGCGTCGAGGAGCTGGTCTGTGGTCTTTCCTGTGCCTTAACTGGTATTGATCCACTCAAATCTCTCGTGGTCGATAACAGCGGCGGCTCAAGCAGGAGCTGTTCGAGGCTCGCCTGCGCGAACGGCAGCTCGCGAACGACCAGCGCGCGGAGCTCCAGCGCGCTCGCGGCAAGCGCCAGGCTCGAGCTCTTCGCGAGCTCTATGACCAACTGGAGAGCGAGGCCGACCGCGCGCTGCGGCGCCGCAAGCTGGTGCGCAAGTCGGCGCACCTGCTGATCCATCAGGAGATTGCACGGCAGGTCAGCGAGCTCGAACACGCCGCTCGCGTGCGGTCACTCGCCCAGCGTCGATGACGGACGGCCAGTCGCGCCAAGTTGATTGGCACCTGTACCACTTCAACCAGTGTAGCCATTGGTGAGGTCTGCAGAAGATCCTGCCGCTGGACGGATGGTTCGAAGGAAGAGGGCGTGGTCTCCAGTCAATAGCAGATCTCGACGAGAGGTGGATACCCGCGGGTCTCGGCCGCCATATGAGTTGAAGCCATCGTCGTCAGCCCACTGTGGCTGCGCTCGTGCGTTCCAGGATTGCACCACAGCTCATCTTCGACGCCGAGTCCTCTGCCGCGCGGCTGAAGATGGCGACGAATTTTTCGGTTGTGGCTGTGCTTCGCCTGGGCTCGCGGCTGAATATTCCCGAGGGGAGGAATCCGCCCCGCCACGGAGATGATGCCCCGGCGGTCATGCAGAGACGATCATGTACCTACTGACACCAACCAAACCGAGTCCGTGGAGCCATCCGTCGGTGCCAGCGGAATCCTCATTGGAACGCCGGCAGCTCTCCATAGCAACCCAAAAACCGCCCGCAGCCATTTTCCTTCCATCCGCCGCCGCAATCTCCATCATCTATCTACCGTACTGTACTCCCCATTTGCGGTTTCTAGACTCGCCCTTTGGCCACCCGTTGCATGTCGACTTGAACGCCTTCAACGAGATCAGCCAGGACGCGCCAAACTGCCGTCGACTTGACGCCGTCAAGGGCTGCTGGGGGACGCACGGGTGGTGCTGGCATGACGCACAGTGAGAAGCTGAGCTGCTTCGGAAAATGGCTTGAGACAAATTTTACCATACCAAAACCAGGTGCAGTTGGTAATGACTGAAGCTGCGCTCATCGCAAAGCAAGGTAGCATTTCCGATAGATTCGCCGTCGCGCACGACTCGATGACCAACCTGGAAGCGCGAAAGCGACCAAGGTTCAGTTCTTTGAGCTTCATGGGTCACTTTGTCTTGTCGTTGTGCATTGGACTCCTGCAGGTTGCGCGTTGAGGGTCGCCCACCTTTCCCTTCTATACAAACCTCCAGTCCTGCATCCCTCCACGTCTACTGCAAGGTTGCAAACTCGCAACGTGCATCCCTCCCCCCTAACGGTCAACCCTCGAGAGGGCCAGCGAGGGGAGAGGAGACAGACAGCGCTTGGGGGAAAAAAAGCAACGCCGGCGGCATACAAAAGTGCATACAAATCCCCCGAACAGGCAACCCGCGGCGGCCTCATTTCCGCATTCTCCTCCGGTCTAACGCAGCCGCCGCCCGCCCGCCATGACGTCGTCCGAGGTCGACATTGACGACCTGCGCGAGAGCTACCAGGTCCAGCAGCAGCAGCAGCAGGGCGAGGCGTTCGGCGACCACAGCAGCGGGCACACGAGCGCGAGCATGAGCGACCAGAACAGCAACAGCGTGGGCAGCGCGAGCGGCTACTACGCGTTCGACCAGACCAAGGGCTCGCTCGAGGACGGCGAGCAGGTGGACGAACGGCGCCTGCAGCAGGCCAGCAGCTTCAACGTCGAGGAGATGATCCGCATGCGCGAGAGCAGCGGCGCCTACCTGCGAGACAGCCTCATGCCGCAGCAGTTCCGCGCGCCAACGAGCCGAGACAGCGTCAACAGCGGCAGCAACGGCGGAGGCAGATACACCGAGATGGGAAACCCGCTCATGCGCATGGACGACGGATACCGACGCGCCAGCAGCAACCTGCGACTCTCCTCCACCGTCGGCAACGGAACCACGCCGGACGGACTCACGCCCCTGCTCCAGGCCGCGCGCGCTGGAGACCTCGTGCTCGTCAACGCCCTCGTCATCCAGGCGGGAACAGACATCCTGCGCCGAGACCCCATGTTCGGACAGACCGCGCTGCACTTTGCCATCCGCGGAGGACACCTCGGCGTCGTACAGGCCCTGCTCATGCCGCAGCTCAGGGGATCCATCGTCAACGTGGCCGACAACCGACGCAACACGGCGCTGCACCTGGCCGCGGCCAAGTCGCGCCGCATGACCAAACTGCTGCTAGAGTGCGGCGCAGACGTCAACTTCCTCAACATGCGCAACCAGACGCCGCTCGGAGTGCACATCCTTACCGTCACGCGCGACGATCCGACGCTCACTGAGATCCTACTGCAGCACCGCGCCAATCCAAATGCGCCCGTCGACAAGTCGACGATTCTCCATGTGGCGCTCGACAAGGGACTTGTCCAAATTGCCACCCGTCTCGTGCGCTATGGCGCCCGACTGGACGCCAAGGACGAGTCCGGTAAGACCGTCTTCGACAAGGTGGATGCCGCGACACTCAAGCTGCTGCTATCCAAGGTGCGCAACGCGCCTGTGTGGATCCCTGACGAGTCGCGGTCGTCGTGCATGGAGTGCAACAAGAGCTTCGGCTCCTTGGGCTCGCGTCGCCACCACTGCCGGTTCTGCGGACGCGTGCTCTGCTCGGCGTGCACGAACTGCCAGATCCGCCTGAGCAAGCTCCCGTTCTCCGTTCGCAAGAAGGGCAAGAAAAACGCCAAGGTCGAGAAAGGCCACACCAAGGCGCGCGTGTGCACAACGTGTTTCGAGATCTGCTCGGACAGCGCCGCCTTTGATGCGAGCGTCGGCCCCGAAGGCGTGCAGCACCCTTAGAGTGCATGCGCTCCTTGTGGGACTTGGGTTGGGCGTGGGTGTTCTGCGAGGAAGCAGCGCGCCAGTCGCCGTTTGACGTTTTGCTTTTCAGAATTTATTAGACGGATTGGAGGGGATTGAGTGGACACGTCGCGTGCGGACGAGCGAAGGAAACTGGAGGAGAAGGAACACGCGATGTAGATGACTAAACCTCTTGCAGGAGGTACCGACGAGGCGAGCAACTGAATGGCACAAGCTCCGAGCAACCTAGCAACTCAGCTGGTGCTTGAACTGTTTCTATAGCGAGTCTCCCGTCTCGACTCGTTTCACTGCGTGAACGATAGCGCAGTACACTATTACAGCGGACGACTTCTTTCGCTCTTTTGTCGTGTCCGTGTTGCCGTGTTGATGGTGGAAGAGCTTGCAAATCCCGATGAATGTGACTTGCCTTCCGTATGCTACTGGTGCTTTTGATTGAAGTAGCCATGTGAGACTTTCGCGAACGTATCCGAAAAAAGCTGATACAAGCACTTCACTGACATGACTCGTCCAACTGTGCCTGGTGGTCGAGCGCCACTTGCATCCAGTCCCGCGGGAACTTACCTCGCAGCCTGCGAGGTGACTTCCCGCGAGTCGCTCTACTGCAGTCGGTTCTTCGTTTCCTCCACGAAGCAAACCTCATGTTTTCGGAGCACGGTTGTACCATCAGGCAATCATAGATTGCATCCACAGAGCAGATACTGTTGCGTCATGCTGACGCTGTTTGAGGCCATGCACGCATCGACCCATTACATACATGTATCAGAGAGACACCTCAGGGAAGCTTCGCTCGCAATGTAGCTGCACAAACTTACCAACTTTTCGCTATCATCTGCGTCGGAGCAACAACAATCTTTGCGTGTTATTGAAACCAGCCTAGACTACTCTTGCCCGACTACACCTGCCGAGCTCGGCAAGGGGCGAACGCCCGAAAAAATCACAAATACTAGTAGACCTACGGCCTTGCGGCGCTTGCTCTCCTTCCTCTCGCTAGCTCACTCGCTCGTGAACTCTCATCGTGGGCAACAAGTTAAGAAACTCAACTGCACCCTCTCGTCATCTGCCCTCTCACAGGAAAAGGCAGGCACATGAGCCCAGGGAATAGCCGTGTTCTCCGGGCTATCCACGATCGGCAACTGTTTAGTTGTCGATGGTGCTCATGTGGATGATGAGGTCGACGAGGCGGTTCGAGTAGCCCCACTCGTTGTCGTACCACGAAACGAGCTTGACGAAGTTGTCGTTGAGCGCAATGCACGAGCCGGCGTCAAAGATGCTCGAGTGGCTGTCGTGCAGGAAGTCGTTCGAGACGACCTCGTCCTCCGTGTAGCCGAGGATGCCCTTGAGCTCACCCTCCGACGCAGCCTTGATGGCAGCCTTGATCTGCGCCATGCTCGCAGGCTTCTCAAGGCGGCACGTCAGGTCCACCACCGACACGTCCGGCGTCGGCACGCGGAAGGCCATGCCCGTCAGCTTGCCATTCAGCTCCGGCAGCACCTTGCCCACGGCCTTGGCCGCACCCGTCGACGCCGGGATGATGTTCTGGCCGCAGCCACGGCCCGCACGCCAGTCCTTGCCGCCCTTCGACGGACCGTCCACGGGGAGCTGCGTCGCCGTCGTGGCGTGTACCGTCGTCATCAGACCCTCCACGATGCCAAAGTGGTCGTTCACCACCTTGGCCAGCGGCGCCAGACAGTTGGTCGTGCACGACGCGTTCGACACCACGTTGGCGCTGCCGTCGTACGCCTTGTGGTTCACGCCCATCACGTACATGGGGGTGGCGTCCTTGGGCGGCGCCGAGATGACCACCTTCTTGCAGCCGCCGGCGATGTGCTGCGCGCCCTTCTCCGTCGTCGTGAACACGCCCGTCGACTCGCACACGTAGTCGGCGCCGGCCTTGCCCCACGGGATCTCGGCCGGGTTGCGCTCCGCGAAGATGTGGATCACCTCGCCGTCCACGACCAGGTTGCCGTCCTTGATCTCGACCGTTCCCGGGTACTTGCCGTGCGTCGAGTCGTACTTGAACAGGTACGCCAGGTACTCGAGGTCCATGAACGGGTCGTTGATGGCCACCACCTGCGTCTTGGGGTTGGCGATCGCGGCGCGGGCCACCAGGCGGCCGATGCGACCGAAGCCGTTGATACCGATCTTGACGGGAGCCATGGCGACTGGGGGGGGGGGGAAGGAGGGAGAGAGAGAGGAAGCTTGGGGGCTGCTTGTTGCGGTGCTCGGGAGCAGGCGAAACTGGAAATGAGCTGCTCGACCCGAGAGAACAAGATCGCAGCTTGAAGGGGATGGCAGTGAGGTTTTGGGGTTTTTCGTTGTGGGCGTAAAAATGCGTGGGCTGGATGGGGGGAGCGGTTAGAGACTGGGCGTTTGTATGGCGCAGGTGGCCATCGGTCCGCGACACCAGTGAGCATGGAGCCGCTCGGGTCGATTGCACACTGCTGGCTGTGCTGTGAAACGTTGCTGCTTGGACAAGCGCCGAGTGGCGGTCGAGTGACAGTGGAATGAGGAGGATTCCGGTCGACCTCGTGCAGGAGGTCACTTGGACGCTCGAGCAAGGAGTTTGCGAACGCGGTGATCGCAGTGGCGACACTGCTTGCAGCCGTTGGATCGAAGCGAACGAGGTGATGCCGCGGCATCATACCGTGTTGCGGTGTCAAAGGGGGCTTGACGTCACTCGTAAAAAGTCGAGGAAGCGACCAATCAGCGTCGCGGATTTGCGTAAAAAGTGGCTCCAAGCAGCCTTCTGGACTCAGATGACGCGTGAGCTTTGCATCCGTCGCGCAGAGGATTGCAAAGATACGCAGCCAAGTTGAAGCGAATCTCTTGGCCCGAGTATGAGAGCCTCTTTCCCAGCTCGGCACTGACGTGGTGGCCGGCAGGAGCAATCAGAGAAGACTCGACCAGGTGCTCACTGCTGGCGAGAGCAGAGGGTGGACGCTTTTAGTCGGCTCGCCAAGTGATTCATGACGCTCATGATGTCCGTGTCTTTCTCGGCCGCCCGCGTATCCAAGCGTCCGTCGACGAGCATTCGCTACGAACACTGGCAATGACGGGCCACGCCTCGTCACTGGTCAGCAGGAGACGTACGTGTCCAATTGACCAAACAGAGCGATCTGCGGCGCTAGATTAGCGACGGCATGGCCTCGGAAGCGCTCGAGGGCTCTGCGAGTTCGAGCGATTGGGATTCTAGCGCACGGGATTGTCAACCGACAAGAAACACGTCTCGAAACATTTGGCTCCAAAACCGTTGTAGCACTACGACCAGACGCGAGCTAGGCGTTTTAGCTCGATCGCATCTTGCAACTTGCACCGAGGCAAACCTTGGATGCGTGTGCGGCGCTGCTTCCTCGATCCAGAGGGATCAGAGGGCGGAATCCGGGATGAGAACAAAGTGCTCTGCGACCGACGGCTCAGCGCAGCTGGGCGTCTTCTCGTAATCTCGTTCTCGAATGTGCGCACCGTTTCAAGACGCTGGGGGGAATGCGATCCTTCCTTCCCTGCATGCTGACCCCCATCGCCATCCTTCCCCCTCATTGCAAATGCAATCATCAGCCCAAGAAAGTAGCCCAGACAAACCTCCATTGGCAAGGAGACGTTTTGCGCTGCGCTCGCATTGCGCCACATTCGCTCCAAGCCATCTCTACGTTGCACTCACTCACTGAGCTCGGACGAGTCGTGCAAACGCACCTTCGAATTGCTTTGTGCCTCCACACCTCGCTGTTTTTGCAATGCATTCTTCTTCCGCTCGTCATTGCAGTGCCAGCCATTGCAGCGCACTGCCTTCCCTATCTCGATCCCATGACTCCTCGCCGCCCCTACGACACACATCACCCACCACCAACCAACCGGCTTTGCTACCCCTCAGCCAGTCGCTCTCGCCAGGAGTCACATCCACCGCCAAGAGCGCTTGCTGCCCTGCATCATCATCATCCTCGCATTCGCATGCCATCCAATGCCACAGCACCCCAAGCGGACTCCAGCGTCCATGCCCCCGACGTCCATGGCTACCCCTCTTGCTCGCTGGCACCGCTGGCACCACCTCCGAAGCAAAGACCCCGCAGCTCTGCTTGGTTCGCGAGGCGACAATCCTCGAGTGCATACTCACCACTCGACGAGCATGAGCATTCGCCGCCAGCGATGCAGCCCATCGATGACGTACGTACCGTAGGGCTTGCATGCTCGACGCGCAAGCGAGAAAAACGCAGCCAACCCACGCAAAGATTCGTCGCGCGTTTTTCTGCAGAGCCGGGCCGTTTCGTTTTCTGCTTGGGGCGGCGCGTGGGCGTCTACTTTTTACGCGAATGCGGGCCGCGGATTGGCTGATCGTGCGTAAAAAAGCGGCCGCCGCTTGTCACTTTCCACGTCCTCAGTGTCACAAAGCGAGGTTCAACGTCAAGCTCTTGCTTGCTCGACACGCGAGGTTTTTTTCCCCTCCTCCATCCAAAGCGCCATTGTTTCGCGGGCCAACAATGCGCACTTGAAGGCGAGCCGCCGCACACCCCCACTGCACCTCGCCGATCCGCCAGCACCTCGCACTCGCCACCAGCGCCTGCAGTACCACATCCCGATCGTCATCACGATGCGCTGCTTACGATCGCAACGGCCGCGGCGTCGCGTCTGCGCGACCTGAAAACCGACGCAACAGGTCGGAGCATCGTTCCAAGGTTTTTCAATAAAACCTCATCCAGGTTTTTATATCGCCTCCTCTTCGACGTCATCTGCTGCAAGACAAGGTCACCCAAATCGTCAGTCGGCGCAGGTATCTCGACGCCAAGTCGCCGCAAGAGCTCATTTCCAGTTTCGCCTGCTCCCGAGCACAGCACCCAAGCTTCCTCTCTCTCTCCCTCCTTCCCCCCCCCCCCAGTCGCCATGGCTCCCGTCAAGATCGGTATCAACGGCTTCGGTCGCATCGGCCGCCTGGTGGCCCGCGCCGCGATCGCCAACCCCAAGACGCAGGTGGTGGCCATCAACGACCCGTTCATGGACCTCGAGTACCTGGCGTACCTGTTCAAGTACGACTCGACGCACGGCAAGTACCCGGGAACGGTCGAGATCAAGGACGGCAACCTGGTCGTGGACGGCGAGGTGATCCACATCTTCGCGGAGCGCAACCCGGCCGAGATCCCGTGGGGCAAGGCCGGCGCCGACTACGTGTGCGAGTCGACGGGCGTGTTCACGACGACGGAGAAGGGCGCGCAGCACATCGCCGGCGGCTGCAAGAAGGTGGTCATCTCGGCGCCGCCCAAGGACGCCACCCCCATGTACGTGATGGGCGTGAACCACAAGGCGTACGACGGCAGCGCCAACGTGGTGTCGAACGCGTCGTGCACGACCAACTGTCTGGCGCCGCTGGCCAAGGTGGTGAACGACCACTTTGGCATCGTGGAGGGTCTGATGACGACGGTGCACGCCACGACGGCGACGCAGCTCCCCGTGGACGGTCCGTCGAAGGGCGGCAAGGACTGGCGTGCGGGCCGTGGCTGCGGCCAGAACATCATCCCGGCGTCGACGGGTGCGGCCAAGGCCGTGGGCAAGGTGCTGCCGGAGCTGAATGGCAAGCTGACGGGCATGGCCTTCCGCGTGCCGACGCCGGACGTGTCGGTGGTGGACCTGACGTGCCGCCTTGAGAAGCCTGCGAGCATGGCGCAGATCAAGGCTGCCATCAAGGCTGCATCGGAGGGTGAGCTCAAGGGCATCCTCGGCTACACGGAGGACGAGGTCGTCTCGAACGACTTCCTGCACGACAGCCACTCGAGCATCTTTGACGCCGGCTCGTGCATTGCGCTCAACGACAACTTCGTCAAGCTCGTTTCGTGGTACGACAACGAGTGGGGCTACTCGAACCGCCTCGTCGACCTCATCATCCACATGAGCACCATCGACAACTAAGCGGTTGCTCTCTGAACACCTGAGGCTGTAATGGCTCCAGCTCGACTCCGTCTCGAGCTCCTATTGTGACGTGGTAGCTCCGTGCCGCAATGTAACAACAGAAAAAAATGAAAGAAAGCGATGCCAATCGAGTCGTAGCTGCGTTCTAGTTGCTGTTTTTGAGTAGTGATCTGTTGGAAGCCTTGATCTTCCAACTGGAGGTCGTGATCATATGTTTGTTGACGTCAAGTATCACAAGGCATGCCCGCATGGCATTGCCACATGAGGATCGTTGATCCAGCTTCTCAACTATGTCCGAGAGCTCGTGGTGAAAGTGCCTACAGCAACAATTGCCATGACCAAATGCAGCACCGATCGCGCCTTCTTGCGTCTTTCCAAATGCATGAGCTGCAGGATTCCTCAGCGCAAAACACCCACGACCCAATCCACTTCAACTTTACTCGTACCATTTAGTAGGTACAGCTGAAGGCGCCAATTCGCCGGATCCAGACAGGTCAGCGCGCCAAATAAATCCCATTTTTAGCCAATCAAATAGCTTCAATGCCTGAACGGCAACTTCCAGCGCCGCCTCGACCGTCACTTGGCAACTTTATGCCCATCGGGAACTCGGCCGAAGCTGCGCGCGCTCGCGGCTCCGATTGCCCATGAAGCGCCGCTCCGCCGCCGCCAAGCGTGCAGCACGCGACTCTCCTGCTCCTGACGATGCCGACGCTGTCTCCGCGGGCTCTGGGGACGACCAGGAGCCCCAGGAAGCTGCGCAGGAGCAGCAGACGTCGCCCCAAGCGCGTCGAGGGCCTGGGACGGCGACCGTGACGCGGGAGCGCGCGCTGTACTTCGCCACGGGCCAGCAGGCGACCGCCAAGAAGCCGCGAACCGGTGGAGATGCGCAGAACAGGGAGTCGTGGCCCGGATACTTCAACACGGCGCGCGACCTGAGCGAAAACCGCGAGGCCGCGCAGGCAGCGCGCAACGAAGAGATGCAGCGCCGCGAGCGGGAGGCGGAGGAGGGAGAGCGCCCCAAGTGGACGCCGCGTCGCGCACCGAGGAAGACAGTGCTCACGCAGCACGCGGTCGTGCCGAGGCTCCAGGATCTGGCGCTGCGCTGCCTCGCGCGGCACATTGACGTCATGCCCACGCTCGAGTACGTAGACTCGACCACTCGCCACCGAGTCGCGCGCGCGGTCGTGGAGCTGCGCTTGATGAAGACCGAGGGTCAGTGGGTGCTGTGTTTTCATAATCACGGTATCGGTGGAGCTAATGATGCGTTTCTGTGTCAGTGCTTCCGCTGTTCATGTTTCCCGGCGTGACGGAAATCGACATTCCCGACTGCTCAGGCATCGATGAGACTACCTTCGTCACGGTCTTGAAGGAATGTCTTGAAGCGGGGCTGAACTTGTCGATTCTTCGGCTGGGTCTCTGTGGGCGATGCGTGTCAGACAGCGTCATCATTGACCTGGGGTGGGCTACTAATTTGAAGACGCAAACCTCACTTACAGTAACTAAACCTGTTTGCATGTATGTAGCGATGCACTCAAGTCGGTCGAGCTCCTGCAAGTTCAAGGATGCTATCGGCTGTCAGATGTTGGGTGTGAAGCACTCGTGAGGCGCTGTGCGCCGTCGCTCCAGGAATTTGAGATTTCCTGCAACCAGCGAATCACGAAGCAGTCAATTGACTACTTTGGGGAGTTGCAGCATCTTCAGGCACTTACGCTCTCCGAGTGCCCACAACTCGATGATGCGAGTCTGGAAGCTCTGCTCAACATGAAAAGTCTATCCAAACTTGCATTGACGCAGATGGAGCGAATCTCGGACGATTTTGTGGAGAAGCTCGCGGGGAGCCTGTCAGGATTGCGAGATGTTTCATTAGCACGGTGTACCCAGCTGTCCGACCGCGCCGTTCGAGCAATTCTTGAAGGTTGTCGAGATTTGAAGGTGCTCGACATTTCGGATATGGACGAGCTGACTGACGAGTGTCTTGAGCCGGTGCGGTGTAGCCTTTGCTTTGAATGCTTAGCGGCAGGCCTCAATCTAACTTGCTCGATGGATTCTGGTCAGGTGCGCATTCTTGGGCACTCGCTTCGTCGAGTTTCAATGCGGTGTTGTCTCGGCTTCACAGATCTGGCCATTGAGCACCTCGCGATCGGTGCAAATAAATATTTGGAGATCCTTGAGATGTCTAGCGTCGCGGTACGCCTCACACCCATGACGACGGCCATCAAAGTGTCTAACAGAAGCTTTGCCGCTCGTGCAGGAAGCGACAGACGCAGCGATCTTTGCGCTGCAAGAGCACTGCTCGGATCTCCATACGCTCGACATTTCGTTCTGCCGTCTGGTCTCGGAGGATGCGCTTGGTATCTACGTCGACTCGGCAGAGAAACTGCGATCACTCGTGCTTTGGGGTTGCACACAAGTAGGTGCATCCGTCTACTCTTTGGGCATGCTGTCATGAGTTCGTTACTTACTTGTGCCTCTTTTGTGAGCGAACAGATCACTGCCCGGTTCCTGACGAGCCACTCGCGTGACGAGCTTATCGTGACGGGCCATCCGCTGCTCACTGGACTGACCATCCGCTACTAGTTTGCTATAAATCTGCGCAGACGGCGGGGCTTTGATATGCACTGCCTCGCTCTGACTCAACACCACTATTGTGCCTTCAGTTCCTCCTGTTACGATAAAAACCTGTGTCTACTCGTCCTTGTGGTTCTCGCTGGCGGCGGAAGCTTGCGATGGCGTCTGCTTGGCCTGCTTCTGCAGATCATCGACCCCGAAGAACTCATCCAGCTTGCGGTCGGCGTACTTCTGGATCTGCTCTCATTCCCGGCGCACGTAGATGTAAGTCATTTGCACTGCACTGAGCTTTCCAAGCCAGTCGTTCTACGAAGCCACGCACTCCAGTGAAGACGTGCGGAGGGGGCTCGCGCATGTCCGCAGGCTCGTCGAGCCCCAGCGCCGCGGGACCGCGCCGACGCTGTGTGCCGTACTCGGTGAAGAGCACGAGCTTGATGGCCATGGCGCCGCACGCGACCCACGAGAAGAGCTGCAGCGAGCGGTGGTACTTGCGCTCGATCATGGCGCCACCACCACACCAGGTTCGTTGTGTTTGTGCCACACAGGTGAGTGCTCACCCCAAAACTATTTGTATTGGTATTTGTATAGGAACAGATTGGTCCGAGTGTGCAAAATGGACGAGACTACGTGCGCAACATGTTACTCGACAACGCACTGCAACGCACTCCAAACACGCTCCGGCCGACAGACGCGTCTGTGTGTACACGCATGAACAATCCTACAGGACGCAGCTACACCATTAAAGGCGCGTCCACCGTTGCCATGGCGGCGGCGTCCAGCTCGCTACCGAAGCTGTCGCAGTCCGACGCAGCAGCTCGCAGCAGCTCCTTCTCGTCTTCGCTATCCCTCGCCAGCATCAGTGCCGAGAGCGAGCTCAATCCAGGGCGAAGGAATGAGTCCGTAAACGGACCTGCGTCCACTCGGAAAGCCTCCTCCGCGACCAAGTTACTCGACGGCTCTGCATCGGGGTACTCCATCTTGACACTTGCCATACCGCATCCGATGCTCTCCGTCACAGCGTTGCTGGCAGATATGCCTTGGTTGTAGAACGCTGGTAGATCGTCATCTTCGTCATCCAGCTCCTTGGCATCAGAATCTGGCGATAGAGAGAAGCACGGCGGGCTACAGCTGATCGACGACTCCGGGGAAGCCGTCTCCGACTTCCACGACCTCATTGCGTCGTCAAACACGCTTGGCCCGACGGCCGGGACGCCTGATGAGGCCGTGAGCTCAACGTCTTCTTCGCTCTCGGTGCCTAGTGTGCGGGTGAAGAGCATCTCATGTTCGTCCTCCGACTCGGCCAAGATCGAGTCACAGACCTCGTCTCCATCGAGGATCGCGTGGGGAACCAAAACGGTCGACGCGGCGGGCTTCACCTCTTCGCTCGAGTACTCGAGCTCTTCACTCGCCAGCAGTGACGCCACCGCATAGCACCAGCCCAAGCGATCCCAGGTTCCCGTTGACGCACTGGCCACATCGACTGCCGATACGCTTGTCGGAGACACCGCTGCGGATGGCATACTCGGCGTGGGCGTCCTCTTGACCTTCTTGGCGCCTTTTCTGGCTGTGCTGCGCTTATAACGTTTGGACCCAGTGCCGCGCGGCTTGGATCTCGGCTTGATGGTCAACTTGGTGATTGCTTCTTCTGATGCCGATTTGACGCCATTCGCTAGCAGCGCCTCGCGGTGCTTCTTCTTGCCCTTCATCGAGGAGTGCCAGTGGTTCTTGACTGCGTTGTCGGTGCGACCGGGTAGGCGCTGCGTGATCTTGGCCCAGCAGTTGCCGTACTTGGACTGCATCTCCAAGATGATGTTGTCTTCCTCTTCAGTCCACGGGCCTTTCTTGATCGACGGGTTGAGCTGGTTGTGCCACCGCTCACGGCACTGCTTGCCATTGCGTCCCGGCAGGTATGACGCGATGACAGCCCACTTGCTGGGGCCGTACTTGGCCACAAGGCGCTGCATCTCGGAGTCTTCTTGCTCGCTCCAGGGCTTCTTGACGACGGCACCCACGCTCTGCAGCTGATTCCAACGGCGGTTGCACTGCTGTGCCGTCCTGTTGGGGATCCGTTGTGCGATCGTCTTCCACTTCTTGCCGCCAAACTGCAGCACGCCGTCGCGCAGTTTCTCGTCCTGTTCCCGTGCGCCATCGACATCAGGCTCAGCCTATCGATTCGACCGCAGCAACAGCACCACCAACCTCCTCAACACTCCAGTTCGAATGAAACTCACTGCCACCTCCATCAGCAGGAAACAGCGGCTTGGTACTCTTAGATCTGCGAGGAGCGCGCTAAGCGACGGAGCATGCGCGCCGAGGTGACCACAAGCGACGTACTGGCGAGTAGAGGTGCGTTTCCGGTACGGGCTGTAGCGCTTGTCCATCTTGCCGCGCTCACCGAGTGCGACCCTCGAGGCGTCGAGAGAAAATCGAGTTGTGAGTCGTTCGGGCGCCCATGGGGGTCGAGTGCCCGTGCAAAGCGAGCGAGCGCGCGACCCGCCGCCCTGCGCGCACCTGACAAACGCGACAACGCGAGTCTTGATCACCCGCGTCCCAGATACGCTGGCGGCTGCGACACCCTCGGCAGGCGTTAAGCTTAACGCCCGGCCGCCGTGTCCCGAGAGAAACAGAATTGGATGACCACGAACGCGAACGACAATGACGACTCGCGCGTCAGGCGAGTTTCGTTCGTCTTGCTTCCTTCGAGCGGAATGCAGGCCTACGATGGCTACCGGCAGCCACCATACGGTCGTTGGCGACGCACGACGGCTGCGGCCATCGATCGACGTGGTTCGAGTTCTAGATTTTTGTTTGATGGCATCGCTACGCTATCATCATCGCACAGCTCAAGGTCATCATCGCACAGTCGATTCGATTTGCTCCGAGAAGGAGAGCTGCGTGCGAGCCCGGCATTCATCCCATTGACAGTCAATTCGTGACAAAAAGGCTCGACCGTCACAACCAAAAGACATGCTGTCATCGCCACAAAGCTTTTGTTTTTGAGCCAAACTCATCAGTAGACGCAATGCCTTTGCCGTGATCCAAGTCACTTCAACCAGAGTGATGGTAGTTGTCAAACGCTAAGCTTCAACATGGACATGTCAGGTGATCGAAGCGATCTTTAGTCAGCTCAAGTTTCAGAAGAAGCGAGCGATAGTCTATTCGCCTTCCTGCACACGCATACGAAGAAGATATGCACACGCTGTCCGAACCTCATCTCCCTTACTCTTGGCCGCCTTCGGGTGCAGCAGGGGTGCTCGACGCGACGGGCTTGAACACCTTGAACTGCGGTCGAGGACGCGCAACGCCAGGTGCAGCGATACCACGCCCGCGCACAGAACCAGCGCCGTACATGCCGCGCGCTGGCGGCGGTGCCATCATGGCTGCCAGCGGGTCCTTCTGCATCAACTTCGCATGCGCGTGCATGGGTGGTGGCGCCATCAGTGCCGCCAACGGGTCGTCACTCGCAGCAGCCATTGACCCTGGCGCAGACTGCGGGCCGCTACTCGGCGGCGGGGGACCGCTGCCACCAAGCCCGCTCATAGATGCTGGCGTGCTTCCAGGAAGTGGGCCAATCGGGGGAGCACTCGGCATCGATGGCTCCTCCGTTTCCGTCTCTCCTGGGAACACCCAGCGCTTCTTCTCCTCATCGAAGTACGCCTCCATCTGCTCACCGAGCTTGGCAACCTTGGCGTCCGGGTTCATCTTGCTCGCGATAAAACCCGATGCGAGCGACGACAGGCCGGAGAGCCACCCACCGCTCTTGGAACCGCTTGGCGGCGGGGTCTTCGATCGACCGCTCTTCTTTGAGTCTTGGTGCTTCGGGCTCGCCTTTCCCTTGTCGCTTGCTGGGCCGCTGCTCGCCAACGCAGCAGCCTTTGTGGTTGGCTTTGACTCTCCCTCCTTTGAATCAACAGGAGGATCAGCCAGCGCTTTCTCCTGAGCTTGGAACGCACCGCGTGGGCCAGCATCACCCGATAAGTCGACGTGCGGCTTCTGGAACCGAGAAGCAGATGACGCCGACGACGATGACAACGGCGGTGTCGGCACAGGAGCCATCATGGCTGGTGCGTTTCCACCACTGCTAGAACCCGGTCCGTAGCCATTGCTGGTACGGCTATCGTTGCTGCGAGGCGGTTGCTGGTGCTGCAGTCCATTATAGCCGTAGAACTTTGGCTGGTGGGCAGGGACTCCATGCGAAGACGGAGGCCCTGAGCCAACGCTGCCAGAATTTGAATATGGGCCAGACGGTGGGGGGACTCCTAGTTGCTGCTGCTGTGTCTGCTGCTGCTGCTGCTGATGCTGTTCGTATGGCTGGAAGTCCTGTCCCGGATGCTGTTGGTACTGCTCTTGTTGCGGCGGTTGCTGCCCGTACAGCTGTTGCTGCTGCTCGTCATACTGCTGCTGGTGGTCGTACTGTTGCTGCTGCTGCTGGTGGTGGTGGTGGTCGTACTCTTGCTGCTGCTGCTGCTGCTGCTCGCCATACTGCTGCTGCTGGTCGTACTGTTGCTGCTGGTTGTACTGCTGCTGTTGATCGATTTGCTGCTGCTGCTGTTGGTGCTCTTGCTGCCCATATTGAGTGTACTGATCGGCGGGCAGCGAGTGCTGCTCGTATTGCTGTCCGTACTGCGTGTACTGCGACTGCTCTTGGATCTGTTGTTGCTCACGTTGCTGGTCGAACGATTCGTAATGGGCAGGTGGAGCTGCGTAGCTGTTTTCTCCACGCCCCGACATTGGGCCAGATCCCGCCTGTGGCTGCAGCTGCTGCTGTGTCGCGAAACCATGCGCACTCCGCGACGAGCCGGGAGCGTTCCCACTAACGCTTCCATGAGAAGACCCGGGGGCGTTTGCGAATGCCGACGTAGATGTGGATGCGGATGAAGGGGAGTCAATGACTCCCGGAGCAGCACCAGCAAACAGCCCGCTACTCGCCGTGCTGGCGTTCGTAGTAGTGATCGCGGCGGGTGGTGCATCTCCACCCTCAACAATACTATTGACAACGTTGCCCATTTTCCGAAGCATGCTGCCAAGACCCCACTTCCCTTGTCGGCCACCGGAGCCTGCACCACGGCTGTTGCTCGCCGCCACTGCGGCAGCGACAGACGCAATGCGATCTTGGCCGAGATGCTGTCGAAGTCGATCGTCTAGGACCGTCAGCTGGTTTTGCATGCCTTCAAGATACATCGAGGTACCAGGCTTCATGGTCGCCGTGATGGCTCGAATAACAGTAAGCATGGCGCTCACGTAGCGGAACGCCGTCTCAAGTTTTCCGTGGTCGGCCAAAACCATGGCATGGATTAGCTTGTAGCCTTGGAATGGCAGCATCGGAGTCGCCGCCGACCCCAGCGCGCGTCGCTGAGACCACTCATACACTTCCGTTCGCTGAACAGAAGACGCCGACACGTAGAATCGAGCTTGAGCAGGCGATCTGTGATCCGCACCAAGCAGCGCCATCTTTGCGGTAGGTGATGGCGCTTCGACGCCAATTCCAGCGAGCAAATAGCACGTGTGTGCTGCGGCAACAGCGTTAGACTCAGTCCATAGGCGATCGCCCAGCTCAATCAGAATGGTGCTTGTATCAGGTGATGCGTTTGCGATGAGCATCTGGGCATGGCGCACCCACGCTGACAAAATAAGCGACGACGACGCGCCGTGATCTTCGCTCTGCGAACGCAAACGCGCATGCAGCAAGCGCTGGGGTTCTTGTACACTCTTCTCCTTCTGGTCCGACAACGCGAGCAATAGCGCTCTGGTCGGGTCGCCTGAAGAGTAGTGAGCATCCAGGAATGCCCGCACCACGCGCATGTACTCCTCGCGAGTCGTGCTTGTAGCAAGCAAAAGCGCTTCGGCCCACATGTGGGCAGCCATAGCAGCCTCCACCGCAGCCATCCTATCTCCCGCAAGAAGCAATTCTCGGATCTGAGCAGCACTCTTGGCTACAACATCCGGGTGCTGTGTTTTCCGGCAAATAACAAATTGTTAGCACCACCACAAATCCTACAAGTGCGTCTACTTGGAACCGTACCATCCCAGTTTGGGGCAGCCGCGGGGCTGGGATCGCAACAGGGTGAAAACTAAACACACCAAGTGAGTTAGTTTGACTGCGCACTTCGCATCAAATGCAGACTAAGTGGATACGAACGTTTGGCGGCGGTTGTCGCTCTCGCGCAGTAGCTCGATCAGCATAGCCTCGGGAGAGTTAGGGTCGGTGTGAGGTGTACCAGGAGATGCAGGCGTTCCAGACAGTCTCCCATTGCACTTAACCAGCACACGAAGGACGCCGAGCAACAATCGTTCATCCTCGTCAACAATGCCGTTTGCTTCGAGCTGCGCCAGCCGAGACTCAAGGTATTGAAGCACCGAATCATCGCTAACGCTATCAGTTAGCGGACCCGGGAACTTCTCCAGCTGGTTCATGAAATCGTCCTTCGGGTGAAGCTGTTCCATGCGATACACGCCTACAGGGCCCTTACGCAACTCGCTGTTATGCTCCATTTGTGACGGACTGTGATGTGATCATACGCGTTAGATCCATGTAAAAAAAAAAAAAAAAAAGGAATGGCAGCGCCAAACACGTACACAGCGGGACGGGGGCTGTTCCGGAAGCTGCTCCCGGCAATGTTCAGCAGCAGCTTGCGCTTCGGGAACATGGTTGCAACGTTGCCGCCAAAGCCAAACGCAACTAGACATGAGGGGGCGACGCGGCTGGGATCTTTGTACTTAGTACTAGTCTTCACCATGGGAGAGTGAGCGACTCCAGAAGTCGCTGCAGCCAACGGCGACGCGGACGCCTTCGCCTTGGATGAAGCACCAGTGTTGAAAGTAGCTCGTCCGTAGGTCCGGCTAACTCCACTCGTATGTGCAGACGGGAACTGATGCACTTGGCCTGGTTGCTGCTGGAACTGCTGGACTTGGGTAGCATGGGTCGAGCTATATCCCTGAGCGTATCTTCCTGCACTAGTATCGAAACTCTGCGACGAAGCAGTGTACGCCTGATCCTGCTGAGCCTGTGGCACCTGGTACTGCTGCTGCTCCTGCTGCTGTGACTGGGGCACCGGTGCCTGCTCGTAGTACTGCTGGCTTTGATATTGCTGCTCCTGGTACTGCTGTTGTTGGTCGTGGTGTTGGTATTGCTGCTGCTGAAACTGTTGTTGCTGATCGTGCACATGCCCATAATGCTCCTGCCCATTGTAGCTACTACTTGACTGGCTGGCGAATGAGGCAGCAGGCGCTTGGGCACTGAACTGCTGTTGTTGTGTTTGATGTGCATACGCATCGTTTCCGTACCCTCCGCCACTGTAGAAGCCTGCGCCATCGTTGGCAGGCGGGCCTGACGCGAAAAAGTCATTGGGCTGACTCGCGCCAAATCTGTCCTCTTGTGGTGGAGGAGCTGCAAACAGCGAAGACGATGATTCCGAGTTGCCGAATGGAGATGAATCGTCAGCCGGTGCATTACTGTCAAACAGTGATGACGATACCGTTTGCTGCTGCTGATGGTCATCACTCCACTGGGCGGCATGCTCCACATTCGATCCAGTGTCCTCGAATTCCTTCTGAGCATCGAAGCTATTTTGTACGTCGGCATGTGTAGTGTTGGTAGGGAGATCGGCGCTATTAGTCTGTACTGGATAATTCGAGCTGGTTTCCCCAGGCGGCAACGACGAAAACGCGTCAGCACCGCTGTCCAACTGCTGTTCGCCGTATGAAAAGTCTTCTAGCGCTTCATGCTCATGCGAAACATTGGCTTGATGCGAATCGTACGCCTCGAAACTAGTCGCAGGTGTGTCAGAGGGCTGTTTGTCAGACAGAGCTTCTGTCGTAACCACCTGGCTGTCAGGAGCACTAGCAAATTCAGACGCCCCATGCTTGATCTCGGTGCTCGACATAGTATCCACAGAAGAGCCCAATTCTTCGCTTTGTACGCTTGCGATGTGACGCTGCTCATCAAAAGAGGATGAAGCATCACTGACATCACGTTGAAATGCAGGAGGTGCAGCAGAGTTGTCACCGGCATTCCCAAACCAGTTGCTCGCCGACGATTCACTGGATGAGCTTTGGCCAAAGAATGAGTCAGCAGTGGGGGCTGGAGCAGCTTCACTCTGGGCTTGCTGTGAATCGTGTTGCGACGCAGAAGATGCTGCGAAGAACGACCCTGCGTCTTCAGACCCATGCCCGAACCCCTGCGTAACCCCGGTAGCTTGATGCGTTTGACGTGAGGTCGCATAAAAGAACTCATTTGTCTCGTATCTATTGTGGCCATCGCGAGGGGGTTGTGAGTACGACGAAGTTTGCTGCTGTGGTGGCTCTTGGTGCTGGTGATGGACTTGATCAAACGATGTCGAGTGGGCCGACTGTGTCGAGAACACACTGCTTGCAGACTCTTTTCGAGACAACTCGGGGGCCGCGGTACTTTGCGTGTGTGATTGGAAGGAGTGTCCACTGCTGTTGTAGGAATGATCAACACCACCGTAACTTGCGCTACTCCCGAAAAGCTCTGCAGCACTCTGTCCACTACTCGCTTCAAAATTGCTTGGTCCTGACGCGAACGTGTTTCCCGCTGACTGGGCTTGCGACGCACCACCGTAGGGTGTCTCTGCGTGCTGACTGTCAAAATAACTTCCACTGTAGTCATTTCTTCCTTGAGATGTGCTGCTTCCGCCGAAAAAGCTCGACGCTGACGCAGATACATAATTACCCTGGTTGTGTGCACCCGCTCCGTGGTAACTGTGCTCTTCTTGATGGATTGTAGATGAACGAGAAGCCTCGAATACCGTTGAACCAGCGCTGCTCGCAAAAAGTGAAGCTGCGTCAGCAGAATCACGTTGCTGGCTGGAGCCCCCATACATTTCATGTGCGGACGCTGAAGAACTTTGACGTTCAAAAGGGTTGGATCCCGAATGACCAAGCTGAGCACCACCGTGGTGGTAACCCTGCGTGTCGTAATTACCTCCGAACGTGTGGTTGCTCGACGCTGCATTGCTTTGAGCATAGCTTCCGAAATGTTCTTGAGATTGGTACGACTAATACGACGTGAAAAAGTCCGTTCAGCAGCAGGTTAGCAAACCAAGCATCAATACATGCGTTAAGACCAAATCTTACCTGTCCAAACGACCCATTGTTGCTGTATCCAAAGGATGAGGCTTGAGGAGCTGCACCTCCAAACGCATTGTCGCCACCTGGACCGCTAGAAGATCCAAACAGATCACTAGCATCAGATGTTGGCAGATCATGCTCAACCACCATTGGCGCTGCAGTAGGCGGAGTCGAGGCGGTTGGGGCAGCGGCAAAGTTGCCGAATGGGCTAGCACTGGAGGTGTCAGATGATCCGAACAAAGACGCAGCGCTCTGGATCTCCCCGTTTGTTTCAGTACGAACCACAGGCTCTGGAGCAGTGACACCTTGCTCCGGAGATCGGGACGGCACATCGCTCGCATTGGCTTCGCTTGAAAACGAATACGAAGTCTGGTTAAAGCCCGGCACCTCAGACGCAGATCCGAAGAGGCTCGAAGCTGATGGTGCCGCATTTATATCAGCTGACTCAAACTCGTGCACCTCATCTTCTCCGTCCATGGAGTCACGTGAGAAAGGATTAGGCGACTCAACGATCGTCTCGGTCACGTAGTGTCCAGTCGATGGCTGGTACTCAGACATGAGACCCGTCATTGTGTGCGTCGTTGATTCGCTCACACTGGTCGTCTCCGACGCATTGCCGTCCGAAAACTGGCCGTCGCTGACGTTATCGGAACCACCAAAAGTAGTTCCAGGGGCCGAAAACTGTCCTTCGCTAACGGAAGGAAAGTCTGTGCCGAATGCTGTGCTCGCGTTCGACGAATCCACAATGCTAGGCGTTTCGGAGGCTGTACCATCAGAATAAGCGCTTTCACTCACACGCTCGGACCCACCAAAAGTCGCTCCAGCCGAAGAAACACCAAATGAACGAATCGAACTCCCATCCATGTCGCGCACACCAGGCTCCGTCGATGACTGGAAGCCATACGGAGGTAGTCCACGACCCGATACACCGCTAAAGGAAGAAAAGGACTGCCCACCACCGCTGAATAGGGAGACTGAGTCGCCTCGATACTCGTCTGCGTTCCCATCTTCGTCGCAGGCGTCTTCTGAATCAAGGGTCTTTCGCGGTGGGTAGACGTGCTCTGAAGCTACTTGAACCTCTTCGTGAGACTTTTCAGTGTCTTTTTCGTACACCGCATCCTGTTCCCACGAGACGCTTGACTTGGTGAAGTATTCGCTGTCTCCATGAGTACCTTCAGTCGTATTCGACGACTGCTCATGAGTCTCATAACTCTCATCATTGCCAACACCGGTTGCTGCGACGGGCTGATGCACCGTGTGAGGATTGGTATGCTCGAAGTGGCTGGTTGATTCTGGCTCAAAAGTGGCAACGCTCTGCTCCTCTGCGAACGACACGCCGTGAGTTTGCTGGTGGTGGAAATGCAACGAGGATTCTTCAGCGTAGCTGTCAATACTGCCACTTTGCTGGTCCTGTCTAGAGTGGATTGAGTCATTCAACGCCACATCGCTCGACCACCCTTGCTGGGCAGCCGATTCATAACAAGAAGCGTCTAACGAAGAGGTCTCCCCGTAGGTGGGAGTAGAGAACGACGACTCGTGCAGTGCAGACTCATTCTCCTTAAACACGGGCTCCTGCACAAACGATGTCGTGTCTTCCTGGTTAGGAGTGCTTGCTGCAAAATCAGTCGAAGATGTCACTGCCTCATCTGAAACAGGAGGGTTCTCTCCACTCTGGAGCGCTACTTCACCTTGATTTTGAGTGGGTTCGCGGATTGTTTCATCCCATTCCTCATCGGCATGATCGTCATGATCAAAGAGATCGTCGTCGCCACCTTCATCCTCCCAAAAATCACCAGCAGCGGCAGCAGCTGTAGGAGTGTCCACGGTGGGTACTTGGAACTCCTCGGCAATGGCCTTCGAGTACTCTGTCGACATAATTCCATCTGCACGCGATTCTTCAGTCTTACTTTCGGCAAAAGCAGGTACTGCATGGGTCTGGTCTTCCTGCTCAACCGATGAATCCGCTCCCTGAGCGGAATTTGATGCAAGCAAACTGGGACGAGAAGGCGACCACACCTGACCTGCACTGCTCACAGAATAAGAAGTCGAAGTCGATTGGAAAGTTGTTGTCTCCATCGCAATCGAGGGAGTAGAGAACGCAGCTGCGGACGAGCTCGTAATCGAGTTGGCGGAAGTCGCAGTCTGCTCAACGTTGACTGGAGCAGCGGTTTCCTGCTTGACCTCTTGGTTCGCAGCCGCAGTGCTAGCATCCATAGCAAAGTCATCTTCAGCCCAACCGAATTCGTCATCTTCCTTGGCAGCACTCTGGACAGCCACTCTCTCTGACTCCTCCATCGGATTTGAGAGCACCGCGGATGGAGAGTCACAGCCCCATCCATCATCTTCAAACTCGTCGGCATCCATCGAAAACAGCTGCGCTGGCTTTTGGGTGTGCGAATCCGTCGAAGCGGCTTCAGAGGCCGGTGTCGTGGCAGTGTGGATACTGGCACCAGTCCCAGCCGAGTTGCTGGCATTGGCGCTAGTACTGATTGACGAAGACTCCGTCTGCCAAGCGGAAGCACCACCAGAGCCCGATTGCGCTGCTACTCGCGTTGTCGCCGCAGTCCCAAAGCTAGCCGTTCGACTGGAAGGCACTGACGAAGTCCCAAAGGTTGAGCTTGTATAAGCAGTACCAGTGACTGGAGGCGCAGCGGTGCTTGACGATAACGACGAAGAGGTAGTCGACACGCTGGTGCTGTAACTAAACCGGTTGTTGCTGGGAGTAGTCGATGGTGTCGAAAGCGTCGGTGGCACGAGCGGCGTGGCTCTAGGGGCCGGCGGTTGGCCCGCGAATGCAGCCGGCGACTTGAGTGCCGCTGCAGCGGGAGACGTGAGCCCCGAGTTGAATGACGTAGCACGCCCTCCCACAGCTGGCGACTGCAAGCCCGAGCTAAACGTCGTGGTGGTGGTTCGTGCGCCAACTGCCGGAGAGGTCAGCCCAGAGTTGAATGACGAGGCCCTCGCCCCGACCGCTGGGGAGGTCAGCCCAGAGCTGAACGAAGCTCTCGCCCCGACCGCTGGGGAGGTCAGCCCAGAGCTGAACGAAGCTCTCGCACCCACCGCGGGGGACGTGAGCCCAGAGCTGAACGTCGTCGTCCTGCCAGCGACCGCGGGGGACGTGAGCCCAGAGCTGAACGTTGTTGTCCTGCCAGCGACCGCGGGGGAGGTGAGCCCGGAGCTGAACGCGGCGTTGCCAGCTCCGACCGCAGGCGACGTCAGCCCGGAGCCGAACGAGCTCGCGTGCGAGCCCACCGCGGGGCTGCGCAGGCTGCTGCTGCCGAACATGGAGCCGCTGGCGGCCGCCGCGGGCGAGCGCCAGGTGTTTGCGCCGCCTCCGACCCCCGCGGACGCTCCCGTCGGCGTCGCGGTGGAGGCGCTGCTGAAGTACCCCGAGCGGTACCCGCCGGCCCCCAGCGCGCTGGGCAGCCCGCTGCTGGCGCTGCTGGCCGTGCTGGTCGTGGCCGAGCTGGCCGTCGTGCGCATCGTGATGTTGCTCAGGCTGCGGTTGCTGCCGGCCGTGAAGCTCGCGCCGCGCCGCGCGGGCGCCGCGCCCGCCTCGACGCCCAGCGCCGCGAAAAAGTCGGGCTGCCCGCCCTCGGGCTTCTGCCGCAGCCGCGTGTCGGCGCTGGCGGGCCGCGCGCGCGTGAGCCCCGCGGCCGGCGGCGGCGGCGCGCGCACCTGCGGGGCCAGCGACATGCCGCGCGGCGGCGGGGGCAGCGGCGGCTGCTGCGCGCTGCCGTCCATCGGCGCCTGCCGCTCTGTCGCCCGCCGGTGGCTCGGATTTTCCTGTTTGCGCCGCGCCTCGCTGCCGCGTGTGATGGAGGCGTTTCCCTCGTGTGGACCACGTGATGGGACGAACCCATGTCGGGGCGGGGCTTCAACGTGGGCGTATCCATTTCAGCGCTTTCGTTCGCACCTCGTGACGTTGTAGTGGGTTGACACGGTTGGTGGGATGCGAGGGTGCGTCTGCATGCGTTGGTGGGCACCGACAAGTCGACGACTTACAACTAGACGTGAAGGGGCGGAGAGGAACCCCCGCAACGGAGTCTAGGTTGCTGATGCTGCGGTGGACGGGCATCCAATAGAACGAGAAGCACGCCATACGTAGTTGGCATACGCAGAATGCCTTAAACCAGCAGTATGGAGAAAGTGGTGGAACAGCTTCGATAGGGCGATGCACAGTCACGCAAGCACTCAAAGCTGTGAAGGTTCTATCGGGTCGCAGCGACGACAACCTAAAGCGACGCGACTATTCTCTGACTCAACTTTCCTAGTTTGTGAGCGTGGCAACGATCAGCTTATATACTTCTCTGATCAAGTGCTCTGTATTTATTGGCCAGATACAAGAGTCGAAGGGGGTCGTTGACAGTGTCAAGTTGATTTAGTACGACAAAACATAGTAAACATGCGACTGGTATATAGCTACGGAGCAACAACATGAAGAAGAGCGATAGGATGGAGGCGACGGAGAGTACTGAAATGACGGAGAAGACGTGTGTGAGAGGAAATACGATGTTTTGCATGGACCAAGAAAACCAGTGGGCACCCCATCTTTCAGAAATCTTGCGATCAGGACCTTCAATCCATGAGATAAATACAGACCCAAACTCCTCCAATCCGACGTCGGCAATAAAAATAGTGTGTCAAGATTAAATGGTTTCTTTCGGCGTGAACAAGAAACCAACACAACACGAAAAACAGCATCAGCAGTCAAGTGTCGCTGTCTTCGCGACGATTTCGCAGTCCCCACTCAAATCGATTTAATATGCTTCGCTCGAAAGCGTCGGAGAGAGAGCAATCACCACCGCAAAGTCATCATCACTTTTTGTGGACAATAGACGGCTACCTCTTTGCTGTGGCACTCGTCGCAACTGGGTGTCTTGCCTGGACAGTGTGGATCATGCTGCTTACCATCGCCCCCAACAGTACAGTCAATTGGCTGATGAACACCAAGTCGTTCGACGAAGGTTCTTTCTGGCGCTTCATCGATCCTCATCCGTCTTTACTAGTTCTTGGACTCCTGGGACTCAGCTGTGTTGCACTCGCATACATGTACATCATTACTCGTGTTACAATTTTCCGTCATCGCGAGTTTTCTAGCTGGTCGAGATTGTCATCGCTCCGAAGTTTTCAGTCGAGGCGTGTGAGCACGAGCATGAGCACAGCAAAGATTGTGGTTATCGCAGCATCTTCAAGCAACCTAATGTCTCAAAGCGTAAGATCTCCACCAGCCCAGCATTCAGTAATGGGGGCAAAAGGAACATTTGTCGAGGTGGTGAAGCAAAAACGAGCAATGCTGGTACGTGGCGCATATGCACCTAAGTTTGTTGTTTTTGGTTCTGACATCCTGGCTTGAAGAACATAGCTTTCAAATTTGTCGACTTTGGCATCCAGCTCTATCTACTTATTGATATGATGGAGAAAGGGCTGCCAGTCGTGCTTATTGCCATATTCACGTTTGTGATCGTACTCAACGCACTTACAGCAGCTGTGGCAGTCGCAGGACTCTCACGACTCAGCGGCTTACCAGAGCTTTTGCTCGATACAATGTAAGTCTTTCCCAAGTTTTCTAGCTACGCAGTTTACCTATGTCTTACCAGACACGTACAATCGTGATTCTACGTCTACACAGGTTCGACATTATGGTTGCAGTCGGCATTCCCATGCTTGTTCTTGTATACTGTACCTCCACATTTCACTTTGATCGGCGACTGCTCGCCATCAACCTAGAAGTGTTCCCGCCAGGATGGTTCGAGACTGGCGCTAGCGTTAACTCTGACCCGGTGCAGCCAGAAATCATCCGTAGCTCGCTGAACTCTCTGCGAATCTACTCAGCAATGAGTGTTTTTGCGCGTGTAGGTACAAATTGTGCGCTTTGCCGCCGGTTTTATCAACTTGCCGCGTTGGTTAAGGACCCAGTCAGACGAGGTCTTCGAATTTATCCGAAGCATCTTCCAAGTGCCATAGCTTTCGTAGTGATTGCCATGGCCACCATTATCTTTGTTGAAGAGAGTATTCGCACATCAAATGTGGCATGCCGTCCACACCCTGAATGCGTGCAGCACGCGAGAAGGTGGATATTTTCCCCCAGTGATGACAACTTGACACTGTGCCCATGTCTGAAGTTGATCGACGGACAACCGATAGTCAAATCATACGATGAGTGGTTGGACTCTCCGACTGTTTTTGAGAAAGTATCTCAGCTCGCAACGTCGGGCGACCTGCAAATGGTCAGCTTGTTGAGCCGTCGACTGCCGACGCTGCCCGAGGAGCTGCGAAAGTGCAACAATCTTCGCTACCTGTACGTCATGCACAAGACGGCATTACTCTCGTGTTTCTAACTATGCTTGTGTTTTCGATAGAGCATTGGTGTATACCGATACTGAAGTCCTGCCTTCTTGGATGAAGGGATTTACAAAGCTCGAGTACTTGTGTGTTCAATACTTACTTGGGTGCATCTAGTCATGATCGCAATCTCATCCAACTCCGTGTTGATTCAGGCATATCGAAGGAAAATATCGGCTGGACAAATTGAACGAGTTGCCGGATGATATGTTCGAGGATATGTCGTCGCTCACCTTTCTTCACTTCGGTGCAATCTCCGTTTCGAGGATCCCCAAGATGAAGGGTCTCAAAAACCTCAAGTATCTCCTCCTCGCAGTCCTACTTAATTTGCAAGAGCTCCCTAGTTTTGATGGGTTGAGCCGACTTGAAACCTTTATACTGGCGACTGTCCCGCTAGTAGATAGCGTGCCTGACACTTCGCCTCTCACCAGTCTGAAGTTGATAGTCACGAACGACCGTGGCACTTTCTGCTGTAATGGCTTCATCAGTGAGTGCAATTTGACACACTCCCTGTGCATGGCAAGCGAGCTGTGGGATACTCCTGCAGCAGTATGTTTACCGCCTAACCGAATGACGAGGCTACCTACTACAGCGACCCGCGAAACCTTTGCCAAGTTCCAGTGGACGATGTGTGCGGGGGAGGCTGCCAAGCCTGGACAAGTCGAGGTGGGACCTACGCGCGAGACGTCCGATGAGTGCGGAGGGGTCATGTATCGGCAATGCGTTCCTCCCATCGGAGGCGTTGGCATGTGCTACAACGCTCGAATGATGGCGATCGCATGCGGGCAAAACGCTCTGGCGCAGGAGATGCGTCGACGCCAGATCGCGGAAGGCGTCGGGTATCCGTGCGACCCAAGGTACGAGGCATGGCTCGGGTGTCATTAGCTTGGCCCTCGCAAGGTGCTCTGACGGCACAACCAATACACGCCAGCAACTCCTGACGCCATGTTCATGCATGGGGATCGGACATGCTTCAACGTCCTCGTGACCACCACCATCACCACTCCATGCGGTGCCACCTTGTCACAATTGATGTGTATCAACTCTCGTGAGTCCCATCCTGGCACGACGTTCCAGCGACACGCGGACGCGCCATTCCCGTCTCGGCGCCTCCTCCTCCGCCGGCCTCGGATCCGCGCGGCTCGCTCGCCCCCTCCGCCCTCCGCCCTCCGCTTGACCCGCGCAGGATGCCGCCGGTCGAGGTGCAGCGCAAGCTGACGGTGCTCGGGTACCCTGGCGTGGGCAAGTCGTCGCTGACCACGTGCTTCGTGGAGAACCGCTTCGTGGAGAACTACGACCCGACCATCGAGAACACGTTCCACAAGACCATCCGCTTCCGCAACGCGCACTTCGTCACCGACATTGTCGACACGGCCGGCATGGTGCGCGGCTGATGGCTGTAGTCGCTCTGCTCGCTTGGTGGTCGCTCACGGTTGTGTGTATGCGCTGCGGTGCCCCCTCGTGTGCTGCAGGACGAGTACTCCAACTTTTCGCAGGCGGCGTCCGTGGGCGTGCACGGATACGTGCTCGTGTACTCGATCGGCTCGCTCACGTCCTTCGAGAAGCTCAAGCTCATCAACGAAAAACTGCTCAACATGCTCGGCTCGCACCCGCCGCGCGTGCTCGTCGGCAGCATGTCGGACCTCGACAAGAGCAGGTGAGGGAGGCTTTGGAACTGCGAGTGGTGGCAGGGATGCGTTCGCCTCGGCGCCGATCACGCCGGATCGACGTTTGTGCATTCGACTAACCAGTCTGGTCCGACCATCCCGCGTGTTTGCGAATTCATCAGGCAAGTGTCGGTGGAAGACGGCCAGGCGCTCGCGAGGCAGTGGGAATGTCCGTTCGTCGAGTGCTCCGCCAAGGACAACGAGAATATTAGTACGTCTGTGTTTTTTTCCTGAGGTCGAGTGCATGGGCATTCGATACCCTCGTGCGATCGAGAATCTCCGCGATGGATCTTTCTCGTGCTAACTGCTCGGTGTCCGTCTGCAGCCGAAGTGTTTACCTATCTAATCAAGGAGATCGAGCGCGACTCGGGGCTGCTGGAGGTCAACGACGAGTCGGGCTGCACGATCCTCTGAGCTTTTGTGGTTCCAAAGCCCTTCGACCCTCCCGAGCATTCCCACTTTCCCCCACCAAGGCCATCGCACCCTCCCGTTGTGTCAAGTGTACACTCTTCGTGGTGCACGAGGCGTCTCCGGCGCCTCGCACCACATGTACCAATGAATACACACGCTCGATCCATCGCTTCCGCTTGGAAATCCTTGTGTAGTGCATGGTCCAACTGTCACCTTGGCTCCATCATGTTGATGACGGCCAGGTCAATTCTTCGAATCGTATCCACCCTCAATTCAACGAATCGCCTCCCATTCAAAGAATTGCCCCTCGGCGGACTAGACCACCACAAAACCCACCGGCCGCCCCCCTCGCCGCCCGCCATTTCGACCGAAGGTGGCGAGGGAGCCAACATGATGCGCAAGGTGACGTTCGAGCTCGGCCGCTGCGTGCGGGAGACCGGCCAGGCGCTGGACCGCCTGGGCCTGCGCGTGCTGGGCGACAACTCGTACAAGGAGAAGTGTGCGTGCGCGCGGACGGACGGCGCCGGCTCCGCTTGAGAACTGACACACGACGTGATTGATGCTCGCCCTGCAGTCTCGCGCCACCGCCAGATCGTCGCGCTGTACGACAAGCGCCCCAAGATCGCCAGCGACGTGTGGGTGGCGCCCAACGCCACCATCGTCGGCGACGTCGAGATCTGCAACGACGCGTCCGTGTTCTACAACGTGGTCATCCGCGGCGACCTCAACCAGGTGCGCATCGGCAACCGCACCAACGTGCAGGACCGCACCGTCATCCACACGGCCAGCGCCACGGCGCCCGGCCTCGCCCCCGGTACCTCCATCGGAAACGACGTCACCATCGGACACGGATGCACGCTCTACTCGTGCACGATCGAGAACAACGCCATCATCGGCATGGGCGCCATCATCCTCGACGGCGCGCTTGTCGAGTCCAACACGATCGTCGCCGCCGGATCGGTCGTGCCCCCCGGCCGCCGCATCCCCTCGGGCCAGCTCTGGGCCGGCAACCCCGCCAAGTACGTGCGCGACATCTCGGACGACGAGGTCGCCGACATCACCAAGCAGGCCAAGGACTACGTGGCCGTCGCTGCCACGCACAGTGACGAGTTCCTGCCCTACGGCACGGCCTACCTCGACGTACGTGGCAAGATCTGTTTGCGTGTCAACTCGTGAGGGATTTTTTTTTTTTGCTGACGTTGATTCCCTGTACAGGCCGAGAAGATCAAGAAGGCCGGCGGCCACTTGTAGAGATCCGACGTCGCGGCTGCCTGGCGGTCGAGCAGCGGACGAAACGCGGTGAGGATGGATCCAAGAGGAGATGAAGCAGGGCGAAGAGGTAACACCTCTGCGAGTCTCCAGCCTCCCTCGCTAAAGTTTGAAATCCAAGAAGAATGATGCAGACGACTGCCTTTTGTGCATTGCGGTCAACACTCTACTTCGCAATTAGTCATCGCTCTTCACACGCCGCCGCTTTTGCTTCTTACCACCGTCGCTACTTTTGGGTCCTCCGCGCTTCTTGAAGTCGATGCTGCCTCGGGCTGCAAAAGCTGCCTGGTCCTCTTCTTCTTGGGCTGTTGTTGCTGTTGGCTTATCGAGCTCGACGCCCTTGTAGCTACCACCCCACGGATTGAACGCTCCTAGCGCATTGTCTCCCTGTGCATCGAAATCCTCGAGCGCGTCCTTGCGCTTTTGCTCCTCTGCAGCTCGCTCTTCCTCGGCCTTTGCCTCGGCCTCTCGCTGAGCTATGGCCTCCTCGCTCTCATCTATATGTCGAACCTCGATTGTGCTCCACTCGCCCATGCCAGTGGTCTCGTCGATCACCACGGGCTTCTCCGGGGCTTGTTGTCCGCGAAGATCGCACACCATCTTCTCGACCGCCTCCCGTGTCATCCCAGCCGGCATGGGCACACGCAAGCGATCGGAGCGGAGATCTGTCTCCGTTACAGGTGCACTCGCACCCGGCATCATGTATGTGACGGTGAATTTGCGGAACGTCAGGTCCGTATTGGGCACGTTGATGACCTGCGCCGCCTCGACCAGCGCGTCGAGCCACTCATCCGCGTCCTCGACCCAGATCTGGCAGGCGCTTCCCGTTTCGAGCTGCTCCTGCTCGCATCAAGATCATGTTTTCAGTAATGGAGTGTAGATACCACCCGCAAAACGCAGCCACGCACCTCGTGCTTCTTTCCCTCGAGGTAGACGACGCCTCGCACCTCGTAGACACCGAGATCATCCTCGTCCTCCTCCTGCTCTTCCTCCTGCTCCACCGGCGCGTCCTCCACCTGCCGCTTCGAGTAGTTCCCACCTCCACCTCGATCTCCTCCACCTCCTGAAGCCTTTCCTCCTCCTTCTCGACGCGGAGGTGGCGGCGGGCGACCTCCACGTGGAGGCGGAGGCGGCGGCGCGACGCCCGAGCCGCTGGCCACGTCCTGCGCGTACTTGGCGTGCGCGGCCTCGTCGATCTGGCGCAGCTGGTCCTGCAGCTCCCGCTCGGACTGCGCGGCCTCGTGCTTGGCCTTGCGCTGCTGCTTGAACGTCTCCTCCACGCGGTCCTTGTGCTTGCGGCCCTGCTCGTGGTGCTTGACGCTCTGTGTACGCGTCAGTGAGTCGCCAGCGGTGGCCACCGGACGAGCGCACGCACCAGCTTGTCGCCCTGCATCCACACATTGCAGTACTTGCAGAAGTGCCGCTCGCGCGACACCCAGTAGTCCGTCATGCCGCCCGCCACCTCGCCAAGTGCCACGCCTCCATGTTGCCCTTTGCCCGTGGTCTTTCCAGTAGAAAACAAAAAAACGCAGGTTCTTTTGAGATATTATTTGTAGTAAATATGTAGATTAGTAATATAATGCAGTATCTTACCTTAAATAAAATATTCTAAGGTTATATATACAAATAATTCATATTTATAAATACTACTTTTGATATTATCGAGATCCTCCCTCAGCGGCGGTGGTTGGCTGGCTGGGGGCCGTCGAGCAGCGACGCCGACCGCAATGGGCCATCAGTTCGTGATTCTAACAAGGAAGCAGCAGCAATGGCGACGAAGCGTGGTACGTAGGCGCCTGCCAGCTCCTCGGCCAGCCGCTCGGCCAGCCCTCGATGGCCCGCAGACACCCAAGCAGCGCGCTGACGCTTCGTGTGACGCGCAGGACGCGGTGGCGCCTCGGGCAACAAGTTCCGCATGACCCTCGGTCTGCCAGTCGGCGCCGTGATGAACTGCGCCGACAACTCGGGCGCCAAGAACCTGTACATCATCGCGGTGTGCGGCATCAAGGGTCGCCTGAACCGTCTGCCCGCCGCCGGTGTCGGCGACATGGTGCTCGCCACGGTCAAGAAGGGTAAGCCGGACCTCCGTAAGAAGGTCATGCCCGCCGTGGTCATCCGCCAGCGCAAGGCTTGGCGCCGCAAGGACGGTGTGTTCCTCTACTTCGAGGACAACGCCGGTGTCATCGTCAACCCCAAGGGTGAGATGAAGGGTTCGGCCATCACGGGCCCCGTCGGCAAGGAGTGCGCCGACCTGTGGCCGCGTATCGCCTCGAACGCCGGCTCGATCGTCTAAGGCGTCAATTGCTCTCAGCAACAGCTACAACAAGGCTTTCTAGCTCTTCAGTAACTACCACGATGCAGGGGGAGGTCCGCCTCCCCCGGGGTCGCCTTGAGAATCGCGAGTCGTCTGTCATTTGCCTGTTTCGGTCCCGATCCTCCGTCGACCTTCCGACAGCTACGCCTTCTTCTTCTTGCCCTTCTTGGCTGCCTTGAGTGCCGCCTCCTCCTCCAGTCGCCGCCGCTCCTCCTCGTTCTTGGTCTCCTCGCGAATGTCCTTCTTGAGCTGCTTGAGCAGATTCGCAGCCTCCTCAAGCAGAGCTCCCGACACTCCATCGACAGCCGACCCCGCTTCCTGTGGCATCAATCAGCTTGAGCCCCTGACTCAGCAGCTAGAAATGCAACCTAGCAACACTTACCACAGCAGCAGTGACCAACTGGGAACGCATCTCCAAAGCTTGGAGAAGCGAGTCGAGTATTGTGCCATCGGGAAATATGTACTTCGCCGGCTCGGTTGGCGGTGCTTCGGAACCTGGGATCGGTCCTCCAACGACCTTGAAGTCTACCAGACTCGCCTCTAGCTGCACCTCGGCTCGAAGGCGACTGAGTAACGCTGTAGCCTGCGTGAGCAACTGTTCACTGGCTCCGAGCGCTCGTGCAGCCACGAGACTCGCGTCAAGTCGAGCAATGTCTCGAGCGTGAGCCTTGCCACCCACTGGAACTTGCGACTCGCACAACGCATGGGCACCGAACAGGGTGCATTCAGCTTCTGCTCCACGCACGATTCGTCGAGCGAGGTCCAGCATCTCGGGGGCCACTTGCTCTCGCGTTGCAGCTTGGAGTGCCAGCTTGAGCGGTGTAAGCAGTGAGCGAGCCCCGATGGGACGCACAAGCATAAGACCCTTGATCTCTTCCTGAAGCGCTACATGGGCTACGAGTTTGTAGTACGTTCGTCTAGCATCCTCAAGCAGCATAGCATCCAGAGCAGCCGCAGCCTTGGCATGGGCTGTCTCCAGAGCTGTGTACAGCGCTTCAGCGTCGGTGTGTGTCAATGTCAGAGCTCGAAGCACAGCCGCGTCGGTAGTTAGTAGCGGCGACCGACTGGAACCTGGTGGTGCAGGCTGTGGCTCTTGTTGCTCACCCTCAGGCTTTGCCATCCCATCACTTGTGTTGTCGTTGGAGTCGCCACCTTCATTATCTTGTAAAGGAGCACTTGTTGCGACGCTAGGCTCCTCGTTGGCTTCCTCGCCGGTAGTAACTTCACCACTGACAGCTCCCTCTTCGTCAAGAGGCAAGGCATCCGCGGACAAATGCTTCGTTGATGGCCGTCCCTTATTTACCAGGAGATCGAGAACTTGTTGGATCAGCGTCTGCTTGGTCTCGAGCACCGAGCGCAGGTCTTGCTCAGCTTTGCGCATATCCGTAGCGCATTCTTGGCAAAACCGGAGAGATCGCTTGGGGACGAAGCCTGGTCCGCCACCACTGCTTGACGCAGTCGAGGCGAGCTCAGCAATGTGAACGCTGGTCGTCGACGAGCACGGCTTGGTGTCGCAGTAGATATTTGTGCAACGCTGGCACAGACTCGGACGGCGGATGCGTGAGAACGTCTCCTTACACCACTGACACGTTCGCTGCGCTCGGAACCGACCCAGTAGCTTCCTGCAGTCTGACGCCGTCGCCAAGTCCTCCGGACAGTTCCCATATCGATTCCGCACATCTGCTGGAGCTGCATTCGCCAGTAGAAGCTCTAGCACCTCGCGATGAGCTCCGGCTGCAGCAAGGTGAAGGCTCTGGTTACCGTCTGTGTCTCGGTCCTCAAGGCTGTAGCCAGCTTGGAGTAGCAATGCAACCGTGTCGGTGTGCCCAGCGTAGCTCGCCCAGTGCAGTGGCGTGTTGAGACTATTCCCTCCAGCAGCAGCTTGAAAACCTAGAGTGTTGTCTGAAGTCGCATTGCTTCCACCAACGGCTGACATCCGTCGACTAAGCAGAGGTGAAGACGGTGGAGCATCCGAGTCTCCCCCAGTGCCGGCGTTGCTGTCGCTCACTGACCGTCTCGCCGTGACGTACATGGCGTCGGCGCCAAGCTCCAGCAGGTACAGCAAGATCTAAGCGCACACACATTGGTCAGTTGCCTCACTGGAGCATCAGCGAACGACTGGCAGGTGAACGCACGTTATTGTTGCCCGCGATCGCCGCCGCAGCAACCGGTGTCCAGCCGCTAGTGGTGATAAACCCCGCTGGAGCTCCCTCTTTTACCATTTTCCTTACGTCCTCCACGTCATCCGCTCCTTTCAGTCGGCACCGCTCGATAAGCCTCAACGCACGCTCCACGTCAGCAGGCGCCGCGCCGAGCTGCGCCATGGGCTCCGCTCGAATCGGCAGCTCCTCGACGGGCTCCTGGTCCTCGTCGACCAGCTCATCGTCCGAGTTGTCTGCGTGTGGAGACATAGGCTTGTCGGCTGCTTTGGCCGCGTCCGCAGGCGACACGGAGGCTGCCATGGCTGTCGCCACCATGGGGAATGCGCTTCGTGGCCAAGTTGAAGTGACCAGCCGCGACGGTTCGCCTCGTCATGGATCTGGTGCGATGGTCTCCTGACTCCTCTGCTAGAATCTCGTGTCCTCTGATTTTTCAGATGCGATGAGTCAATGTTGTATTCATTTGTCGCCATTGAAGACCTAGCATGGAGCAGCAACATCAGGCAGACTGCATCGCCGAAAGCCTCGAGTCTCGACCCAACTTTCCTTATGACTACTAATCTTACCATTTGGTTGAGTGAGGAAATCCAAGCGTCTGGAAAAACTCGCTGCAGACGAAAGAACGGAGATCGAAAGACAGATACAACATACGCGTACGAACGATAAGCGGATCGTGTTATGATACCGACTCGACTACTATGACGATGGGCTACTAGCTTGCTGCGCGTTCTTTCCGCGCGATCGGGGGAAGACCACAGCGCAGCAGCAGCAGCGTGTTTCTGTTTTCAACGCACTAAGACATACGTCTAGCTGCTGCCGTGCACGGCCGTGTAGTTGTAGTACAGAGTGTTCTGGTACTCCTCGGGGCAGAACGGGAACGCAGCCGAGCTGTCCGTGGGGGCGAACAGCGACTTGCCCGTGGTGTACGTCACGTAGCAGCCGAGCGCCGTGCAGACAATGGCCACGAACAGACCGGGGATCTTCTCAACAAGGGAGATCTTGTTCCAGGCCTTCTTGTAGTAGAAGATGATGGGGAGCACAATCGAGTTGGCCGTGTTACACGAGGCACCAACGAAGTCACTGAAGTCACCGAACTTGTCCTTGGCGAGCACAGCGACAATAACGAGCACGACAATGACAGCCACGCGCAGAATCACGAACTTGATGGCGTTGGCGCCCTTGTACTCAGCAGCCTCAAGCTCGGCGTCGTCCGTGTTGTAGGCGGTGTCAGCCATCGAGACAATCGACATCTTGGACGTGCGCTCCTTCTCAATCACACCATCAGCAGGCGTCGAGGCATCGGCGTACGAGATGTTGTTCTCAACATCATCAGCGGGCTTCTGGTGCATGCCGAGAAGCAGACGCTCCATGATGTAGAAGGCAGGGTTGATGATGACAGCGAAACCGATCGTGATGTGCACCTGCATGAAAATGAAGGCGAGCACGACGGCACCCTGGTCCGGCGAGAAGCCGAGAGCCGACAGGCCAGTCGAGGCATCCGGGTAGATGGAGAAGAGCAGGTTGCCCGAGATCTGGCAGCCAACAGCCGAGTAACCCGTGGAGGCGAGCGTCAGGAAGAGGCACGAGATGAACGTGAGCGTGGCAAGCACGACACCAGGCATGCGCGTGGGCACGCTGTGCTGGCGCTGCACGTCCGGGATAATGATACCAGCACCGTAGGCAAGGGCGAGGTTGCCGAAGGCACCCGTCACCTGCTCGAACGACAGGTCCGGGAAGATGACAGACGGGTGGCCGCGCATGCCGTACATGACGACCGAGACACCGATGACGTCGGCAATGATGGTACCCGCGCAGCCGGCGAAAGCGGCGCCAGCTCCCTCCTTGAGGGTCGGGATGAGGCAGACCGGGAGGACGACGAGCGCCATGAGGATGATCCAGACCTGCTGGCTGAAGGCACCCGGGAAGAGGTCGTTGAGCAGAGTGCCGCCGAGCACGAGGAAGACGCAGGGGATGAGGACGCAGGTACTGATCTGCGCGATGACGGTGAGCCAGCGGCCCCACTTGCCCATGCACCACTCGCCCATGTCACCGTAGGTCTTGACGGACTTGGGGGCCATAAGCATGGTCTTGGAGATACACCAACCGGCGTAGACGTTGGCGAAGGCCATGAAGAGCAGGGCGACCGTCGCGATGGCCGGGCCGGCGCGCGAGAAGTTACCAGGCATACCAAGAGTACCAATGCCGTACACACAGCAGAAGATGCTGAAGGCGGCCTTGAGGTCGTCGCCCATGATCCACTTGCGGCCCTCGGACTTGGTCATCTTGCTCGAGTGTGGCTGGCTTCGGAGGCTTGCGGAGACTGGAGCTCGAGGCGGAAAGTTGCGAAGTGAGACCTCGCCTGCGGCCGTCGGGGCGTGCCGGCACTGTAGACTGCAAGCAGCTACACACACACACACACACACACACACACACACACACACACACACACACACACACACACAGCGAGCGCAGTGCACAGTCTGCACGGTGCCTACGGTACTGTACGAACTGGGGGAGGGAGGCAGCGGGGTGACGACGTTCAACGAGTGCGGGCTGTGCCGGCGTTGAGCCCGAGCCTGAGCGGGGCTCTTGCTGTTTGTACTGTACAGAGCGTGAAGCGGTGCAGCCGAGCGCGCCCGCCTCTGCGCGCATGCGGGGCTACGGCGTCACGCGTGCCACTCTACAGTACCACCGGCCAAGAGATATACGGACGGGGAGCATCCCGCCGCAGGAGGGTGTGATTTGCTAGCAAAATGCACAGGATCTCGTCGAGCGGTGTGTACTGTACCGACCTGCCTTGTGTGCACAGCATACTGCAAATGCTCATTTCACTCATTTACGGGGCTCAGCTCACCAAAGTGAAGAAAGACGAAGACCTCGAGTGTCCCCTGGCTCGTGAACTTTGATTGCACGCCGTCTGGCAGAACGTTAGGTACATGGTCAAGTGGTTGCACCACCCTGGCGACAACGGGTGACATCGAACGACGGCTTCACTGTAGCCAAGATCAGCCGACCGAATGTCTCCTCATTTGCCAACTCAAGCTCATCACGGCTCTCGTAATGATTCTGAGACTCGCTTCAGCAGCGCATCATCCGGTAGCGATGCCGGCTTGGTTGCCTTCTGCCGCCGCTTGCATCGAAAGACTCCGCGTTTGTTTCACCATCAGCTGCCAGCAATTGACGCAAAATGGGTTCGACGGAGCTCTATGCACGCGTTCCTCCGTTGAGCACGAGCATGAACAGCGGCAGACGCTCTGCTAAATGGACCCGCGCTTTTGACATGTTTTACAAGCGGTGGCGGCATCACACCATCCGGGATCCGGGTGGAGCGAAGTCGCCTGCGGTACTGTATGTACAGTCTCAGACACGCCTCAACTGCGAGGGATCCCTTTCTTGTGCTGGGCGGCAGAGTTGAGACGACGGCGATGACCGCCGAGATATACGGAGCGGGGCGACTGCAAGTGGGCAGGGGACCTAGATCCGCCGAATTCTGCGCCGCCCAATGCGCGCGCGCGGAGCTCGTGACGAGCGTTCAGGAGCCAACACAACGAGGGCCGACGCCGCCATTGGCTCCGCTGTCTGCACACGCTGGCCGGCGGCAGCGCGGCGCAACCTGGCAGCTTCCATGCAGCAGCGCCGCACAATACAGTATATTTCTAGTCTGCTCTGAAGTTGACGGGGCAGGCCAAGCGGGACGAGGCGGAGCGCATGACCTCCTTCCATCTCCGTCCTGGGTTTAGAGGCCTATTTTGAGGTGTATATAAGAACGTTTTGGCTCAAGTATGCACCATCGCACTGGAATGCGGGTGACCCGTCGGCTAGTGACGCAACGTCCTTTTCCAGCAGCGCCGGATCCTCAACGTGTTCAGTACCGTACTTTTTCGGGATGGTGACTTACGTCGCCCATCACCGGTACAGAGGTTGCAGTGACTGCAAATCCTCTCTCCGGCTTTTTCGCCCCGCGCCGTGCTCATCCTGAGGACGTGCAGTCTACAGTACCGCACACTTCCCGCAGCAGAGAGCTCGCTTGAACCTGCCTGCCTCGTCGCTCGAATGATGAGACGCTGTGTCTGTCTCTACAGCTCACATCATTCGACGCCACCGTCGACCCTCAAAGCTCTCAAGCTCCATCACCGCCTTGCATCCAGCCGGCCAGCAATGCATCCAGCTCGCAGAGCTCGCTCGCTCGATGGCACTGCTTCGTTGATGGGACCCGTCGCCTGCCCGAGCGGGTCGCTGATTGCTCAAACCTCCATCGGCGGGCTGGACGCGCAGAGACGCGAAGCCCGGCAGGTGGCTGATCGTCGATCAGTGATCGACAGATCCGGGCACGCTTTCCAGTGTTGCAGAGAGCGCCGGGCAGCGAGCGGCCACGCGTACGCAGCGAGGGCAAAATGTCTGATTTCCAACGCCTCTAACAGACAGTCGATAGTGCCGATCAGATCGCCCGTGACGGAGCGGCCACCTCGCAGAAGGCTGCGGGCGCAATGCGACGAACACGACGCTCTCGTGCGGTCTTGAGGCACGGAATGCACCACCCTCATCGTCCTCTCCGTCTGCTGCGTCTCATGTGGCTGGCATCTCGTCACATTTTGCATCTCGTCACATTTGATGGCTACGGTACTGTACACTGTACACAGCGGAGCAGTTGATTCGTCCGCCTCCCACCCAATCACATCCGCGTTGAGCATTGATATCGTAAGGCCATTGGATACTGTTTGCCCAATCGCAAACGCAGCTACAATCCACCTTCGCGCAACATCTTCACCCTTCTGGACCCTGCCATCCCACCACGACACCTTCCCCGACCACCTCCCCATGGTGCGCTGCTGCTGCCTCTGCGCGCGCCGCCCCCGCCCTCTGACGCTCGCTCTCGCCCGATGAGCAGGCGAACCAGGCGGCCAAGAAGGCGCAGCGCGCCAGCGCATCGCTCAGCTCGCGCCTGCAGCAGTGGATCGTGCCCATTAACGTGCGGCGCCTGTCGCTCCTGTCGCTCCTCGCTTTCTCGACTGGGAGGCTGACCCGCTCGCTCTCTCGTGGTCGCGCAGGTGCTCTACTTCCTGTACCGCATCGTGTGGCACTACGCGAGCATCACCAGCTGGACGCTCGCGGGCTACGCATTCCTGCTAGGATCCACGTACTTGAGCTACTCGTGGGTCGTCGGCGCGGCCGAGGAGGGCGGATCGAGCGAGTACGTGGGGGGAATTGCTGCGGAGGGACGACTGCGAGCGTAACGCTGACACTGCTGTCGTTGTGGACACAGGTACGCCATGGATGTGCTCATCATCACGCTCTTCGTGCAGGCAGGGCTGCTCGTGTCCGACTACTTTTGGCTCGCGTACCTCGCGGTGAGTGGGATGGAATGGCTCCTTGCAGCTTTCTTTGACGACACTGAAGATTGGCATGCGTTTAAAACATGCAGATCCCCGGGTTCCTGCTCTACCATGGCGGCCGCATGCTTCTCAACTATGTCTTCACGCCCGACCCGGCCGACAACGAGGATGACGACCCTGCGGCTGCAAAGCGCAAGGAGAAGGCCGAGCGCCGCGCTGCTCGCCCAAAATTCCGTGGCGCGCGGCGGTGAGCTAAGTGAGTGTTGCCATCGTTTCGAGGTGGTTACTACTCTAGGGCTTTGCGAATATCAAGCAACCAAGTGTTTGCTGCAATAGACAATCGGTTTTTTTGCTGAGCAATGCTCATAATCACTACTACTGTACTTCGAGGAAGGTGGTGCTAGCGTGCCAGTCCTGCCTCGATGAGGCTCGGGTCCTTGGGCAACTGCGCTGTGATGGTGCCGCGTACTACGCGATGACTAGTGTTGGAGAATTGCAATGGGCGATCGGGTGTCTCGGAGCAGATTAATGCATCTGCTTGATCGAAGACACCAGCAAGCGAGGAAACGTTGCCTCGCCGCAGAGCTCTAGGCTCACACTTTAGGTCGTGAGGAAGTACTTCCGACCACCACGAGCATCAGAATATCCCTCGGCCCGTTCTGCAAGTGGGTGGCGGCGCTACTTAAAGCAAAAGTACTTCCTCACGAACCTTCATAACTTCCATCGTGGTCGCGCCACTACAGTGGATGAGCCAGTTGCGACCGCTCTTGACGCCGCAGCTGCGGCTCGCTCTGCCTCCGCTTTCTCCCTATCGCTACCTCGAAGTGACCTTCGAGATCGTGATGATACCCGGGCTGTCAACGAACCCACACACGACATTGTTAGCCTGCTGAAATAAAAGAGTTCACCGCAACTTCATCAACTCACACTTGCGGCTGTTTTGCTTCCGCATCTGGTCGACGATAGTAGAGGTAATTGCGGGGGCGAACGGCAAACTCGAAGGAGCGTCCGGATCCTCAAATGGATGTCGAGCTATCTCGTAAATGAGATCGTCTGGTAAGCGATGCAGAAGCTGCAGCGCTACAGACACGAGCAGGTCGGCCTGAAGCGGTGGGGCGAACCGCAGACTCAGCACCTTCATAAGATCCATGTCCCTGTGTTTGCACGGTCACACGCTCATGAACATTCCGAGCGATACAGTTGAGGATGAAGCCGCAAGAATCGACGTACTTTTGGAGCAGCTGCTCACGGAGCAGTACAGTGTGTGCGACAGCGAGCAACACAACAAAGTGCACGCCCATGGCAAATAACTGCAGCGACCATCAACGTGGCAACGTTAGCATACCAAATGTAAGGACTAGCATAAAACACATACGAACCACATCCCACACGCGCAAGAGTTCCGGCAGCGGAGGAACACATGCAAAAAGGCTGAGTATGAGAGGCAATGCGTAAATGCGGGCTGTGATCCCCCGCTTCGACAGGTGTTGAAACAAATCCGGGTCCAGCTGTTCACAACCATCAAACCAAATCATGAGTAAAGGCCGCAGTTCATCCGATGATACCATAGATAAACACGAACCATCTGAAGACACTTGTCAACAAGGACGCAGCCTTGCTCGACGCCCTTGAGCTGCGGTGCCATGTATTGAGGACAGTGGCGCACGATCAGCTGGCAAAACGTGTAGTACGCGTCCGCCTCTGGGAGCACATATAGCAGTGGGGCACACAAGATGTTCATGCCCTGCACATAACTAAGGCCCAAATAAAGTAAGTCTCCATACGATTTGTCCCAAATTGGCCCACAGAAGCTCACTCACCGAATGTATCGTGGCATCCCTGGCTGCTGGGTGGTATCTGTCTCGGTTCGCGGATCTTCATCAGCAGACCGCGATCCCTGTATGGGAGAACATGGCTTGATCAGCACGCCACAGCACGCTCAATTGAGCTACAGCAACTCACCAGTTCGTTTATGAAAACGTTGAGCAGGCGCACCAGCTTCTCTTCCGGCACGCGTTGCGCAAATGCTGGGTCGCCTCGGAAAGTCCGGAATGTGTCGTTGCGGATATCTCCATCACATTTGGACGCGCCGCGCTCTACAAGCTTGGCGTACTCATCTGCACTCGTGGCGTCCGTCTCCACGCCCAGAAACACCTTCCAGATCTGTCCGCGCAGCGAGCACGACGACGGGTTGCATTTTTCTTCTTCATCAACCTCTGCACTCGAGGACGCATCCTCCGCTGCCGACGACGGCGACAGCTCTTCATCTTCGTCTGTGCTGGCTCGAAAGCCCTTCGAAGGCGAGAAGCCCGCGGCGTCCTCGCGCGGGAGCCCGTAGACGATGACCATGCGCTTGAGCTCTCTCCAGCGCGCGTACTCGCTGTCGATCATGCGGTCGCTGTCGTCTTCTTGCGCGAGCAGGGCGCCGTCAGCCACCACGCCCACTCTTCCGCAGCAGTCAATTCGAGCAGGTTCACCTACCAAACACGGGCTCGCCGTGCAGCAGCGCCATGTACCGCCTCCGCAGCTGCAGCGAGCGCCCGTGTGAGCGCCGTCCACATACAAAGCGCAAGTCAAGGCTGCCGCACCTGCGCGTCGGACGGCGCCAGCGGCAGCTTCATGCTCGCCCTTCCCCGCCGTCGCTGTGCGGCCACCGCGGGCGCGCGGAATTACCGACTGATTTGCCGGCGCGCGTAAACAGAGGCTATTTATGGTAAAGCGTAGCGTTTTACCCCCGCGGCACGCTTCCAACCTGAGGTGACTCGCATTCTCGTGGGTACGACGGACGCCGACCGCCTCGCCCTGCGTCGCGGTCCGCCCCCCGCCGAGCGACGAAGCGCCCGCCGCCGCCCGCCGCGCCCCCGCCCCCCGCCAGCAAACAGCCGCGCGTCGCTGCGCCGTGGCCCATGGCGACCGAGCGCGTCGCCGTCCTGGGCGCCCGCGTGCTCGTGCTCGGCAAGCACGCAGGGGTACGCGCCCCCGCCTGTCTCCTTATTTGCTTGGCGCCGGCTGACGTGTTGCTCGCGCCTTGTGGTGGTGGTTGCCCTTGGCGACGGACTTTCTCCTTGTTCCCCACAGACTGTGCGCTATGTGCCGGAGGAGCTGGCAGAACCCAAGGGGAACGACGACGCCGCGCTGCTCGTCGGCGTGGAGCTCGACCGCGCGCGCGGAGACTCGGACGGCCTCGCGCCCGACGGCCGCCGCCTGTTTGACTGCAAGCCCAACTTTGGGCTCTTTGTGCGCGTCGACAAGCTCGCGGTGGGTTTGGGGAGCGTGCTGTGGGTTCATTGAGGGAGCTGCGTTACTAAGGTGTTGGTGCGCGGGTGGTCGTGCAGCCCTTCTCCCCCGAGGACGCGGCTGCGTGCGTCGTCCAGAGCGCGTGGCTGCGCTTCCGCGCTGCGCAAAAGGTGTGAAGTTTGGTGACAAGGCTGCTTGACGAGAGCGCTGGAGGACTTACAGTGAAACTGGACACGTGTGGCATCTAGTTCCGGCAACTTGTGTTTGCGCACGCATGGAACCTGCTGGACAACAACCAGGAGCAGCTCAATCTCAAGCGCTCGGCGCAGTTCAAGTCGGCCGAGCACACACTCGCACAGCTGACCAAGCAAAACGTACGCTAAACTGTTCCTGTGATAGTCATGATTTCTTCAACTAACTGGTGATATGATCGATTCCAGTCGCTGACGCGGACAACTTCGGATCTGTCCAAGCTCTCGGTCGGCCCTTCGTACCGTGGACCGCACGTGACCTGGCCCCTGCGCCTCTCGAATGTGCTCTCACTCCTCGAATCGTTCAAGCGCGGCACTATTTTGCACCACAAGTATGTGAGTGAGATTTTGAAGGAGGCAACTCGGATCTTCTCGCCGCTCCCAACACTCCAGGAGATTGTGCTCGCCGAAGGCGACAAACTCACAGTGGTGGGTGACCTCCACGGCCAACTCCAGGATTTGTACACAATTTTCGCGATCAACGGGCTGCCCTCGCCAACGAACAAATACCTCTTCAACGGTGACTTTGTCGATCGCGGGCTGTATGGCACTGAAGTAGTCCTCACGCTACTTATGTTCATGCTGCTATACCCCAAGAGCGTCTTTCTGAACCGCGGAAATCACGAATCACGAAACCAGAACTCATGGATGGGTTTTGAAGACGAGATTTGGTCCAAGTACTCGGGCTTGGATGGCGACGAGGATGAGGAAAAGGATCCTGACCGCCCCGTGTCCATGTTCGAGCAGTTCCAGACGTTATTTGAAAGTCTGCCACTATGTGCGCTGCTGCAACAAAAGATCTTTGTTGTCCACGGCGGTCTCTTCTCCCGTGACAACGTGACGCTGGCGCACTTGAAGGCCATTTCTCGAAAGCGCGAGCCACCACTACACCAGACTGGCTTCGAGGACAAGCTATTTGAGGATATGCTGTGGAGTGACCCGCGCGCAATTTCGAGCCGCCAGCCATCCGAGCGCGGCGCTGGTGTTGAGTTTGGTGTGGATGTGACCAACAATTTCTGCTTGGTGAACCGTGTGGCATTGATTATTCGCTCCCACGAATGCGTGCCGGAGGGCTTCGAAATCCTTCATGGAGGTCGGCTGATCACTTTGTTCTCGGCGTCTCGCTACTGCGGAACCCAAATGAACAAGGGTGCGTTCCTTACCCTCGGACCGGAACTGCAGCCCGAGATCCAGCAGTTCTACGCGCGCACACTTGACTCAATCGAGTTCTCTGCTAGTGAAAGTGAGACGACAAAGACCGACGAGCAGGCACGGAAGGAAGAGGAAGAAGCGGCACAGAAAAGAGAAGTGGCAGCCATGCAAGGTGTGCTTGAGGAAGACACGCTGCGTATGATTGCGGAGCGCATTTGCGACCACCGCCCGTCACTCTACTGGTACTTTACGCAGCATGATCAAGAACACCATGGGGCGGTGCCTCGTCTCGTGTGGGCAGAAGCCTTGCGCTCTGTCTTGCAGCTAGACCTACCCTTCCTCACCTATCAGAAGCAGCTCGCGGATGCGGACGAGGCGACGGGGCTCATCAATTACTCTCGCTTCCTTGCTCGCTATCGCATCGAAAACGACGCCATTGATAGCAGCGGCTGGCAAGAGTCCATCATTTCTCTTATCTGCAAGAAGCTGTTCATTGCGATGGGTGCGGGTGACCTGAACCAAGCATTCCAGGTGTTCGATGCCGATGCGAACGGATACATTGAGTTCGACGAGTTTTCAAATGCACTCAAGAAAATGGATACGGGTCTGTCGGATCAGCAAGTGTTCGCACTCATGCGCACTGCCGATGCGAACGACGATGGCCGCATCGACTTTGGAGAGTTCGCGCAGCGCTTTGAGGTTATTTTCACCAAGAACTCGCGCTCAACGTCCGGCTCGGTCTCGCTGTCTTCGAGCGTGCATGGCGACGACGTCGATATTGACGCTGAGCTGCCGGAGCCCTCTCCATCTCCACTCCCATCTCCGTCGCAGCTATCGCCTGATGTCGACGACACGGCCAAGGCATCGGAAGATGAGTTGCCTCCGCCGCCCCCACCGTCCGACGAGCCTGTCTTTGCTCGTCGCATTTCGAGCGTGGACGAGTCCCAGCCGACTTTCGCGCCGGCGCCTGCCACCAATGTGGACGCCGAGACGATGGACGCGCTGCTGCAGATCGGCAAGGCGTTGCTGGCACGTGAAGGCTCGCTCAAGTATCACTTCTACCACTTTGATGTCAACCAAGACGGAGTGCTCAGCCGCAACGAGTTCGAAAAGGCGCTCACCCAGCTCGGGTTTGCGTTCTCGCCGTCATTGCTGGACCGCATCATGGACGCTGTTGACACAGATGGTGGGCACTCCATCGACTACAAGGAGTTCGTAGCGGCATTCGCTGTCCAGGATGTGCGTGAGAAGCAATCGGCCGGCACTGGTGACATGACATGGCAGAACTCGGTGCTGCAGCAGGTGTCGAACGTGTTTTACCAGCACCGCATCCATATTCGCAATGCGTTCCGCATGTTCGACCGGTCGAACACGGGTGTCATCAGCAAGGATGAGTTCCGCGCAGGTATCTCGGCGTTCAATGTGGTTCTCAACTCGCCGCTGTCGGACGACCAGATGGAGGAGCTCATTGCATTCCTTGACGTCAACAAGGACGGTGTCATCAGCTACAAGGAATTCTTCGACGGCTTCCGCGTCGTCGACGTGCAGCTCGCGGGCGACGACAGCTCGTCCGAGTGACCGGCACCGGCTCAAATGCGGATCATAGGCAAGGTGAATGTGTACATGTTGGCGGAATGAGCCATGCTGTATTCAAGTGGATAGCAAAGCTCTTGAAAGCGCTTGCATGCAAGCTGCATGTCATGCTGCTCGACGGTGGCCACGTTGGAAGTCAAATAGTTTCGCTTTAGTGACTCTCACGACCAAAATGGCAAGCATTTTTTCAAATCGAACGCGCAATTTTTTCAACATGCGCGCGGCGCTCGAGGCCGTGGCGGGCTTCCTGAGCGCCTACGGGGCGCTGGAGGAGTCCAAGGGTGCGCCGTCGCAGCCGCTGGAGGTCTCAACTACGCTGCTGACCCCGCTGTAGCTGTGGTGCGCGTGCTGGAGCAGCTGGGGATGCCGCTGGCGGCCGACAGCCCCGCGCGATGGCGCGCGCTGCTCGCGGCCATGCGCGAGGAGCTGGGCGACGTTCAGCAGCCCGTGGACGCCGTCTTCCTCTTCGAGCGACTTATGCAGCTGGTGATAGCGGCCGTGGTTGTGTTTTCATGAGTGTGCTGGTTGACACGTTGCTCTCTCTCTGCAGTACGCCAAGATTCCGGACGCGCTGCGTCTGGCACTCTTTACGTCGCCGCTCGTGATGCACGTGCGTCTGGAGGGCTTCTCTCTGTGCGAGGAGTATATTGCTGCTACTGATGGTGGTGATTTGGTGGCCAGCTGCTTGTCGAACGCTTCCAGGCGGCATTCGAGGCGAGCGGGGCCGATTCAGACGATTTTCGGCAGAATCGCGAGCAGCTGCGCCGCGCCGAAGGCGTGCTGGAGCTGATGCTGCTAGTTCTGGACGAGCTCTTTCCAACCGGGCAGAGCGAAAGCACCCTCGGTCAGTTCCTTGAAGCGTACATGGCTGTATTCCGGTCCGACGACCCCAAGGCACGACATTGTTTACGGCGAGTGTGCGGTTCATGGCGGTTTGCTGACGAGGATTACCGTGTGATGTTATCAGACGGAGTGGGGAGCACTGCGCGAACAGCATTTGATCGCCGACGCAGCCTTCAGACGAGACATGAGACGCGCGCTGTCGCTCGTTGAAAATGCTACGTTCGGCGAAACGGCTATCGAGCGAGCTTTCCCGACAACGAACGAGAGTGAGACGGTGATAACGTAAGTCCGAGCAATGCGTCCGACAGTGGGAATGACGACTGATTGGAGCGGTTGCTACGTTGACAGAAAGCGAGCGCCGCGGAAGCTGCTGGAGCAGCGGTTCGGGCGCTCTCGCGAACTTTGGAACGACCTGTCGATCGTGCATTCGGTCCGCGCTGAGACTGCAGGGCGAGGTGACGAGCATCCTCCGAACGCCAACAACACTTCGTTGCGTCAAGACAGCGCAGACGAGGAAGGCGTGTGGTCTGCTCGAATTCCAGGTATACTCGAAGCAGAATGTGGCTACGATTATGACCAGCTAACAGGAGGTCTGCGCGTCGACAGACACGGACGAGGCGGTTGCCTCCGACAGCGGTTCGTCCGACGCGCCAGCATCCACGGGGATCAAGCGCAAGCGTAGACGCATGGCCTGGTCAGTGGACGAGGTGGCGGCGCTCGAGGATGGATACGCCGAGTTCGGGGACCAGCCCAACGTGTGGGTGCTCATCAAGGCAAAGCACGCCCAAGTGCTGCACCGCCGCACGAATGTGGACCTCAAGGACAAGTACCGCAACCTGCACAAGGTCGTGAAGGTCGCGCGGACGGAAGAGTGACGAGATGCAAGGAACCGCCGGTCTCCCCGTTAGTTTGTCCTGAATCCAATCACCCGCACACGCATCATCAACACACTAACACTGTCGGGACACCAATGGGGAGAAGGCTTCGACCGCCCTACCCCGGCTTGTTCTGGTTTGTACTGCTGTCTTTTGGTCCTTGTACACGGCGCTTGGCTTGGCTTGCTTGCGATGCTCAGCTTCAGCCCCGGCCGACGGACGCGCTCATCGACAGGTCGTTGGGCGTGTTGTACGTGAAGCCCTGGAACGTCATGGACGGACGCGACGCGTCCGACACGCGCAGCGCCGAGTTCTCAACGCTGTTGATCTGCATTTTGGTGAACTCGGCCTCGAAGTTACGCGTCTCCTCGGCCTCGCCAGTGTTCGCGCACGGGTTGAACGGCGGCGGGATCTTGCGGTCGTACAGGTCCTGCCAGTTGATGCCGCGGAAGTACTCGTGGTTCTTGACATCGTCCGCCGACCGGCTGCCAAGGCGCTCGGTGGGGTCACGGTTCAGCAGCCCGCTGATGAGGCTACGGGCTGCCGGCTCAACCTCCTCTGGGAACGTCAGCGGTGCGTTGCGCACACGGTCAAACAGCTTCTGGCGGTTGCGTGTGTACCAGGGTGGCAGACCCGTCAGCATCTCGTACAGCACCATGCCGAGCGCCCACCAGTCGACGGCCGTGCCGTGACCCACGCGGTCAAGGATCTCAGGCGGCAGGTACTCGGGAGTCCCGCACATCGAGTTGGTGCCCTCGGCGCCGTCCGTGATGCCTTCCTTGGCAAGTCCGAAGTCAGCAAGGAGCACGTGGCCGACCGAGTCGAACAGGATGTTCTCGGGCTTGAGGTCGCTGTTGCGCATTGGAAAATGTCAGTTACTCATGATGCTCATGCAGCGCACAAATACATGATGGAGTTAGCGAACGCACCGGTAGACGACGCCAAGGTCGTGGAGGTGCTCAAGCGCGAGCGTGATCTCGGCCGCGTAAAAGCGGGCCATGGGCGGCTCGAACTTCTCCATGCGAGAGAGGTGGAAGAAGAGCTCGCCACCTGGGCAGTAGTCCAGCACGAAGTAGAGCTTCTGTGACGTCTGGAACGCGTAGTGCAAGTGCACTGTTGTGTGAGCGCGCACAGGTTAGTTTCCGTTCGGCAAATAGTGCCAAGAGACTTTGAACGCACCGATGAAGGGGTGCTTGGCGCGGCCCAGCACGCGGCGCTCAGTGCGCGTGTGCTCGACCTGGTTGCGGCGCTTGACGTTGCTCTTGTTGAGCGACTTCATGGCAAAGAGGCGCTTGGAGTCCTTCTTGCGCACGAGCGTGACCTTGCCGTACGAGCCCTTTCCGATGACCTTGAGCAGCTCAAAGTCGTCCAGCGTCGTCTTGGGCGTGTCGTAGAGACCCGAGTTGGGCGACGACGAGCCGTTCTCTCCCGAGTCCGACGAGTTGGAGTTGGGCGGCGCGTCGTTCGCGCGCGCCACGTTAGCCACCTTGTCCAGCGGCTCCTTCTGTAGTGGTCAAGTCCAGTTCCCAGTTCCGGAGTTAGTACCCTACGGGAGTCGTCAAGTCGGACGGAATCTCTACACGTACGTGTGCGAGCATGAACTCCTTGAAGTGCTCGGTCTGGCGCGGGTCGGGCGAGCCCGAGCTGGGGTCCCATGAGCACAGCAGATGGAGCCAGAAGGCGAGCTCCTGCTGGCGCTTCTCGATGAACTCCTTGTTGAACGACCCGAGGAACTTCTTGGGCGGCAGCGCGGGGCACCGGTAGCCCTCGGCCGTGAGCTGTCGGTCGTCGGCAGACGGTGGTTAGGCGCGCGCCGTCCACCTCGCCCTCCCCCCGATCCGCCACGCACCTTGTCGTAGAAGTCCTTGAACTCGTGGTAGCGGTGGCGCACGACGAACATGCCGTCGCCCGCCTGCACCTGCACGAAGTAGACGGTCGTCTTGGACCCGTTGTGGCTGATGTTCTCGTGGCCGATGATGCCGATGAACTTGGGGCCCTTGTACCCGTCGTCCAGCGCGCTCATGGTCGCCGGCTGCGGTCCGAAACGCGCGCGGGGGGCGGAGGCGGCGAGGCGCGGGGCGACACTACGTGGCCGCCGGCCGAAAGGCGAAATACTCGCGAGGAAGGGAAGCCGGCCGCGGGCGGGTTCGCGCGCGGCGGGCCGGGCCGCTGGCTCCCCGTCGCTCTGATCTTCTCTCTGGAACGGAGCATACACCCGCCAAGACAGCGCTGGTCAAACGGGCCGGGCCGGGCTCGGGCGACGCGACAAGACCCGGGACGGGCTCATTGCGGCCTGCACTTTTACTATACGAAACTATACGTCGATTATACTTATAGGGGAAGGGCGGTCAGACGGGCGGACCGCCACGGTACTGCACCCTACCGTACGTCCATACTGAATCTCACAGGAAGTCTCTTCCGTTGACGCAGCTGGCTGGGTGTCCGAGTATACTTTTATACGCGCCACGCTCGATCCAGTGTGGGCTCGGCAGCTGATCGCCGCAGCTGATCGGCAGGTGTCGATCGCGGCGGCGACCGCGCCATGGGGAGCGCGGCCGGGCGTCGTGGTCATCTTGTCGGTCCTGTGCTGCCTGCCAGTGCAGCGCGCTCCCACAGCCGCCGCCGCCTTCGCCGTATTCAGACGCGCGGGCTCGCCATCGAAACCATGCGGTCGCGTGTCGTCCGATTGGCGCGGTCGACCGCTCGGGGTCGAGCGGTTGTGCGCGGGTGGCTCTTCCACCGCCAATGTTCAGCGTGGCACGACACCTCGTGCAAGACCAGTGCAGGTCGCGCGGTTGCCGGCTCCTCCTGCAGGGCGGACCGAGCCGCCATGTCGACGACCGAGCGGGCGCTCGACGACCTGGCGGCTCCGGCGGCCGATCCAACGCCCAGAGCGCTCGATCGGAGCCGAGATTCGGCTCCGCAATGGGGCGAGCGGCGGCTGCGGATGCGGCTCGGCCAGCGCCGGTGTCACCGCGTCGGGCGGACTATTAATTACTCACGGGCAGCGTCAACCGCACTGGACTACCAGGTAGCGCGGCGCCAGCTGCTTTCCGCGGCAACAGCAGCGGAGCATAGAGCTCGGCGATCCGTGGCCCCGCGGCGATCTTGCCGCTTCAACACGCAACTAGTGCAAGCGTACAGTGTATTTTGGCACCGCCGCCACGAGCTCCGCGCGGAGCCAATGGCGGCGGCGCGGGTAGCCGCAAATCCGCCGCAGCCGCAAATCCGTCGCAGCAGCGCTCGCGCACCCGCCTCAGCCGCGCGCGAGCAGGTAGATGACGGCGACGAGCGCGGCCACGGCGGCGGCCGTGCCCAGGCGGAAGGCCCACTCGCGCGCCAGGCGCCGCGCCTCCACGCGCGGGTCGTTGCTCGAGACCAGCAGCCAGTGGATGGCGCGCGCGTCGTCGTGCTCGAACCGCACGAGGTCGTAGCCGTCGCGCGTATCGATGGCGAACGCGCCGTCCGACACCGTCACAGAGTACCCGCGAGGGTAGTGCAGGTGCGGCACGAACACCTCGGTGGTGCGTGGCAGCGCCGACGAGTGCCCGCCGTCGCGCTTGAGCGCGTCCGAGTCGAACTGCAGCTCGTACCGCACGTGATGGAGCGAGAACCGAGACTTGGACGGCACGCCCGCGATCCGCTGCGCGTGGGGACGCACAAACGCTCGAGGAGCTCGAGCACACGCGTCGCGCTTGAGAGGCTCAGACTCTGGGGTTGACAAGATACCCGTCAGGCTGTCGCTGCTGCTGCTCCGGCTGCTGCTCGATCGGTCGGTTAACTTGTACGTGTCGACGCTGATGAGGCTCAGATCCTCGCGGTTCCATAGATCGCCATATGCGTTGCAGTTGTCCGCAGTGTAGCACCACAACGTAAAAGAGAGCAAGTTCTCTTCAAGACACGAAATGGTGTTGTCCATCGCATCTTCCTGGGCTCGGTAGTCCCCCGAGCGGAACGCCTTGGCGCCGTTCAGGTTGAAAGGAATGCCAGTCTCGCCGATCAAACTCGGCGCTCCTCGCATCTGATTGGTACCATAGTCTTTTATGCCACGCAGTTGCCTAGTGTGCATTCGTTGGACTGCTGCAGACCCAAACGCCGGCATGCGAGATCGCGGGTCGACAGTGAAGTAAGGCGTCCAGCGCTGTAGGAACAGTGTCACGCCGTCATACCAATGCGTCGCATTTGCGGCATTTGGCAGCTCGCGTGGGTCGATGATGGGGAACTCATCCCTGCTGAACTCGAGCGGCGGTAATTCCACGAAGAACACAACGTCAGGCAAAATAGAGCGGATTCGCTCCGCAAACCGCTGCAAAGCAACAAAACAGACGTGTGTGAGTACCAGAACCTTGCAGGTATACAATCATCCGTCGTGATCCCCTCACCTTTGCGAATGGCACGCAGCATTCGAGGCCAAAGTCGACGCCGGAAAAGTAGTCTGGGCGAAGCAGCCGCGGCTTCTGCGTGCTAGGGTCTATGTCCCACACCCCCTCTTCGCGCCACACGCAACCATAGCCATCCTTCCAGGCTCGCTGTCCACGAGGGTCGACAAGCTCTTTGGAATCAGGTCTTCCAAGAATGTGCTGGTTGAGACCATTCGACCAGCGCTCGACCACAGTGGGAATGCCGTCTGCGAGCGTCATGCCCTGGAACGGCGTCGGCGCGTAATCATACTTGAGCTCGCCGTGGTGGAAGTGCCGGTCGAGGTGTTGCAGGCCGACGAAGCCCGAGGACGGTTCGTTCATGGAGCCGATCCCGATGACATTGTGGAGCCCCACGAGCACCTTGGCGAGCTCCGCCATGGCGTTGAGGTAGTGTCCCTGCAGGTACTCTTGCACTTGCACGCCGTTGACGTATCGGTTTGGCGCAAACCGCGCACCGGCGTAGAAGAGCGTGAACATGGTGGCGCAGGCCATCTTGAAGTAGTTGGTGGGCCAGATCATCTTGGGGTACCTCGACGGCGGGATGCCGCTCGTCTCGACGCACAGCGCGGCCCTCGTGTTGGCAAAGTGCCTCGGCTCGAAGCCCACGCTCTCGATCGTCCACAGCGGCGCGCCATCTCCGCCCGTCCAGCGCGACCAGACGTCCTGGTGCGGGTCGATGTAGACGAGCAGGTCGTACTGCGCGGCCTTGGCCACCACGGCGCGCACGTAGCTCAGGTACTCTCGGTCGTAGACGCCCGGGCCCGCGTGCTCGATGGCCTCCCACGTGACGATGAAGCGCACGCACGTGAGTCCCCAGCGCCGCAGCCGCGCCAGGTGCTCGTCCGCGTCCGCCAGCGGGAACGGCCGGTCCACGAACGTGACGCTGGCCGCCGCGTCGAAGAAGCCGCCAAAGTCCTGCGCGTCCGTGTGCCCGTAGCCGCGCGGCAGCTTGGAGGAGCCGCCCAGGTTCACGCCGCGCAGGAGCAGCACGCGGCCCTGCGCGTCCAGGAAGTGGCCGTGGCGCGCGCGCACGGCGGGCGGGGAGGTTGGCGACGCCACCATGGCGGCGCTTGGGGGAAAAAATCCGACTTTGGAGGAGATCGACTAACTCGGTTTTGGCCAATCCCTTGAAGCGGTCGATGGGGGAGGCTTCATGATGATGCTCCCTTCGGGTCGCCGTCGCGCAAGCATCAGCTCCTGTGACACCATGGAGCGCTCGATGTTGACACCGCGGCGGGTATCCGCGAGGATTGCGACGCTACTGTACTCGCGAGGGCGAGACCAGGAGGCCGCCAAGGGTTTTTCGGGATCGCGCACGCGAGAAAGCTGGAAAGTCAATGCTGCAACATGGCGTCGCCTTTGAGAAGCAGGATGAAAACAAAAAAACAAAAAGCTCGTTGCTCGTGGTTCTAGGTTGTCCGTGTTTGCTTCATTTGCTGCAGGTCTTGAGTGAGGCCTAGCTCGAGCGCTCACATGGAGACAGCTTATATACGCATCATGTTCACTACAAGGCCACGCATGTACCTCATCACGCTACTTCCTGATCGTACACCGAGTTTCAAACCTTGGCCGCTTGTGCTCCACGGAGCTCCCACACGCAATGAATCCAAGCGACTCACAAGTACTTCAGTACTAGTGTGGGCACTTTTCGGCTGTCGGGCCTTCTTCCTGTGGTCGACGCTTTCAGGCAGGCGTTTCGCCTGGACCTGACGTTACCGCAACAGCAGTCGCACTTGGCGTGCTCACGCCGAGGGTCGACGAGCATAAGGATCCCGAAATATGGCGCAACGACTCGGCATCAACGACTCGCAGCTGTATAAATACCTCGCGGTATTGGTTTCACGACGAGTCCCGCTCGGTCAAGCGTGGACTCACTTCACCCAGCGAGCAAGACATCGCAGCGGCAAGAGGAGGGTAGCTAGTTGTTAGCTCCAGAGTCCCGACCTACCGACTGCGCTGGAAGCCTTCGTCTACCATAGTCGGGAAGCGAAGTGCTGTGCAGCGGCAGCTGACGGCGCCCCTCGGGGCGGGGCGAGCGGGCGGCGTCAGCTCGCAGCGCCGCCGCACAATTGCCATACAGCCACTTGGAGGCTCAACCTCGGTCCCTGACGCCGCACAAAGCACGGCTCCGGCTTCATCGCACAGAAGGTCGTCGTCATCGGCTGCAACACTGCTCAAAGCTGCAACAAGTCGACGGCTTCGAGGCGCAGGGGGAGTAACCATGGAACGGCACAGCAGTGTCATCTCAAGGAGCTACCGCATCGTCGACCCCGCTCTTCTTTCTGGTGACAGGCATATGAGCTCTGTTGTGAGCGCGCCAAACAGCCAGAGAAAATTAGCCTCGCTCGCTCGCAAACGCCCGGCATTCATCAGCAATGCAGTGCGCACCGCCAAGTACTCGTATCTGAGTTTTCTGCCGCTCTGCCTGCTACAAGAGTTCCGCCGGGTAAGCAAACCTCAGTGCGCTTGTATCTTTGTTACGAAGACGATCTGATTGCTGGGTTGTGCCAGGCTGCAAACATGTACTTCCTGATTATTGCAGTGCTGCAGTCCATCCCATTGATCTCGCCTCTGACGCCTGTGACCGCCATCGCACCGTTGGTCTTTGTGATTGTGGTGAGCCTAGTGCGCGAGGCTGTCGAGGATGGCGTGAGTATATACTTGCCTTCGGGCTTCAATAGTTTCTTGACTAAACCCATTTCTTTCTTTATAACAGCGACGACGAACAGCAGATAGAATCATGAACGCGCGGCCAGTCGTAGTTGTACGCGGAATGGCTCCGATGACAGTCGAGTGTGCGAACGTTGAAGTGCGTGCATCGCTGAGGTTATTGTTACCATGAGAAGCAGTATGGTTAACTATGGTCAAATCACAGGTTGGAGACATCGTAAGGGTCAACGACAAGGAGTCATTGCCGGCCGACGGCATCCTGCTTGCAAGCTCTGAGGAAGATGGTATGTGCACATGTTATACAGGTAGCACTGTCGTTTTTCTCCTACTCACGTGAAGGAATGACATCACGACAGGATCTTGTTTCCTGGACACAAGTAATTTGGACGGGGAGGCAAATTTGAAGGCTCGGAAAGCACTCGAGGCGACCCAACAAATATTTACTTCAATGATTGACCAAACCACAGCAGTTTCAGTACCGCGCTTCTTTATACAATGCGAAGAACCCGATCAAGACTTGTACAGGTTCGCTGGTAACCTATCTCTCGACGGAAAGATGCACTCCCTCTCTGATAAACAGTTCTTACCGCGGGGTTCGACACTCATGAACACTCGTGGAGCATTGGTAGTTGTCGTATACACTGGACATGAAACCAAGGTAATGAAGAATGCACGTCCGTCGCGGCACAAACTAAGCCGCGTTGAAACGACTACAAGTCGAACAGTTGTGGCCGTCTTCGTGCTCCAGATGGTGCTTTGTGCTGTAGGTGCAATCTGCAACGCGCTCTTCGTCTCAGCTGATTCAAATAACAATATGTCAGAGTACGCCTATGCTTTTACTGGTAGTGCTTCACAAGAGAATGCGCAAGTACTGTCGGCCGTCATCGTCTTTTTGTCGTATGTTGTTCTAATGAACACGCTGATTCCTATATCACTGGTGATCACGGTTGAGCTGGTGAAGACTGTTCACGCAAGATTCATTTCATGGGACGCCGAGATGAGAAACCCACGCACAGGCGCTGGGGCTATAGCCAATACGTTCTCTCTTACAGATGAGCTCGGGCAGGTGCGTTTTATCTTTACCGATAAGACGGGCACGCTCACACAGAACCAAATGGCATTTCGCAAGTGCTCCGTCGGGGGAAACATGTACGGCATCTTACCGCATCAATCCTCCTCATCAGCACCTCAAGGACGGCACGGGAGTAAAGGTGCCCTGGCGAATCCTATCACTTGTTCGCGCGAGGATCTAGCCGCAAATTTAGCACTCACTTCAGTGGCATCTCGAGCATCTATGGTAGAGCCACCGCAGGCACGACCAGTGTCACGACAATCAACGAGCAGCTTCAACTCGGCAACTCCAATCGCGCAAGCGTTGGGATGCAGTGCACCTGAGCTGCGTAGTGTGAGCACATTTCGAGGTATTCTTCGCAACCTAGATGCTCGTGAGAGTCGGTTGGCATTAGCGATGGCCCTTTGTCATACCGTTGTCTGCGAGCGAGTTGGCAGTGGCTTGAACGTTCTAGGTCTAGATGATTCTTCGCCGACATCCGCAATCAGTGGGGAGATCAAGTATAATGCTGACTCGCCAGACGAGTGCGCACTTGTGCGTGGTGCGGAAGCCATGGGAATCAAGCTTTTAGCGCGGGAAGGCTCACAGCTCCTTGTTTCCGTGACCGAGGAGTCCCGTGATCGAGGCGGTGCGTACCTAAAGACCACAACGTACACACTCGTGTTCGAGGTACTACGGGTACTACCATTTTCCAGTGATCGCAAACGCATGTCGGTGGTTCTTCGAGACGAGTCGGGGCGTGTGCGCCTGGTATGCAAAGGAGCCGATTCTGTCATTCTTGATAGATGCGAGGCTTTTGCGTCGCCCTGCTCCGAGACCATGGCACACGTGGACTATTTCGCCAGCGAAGGCTTTCGAATTTTGTTGTTCGCCGAGAGAGAACTTGTAAGCGCTAGTGCCTTGCTGGGTTGTCGGTGAGCGGCTAACTGACTCTGCAATGTAGGACAAGCGGTATTTTGATGGGTGGTTGTCTCGGTACGACGAGGCTGAGCTGGACATGGATACCAAAGAAGAGCGCACCGAGGCTCTTGTTGATGAACTTGAACAGCGCCTAACGTTGCTCGGAGCTAGTGGTAAGTAATTTCGGAAATGCATCGTGATTTTGAATCCTTTGGTCACGGCTTCTGGGTTGTAGCTGTTGAAGACAAACTTCAAGAAGGAGTGCCTGAAACGATATCGCTATTCCAAAAAGCTGGCATCAAGGTCATATTAATGTGCTGAACACATTTCACAAAGGAACGCAAGACTGACTCAAATATTCGCTTAGATTTGGGTTCTTACCGGTGACAAGCTCGAGACTGCGCTGGAAATGGGCAAGCTGTGTCATGTCGTGACACCCGGCATGAAAGAGGTTTTATTGACAGCACCAACTCGAGAACTGATGACACGTGCGTTAGAAAAGGCGCTCACCGAGTCCGAGGTGCGAGCGCTTTTGTGGATGTGAACTTGTGATGCCAGACTATCCACTAACTACCAGACGCCTGTCACTTCTTCCAGGAGAATCAAGCGATTGTTGTCGATGGGCCAGCACTCACATGGGCATTGCTACCAGCAAATCGCTCATTATTCCTTCAGCTCACACTGAAATCAGCGACCGTTCTCGTGTGCCGTTCATCGCCTTTACAAAAGGCGCTGGTGGTTGAGCTCGTAAAAAGCGGTGTCTCGTGTGCCACTCTTGCTGTGTAAGTTAGGCGCTTGAATTATTAACCGTTCTACTTAGTTTACTTTGTCTCTGACTAGATGTTCACATTGATTTGATACAGTGGAGATGGCGCCAATGATGTTAGCATGATCCGAGCTGCTCATGTCGGAGTAGGAGTCATGGGCCAAGAAGGTATGCAAGCTGTGCGCTCAGCAGACTTTGCCATTCAGCAGTTTAGTCATCTTGGACGTCTGCTGCTTCACCATGGACGCCTCTCGTATCTTCGAACGTCCAAGTGCATCAACTACTTTTTCTACAAGAATGTGCTGTTCACCCTACCTCAATTCATCTATGGACCAGCATCACTCTTCTCTGCCCAGGTAAGAGACTTTTCAACTGGTTTGTGTGGGCGGCACAATTTAACGAGTCTATGAACTTTAGACTTTCTACTCTGATCTACACATTACTGCGTACAACGTCATTTTCACAGCTTGTCCAGTTTTAATTCGCGGAATTATGGAAATGGATGTACCAGAAGCTATGGCTTCCCGATTTCCAGAGCTGTACCGCGCGGGTATTTACGACCAGTACCTGTCTTGGTCTACACTAGTCAAGTCGATCGCACTAGCAACATTGCATGCCCTCGTTCTTACGCTTACCCCAATCCACATCTTCCAAGACAATACGCCCATTACCCCAGCTGGCGATGGTGGCGACATGTGGAGTACCGGAGTTGCTTCCTTCTTTTACGTCATTTGGATAGCGCACCTGCAGATATTTCTCGAGACATGGAGCTGGCAGCGGCCAGTGAAGATTGCGTACACCGCTTCAATCGCTGTGTCGTCGATCTGTATCCACGCGATCGATCTAGTTGAAGGTGATACACGTTATTCAGCCGGGTATATTACTAGCACTTGTCGTTATTGGATTGGCCTTGTGCTTTCTGCTGGTGTGTGCTCGATACCTTGGATCGCATTCAAGTGGTACGTTACTATATTCTCCATTCAAATGGGTTGCGTTGACTACAAACTAAATGGCTCGCTGAATCTGAAAACGCAGTTGGGAAGAGAACTTCAGCACCGTTAACCCAGTGCATGTCCTGCGGCGTGTTAGACTGTTCAACAAAATTCTGGACTCATCTGGGGTGGATACAAGCGGGAACACCTCACGCGGTAATGGTGTGGAGACTGTGCGCGGCGCAGAGCAAGTTCGATAAGCAACCCGAGGTTTCACATTTTTAGCATGCGTTTGGTTGTCCAAAGGAGGAATCGACGTATTCAATCTACCCAAAAGGCGACTCGGTTGTCCAGATTCCTACTTGTGGTCAATGGTGATGCCAATCTTTCCCACCTGCTTCCCCGATGACAGGTAGTCGAATGCCCCGATAACATCATCCGGATCAAAACCGAAGGTACGATCGATGTGCGGCTCAATGTTGAGACGAGTCACAAACTGCACCATCTCGCTCGTCAGCTGATGACTTCCGACTTGGATGCCCCGCACAATGCAGCCCTTCACAAGCGCCTCCAGCGCCACATTCGGCATATCCTCCTGTTTGATCGGTGCCAGATACCCAATCACAGCAATCATGCCACCGGGAGCAACAGCCTTTAGACTCTGGCCGATCGTGCCGGCACCTCCGTTCTCGATGATGTAGTCGATGCCCTCGCCATCCGTCAACTTCAGAGCCTCTTCGGCCCAGTCGGGAGTCGTGCGATAGTTGATGGTGTGGTCTGCGCCGAACTTCTCCTTGGCGAACTTGAGCTTGTCATCGCTAGAAGAGGTGACGAAGGTGATGGCTCCGGCTGCCTTGGCAAATTGGAGGGCGGTAATGGAGACGCCACCAGTACCCTGAACGAGTACTCGCTGTCCGGGTCGCAGTGGAATGCATCCGTAGAGTGCATTCCAAGTGGTTGTACCGGTGCAAACGAGTGATGCGAGCTGGACATCGCTGAGCGTGCATGTGTTGGGGATCTTGACGATAGCGGTGGCGGGAACCGCCGCGTACTGGCGTAGCATACCATCGACGCCTCCACCAAGCGCCGATGCTTGACCCTTGGACGGTCCGTAGAGGTGGTCGAGCGTAAAGCTGGCGATGACGCGGTCTCCGACGTTGAGGCCGCGCACTTTGGACCCCACGGCGACGATGACACCGGCGCCGTCCGAGCACGGAACGAGGTCATCCTTGATGCCCGGCACGGGGTACCAGCCATCGCAAATCTGGAGATCCCGGGAGTTGAGCGTCACGCCGCGGACCTGGACGAGCACCTCGTGGTCACGAATTGAGGGCACAGGCTCCGACTTACGCTCGAGGTTGGCTCGCGACGAGCGGTCTTGGATGCGGTAGGCGAGCTGCGTCGAGAGCAAGGCCATGGTCGAGGAGCTGAGGCTGGTGAGGGAGAGGAGGCAGAATGGCAAATGGTGCGGCTGCGGATCTGCATGGAGGAGAGTGGATCTTCGGTTGGCTTCCAAGCAGCATTGAATACGGCGGCGCAGCTCATTTCCACGTAAGCAGGCTCCTACATAAGGTCGATGACGCAAGCCGTCAGCAATCACATCACATAAATTTATAAGTGAAAGCACGAATAGTATATCCAATTAATCAATCACGATTTTGAGAAAGGTATTGTATTGTAAGGTTCGCAATGTGGGACACGCTACCGCTTCAAGTTGCCCTCGAAGCGCCACCTGCGAGCGACCATGGGGCTGCTGCGGCGCAGGAAGCGCGACATCCGCGTGCCCACAGGCCGCGACGCCGTCAACTTCCGCAAGCTGCTCTTCCTGCCGGTGCGCGAGACGCAGGACCTGCTCTCCAACGATGCGTGGGACCGGGTGCGTCGGCCGGCTGCTCTGCTGGCTCGGACTTTCGCGGCCGCTGACGGAGGGCGACGGGCGCAGCTCGACCTCAGGTGCCTGACGCTCATGAAGACCAAGATGCTGCGCGCGTCGTGCATTGCCAGGGGGCTCCCGCGCAAGGGCGGCAAACGAACGCTGGTAATTCAGGCTGTGAGAAGGCTCGGTATCATGAACGCATGTAGCTAATACGCTCATCGTGGGCAGGTCCAGAGACTCACGGCATCGCTTTCGGAGCAAAAGAGTGCAGGTGAGTCTGGTGGAGAAACTACAAGATACAGATCAAAACGAGAGCTGACCCAGAGCAGAGTTCCGCAGGCGCCAAGAGGAAGAGGAAGAGTACCAGCGGCAACTGGATATGCTCGGCGGTGTCTGGACGTTTGGATCGGGGTTTGCGGGACAATTGGGACACGGAGATCTCGAGTCGAGCGCCACACCGCGCCTCATCAAGCGACTTCGCGGTCGCAGCATTGCACATGTTTTCGCTGTTGGTGCCTCTCGTGTTTTACTTAGTGAGTAGCGCCACTATCATTAACGACCAATGTCTGCGGCAGGGCTTCGACTCGGATGTGGCATTTGCAATCAGCCGCACTGGAGATGTTTACGTGTGGGGCAAACGCTCGGGGCCAACAGGCCTCGCATCGGATATCCCCTTCTCGGAGCTACTCAAGCGAACGTATCGGAACAACGGCGTGTTTGATTCAAGTGATGAAGAGGATGATAATGACAATGAAGTGGAGAACACAGCCCCAAGAGTGAACGCTGACGACGACAACGATGAAGATGACGAAGACGAAGACGAAGACGAAGAGGAGGGCGGCGAGGAAGACATTGTGCACCCTGTGAGACTGGCTGCGCTTTGTGGGGAAGGTGTAAATTGTATTGCTGTCGGGAGGGGCCATTGCGTTGCCAAAACAAAGGACGGAGACGTGTTTACGTGGGGTCGCAACGAGCACTGCCAACTTGGAGACGAACCACAACATGCTTTGTCACAGGCACTGGCGAAAAAGGCCCGTTCACGCTACGGTCGCGATCGAATCGAGCCACTGCTGTGGGAGCGCACTATTCCGCAGCTCGAAAAAGTGGTGAGTGCTGTGGCAGCAGGTACGAACCACACGTTTGCAATAACAACGGAAGGGGAGACACTTGCATTTGGCGCAACATTTCGATCTGGGGAGAGTTCGGCACTTGCAAGGAGTCTCATCAAGCTCCAGGTCGTTCAGGTACGATATGGCTCCAAATGAGCACAGGAGCTATCACGGAATGAGCGAATCGATGTCCTTTGTCATGCAGATTTCGTGCGGAGCCATGCACGCGGGTCTCGTCACAGCAACTGGACAGGCATACACGTGGGGAAGTGGAGATGGCGGGTACGTTTAATCTTGTCCTGTCAATTAGAAACGTATTAATGACTGATGCTGTGGACAGCCGTCTCGGGCACGGAGATACTACATCCTATGTCGTACCAAAACTCGTCGAGGCACTGCAAGAGGACGTCATTTTGGACTTGTCGTGTGCGTGTTGGCACACAGTAGCTGTCGTTCTTGTACCGCCACTATTGAAAGGTGGAGTTGTCTACACTTGGGGCAGTGGGCGTGTTGGCCAGGTAAGGTGAACTGCAGCCAACTATTCAACGACACGCTAATAAGTAACATCAACAGTTGGCCCAAGGTGGAGCACAGATCTCGGTATTACCGGGGCTTGTGACTGATTTCCTCGCCACCCACGCGCTCATCAAAAAGGTTTGCGCTGGCATGTATCACAACGTTGCGTTGTCAGTCGACGACGAGGTGAGCTGAATGAACTCGGACACTAGCTGATGATTCGTGGTTCCGCTGAAAATGACCTCTTTCAATTCGTGTAGGTTTTTACTTGGGGAAGTAACATCAACGGTTGTCTTGGGCGTCCGGAGGAGCTAGCTGGTCTGGAAGAGCTGTTTTGTGCTGTTCCAGGTCGAGTAGAAGGAATGGAGTCATTTGTAGGTCGGCCATGCTCAAGTAAGTATTGCGTACAAAACAGACTGAATGACATTGGACTCACTGATGTGTTGTGATAAGTTGCTTGCGGGCGAGAGTTTACATTGATCGCGACCAAGCCTTATATTGGCCCAAGCAGAGAGGCGGTTGAGAAGGCACAGCAGGAGCAGCAAACGCAGGCAGAGAGTCTGAAGCGACAAACCAAAAACGTCAAACAAGAGCAACGAGAGCTTCTGGCACGCATTCGCCGCGACAAGATTGCACACATCGTATCCTATCTCAATCCACGGTTCCCCAAATGCCTTGTGTGCACACTCGGTGTCATGTGTCCCGGTTTTCAACGCGATTCAGTCAACCCTGCGCTCTGCCGGCACTGTCTGCACGAGCGAAAGCAGCACGATGGACAACACAACGCGAATGACTCGAAGGTCACTCTTGTATATCTGGGTCAAGTCATGAAAAAACTTGAGATTGAAGTCGACTGCAGCAGTGTCCCAGACATTGAAAAGGAAGAAGAGCTGATCGATATACTGGAGATCAACGAGGAGGAAGGGAATGAAGAGTAACCTCAACTATTCGGCATAGAAAAAAACACTACCTGGGGACCAACTCATTTCCTAGAAGTGCTACTTCGAAAGGCGTCGGGGATGCTGAGGCTTCCTAAGCAACGAACTCAGCATTCGCATGATGGGGGACTCTGGCTGAAGCAACGAGATCGCATAGAGGAGTGTCGTAACACAGCCCAAAAATCGCAATAGAGGTGATGCAGTCACTCGATAGCGCTTAGAGCGATACAGATCGCGAAGTAAGCACACAAGCGTCAGCCATAAACTTATGGGTCGCAGAATGTCCTTTCGAATTCTCGAAAGGATCCATCTCCGTGCAAGTGCAAAGAGACCACCCCAATTGAGCGCAGATTTGCCGTGCGCTGTTTCACGGATATGATTGATCTTCATCGTTGCCACCCACGAAAGTACATCAGAGAACTCAACAGCGCCGCTGCCATCAAAGTCAAGCGATCGCAAGTAATTCTCAGCCACATCATCGCTAATTCTTTCGCCTAGGAAGTCACACCTGTTAAAGTCACCATTCGATACGTTGTCGACACGGACAGAATCGCTTACCGAGGATATTCAAGACAAACTTCGAAATTTTGGCTGCACTCAACACCATGCGACCATCTGTGTCCATCAGCGAAAACATCAGCTTGACCATATCGAGCTCTTGCTGAGTAAGAACCTGTGCGAACTCCACGTCAATCAGATCATTTCGCAACAAACACAACCACCACAAATCTCACACTCGATTGCTCGCCGCTTCCACCTGAATCGGCTGAACTGCTGCACGGTCCATGTGATTCAAATGCCTTCTTTTGCGGAAATACTTGCAAGTTTCCATCGTCGCTCTGCATCCACTTGTAGACTTCGTCGTCCAGCACTCGTCGGATGGCTTGGGGATGAATTTCGCTTGTCATCTTTCGCTTACGATCAGCAGTCGAGTCTAAAGCATACAGATGAGTGGGCGTTCACAATTACCGACAGCAAACAACAGAGTGTACTGACCTTCTGGAGGGGGAGATTCGGTGCGAAGTGGTGCCAATACTGGATTAGACTGATGGTCAGTCAAAAACGACGGCTTTTGCTCGCGGTCTCTGCTAGGAGAGAATGTTCGCGCTTCGGATAGACGCACAATTTCGTCAAAGAACTCTTTGCTCGCAGGGAGAAAGGGCAGCGTTTGATTGAATTGACGCCAAATGTCGGAACTTCGCTCGATGCCATCAATCGATGGTACCGGATGACTCACAGCCTCCAGATGTTTAGATTCCCATTCGAACGGCTCGTCTCGGATCACCAAGTACGCACCCTGAGTTTAGAGTTAAAAATGAACATGTAAGAACATCATCTGCAAAGCCAAATCTACACGGCAGCGTACCTTATTGCCATAGGCATCACAGTAATTCGGCGCCGAGAATACAGTAAGTAGTGGGGGTAGATCTCTAGCCGTTCGTTTGTCTAAATTGCGATATTCGTCTCCTTCGAAATGTGCCATGAGGCCATCTTCCTCAAATTCATGTGCCCGCACAACTGCCATCAAGTCGTTTTCGGCAAGGAACTGAAACAGTGCGCTTGCGGAAAAATAATACGAACATCCCCGCTCAGCATTGGCCTGCCAAGAAGTATCTTCTAGCTCATTCCCGCGTCCTAACGCAGGATCAGACCACAACAAATCGCACAGTGCACCAGACGTTGGCACCTCGCGCTTGCGATCGATAGCGTCGACGGCTGCAAGGTCCCGGATATCAGGCGAGATACCCCCATGAACGCAAAAGAGTTTGCCGCGCGACGTTTCAATAAGTGCAGCCAAGGGCATGGTCTGGAAGCATGAGACGAAGTGATAGTATGCCGAGATCCCGTACTTGTTGCGACCTATGTGGGCACAGCAAGGATAAATCATTCACTTGCTCAAGTTCTCTCCGCAACCTTTGTCCGCTCCGTACATTCATTGCGGAACCCGTAAAAGGACGAGATCGACTCGCATTCGTGGTTCCCTCGCAGTAGCCATATGCGCGTAGGATACTACACCACTGCCGTGTTAGCGTTCTGTATTTGCTTGGCGTGTACACTAGAGCACCTCGCACCAACGACTTGAGAAGCAACAGGTAGAGCATTACTTCAGACGAGAAGGCCCCTCGATCTACTCCAATCTCGACCACCATGAGCTCCAGGTCAAAGAGTTGGGGAAAGTACATTGATGACGACGCACCGACGTAGTCTCCTAGGAACACCAGCTGCATGTCCCGCTCTTCCAAAATGTCAACCACCATTAGTCCGTTTTCTAGAAGTGGAGGAATCACACGGCGACTCCACCCTCCAGCACAGCGCCGTCGCCAACTCCAATGTCGTCCAGCAGGTGCATCAGGTCGAAGAACTGCCCGTGGAGGTCGCCCACGACTGCGAGTCGACTCAAAAGTCAGCGACTGACTGCCCCTCTCGCTCTGGGAAAGCGAGAACGCACGCACCGAATACGCACGCGCCGCGCACGCACACGACGTTGGGCTCGCGCGCCATGACGCGCTGCGCGTCCTGCACGACCCCGAGCGCGTCGCGCACCGACAGCAACGCCTGGCGCTCGAACAGCGCGCGCGCCTCCCCCGGCGAGAGCGCCATCTTGGCGGATCGACCGATCTTCAATGTGCAGCAGGAAGACAGTACAGCGCTGGCTCGCAAAGGTACGAGTCTTGGAACCTGTGACTTCAACTCCCCCAGCAGCAGCAGCAGCCAGCTCCTCCCTCTCGTGGGCCAACAGTACGCGTTTTCACATCGAAGTGGTAGCGAAATGCAGCGGAGTTTACTCTAGTGATCATCGACGCCTAGCTGCCATGATGAGGCGTCGACTGCTCGGGTACATACCCGCGAAGTGGTCGCCATAATCCTCTGGATCTTCAATCCGCCAAAAGATACGGTTTGGTGGTCGCGAGCAAGAAATTTGACCGGATTGAGCGGGAGCGGACCACCACGAGAGGTTTACAGGCGGCGCCGAGTGTCCTTCGCGATCGCACACGCCATATGGCGCGGGAATCGGCCATAAGATCGCGAACAAGCGGCGCTGATTGGCTCGCTGACACGACGTTGAAGCGAGCCGGCACTCCTCGCTCCGGATATCGATGGTTTTCAGCGCTAGGTGCAGCTGGCCAAGCGCACTCACGTGACCTATCGATGTCGCTTCGCCACGAATGCTGCACTTTGCATGTTGAAGTATGCCCATCCCCACCGCTCTGACTCGGCACTTGTATGGTTGGCGCGCGCGAGGCTCCCTCGCTTAGCAAAAGTGCCAACTTGGTCGAGTCGATCTTGGTCCGGATGTCTGTCAGCTGCTTCGCTATCGGCGGGAACCAGATCCGTCTTCACTCGATGGCTGCCCAAGGCAGCGCTTTCCGCTGCAGACCGGCCGCTCACTCTGGAATCTGCCACCTCGAGCGCAAGTCGTCGTGCAAGTTTTTCGGCCAAGCAGCAAACGCCTCGACGCTCACCATGACTGGCCGCTGCGTGACGCCGAGCCCGGTCGCGAGTGAACTCACGACCATCAAGCGCGAGCGCCAACCTCGTCGCCATACGCGTTCTACCCGCTCCGTTACACCTGCAACTGCAGCTTCGTCGAGAAGCAACGACCAGTCAAACCACTCGAAGCGCCATCATCCGTACCAGACTACAGGCAGCGAAGGGCTCATGACCCCGCGCCGGCCAAAGTCCAGCGTCAACCAAAATGTGAGCGCTGTCGACAGGCTGTCGCCCAGCGACAAGCTGATCGGTGCGCGGGGTCGAACTGACAGACTGATGACCTTTTTGCAGAGCGCACGCGAGCGAAAGATTCCCGTGCGTTCCGGCAAATGGCATCTCGAGGAGGACGCGTATCTGAGCAAGCTCATCGAACTCTTCTGTGGCGGACTACTCGAGGGCATCCCACCGAAAGCGTCAATGCGTTCGTGGCTTGCCAAGATGCTCAACTGCTGTCCGATGCGCATCTCCAAAAAGCAGATGCATGGAGGGCAGTTCGAGGGGAAGATCAAGTACGTGCGCAACTACCAACGCATCGAGGCGCTGACACAAGCCGAGTACGACGCCGCCTGGGAACAAATCGTGTCGCTTCGTGCCGAGTTTCTCATGGCATGGGCCAAAGACGAGCTCACTCGGCGTCAGCTGCGCGACCAAGACTCGTCGTTCGAAGAATGGTACTGCAAGGTCTTGGAGATCGTGCCGTTCCCAATCATTGGAGCAAATAGCCGGATCTCCACCGCCAAGAGATTTCAGCAAAATGACAGCGTCAGCCAGCTTGGCAAAGGTCGAGTCATTGCTGGAAGACAATTTGTGCCCCGAAACATGCCGGTGCAACAGGAGGCGCAGTCATACATGCGCCTTCGACCCCGTGTTGCGAAACGCACTCTCGGCGATGCGATGGATGAGTTGGTTGTTGCCAGCACGAAGAAGCAACCATCATTTGTCGCGACCTCTTCGGGATTCGAGGATAAAGCCTTCATCAAGCAAGAAATTCTGGCCGAAAGCAGCCTCGGAAGAGTTCTTCACGACGGCCCAGCATCGCAGCCGATTGCGGAAGACAACATCGGCGAGTTTTCTCACTCGACTTTCAAGAACAGTGGCCAAGTTAGTACGCCAAAACGAGCAATTCTCACACTTCCAATACTTCACTTTGACCTCGCTGGTTCGAGCTACGCCCAGCCACCACAGACCAACGGCGGCCAATGGAATCTCGATATTTCTGCTGGGTCCACAAGCGAGATTACACCACATGATATCGCAGCGCCAACTGAGCGACTTCTTTGCGGGGGAGCGGAAGGTCAGGAAGACATTACTCTTCTCGCCTCGGATGCGGATGTTCTTCCACTCGATGACTTTCCCTTCGACTCGTGGCTCTTTGAGTCACTCATGTCACTCCCATGACCAACCACGCGCGCCGCCGTATTTATTTCGCCGTTTGGCATCTCATCTTCGACCTCGCTGCGTTGATCACTCTCCGCTCCTTTCTCTATGTGCTTGTGAGTCTGTCATGCTGTCGTTTCTTCTATTTGTCCGTAACGGGTTACAACGCTGCCGAGTGGTTCGTGGCGCAACCGACCTCACTTGTTCGATCTGTGATTTCTTGCTCATAGGGCAGCTGCAGCTCGTGCACGAGCACTTTCAAGCTGTAGCAACGTCTTAGCAATCTCACGCTGTAGCTGGTCCAGCTTTGCCTGCTCGGAGAAAATGGCGTCGCTACTGTGGTTGCGTGAGCGAATCACAGCGAGCTCGTCGGCCATGGCGCTCACCTTCTCAACCGTGCTCCAGTGGCTGGCTAAAATCTCTCGCACTCGTCTTTCGCTTGCCTCGTCCTCATCATCTAGTGCTGCCCCACCATTGTTGTTGCCGATGGACACAGGAGCAACAGAGTTTCGCTTTCCGCGACGAAGCTTTGCGCGCCGACCACCGCGATCTACAGCCGTCGTGACCATCGTCGTCGATTTTAGCTCATCCCAGTTTGGCCGCGGCGTGTACGCGCGCTCCACATGACCGATTTTTGCCTCCAGGTCTGCAATCGCTGAACGCTCTGTGCGTACCTCATTCTCAAGCTCTCGTATCACGCGTCGCACGTCAAACACTTGCTCGGTGCGGGTCCGGACTGCTGCACGCTTGGCCTCAATGTCGAGTAGCAACTGAGTGTGTCTCTCTTGTGCTCGTTCAACACGCTCCGAGGGCTGTAATAGCTGTGGGTCCACAAATGCTGGTGAGGGTATCTCATTTACTTGTCCAAACGGCGATTCAGGCGATTGTTCTGCTGGTGGTGACGTCGCTTCTTCGGAAGTAGCTTGTTCATGAACTCGCCCATCTGAGAGAACGTATTGACTTGACTGGGCAGCAAGAAGCATGTTGATATGCTCAATCTGAGCAGACTTTTCTTTGGTGGTGACTTCCTCCACCTTGACGTCTCCGACCACCTGTGCAATTTGTTTCTTTAGGTCAGTGGCGTGAGTTGCCAAATCATTTAATGTATTTCGAAGCTCCCCGCACGCCCATGCTCGCAGTTCGCGTCGTCGACGGAGCTCATCAAGACGCTTATGCACTTCAAGCCCCAAAGCAGAGCCCAAAGAAGACTGTCTTGCCCGTCCAGGCGACCCTACGTTTGACGTTGCGCTTGCCACATCGCTCTCACCTTGGCAATGCAATGCTTGCGCTGTTCGGGCCACAAACACAGCTGTCGCTTCTGTCATCTCACCCTGACGATCAGATATGGCGCGTGGGAGCTCGCGAGTTCGTGTAGTAGCAGCATGAAGTTGAGTGTATAGATCACTCCGCACAGCTAGGCGTTCGCGGATCGCCGCTTCTATCCCACGAAGGAGCTGCGAGTAAAGAACCTGCTCGGGGGAGAGTAAAGTATCGTCTCGGCGCCGACGGTGAGAAGTTGGCTCAATCGACTGGGATACTGTCTTCCAGCATGCGCTTGCAAGGTTTTGAAGGACCTGTTCACCATCGACACCAGCAACTTCTTCAGACGATACGCTGGCTAAGATCGAAGGCAGAATACGGCGCAAATGAAGTAATGCATCTTCCGGTGTCATGTCTGCTGCTCTCCCGCTCATTTGGCGCTCCAACTGTGCGATTTCACTCTGTAAACGCGCCGATCGGAATGCATTCTGTGGGTGGGGACGCTTGCGGTGGGATTGTTTGTCAAAGCGTGGTGATTCATCCGAAACCGGGGGTGATACCTGCGATCTTGGAGTCTCTACAGTCCGTGGAGATTGTCGTAGAGGTGGAGTTGGACGAAGACTATTTAGTCGTGGGGAAGTGAAAGCTGGTGACGCAGGGAGAGGTCGATGTGGAGTAAAGGCGCTCTCCATGTTCCCATTTGCAGAGATTTTCCAGTGAAAGGGTCACAAGTGCAGGACTCAAGCTAAAAATACAGAGAAATGATGGGGCATCAGGAACTGGGTCACAAAAGAAAGAGATTCCAAGTTGCTGCCCCATGTCAACATTTGCGCCACTAATCGCGGTGTTGGTAGCTGCATCGGTGCTTGTGAGATTGGCCAACGCCGAAGGAGTAGACGCAACAAATGTGCGTGATCAGTATCTCTGCGGTGGACTTTAGAAGCTTTATCGAGGGTGCTCATTCATTGAATTGAAACAGCACACTTCGATTTGCGTCACCACGCAAGAAGAGATTGCTGCACTTCTTGTGAACCAAGATCAGCTCGAGAACGGTGTAGAAGGCGGAAAACTTGTAACTAATGATTGCAGCGAACTCGTAGCTGCTGATGTCATGAATTATCGCAGCGACGAGGATCAGGCTGCTATCTGCTCAAATTCTTGTTTTTCGTCTTTGAACGAAAAGTACAAAGCATTGCTCGACAATGATTGTTTCACTGATGAAGCCGAAGGAGATGCGGACGAAGCTGCCAGCGCACGACTGCAGGCAGCTGCGTACCAGTTTGCATGCCAAACGCGAGCAGATGGCAAGTACTGTGGTGAGTACTTAGCAAGGTCGTGCACAGGATACAAAAGGGACATGAACTTACATCTTGATGCAGTTTCTCTGCTCGGCAAACTCGTGGAAGAAGCTGGGACATCGTACAATCTGTGCAATGACATTGTGTCGAAGCTCGGCTGCTGCTTCCAAAGCTACAAGCAATATATGCTGTTAGGCACTGCCGCAAGTATTACCGCCATGAACGAAGCGCAGACGAGCTGTACTTCTAGCGGAGTTAGTGGCCTCGATCAGCTGTGTCCGTGTGGGGTTAACTTTGCGTACAATATCCACGCCTTCAGTGATACGGCCTTTTGCTCTGGTACGCTAGCTTACATTATGGTACCTCAAGTGTGTCGTTAACTCACCGGTGCGTGTGCTTTCTGTTGAACAGCAGCGCCATTTTTGCAGTCATCAGCGGCGTTATTAGTGATCGCTATTGCGCTCGTGGTATCGGCAATCACGTAACACCGCAAAAATGGAGCAGTGATGATCAAGTGGGAGCAGGCATTTTATCCCGAGTTCGATTGTGCGTGGCCCCCTTGTTGTTCCTGGTAGTTTTCGGTCCTGTTGCTCTAAGCTACCACAGCTGCCGGGAAAGATGATCCTGAGAGTTAACTTCAGAGGTCGTCCACGACCATCGACTCGACGGCATCGCTCTCATCCTTGGGTTGCAGGGCCGATTCATCCGCTCGAACCTTGGATATCCCATGTTTGGCGATCTTCTCTTGGAGCTCGGTTGCAAAATCGTCCAGTAGCACCGGCCACGCGCCGTTCTCGTCAAAATTGCTCATATCTGGCTCAATCTGCTGGCCAAACTCGAGGACTTGCATCCACAGGTCCTTGGATACCGAGTTTCTGCAGTTAGTGCGCACGAACTGGAGCCAGTGGTACAGCCACGTGAAGTGGCCAGGGAGCAGCAGTTCCCACAAGCCGAGGGCGATCTCGAGTGCCAGGCTCTTCTGGGTGGGATCCTTGGAGAAGGAGAAGGTATACTGCAGATAGGCAACAGTTAGATCCTATTCAAACCACACCGAATGCTTTTGACGATACACACCGAATAAATACTAGTGAACTGCTCACGGTTCTGCAGTTTTCGTCGCAGCAGCGGCAGCTGGTCCTTGAGGTCCTGCAGCGTCCGGCAGTGCAGCTTCTGGAAGCCTCGTACGAACTCGGCGCGCGAGTACACGCACATAGTCTCCGCCTCCATGACGTAGCTGAGTACGAGCATCACGGGGTCCTGGGCGTCCACTCCAAGTTCTCCGCATAGATCCAATATCCCGTCGTCTGTGATGGCATCCTCCTCGCTCTCCGCGTCTACCACAACCACAACATCGACGTAAGCCCCTCTTCGACGCTTTCAAAGTACACCAACAAACACACCCTTGAACCGGTCGAAGAGCGCGTGCACCGAGCCGCCGTCGTCTGCGCGCAGCCCCTTGAGCTTCTTGGTGGCCGACGACACGGGGCTGCTGCCGCCGTCCGCGCTCGAGCGCTTGAACCCCGTCGCGTGGGAACCGTGGCCCATTGCCTTACCGTTCGACACGGGCACTCCGGACGTCAGCAGCGCGCGCTGGTAGCTGCCGCTCGCTTGGATGCGGCTCACGATATCGGCTTTCTTCCCGCCTGTCCGGATTCCTGCGTTCCGGCGCTTCGGCGTCAGCTCCTCGAGCTCCTGGCGCGCGAAACCCCAGTGGCAGGCAGCGACTGAGCGCGCGAGGCACGTACCGTACTTCTTGCAGAGCTCGTTGAGCTCCTTGACGCGCAGGCGCGAGAGATCCATGGCCACCACCAGCTGCGACTTCAACCGACCGCCTGTGCACTTTCTCCAAGTATGCTCCATTGCACCTGCCGGGCGCCGCGAGACGGAAAGAAATTACGAAAAAGGCCAGGGTACATGGGGGTACGGCGCGTGTCGCCGGACTCGGAGAAGCGCGGCGCGCGAGGATGGAGGCGACGCGGAGGCGGCCGGTGCGCGGCGTGCGGCGGCGGCGCGACGACAGCGTGGAGCTGGAGGCGCTGGACGCGCAGACCATGCGGCAGAGCTCGTACAACTACTTCCAGCAGCAGCAGCAGCAGCAGCAGCGTACCCTTCCGCGTAACCCGCTGGAGCCGACGTTCCAGTCGTCGCTACGGCGCGGGGCCGGCGCGCGCAAGCGGCAACGCACGCTGGCGGAGCAGCTGGAGGGGCTCTCGCTGTCCAAGGAGCGCCAGACGCGCTTCGTGGAGCTGGACGAGCACGGGAAGGAGCGCGCGGCCTCGCACAGCGACGACAGCGAGGACGACGAGGCGTCGGACGGCGACCACGGGGAGATGCTCGTCTACGGCGGCGTGCCCAACACCATGCGCAGGTTCTTCGACCACACACGGCGCGACCGCAGGCCGCTCGACCGCATCTACCGCCACTACATCACGCTCGCGAGCAAGCACCACCGAGACGCCACCGACGCCGCGCCAGCTGGGAACGAGCTCGTGGTCTTCCGCAAACCGCCCGCGTCGCTGGCGGCGACGGCTCCGCTCGTTGACGGATCGGCGGAGGGCGAGGGCATGACGCTGCCCAAGTATTTATCCATCACGCCGCAGGACTTCCAGCGGCTCTCGACCGAGGAGAAGCGCCAGTGGTATCAGATCCATATGCAGTACTTGGCGCAGCAGCAGGACCACGAGCGGGAGAACAGGCGGCAGGACGCCAACTCGTACACAGCAGAAGCCAACGAGAGGTGGCGCGGGCATGCAGGCAAGGCGGAGTCGAAGGCATCAACAATGACGTCGCTGCCCTCGTTTAACTACCGTCGGAGTCGTAGCTCCAGCGCGAGCTCGACAGGCTCGTTCCGAGCGCTCGGCGTGCCTGCGACGGACGAGGACGGCGTATCGATGGGATCAGGCGACGACGTGGAGATGATGGACGAAGATGAAGAAGTGAACGTCCCCAAGGTCCCGCACTTGGCTGGGGTGCTTACCCACTCCGAGTGGTTCAGCGACGACGAACTGTGACGACCCACGAAATGTGTGAGCTGACGACTTGAAAGCAGGGCTCGTGTAGACGGCCGAAGTATCGTACAGTATGTAAATCCTTGAGTACATGTGCATGTTTGTTTGGTAGTCATGTGCTGTCATGTGGAGATAAGTTGTCGATGAGGAACCAAGTCGAAGTCAAACCTGAAAATACAAATCTCTTGCGCCGGTTGGCTTCAACGGCCGCTCTGACCGATCCGACGCTTCCTTCCTGCCTTCGCTCTCACGGATAGCTCTGTGCAGCCAGCTCCGAGTCTGAGTGGAAACCAGCAGCATGTACGTGGCCAAGCCCAAGCAGACGCAGCGCACCAAGGTAAAAGGGCACCTTTGTTGATTGCAATGGGCTTCACAGTCTCAAGTTTGACCAGGCACAGGACACGGCTGCACGAGCCAAGACCAAGAAGGGCCCCACGGTCGAGGAGTGTGTGGCCAAGCGCGACTTCACGGGGGCCGCTGCCATCCTTGAGTTCAATCTCAAGAGCGAAGACGCCGCCAACAACAATAGCAGCAGCAATGGGCCACGAGGAGACGAGCGACGCATGTCGCTCATGTGGCTCGCGTACGCGTATTTTCACCTTGGGCAGTACCAGCGCTCGATCGACACGTACGACCAGCTGCGAGACCCTGTGCCACCCGAACTACCGCTCTATCGTGCGTGCTGTCTGTTTTACCTCCAGCAGTACAAGGAAGCAGCAGCAGAGGCGGCAAAAGGACCGGCGTGCCCGCTCCAGACTCGCCTGCTCTTCCACTGCGCGCACAAGCTCGGAGATGAAGACAAGTTGCTTGCATACCATCAACAACTTTCGGACAGCAAGGAAGATCAGCTGTCGCTAGCGGCGATCCATTACCTGCGCAACCATTTCCAGGAGGCGACTGACATCTACAAGCGACTGCTGCTTGAGCACCGCGATGACCTAGCACTCAACGTGTACGTGGCCATGTGCTACTACAAGCTCGACTACTACGACGTGTCGTTGGAGATCATGCAGGCGTACCTCCAAGCGTTCCCCGACTCGGTCGTTGCTGTGAATGTGAAGGCATGCAACCAGTTCAAGCTGTACAATGGAGCTGCTGCAAAAGACGAGCTGAAGGCGCTGTCTGATCGTGGCTACGCGCTTGAGCAGAATGACCTCGTGGCACACAACCTCGTTGTGTTCGAGGACGGACAGCATGCTCTTCGCGTGTTCCCACCACTCGTAGATGCGCTTCCCGAAGCACGCCTCAACCTCGTAGTGTACTACCTCAAGCACGACAAGCTACAGGAGGCGTACGACCTCATCAAAGACGTCGAGCCGTCGACGCCGCAGGAGTACATCCTCAAAGGCGTTGTCCACGCGACGCTCGGACAGGCCACGTCTTCACGGCAGCACGTCAAGACGGCGCAGCAATACTTCCAGCTCGTGGGCTCGTCGCCGACCGAGTGCGACACGATCCCTGGCCGACAGTGCATGGCGTCGTGCTTCTACCTGCTCAAGCAGTTCGAGGACGTCAACATCTATCTCAACTCGATCAAGCAGTACCTGTACAACGAGGACGACTTCAACTGGAACTACGGCGTCTCACTGTGCCACACAGGCTCGCACGCCGAGGCGCTCGAGACGCTGCTGCGCGTCCAACGCGAGGACTACCGGCGCGACTACTGCTACGTGAGCTGGCTCGCGCGCTGCTATATCCTCTCGCGCAATCCGTCGGCTGCGTGGGACTTGTACCTGAAGCTGGACAACTCGGACGACTCGTTCAACCTGCTGCAGCTGATCGCGCACGACTGCTACCGCATGGGCGAGTTCCTGTACGCGGCAAAGGCGTTCGACATCCTTGAGCGGCTGGACCCAGACCCGGAGTACTGGGAGGGCAAACGCGGCGCGTGCGTGGGCGTGTTCCAGCGCACCGTGGCCGGCAAGGCCACACGCGTGGAGCTCGAGGAGGCGCTCGGCATCCTCAAGGCCAACAACAACCCCCAGGTCGAGTACATCGTGCGCATCATCAAGAAGTGGGGGGCCGACAACGGCATCCCGCTGTAGCCCGCAGCCTGCCGGGTCGGCGAGTCGAGTTGTGCTCGCCACGCGTCGCCAAGTAGGATTGGAGCTCTTGACGCGCATGCCCCCGACAACTTCAACCACGATGACTTTGTTGGTACGGTACATAGTCGACACCTATACAAATGCCAAGTCATCTTGCGTGTCAATGCTCTCTGGGTGCGCCCATCACCCATGTGGCCAGCTACGCACCCCAGGCTGAGTCACCATACAAACTTCAAGTGCTTCCCGCGTCCTCACCCTTGGCCGCCACGCTGCCGGCCCTGCCATTCCGCGATTCCTCACGCGCCGCGCACCCCGCTCCTTGCTCCGACCATGGCGACGCCCGAGCCCACGCAGCTGTCGATCCGCGACGGCCACTTCGTGGACCAGCACGGCCGCGTCGTGCTGCTGCGCGGCGTGAACCTCGGCGGCTCCTCCAAGCTGCCGTTCGGCTACGGGCACACGGACGACCAGGACTTCAGCGGCTTCTTCGACGGCGCCAAGGGCGTGTCCTTCGTCAACCGGCCCTTCCCGCTCAAGGACGCGGACCTGCACTTCTCGCGCCTGCAGCGCTGGGGGCTCACGTTCCTGCGCTTCATCGTCACGTGGGAGGCCATCGAGCACGAGGGACCCGGCATCTACGACCAAGACTACCTCGCCTACATCCGCGCCGTCGTCGAGAAGGCTGCCGAGTACGACATGCTAGTGTACATCGACCCGCACCAGGACGTCTGGTCGCGCTGGTCGGGCGGAGACGGCGCTCCCATGTGGACGCTCGAGAGCGTCGGCTTCGAGCCGCGCCACTTTGCGCAGACGGGAGCCGCGCTCTGCGTCGAGACCTGCGGACTGCCAGCGTCCAAGTTCCCCAAGATGATCTGGCCCACCAACAGTGGCAAGCTCGCGGCCGCGACCATGTTCACGCTCTTCTACGGAGGCAAGAAGCTCGCCCCCAAGTGCCACGTCGACGGTGTGCAGATCCAGGACTACCTGCAGGAGCACTACCTCGGCGCGCTTGAGGCGCTGGCCAAGGCGCTCAAGGGGCTGCCCAATGTCGCGGGATTTGGCTCCATGAACGAACCCATGACGGGCTACATTGGCGTTGGCGACCTCAGCAAGACGCCGGACTTCAAGAACGGGCTCATGCCGAACTTCTTCCAGACCATGCTCCTGGGCGAGGGTGTTGCGCAGGAGGTCGAGGTCTGGGGCTCAGGTCTGCTCAACATGCTGCGCAACAAACCAAAGGGCCGAAAGGTAATCGACCCCAAGGGCGTGCGCGCGTGGAAGGCAGGCTTTGGCTGCGTGTGGAAGGAGCATGGCGTGTGGGGCATCGACGCCTCGGGCAAGCCCAAGCTGCTGCGGCCCGACTACTTTGCGCACACGGACTTTGGTCGCGACTGCTACCTGCCGTTCGCCAAGAAGTTCGCGGCCCGCATCCAGAGCGTGCTGCCCAAGTCCATGATCTTCGCCGAGATGCCGCCAATGGACTTTGGCTCATCCGAGTTCCCCGAGATCACGCCGGAGGACATCCCGAATGCCGTCAACGCCGCGCATTGGTACGACATCATCACGCTGCTCACCACGTCGTGGCGCTCGTACATTTCGCTCGACTTTTTCACGGGCAAGCCCGTGCTCGGCAACGCTGCGCTGCGCAAGCTGCACACGGAGCAGCTCGCGCACGCGGCGGGATACGCGCGCAAGAAGATGCACAACGCCCCGACGCTCATCGGCGAGACGGGCATCCCATTCAACCTCGACAGCGGTGATGCGTTCACGACGGGCGACTTCAGCTCGCAGGTTGGTGCGCTCGACCACACTATCTCATGCCTCGAGGCCAACTTGCTGTCGTACACGCTGTGGAACTACACCGCTGACAACTCGCACAAGTTCGGCGACTTGTGGAACCTCGAGGACCTGAGCCTGAGTAGCCCCGACACAGAGGCGCTCAACCGCAAGCTCAACAAGGGCGTGCGCCATCGCGACGACTCTGCACGAGCCATTCACGCCTTCTCTCGGCCGTCTGCCGTCAAGATCGCGGGCGTGCCAACCAAGTCGGTTTTCGACCTCGCACGCGCCGAGTACGTGCTCGAGTACTCGTCCAAGACGCACAAGGCGACCAAGGCGACCGAGATCTTCGTGCCGTACGTGCAGTACCCCAAGGGCTACAAGATCACGGTGGTGAATGGCAAGTGCACCATCGAAAAGCGCGACGGCTACGACATTGTCCACTGCGAGCACGGCGACTCGACTGCCACCTTCCACCGCGTCGTGATTTCGTCCTCGGCTCCACCTGCTGTGCGTCAGAACGCGCCTATGCTGCACCTCGCCATGGCCACGTCTGTAGTTGGCCTTGGGGTTTACCTCTACAACAAGCGCAAGTAAGGATGGTGCATTTGACCCGGATAATACTCAGTAAACTCCGTCCTTGTTTGTGCTCGTTGCTCGTCATGACGGTGGTGGGCGTCTTCGTATTTACAACTTGCCAACGCGTTCCTACTAACCTACTACTCACTGACCGGCGGGTGGTGGAGATTTGGTGCGCATCTGCCGCACCGTCCACGCTGCGCAAAGCGATGCTAGCAGATACAGCAGCGTTCGCTTCTCGCGGTGGTTGCGTAGTCCGCTTCGCCAACGCAGAATACCAAGAATGGCTAGGAATAGTGCGAGTTGCTGAAGTCGTGCGACCCACTTGTTGCCACGTCGACGACGAGACAGGGAGCCACGACGAGGACCACCCATGCCCGCACTTGGAATGATCTGGTCTTCTTGGACTGGGGCTCTATTACGAGCAAGAGAAAAGATTAGTGATGTCTCAATGGGGGTCTACATCAATAAGCAGCACCTACAAAGCGTTCTGCAGCGCGAATCGGCTTGGAGTCCGGCGGAAGGGCGAGTCAGCGGTCGCACTTCGAGAGAAGCCCTTACTCTGCGCAGCTGAAGAAATGAACGCACGATTCTGGTTGTCACGCAAGAAAGCTTGCATATCTGACAGCGAGTAGTTGCGATTGGACTAGGCGAATTCACACCAGGACATTTCAGTAGTGAGGTTGAGGAGACATCCGGCAGCGTGATCGCACCTTTGTTGAAACGACGTTCAGTGACTTTAGTAGTGCGATGACATCTGTATAGTCGTCAAGGAAGAACTCGGCTTTCGACGGCTTCTGGCCAACGGTACTCGTAAACACCTTGTCTGAAAGGCATTCGATCATGTGAGAATCAATGATCGTGTGGCAATCATAAATCCTCGAAACCAACCTTTCTCGATCTCGCCCTTGGCCACCATGTCATTCAGCTGCTCGAACATGAGCTCGTCGGCCACATCGTCTCCGATACATAGCACAAAATCGGCGGGATTGCCTTCGGCTCGCAGCGTGGACAACATTTTGGCAATGACCTTGCCCTTTCCGATACTTGAGGGCCGCACCTCAATATAGTCTTTTCCCTGTATCACGTTGAGCGGCCAACGCTGACGTGACCATCAAAAATGGTTTATCAGTGCTGGAAAAGCTAAGCGCAAAAAACTACAAGCGTCACGCACCGAAAATACCTCCTCGAGATGCTCCTTCAGCTCAGCAGCCTGCATCGCGCCAAACTCGAAGTCGGACTTGCCGTAACGGAAGAGTACCGCACTTTTGCGAACTTCCAGTGTTGACCCATTCGTTCGATCAACATACAGTTCGATAATTTTTTGTGCCTTCGTTCGCCAGTGCTGTGCGCTCTGCTCAGATTGATATACATCTCCAGGTCGCTCCCAAGGTCTACGACAGAACAATAAACGCAGCAAGGTGAGCCGAGCGCAAGTATAACCTCACTTTGGTCACTTGAACGTACCTTCCACCAATTCTTGCATCGTTGCCTAGCACAGCGCGGCGGATGAAGTATCCGTGCTCCGCAACGATACCCAATCCTGGGACACTCCCGAATTTCTCCTCAAGAAGCTCGCATTCGCACCCACTCACGATAAAAACTGTGTTGCGAGGGTCTTTGCAAAGATGCTCAAGTGTCGAAAGCGCAGTCAGTGGAACGTCCGGCCACTTGACGCCCATCATCTTCGATACGTCTGGTGCCAGGGTACGATAGTAGTCCAAGAAGATGGCGCGAGATTTACTTGTACGGTATTGTGGCTCAATTTCCTTGTCTGTCAATTTCTGAAGCATTCATAACAAAAGTCAGCTGACGACTCGGGTGTGGCAACTACTACGCGACTTTCTTACCCGAAAGTTTGCGCTGACTTCCATAATACGAAAGTCAAGACCAAAGCCCGTGCCCATGTACACGAACTCTTCTTCCTTCTTCCGCGCATTCATAATGTCCGATAGAACACATTTCGCCCAACGTCGAGGTGGGTTGGCGGAAACAAATTGGAAGTCACAGTCTCGACGGTGTTCGCGCTCCTTTGGCGTCATATATACGGCGTCGCGAATGGAATCGATAACTTGATCGAGCTCCCAAGGATTCACAGTCAGGGCACCACTGAGAAGTCGAGAGCTCCCCGAAAATTCGCTAAGAATCAGCACTCCAGGCGATGCACTGCCCATTGACAGACAGATGAGTTAGTGTTTTCACATTTCTCTTGCTTGCTCGACCAACGTACTTGTGCGCGATAATATACTCGAACGGGATGGTGTTCAAACCGTCCCGGAGAACAGTTGTAATCTGCACATCTGCAACACGCCAAAGCGCGATGCGTTCCTTGAAAGGAAACTCTTCGATTTCCTCATAGTCCACAACATCATAGCCTGCACGCTCTCGGTACTTTTGGTTGATCAGCTTCACTGCAACCTCGATCTCTTTCTTGCTCTGCTGGTAATCAGTCACTCGCCCGCGACGATGAATACCCTTTTGAACGAGGACGATCTTTCCAATGAATTCTGGGCATCGCGTCAAGAACTGTTCAAAAAAAGTTTGTTAGTATCGAATAGACACAGCAATTAAAGAAACATTACGGTCGTACTCCATCAAAGGCAAGAATCTTGGACGGGATGCCTTTGAGCCGTTCAACGGTATCGCAGCCTGCCATAATCTGCTTCCCGAGGTGCTTCTGCCGGAGCGAAACAACGCGCTCTCGGACTTCGTCGAGCTCGAGGGTCTGCTCGATGCGGAGCGCATCAATTGCCATATGGCTGCAAGTAACAGCAACTCGGCGACCACCATAATCAATACCAAGCTGACCCCGCAGCATTGGACGATATGTGAGTCCAAGGATGCGCTTGCACGCAGACATAAAGTGCCGCGCATACTCGAACAAATGAAATCCTATGTGGTCCGCATTCAGCATTCCGCGCAGTATCTCTTTTCGTGCAGAAAGTGCTCGAAACACCTCTGAAGATGGAAACGGAACGTGCAGGAACAGCCCAATGTTCGCGCTTCGAATCTTGCGAAGGATGTACGAAGGCGTCAGCAACAAGTGATAGTCTTGAACCCAGATGATGTCGCCTGCTTCATATAGCTCGCAGATTTTCTAGACGACAAAGCACTGTCTGTCATTGATCACCGCAACTGAACAATCAATGAAAGACTGGGACTCACATTCGCAAAAAGCTGGTTGACGTTCGCGTACGCTTGCCATGCGAGCTTTTGCAGGTCAGGGTTCCAACACGGTGCGGGCGAGTCCTGATGGCCGCTGCCAGCATCCACAACCACATCCACAGGGCTGTACACATCTACGACATTGTGGAACGTCGGCCAGAGCGTCTGCTTGCAATAATCCTCGTAATACAGCTTGGCCTCATCTGCAGCCACGAAAACGGGGAAGCAGTTGAACTGCTTGAGCAGCCGCTCGACCTCTGGCTGGTCCTCCTCGGGTACCTCCAGATCCCCAACTCGCCCCACGAACTTGATATTTGCGCGGGTCGAAATCTCGTGGTGTGAGAACGTGTTTTGCGCCTCGATAACGCGGTCACCAGCCCACTCCACTCGCCACTTCCCGCTCGAGGCCGAGTCTAGCGCCGCAGTCGAGGCATCGCTGCCTCCATTGCTCGCACTCACGAAGACCTCTCCTCCAGAAGCCTCTCCATCATCCTCGCAGCGATGTACGCGCACCGGCAGCCGGTTGGCCGCGATGATGACGGGAACGGATGTGCTCCACGTCTCGCCCGCGAGCTCAGCGTCGGACGCCACGTGCCTCATTCCAGTCCGTTCGAGGCGTGCGAGGACTCGTTTGAACGCCCTCGGAGCCGCGCGAGTGTCCGGCAGCGCCCCAGGCAGCGCAGAGGTCTGGAGGTCACCTGGCTGAACGAGAAAGACACGCGCGCGAGGTGGCCTTTCCCGGCGCTTTGGCTCGGTAAGCTGCGATTCTTCAACTGTCCAAGAGCCAAACAACCAAATATGGAACTGGCTGGCGCAACTTTCAAGCAACGCTCGTCACGTATCCCTCTGTAAAGTTGCGCAAACGTTGCGCGAAGCCGCGGGTTTCCCTTTGGAGCCAATCAGGCACTTCGAGTCGAGATCGAGATGGAGTCGCCGCCGACGCTGGCGCTCGCGGTCGTACGCGCCCACCGCTGGTCGCCCGGCTGCGCCTCCGCCGACGGCGCCGAGCTGCACAGGGACGAGCTCGACTTTTGCCAGTCGACAGCCGCGGACTCGAGCGCGGACGGCGGCGCGGCGATGCGCGCGGCGCTGCTGACGAGCGGCCGGACGCTCATCGCGTCGCTCGGCGCGGCGGCGGCCGGCGCTCGCGGCGGGAGTTTCGCTGTCGACGCTGCGGACGCGGACCCGTTTGATGACGAGGACGAGGAGGAGGTGTTCAACCGAGAGTGGGACGTGATTGGCGCGCGGGATCTTGGCGCGGGGCACGGAGACAGTCCTGACCGCGTGCGGAGCCCACTGTCGAGCGGCTTCTCGTCGTCGACGGGGACGCCAGGAGTGTTTTTCCGGGTGTTGTGGCAAAAGGAAGGAAGCAAGGATTTGTGGGGTATTGGCGTTGCCGACCCAAATGTCCACAAGCAGTTTCTCGTGCAACAGGAAGCGAGATTTGTGGTGCTGCTGTCCGATGTTCCGTTCCAGAGCTTCCTGCGCCGCTTGCTGGAAGAAGCGGCTGGCGACTTTTTCAAGCAGCAGGATACTCTAAGCGATTTTGGTGTGCTCGAGGCATTGTACCGGAAATTGATGACTGGCGTAAACTTTGGCGAGTTGCCCTACAGAGAGATTCATGTTGGCCTACCCGCTGTGCCTCTGGTGCGATGGTTTCGCAAAGATATCCTTGCTGTTCTTCGCGTCATTCTCCTTGAAGGTCGTATTGCATGTTACTCTGCTGATGCAAGTGTTGCATCTGCCGCAACACTCGCCATTTTGGCGCTGTTACCCGGCACTCTTGCTGAGAGTTCTAGCTTTACATCCCGAACAATCCAAGCTGTAATCTATCGGCTGCGGCGCTATGGGATGCCCTTCTCTCTTTTCCACAACGATTGCGTCCTTCAGCCATGTTTTACAGCTGACCAGCTGGACATATACGGATCCAAGGGATTTCTAGTTGGTACAAGCGACTCTCTACTGCTCAAAAACCCCAAATCCAACCTTGATGTGATTGTGGACCTTGATATAAGGCAAGTAATTGCATTCCCAACGCTAAAATCAGAGCACTCATTTGGGATAGGAGCGATGACATCACACAGACTGGGTTCTGTGATGCGCCGGATCGGCGTTAGTGGAATTGATGGGAGCAAACGCTCATCAAGCACACGCCCGGCTACTCATGCCTCCGAATTGAATTTCAGCGACCAAGAACAGAGTGGCCAACCTAAAGTCTTGGTGCGACAGCAGTCACGTGCTGGGGCTGCAATGAAATCAGTCGAGTCGGACATTGATTGGGTTCTTGGTCAGTTTCAGTCATATTTTGAAGAATTTCTTGCAGAAGGATTCAACGGCTTGTTTGGTGCTGCTAAGGAGGTTTGCGAATCCGATTCTGGGGGGAGTAATAGTTTGAACAACTTGGTAAGTGGCAGAACCTATGATCCCTATCACCCTTCTATCCGTTCAAGACTCGAAGACCTGGCTGCGCCGATATTTGGTGAGCATGCCAGCTTCTACGCCGAGTACGGGCGTGCCTGGACCCATGCGTGGCAACAGACTCACAACTACAATGAGTGGATACAATCACACCGCCTCGACCGGCGAAGAAGCACCATTCAGACTTACTTACCTCCACCACAAGAGGGCAAGGCTACGTACACATATCCCAATGGCGACGAGTACGAAGGTGATTTCATGCGTGGCAAGCGTCATGGATTTGGCATCTATGTCGAGTTTGTGACAAAGAACCAATACGAAGGCGATTGGGAGCTCGATGAGCGCCACGGCAAAGGAGTGCTTACAGCTAAATCCAGCGGTTACATCTACGATGGTGAATGGCGTCACGATATGCGGTGTGGCCACGGACACAGTACTCTTAAAAACGTTGAGAGTTATACTGGCGAGTGGCTTGACAATTTTTTCCACGGTATGGGTGTGTACACGAATGCGGATGGCGATGTCTACAATGGCGAGTGGCATCGTGGAGTTAAGCATGGTGCTGGCAAGTTGATTGTGGCTCGGAGGCACCGTGACGAAGAATATGAAGGCGTGAAACAGTACACTGGCGAGTTTGTGAGTGGAAAGTTTCACGGGATCGGCGCATGCGAGTACATGGACGGCACTGAATACTCAGGGGGATTCCAAGATGGTAAGCGCCACGGTACTGGAGTGCTCGTTCGTCCTAATGGGGACAGGTACGATGGTCAGTGGTGGAAAGGATTTCGCCATGGAGAAGGCTCAGCATACTCCGGCAAGTCAGGAATTACGAAAGAGGGGACTTGGCAGAAAGACGCCGAGGTCGATGGCTCATGGTTCATTACTTACCAGAACGGCGACAAGTACTCTGGCGAGTGCCGTCGAGGACGCCCATGGGGTGAAGGTGTATGCAAATACGCCAACGGGTCTTCCTATTCTGGAGCATGGGTCGATGGGTTGCGCGAAGGCTTCGGTGTGTGCATAAATCCAGATGGCAGCATCCTTGAAGGTGAATGGAAAAACAGTGTATTTATCAAATCGGTGCGACAACCTTCCCGGTTCGTGGATATTCCGTTGTCAACGGAGCGTCGAAGATCCTCCCAGCGCGAGCGCCGTAGCTCATCGGCATCAGGTATAAATGATGAGCAGAGCGCGATTCGTCCAACGTCAGGCCACCACGAATACACATATCCTAACGGAGATGTGTACGAGGGCGAGTTCCAAGGTGGCAAGCGTCACGGCTTTGGCGTTTTCACCGAGCGCGCGACAGGTAACGTATATGAGGGTGAATGGCATCATGACGTGCGTCATGGAAGTGGCGTGTTGACTTCAGGTCTCAAGGATTTCATTTATGACGGACACTGGGAAGATGATGTTCGTCAAGGGTATGGCCACTGCGTAATTCGCGGATGCGAAACCTACAGTGGAAATTGGACCAGCAATCAGTTCAACGGTAGTGGCAAGTACATTGATGCTGAGGGCGCTGTTTATGAAGGCGAGTTTGAGCGCGGCAAGAAGCACGGCGCAGGCAAGCAGACGTCGTCCACCGGTGGTGCATCTTACACAGGAGAGTGGCAGGACGGAGTTCGAGAAGGCATCGGTACTGCTGTATTCCCTGATGGATCGACATACTCGGGTAGTTGGAAAAACGATTTGCAAGACGGAGAAGGCACTTTTGTTTCCGCTCAAGGCGGAGAAAAGTACATTGGACAGTGGCGGCGGGGCAAGCGAGAAGGAGAAGGCGTGCTTTCCATCACGACATCAGGAGTGGTAAAAGAAGGAGAGTGGTTCGCGGATGAGCCAGTTGATGGAGAGTGGACGATTATCTTTCCTGATGGCAGCAAGTTTACGGGCCAGTGCGTCAAGGGGAGACCCCATGGTCGAGGTGTGTGCAAGTATGCGAATGGTGATCTGTACGACGGGATGTGGGTGAACGGAAAGCGCCACGGTACTGGCACGGGTTTCTTTGCGAACGGCGAAAGCTTTATCGGTGACTGGGAAAACAACCATGTGGCTCTCAATGGACGTGGAAGGCTGACGCTGCGCGACGGCACAGAGCATGTGTATGCCAAATGAGATCGATGAAGTCTCCGTTTATTCTCGTTGTAGGGTGTTGTGGAGATCTCAGTGCAAATTTTGCGATTGCACTGTGTTCGTTTTACTGGATGCTTCAGCCGTTGAACATGTCAACGAAGGACCAGGCAGACGGGTTTGTCTGAAATTCAAATAGCTTATCCTTCCACGGACCGAACGCGTCTCTTGTGAGTGGGAGGATGGTCATCAGCCGACGCCCGACGACTTCTTCGTCTGTTTTGTTTCCAGGTGTTGCAATCGTCAAGCAAATACCTGCAATGTTGAGACGGCAAAGTCAGGCATAAATAGTAATTGGAGGCATAGCGATCTAGAAACGAACGTCGTAGCTGCCACTCAGGCTTGTCCAGCATCAACCAGTACGTTGAGAAGGCGCACACTCCATGACACGTGAAAAATGGGATCGGATAGAGCTTGGTGCGTCCTTTTTCCTCTGTGAAGCAGTCGTCGTCTTGAAAGACGCGTTCGTCTCCGATCCACATCTCGCACGGCCCCTGCAGAGCAACCATCTCTTCATATGTTAGTGTATGCACTCTAAACCCGTTACCGAAACACGTACGTGTGTCGTGCCGTTGTGCTTAAGGGTCATTGAGTTCATTTTGCGCACGTCGATGGGCTCGCTGAGCAGCTTGATGTCGCTGCATTCAAAGTTGAGTCGGTCGGCCAAATCACGCAGCGTCTTGAACGAAGACATCGGCAATGCAGCGTTGAACGCCGCCGTGTTCTGTGCCGCCGTGCCATTCCACGTCGCGTTCATAAACGCCGAATCCACCTCTGCGTTCGTGAGGATCACGTCGGCGTTGCTCTTGTGCGTGGTCGCGGGCTCCCACAGGTATCCGCTGGCCACGGCCGCCCACCCAGCCACCACCACAAGCACCAGCAGCACCTTGCTCATCCTGCAAACTCTCGTAGAAGCTTGGACTTGAGGTCGAGACCGAAGATTGCCGAATGCACGAACGCCATGGAGGAAGCACCGCCGCCAAATAAGAAGACGAGCCAGCTCCATGCTTCCACTTCAACCAGTTGCCCCTGTGTAAACGCAACCCCCTTCAAAGCACTGCGCGATTGTCCGCCTCCCACATCGAATACCGACGGCCGATGCCAATCAAAGACCCGACATGATGCTGGCCTCGAGACGTCGAGCGGCGCTGGGCCTGCGGCGGCGGTTGGCGACGCGCGCGGCCGCCGCTGACTCACTGCTGAGCTACGGCGAGCGCGTGCTGCTCGCTGCAAACCCCGCGGACAAGGTGGCGCTCACGCTCGAGTGCCGCGATCGCTGGGTCGGCGGCGAGCTGCCGGTGGTGGCGGGCGGCGCCGCGTGGGAAATGCGCGCGCCAGAGCAGCCCGCGCGAGCAGCGACGCCCGAGCTGCTGCCGCCCAAGCAGATGCCGTCGGTCAAGCAGCTGCAGCAGAGCGCCGAGATCCCCGTCATCATGCTGCACGCGCTGGCGCACATTGAGCTGGGAGCCATCGACAACTACTGGGACACGCTCGTGCGCTTCGACCCGGACAAGCACGGCCTCACCCGGGAGTTCTACGACGACTTCCTGGAGGTTGCGAGTGACGAGGCGCGCCACTTTCGCATGGTTGACGACCGGCTGCGCGAGATTGGCGCGTTCTATGGATGTCTGCCTGCGACCAAGGCGCTTCTCGAGCACGCCTCCAACACGGCGGCTGATCTTGCTGCGCGCATTGCAGTCGTGCCGCTTGTTCAGGAAGCCCGAGGGCTTGACTCAGGCGACCGACTTGTCCACAAGCTCATGTCGATCGGTGACCGCGCGTCGGCCGAGGTAGTCAAACAGATTGTGTGGGAGGAGCGCAATCACGTGCGCTGCGGGATCAAGTGGTTTCACCACATTGCGCGCTCACAAGGCCGCGGAGAAGACCCCGTTAGCTATTTCCACGAGCTGGTGCTGCAGTTCTTTCCCGACGGACTTCCCGGTCCATTCAACGTCGAGGCGCGCCTGGCGTCGGATATGGATGCGGCCTGGTACCAACCACTGGAGAGTAAGGGTCGCGCGCATTCTGCTGCTCCAACTGGGGTAAATACTTCGTCTACCGCGGATTCCAAGACATCTCGGTCTTCTCGCATGGCCGCGTTTGCAGCTAGCAAGAAGAAGGTTGTGTTTGCCGGATCCGTGTGGCCCGAACGGACTTCCTCGGCTGCGGGTGTTCGCAGTGCCGACTTGATCGCGATCCTACAGGAGCAGGGCTTTCACGTGCTATGCGTTTCACCCAGTCGCCTGAACGACCACACAGAACGGCTAGCACGTGAAAGCAACGTCGAGTGCGTACAGGCGGACGCCAACACGGACACGTTTCAGAAGCTGCTGCTGGAGACGTCCCCACAGATCGTCATTTTTGACCGATTCATTGCTGAAGAGATGTACGGGTGGCAGGCCAAGAAGTACGCACCAGATGCACTCCGAGTATTGGACTTGCAAGACGTACATTTTCTTCGTAAGGCTCGCGAGCACCTGGTGAAGAAGCAAGACCAGGATGTGGAGTCCATCCTTGCTGCGGGTGCTCACGTCAACGTGGATCCCGTGGAGAAGCAAGTCATCCGGGAACTGGCTTCGATTCACCGCTCTGACCTGACACTTTTCGTGTCCGACTTTGAGCGTGATATGCTTGTCGAGCGTTTTCAGATCCCCGGAGAACTACTGCATCGCTGCGACTTTTTCTATCCATCGGTCGACACTTCGATGCTGCCATCCTTCTCGAATCGTCAGCACATCGCGTTCATCGGGAGCTTCAAACACCCGCCGAACGTGGATGCTGTCGAGTGGACACGGTCTAGCATCGCACCACTTTTCCGTTCGCTTCATGCTTCAGGGTCATCGATGCCTGAGGTTCACATTTACGGCTCGTACGGCGCGTCTAGTCGCTTTGTCAAGATGGATGACCCTGCCCGAGGCTTCCGCATGCAGGGCTTCGCTCCTGACGTGCATGATACCTTGCGCTCTTACCGCCTCACAATCGCCCCACTTCGCTTTGGAGCCGGCATCAAGGGCAAGATTGCCGACAGTTGGTTCTCTGGCACGCCTTGCGTGTCAACTGGCATCGGCTCCGAGGGCATGACGCTACCCGACTTGCCGTGGGGAGGTGCCGTCGCCAACGCTCCAGAGCAGTTCGCTGCCTCAATGCATGATCTCTACCACGACGAGCAGCAGTGGACCGAGGCGCAGCGGGCTGGCACTGCGCTGTGCAACGCTCGGTACAACCGCGACGCCAACGGCGCGAGCTTCCTAGCTCGACTGGACGACGCGCTGCGAACGCAGACCGCCGCACGCGCTCGCAACTGGACGGGGGCCATCCTCTGGTCGGAGCGCCACCGCACCACCGAGTACATGTCGCGCTACATTCGCGCCAAGAACGCCGCCGGCGGTGACCACTGACCACTTCCGTTTCCATCCGCCAGCAAGCAGCCGCACACCCGCAGCCCCGGTCGCCGGCCAGTCAGGAGCGCGCCGCCTTCATGCCTCCGAAGAAGAGCACGGTCAAGGGCGACGGCAACGCCGACGCCGACAAGGACGCGGCCGCCGCGGGCAGCAAGCGCCGCCGCGCCGCGCCCGTCAGCACCGCGTCGACGCTGCAGGCCAAGGCGCTATTCGCGTCCACGCGCGACGAGCTGCGCGACATCCAGGGCGAGCTGCAGGCGCTGGCGGCCGAGCGCCGCGCGCTGCTGGCCGAGGCCGCGACTAGCGCGACGGGCGCGGGCGCTCGCAGCGGCCTGCTGCACCTGCAGCCGCGCGCCGACCGCAAGGCGTGAGCTCGCGTGCCCTCGCTCCATTAGGCGGATCGCGAAACCTACGAAATCAAATATTGCGAGTTTGAGTGGGTGGTTGCTCGATCTTGGACATGGCGGCGCTGGTGCGCGACGTGCAGCTCTGCTGGCTCGCGAGGGCCGTGGCGCACGTGCTGAGGCGCGCGAGCGGCCTCTGCGGCGTGCCTGGCGCTCGTTTTGCGGCCGTCGGAGCGCCAGAACGCGAGCGGGAGACAGCGCTGCGAGTTGCCGAGCTGGTGCAGGTATTAGGCGAGACAGGCGTTGCGGTGGCGGAGGCGGATGGCGTCGCCACCGCCAGCAGCTTCGAGCAGCTCTCGAGGCTGATTGAGGGATTGGATGGGGATGAGAAGAGACTGCTCGTGGTGGTGACGCGCGAGATGTGGAGTGCTGATGGGGCTGAAGCGTTCGCTGCCAAGGGATTCGAGATGCTGCTGGTCATTTCGGAAAAAGACCTGCTCGGAGGAAGCTTGGAGTGGGCGTGGAGCTGCGCGTTGCACTCGCTTCGAGGTGGGGCAATTGATCATGAGACGCTGCTGTGGTTTCGCAGGCCACTGGATCAGCTGCCTTCTCACTGCGGTTGGCGCATTGCCCTCGAAGTTTTCTCGTGGGTTGCACCGCGCTCAGTTACTGGTGTCAACGGAAGCTCCCAACCACAACTTGAGCCGCTTTTTTCTTCACCCGGACAGCTACCATTCCAGTTGCTATCGCTACTCCTGCGATGGACCTACTGCCACCCACAAGTGGCTCATGAACTGGGCAAGAAAGTGCGGCGCCAAATCGAGCTCACGCCATCAAGGCGGACAAAAGGTGATGTCATGAATATCCTTGAGCTGGGACTTCGCATTTGGAAGAGTCAATACCCGTTAGAGTCGATTCGAGCATGCGAGCCTGGACAAAACACTCCAGGTAGTTCAGCAAAGCAGCAAGAAGCCCTGACTTTTTCGAGTGGGGAAATGACCTTGGGGCGACTTTCTAAGTGCCAGCTCTGGGATGCGCAAAAGCAATTTTACCTCGACCGGGGTATCAGTGCATGGAGCTCTGGGACGGTTCCATTTGGCGTCTCAAGTAGTTCGTTTATCGCCGCGGTCTATGCAAGTAAGGTTTTAATTGTTTCCCCGCTCGTCCATCGTGCAACCTATCTGATTTTATGGATGCTCTGCCCACACATGCAGGAGTGGCTGTAGACTTCTTGCTGTCTCAAAACGTCGATTCACCACCTGAAACAAAGAATATAGATGCGAACGGTCAACGAATACCAAACTGCTTTGTGTGGGAGGCTGCAAGCGGTTCATGCAAGTTTTTACACCACTTTCTACTGCACTTTGGCACTGAAGTTGCAAGTCGTCGTGCCGCATTCAAAAGTCGCGGCCTCGTGCCACTGGTGATTGCCAGTGACCTTAGTGAAGATGTGCTCGACTCACGGATGAAGATGGCTTGTTTCCGTCCGTACCTCGAGCGTGGGCTCCTTGAATTTGCGAGATTTGATACGGGCGACTTTATATCGGGCCAAAGCAAAGGATTGTTGAACTTCAAGTGGTCCGGTCGTACCTGGATGCCAGGGTCGGATGGACCATTGCTTCTCATGGGAAATTACTTCTTTGACTCATTGCGCGCTGACGTGTTCGCGTTGGCAGCAAACGCCGATGATCTCAGTGCAGGACGGTGTACTGTTCGTGAAGCTCTGATTGAGAGCACTACTCTCTCAATTGCCGAGATGGAGCTATTCTTTGGTCAACCATTTGAAGCCACCGTGCACACCCCGGCAACAATATTCAGTTCCTCCGTTGCAAACATAGTCTTCAATCGAATTATCAACGAGTTTATCGAGAAGAATGACGGCGGGTTGTTGTCTTCGCTGATTCTTTTTCCGACAGAAGCTATTGCGTTGCTATCGGAACTTGTTAGCAATGCCAATGCAGGTGCAGTACAGCATCCGGTTGCTATTCTTGCAGGCGACGCAGGATTTTCCTTCCGAGAGGCGATTCCAAGCGCATTTTTGGCGATGCAAGAGGGAGCCAGCCCAATAAATACTCCAGTGTCACTCGAGCTACCGCAGCTTTCCCCTCACCCTGACTGCTTCTGTTTGCCTGTCGACTTTGAGCTGTTTCGATTCACTTTTGAAGGCATATGTGAGTGCATACTTGGCTCTTCAACGAAGGCGAGCGTTTCAATCCAGACATTGGCAACACCTGCCAGTGATACGTTTGATGTATTTTACGCCGCGATTGGGCAAGAGAACGTGGACAAGTCTGGGGTCTGTTTTTGCCTCGAATTCGATGCATTCACCCCTGGTGATTGTGATTTGTTGTGGGGATTGATGGGGGCCGATGACGGTGCAAAGCACTTTTCGGCTACCACCCAGTTAGCCCTTCTCACGCAAACCGCGTGGGATTTTGACCTCTTTGTGGTTCTCCAATGGCCGTTGGTATCCCAGTACAAGGCGAGCCCTAGTACCAACTACCGACTTCAATTGATTGAAGCAGGTGCTCGCTCCTGGAGGATGTACTACGAGCTAGAAGAATTTGATGGTGGGTCCACTGGTGAACGAGCGGAAGCCCGCATTGCAGTCCAAGTTGCTCGCTGGTTCTACGGTTAGTTAGAGTAATGTTTCTAGGCGTACGGCTCTGACTTACTTACGTGCGTTGTTTTTTGTCAGTTCTGGAGGCCTACGAGCATGTCATTGCGCTACTGAGCTCTCACGTAGCTACTGCCACAGAAGATAAGCGCGTGGTCGAAGCGTATTATCTCCTTGGGGTGCGTTGAAATCTATTGGAGTTGCTGAGCTCGGAGGATTGACTAGAAGCAATGAACGATCGCAGTTGGCTAGCTCACGTTTGTCAGACTACTGGAAGGCTCTTGCCTACTTTCGTGTATGTGCGCGTGTGATTCCAACGCGACTCAAGTTCCAGCTCCGCATAAATGAGACGTTGCTCTCGATCCAGCGTCTCAGGATTGAACCTTCCTAAGAACATAGTCCTAGCGATTATAGACGATCACTATGGTGAAACTGAGTTGCAGTTATGAAGGCAACCAGAGAGAGGTGTGAAGATACAAAACAGAAAGCTAGAGATACAGGATGGAAGAAGAATAGCGGCTCATATCGCTCCGCTCACTCACGCTGCCTTGGAATTGGAACAGCGGACGTTCATCAATGAGGGGGACGAGGCATCCGAAGAGAGCCAAGCACCAAACCCATCGACTTCCCGATTCAATGAGCGAAGCCCGGCAAAGTCATCACCGCTATTGAGATTGTCTACATTGGAAAACCAAGTAGAAATGACTATACTATAGAAATGATCCTGTGTAAGTACGGTCTTGCTATTTGACCGAGAGGTGTCTCAAATCATTATACTTTACAAGTCTCCCGTACGTCTTCTTTTGAGATACAAACCATACGATCCAAATGTATTGGTGCGAACAGACAGGACACGCTGGAACATGTATCAATCAAATCGGTCTCGCGAAAACATCGGCATGACAGCCAACTCCCAACTCAATAGCGATGCTCTCAAACTCTTGAGATCCCAGCCATTCCACAGAAACACGCCTTTTACCACCGCTTGCATTCCCACACATTACTCATGACGACAACATCTAAACTCAACGCGCGTGGTCAATCAGTACCAGTAGTTGGCGCTCAGTTCCCAGCCTTGAGCGCGCGCATCATGCGACGGCGCATCTTGCGGTCCATTCGGCGCTGGCTGCAGCCGTCTTCGCTGTCGTCAAGGTCGTCATCAGCTTCCGCTTCCGTCTGGCTCGACGCCGTCGTGGTCGTGGAAGTCGAGGCTGTCGTAGATGAAGTTGAATTCGAGGACGTTGACGAGGTGCTCGCCCCGGTTCCGTTCGGATTCGTGATCGGCACGCATTGCTCTAGAGGGAAAACGACATCACATGCCGCCAAAGTTAGCTCAGTGGTCATGGGGTGGATCGAGACACGAATATGCACGCACTGTAGATCTGCCACTGCGACGAGTGAAGTGCGAGCCAGTAGAAGACGACAAGACAGTCTCCGTTGCAAACGGAGTAGTCGGTCGGGATGCTGGCTGGGTAGTCAGGGAACTCGGCGCGACAGTCGTCGTAGTGCCACACACGCGTGTCGTCGATCCACAGCTCGCATGGACCCTTCACCAACAAAATCAACATCGGTATACCGTTCAGCCCACCTGTCTAAAGAACGTATTCGATTCGAGCAGAAAGCGCTTGAACAAACTTACATGATGCGAGTCGAGGAAACCTTCTTGGTACTGGTCATTCTGCCACCAGAACTCCGTGTAGCTGCTCACGTCGATGGGCGTCGCAGTCGACACGGACCAGCCGTAGTCGGTCGCGTAGGGATCACACATCTCCTTGAGCGATGAGTAACCCGTGGCAGCCCAGTGCTCCGTGAAGGACGCCGTGTTATCCACCGGACTTCCATTGTAGGTTCCACCAGAGAAGCCCGAGTTCACCGATGCATAAATCTCGGCATTGTACCCCGTGTAGTACTCGATGTTGGGGTTGGACTGGTATGTAGCCTTGGGCTTGGAGATGTATCCGTGCGCGTTGACTTGGTCGATGGGAACGACGATAAGAATGATCGGCACGATAGCGGAAGCAGCTATAATCTTCATACTTGCGGAGACGACGCGATGCGGACTTGAGTGGTAGAATCGAAAAGCAAAAATGAGGACACGCAGAAGCAGTGATCGCAGTGGACCTCGAGGGTCGTCGATGTGATCACTGTCTTCTTGCGGTTTCTTCCAGGAGAGGTGGTCACGCATACTGCTCGTGAGCTCGAGACACCACGTGAGCTCGGGATAACTAGTTTATCTCCTTGTTCCCGCGAGCCAGCTGCTACCGATAGCTATGTCCTGCTTTCGTGGACGATGCACTTCGCATTACACTGCGCACTATTAAATTGCCCAATGAATTAACCACTTGAACACATCGGAGGATCGCAGAGATATGTGAGGCACACTGGCGTGCGCCTCTGACTTTTGATGTCGGTACACAAGCTTCTACAGAGGACAGGTTGGGATCTCGACAACTTCTTTACATTCCAGTTGTTGTTGAGTCCGGCTGACCGGATGGAAAGATACGCATCCCTCTGACACGTTTTCCGGATAATTCTCTCTAGCGATGCTTTATCCGGAACGAAATTATACCATATTATCCGGATATCTGGTATACAAATCACGTCAACGGCTTGTTATCGTGAGTCTCACGGCAATGGTGGCTCGTGCATGCCGATAGTTATCGTGCAAGACTACAGATGGGACCGCAACTGCGGCATCTGTACTTGAGCGGGATAGGAAAAGATCACCTCGAGGTCATTGAAAAAGGGCGAATCGACAGGGTCGATTGTGAAGCGAAGCACACAGAGTAACTCCTGACGCCGCGCCGCCACGCTAGCAGCTATCATGCCAGTCTTCCCTGCAGAAGACTTGTGGATAGTGTTTGCACAGGGTTGGGAATATCGACACCACCTCATTCGGTTTCAGCTCGCTTTTACCCAGAGCTCGAGTATTGGCGTCTCACTCTGGCATCTTGCAACCAGGAGAAGCGACCCGCTCGATTTCCAGCGGGGTCCCCCATTCAACCACTAATCGCTTCCTCTAAGATGACATCAATCGAGCGCATTTCCAGTTTTGCGCTCCACCCCAACAAGCAACATGCTCACCATCCAAGCCTGCATCGCGTCCGCGCTCGGAGCTGCCGCGCTCCTCCTCCCTTCCGTCCAAGGACACGGATACATGCTGCTACCAGAAACCAAGTTCACCACCGACAAGAAAAACTACTATGCCTACGTCGTTCCACCCACGGACGTGCCTCCCGAGTCGGACTACTGGACGGGTGATGCTGAGAAGAACGCCGCCAACTTCAAGACTAACTACGCTACTCTCAATCCGAGTAGCCTCCGTGACTTCATTCTCAAATATGAGACTCCGACTACAGATGATGTCCCCTCTGGCGGAACCGCGGAGTGCGGATATTCAATTCCGGATGCTGACCCTCAGCCGCTTTCAGATCACATCGAGTACGGTAACTACGCCAAAGATATCATCCACCCGGGTCCGTGCGAGGCTTGGTGTGATGACGAGATCGTCGTGGACTTTGCGGAAGACTGCCGCATTTACCAGGGGATCAACATCCCGTACGCCAAGGAGAAGTGCGTGGGCAAGAGTCGTTTGACCTTCTACTGGCTTGCGACTCATTTCTCGCCGTTCCAGGTCTACAGTAAGCTCGTCATCTTTTTGTTCCATTACCTATAGTATAGTCGCTAATTGTTGCGTGTGCTCATGATTGCAGTCAGCTGTGTGCCGCTGGAAGGCGCGACATCTAACTCAACATCGAGCTCCACGACAAGTTCGGAGTCTGACTCGGCGTCAGTTTATTCGGACTCAGACGCAGCTACAACCACCGCCGTGTCTACCACAAGTAGCAACATTGGTTTTGAGGCTCTCACTTCGAGCACGAGCGCTCCTACTGCGACGGTCACTGCCGCAACTGATGCCACAACAAGTGAGTCTTCGGATGATGGCACTGTTGGTGCAGATGAGCTTGAGGGCTGCACTCTCAAGAAGAAGAACTAGGTTTTTGAGACCGGGTTCTATCTGGTTGTTTTGTAGATTCGTTGGAGCGCCGTGACGTCTTGTGTTGATATCAAAACCAAGCTTTACTTTGTCATGTTACATCCAGTGTTTTGTTGTTGTTGTTGTTGAGACCGATTAAGTAAGTAATTTTGCGATGGAAGCGTTCAAAACATACATGAAACCACAAATTCCATTGATGAAAGGAAAAGCGTCGTCACCTTTGTGGGATCACGCAAGTTCGTGTTGCCAATTTTCGCCACATCTAACTCTGCCTTCAACACTCAACACTACACAGATTCCATCTACTCACAAATCATGACACTGTCATCCAAACTCAACTTGCGCTGGTCGGATGGCAAGCGGTGGGTTGCCAACGACCTCAGAGGCTCAGTTCCCAGCCTTGAGCGCGCGCATCATGCGACGGCGCATCTTGCGGTCCATGCGGCGCTGGCTGCACCCGTCTTCGCTGTCGTCCAGGTCGTCATCAGCCTCGGCTCCCGTCTGTCCAGATGAAGTTGTCGTCGAAGTTGACGTCGATGTCGACGTCGACGAGGTGCTCGCCCCGCTTCCGTTCGGGTTCGTGATCGGCACGCATTGCTCTATTGAGATCGCACACACACAACCATGTCAGTTTGGTTGCGTCACCAACGTCGAGAATTCGAGAGTAGCAGCGGACTACGCACTGTAGATCTGCCACTCTGGCGAGTGGAGAGCAAGCCAGTAGAACGACACGAGGCAGTTGCCCTTGCACACCGAGTAGTCGGTCGGGATCTTGGCCGGGTACTCCGGGAACTTGGCGCGGCAGTCGTCGTAGTGCCACACACGCGTGTCGTCGATCCACAGCTCGCACGGACCCTGAAACGAATTGATGCAAACCCGTCATTAGTTAGTTTCCACACGGAAGCCTCAGTTCAATCACAACACATACGTGGTGTGAATCGAGGAAACCTTGGTCGTACTCGTCGTTCTGCCACCAGAACTCCGTGTAGCTGCTCACGTCGATGGGCGTCGCCGTCGACACGGACCAGCCGTAGTCGGTCGCGATGGGGTCGCACATCTCCTTGAGCGACGAGTAGCCTGTGGCGGCCCAGTGCTCCGTAAACGACGCCGTGTTTTGCTCGGGACTTCGGTTGTAGGTTCCACCAGAGAAACCCGAGTTGACGCTCGCTGACGTGACAGCGTTGTAGCTAGTGTAGAACTGCATCTTGGGGTTCGATTGGTAGGTGGCAGCAGGCTTGGAGATGTATCCGTGAGCGTTGACTTGTTCGATGGGTAGGATCACCAGAATGACTGGAAGAATACCGGAGGCAGCGACGATCTTCATTGTGTTTTTGAAGGGTCTGGAATCTCGACTTGAGCGGTGGAAGTGAAAAGTCGAAGTGATAACTCCAGAGGGGGAAGATTAAAGAGCACGATGGAGTCGAACAGCGAAGTCTCCGGTGTTTGGTTCCCAAGCAATGTGCGTAGGATGCGTTTGCTCCACAAGCTTATACGAAGGGGGCTCCGTTCCTGTTCCTTCGATTCTAGGTATGCAAATCGTTATCGTGATCACGCATCTTGTGCGTGTGTTTTCGAACTCGTGGATGACACGACAGCGACTCATTTGCGTCGCTTTTCCTTGATGCTACTGTGTTATTCCCTCGATCCATGCGCTAGAGGGTAAAGCGTGAGCACGTGGGATCACATCAGCGATGCACAGCCTCGCGATGCATCGCTCAGTACTGTCCGCATCGCGTCCTGTAGAATCGTGGCGGCTGGCTCTTACTTGCCGACTCTCTGAGGAAGAGCGAGGGGAGCCGTGCAGGCCAGCAGTTTTCTGTTTTCTGTTCAACCGCCGATGGTGTCAGTAAGCCTCCACAACTTGACACAAAAGCTAGATGTTATTTATCCGGAGGTATACACAGGTGCAAGATGGTATTGTATGCTCGCGTCAGCCACGTCAACAGCTGGTTATCGTGACGATCTCGTCGAGACTCCTGAGGACCACATCGCAGCATTGTGACTGGATTGCGTGACGTAAAGGCAGGTTTCCGTCACAGCTGGATCGAAAGGACCAGCTTCAGCAAGTCCGGGCAAATCGTTCTTTTGTCCTTCTCAGGGACACCATTCTCCAGGTCTGTCATTGAGGGGCAACATCTGGCGGGTGCTGTAGTAGCGTGGCATGGCCAGCTTTTCCTGTGGAAGACTTGGCAAATCACGTGAGCTCGGATAGTGGGTGCTGACGGCACACGTGATCCCTGTAGTTCAGGTCAGGGATGGTTGGCTGCTCACGGCGATGCCGTCACTCGCTATGTAGAGTGCTGGCAAATTTTGCTGTCTGACAATGCTTTTGCTGTTTGAGTGGAGGGACGGGCATTTAGGACATTCCGACTTCATTCCAGCAGCATCTTTACGAGGTGCCCTACCTGAAGAGCGCATTTCCAGTTTTGCGCTCCACCCCAACAAGCAACATGCTCACCATCCAAGCCTGCATCGCGTCCGCGCTCGGAGCTGCCGCGCTCCTCCTCCCTTCCGTCCAAGGACACGGATACATGCTGCTACCAGAAACCAAGTTCACCACCGACAAGAAAAACTACTATGCCTACGTCGTTCCGCCCACGGACGTGCCTCCCGAGTCGGACTACTGGACGGGTGATGCTGAGAAGAACGCCGCCAACTTCAAAACCAACTATGCCAAGATCAACCCGAGTAGCCTCCGTGACTTCATCCTTCAGCATGAAATTCGAACGACCGATGATGTCCCCTCTGGCGGAACCGCGGAGTGCGGATATTCAATTCCGGATGCCACCCCGCAACCGCTGCCAGACCACATCGAGTACGGCAACTACCGCAAGGATATCATCCACCCGGGTCCGTGCGAGGCTTGGTGTGATGACGAGATCGTCGTGGACTTTGCGGAAGACTGCCGCATTTACCAGGGGATCAACATCCCGTACGCCAAGGAGAAGTGCGTGGGCAAGAGTCGTTTGACCTTCTACTGGCTTGCGACTCATTTCTCGCCGTTCCAGGTCTACAGTACGTCGATCCTTTATGGCTTTCATTTGTTTCGTCTAGATCGCTAACTTTGGTTGTTTCTGCTTATAGTCAGCTGCGTTCCACTGCAAGGTGCGACATCGTCGTCGTCGAGCTCGACGACAAACACCACTGCCTCGACCAACAGCAACATCGGCTTTGAGGCTCTCTCCCCAAGCACGAGCGCTCCTACAGCGACGGTCACTGCCGCAACCGGAACATCGGATGATGGCACTGTTGGTGCGGATGAGCTTGAGGGCTGCACTCTCAAGAAGAAGAACTAGGTTTTTGAGACCGGGTTCTATCTGGTTGTTTTGTAGATTCGTCGGAGCGTTTTGATCGTTCATATTGATGTTGAAACATGTGCCCCATACAGTATTTCACTGACCAATTTGCTTGTATGCCTTCTCTTTAACGTGGTTCCCCTCGTAACCCAACTTTGCTCACTCTGCTGCTGCAGACGACGTAGGAAGCTGGTCTTGCATTCCCTGTGATCGAACTGCCTCTAGTGGTCCGACTGGGAGAATGAGGCGGCCGGTTGATCCAGAAAGTCTTGAGCTAGACCGCGCGCTTAATGGCAGTCTTGGTGGGAGCTCAATGATCGAATCTGTCGGAGTGTGAACGGCAAAATCCTTGCCAGATACGGGATCAGTTCTTTTTATCCACTGTGGTCGTGGCAGTTGCTTTGCGCCTGTTAAGATGTGCACATATTGTATGACACCCTTGACGGGATCTAACTCTTCCGTCCACATATCCATCTCGGATGGTGGCTCTGCGATGCTATCTTTTCTTTCAGAACCCATTTTTCCTGGCACCAGATCGGCATCTAAGCTTTGAATATCACAGCTCTCGGTTCCATCATCAGTTTCACTTGGAGCGAATCGTATGAGTTGTCCGAGATCAAGAGGCTGAATTGCGGGAGGATTGTGTGCTTCACGAATATCCTCATCAATAGTCTGGGGTAGATTGTGGTTATTTTGTTGCTGTGGCGGAGGATCGGATCCATCGTAATCACTGAGTCGACGATGAAATTTTGGTCGATTTACAGACTTTGGAGGACCATCATGTGGCAGTACGTTCTTGTTCACTTCGCCATCAGCAGGACCAATATCATTTAATGAAATAGTTCGTAGTGAATTCGTAAACGCTGGCTGTTGGTGAATAGGTAAGTTTATGGTAGGAGAATCACTAAGTCCCCGATTCAGCTTCGGTCGAAATGGAGTATCGGCTGGGTCGCGATCAACATCAAACAGCTCTTTGTTTGGATTAATCTCGACGGTTTTGACATTCTCTTTTGACTGGACTGGCTGAGTTTCGAGCCGACTTGTCTTCAAATGACAAGCAATAGGTGAAGTAGATGAATCCCCTAAGGTCTCAGCGAGGTTGTCGCCTTGCAGACGCAACTTTACTTTGGAGGATTTGAGAAACACCCATTCCCTTCGCCCGTCCTTGTATCGAACGAGCAATGAGGGTTCCGAATCTGCTGGTGTCACTTCTATCACAGTTCCACACGCGACACTCTTGCTGATCTTGTCGTACACATCGACACGATGACCAACAAGATAGTCCTGGTACTCCCTCCATTGTGATGAGTGAAGTACAATTCTGCAGCGCAGCTGCGGAAGTGCTCCCACCACCGTTTTTTGATTTTGGACGGGCGAACTCTTCACCGGAGTAGAACCGGAAATCTGCTGAGCCTCAAATATGTACTCATGTGCGCCAATGTCTAACACTTTTGCAACTTTGTACTTGTGATATTGCTTAGATTGCTCGCTCAGTAGCTCGACCCGTTGCCCAAGCGAAAGATGTGGATAGTGCCTAAGTCGCTTCGAATATTGTGAGCGAACTGGCGAGAGCTCAATGCTTGCATTATGTAGAGACGGATCTGCGTTAGGTTTAATTGATGTCTGCTCATCACGAGGAGCGAATACCAATTTGAAAGTTTGAGACGAGAGATCAAGCCACTCCACGGTTTTTCCTGGCGGAAAACTGATTGGCGTCAAGTGGCCGAGTTCTGCAGTCTTGAGCACTATTCCATTTCTAAACGCTCCAACCATTGGCGAGTAGACGTCGATCGATTGCCCTAGTGGTATTGTCTTCAGGCTAAGTAAGCCGTGGATCACGACTTTGAACGTCTGCGACCACAATGGAATTTCAAAAAACTGGCGCCGCTCGTTGAACAATTGAACGTGCGTCTGAGTTTTTGAGCAAAGTATTGCCCCTTCTTCGAAACGGCCTGATAGATCACACAGCTCAACGTGACTACCTTCAGTGTACCAGTCGAATTGCTCCATATTAACTGCTGGGCGGTCCATGGTTGAGAGAGAGTGGGGTTCTCTAGAACTAGAGAACGTTTCTCGAGATGCTCGCATCGGTATGGGGAGTATCGGGATCGGAGTTAGCGCTGATCCACTGGACTCTACAACTTCTCCCTGCATGGTTCGCCCACTGCCACCGTAGACAGACGCTTCGCTCTCAATAAGCACCTGGCTCGTCGACGATCTCTCGATAGACGCTGTCCTTCTCGACGGCGTGCTAGCTTCATCTAGCGCAGGGCGACACACAAGCTTAAACCTTGTGGTGCTCAGATCCATCCACTCTTTTCTTCCGTTCTCAAACACCACGAGTGCGCAGTTCATCTCGCCATCGACTCTCTTGACCACCGCTGCCTCTGGCTGCTGCGTTTCAACGTTGACGATCTCGATCTCCCACCCGACCATCCTCCCCGACAACACCGGCACCTCTCCAGGCTCATATACCACCTATAAAATCCATCAACACCATCAGCATGTCAACGTTGAAAGCGACAACTCCCTCCATGCCTTGTAGAACGTCTTGTCAAGCTGGACGCGCTGCAGCGGTTCGAACGGCGACAGCTGCACAGTGCACTCGATGCCTCCAGCGCCCGGCTCAACCTCCACGACCTTGGCAGCTACCAGCGGCCTCGCCAGCCCCGCCTCACTGGCGTCCGCGGCCGTCGCGAACTCGATCGAGTCGCCCGCCTTGACGCGCGCCATGGCCAAACTTGAAGTGAGGGCGTCGTTTCGAACGACGTCATACGATTGGCTATAAATAGTGTATCCGACTCCCCATTGGCTAAAAATGGAGGTCGCAGAGCTCCGTCGTCTCCATTTGTTGCAGTTTGGCACAGGGCAACCAAGCGAGAAAGGCCGAGAAAGGACGGGGGCATGGGCGTGCAGAACCTGTGGGTGCTGCTGGCGCCCGTGGGGCGGCAGATCGAGATCGAGTCGCTGGAGGGGAAGGTGCTGGCGGTGGACGCGAGCATCTGGCTCACGCAGTTCGTCAAGGCCATGCGCGACGACGAGGGCAACATGATCCGCAACGCGCACCTGGTCGGCACCTTCCACCGCGTGGCCAAGCTGCTCTACTACGGCGTGCGGCCCGTCTTCGTCTTCGACGGCGACACGCCGGAGATCAAGAAGCGGACCACCGCGCGCCGCCGGAAGCGCCAGGAGAACCAGGTGCGGAGCAAGGTGGACGAGATCGGTCAAGGGAGTTGTCGGGTGATGGTCTTTTGGGTGTCATGTGCAGGCGGCCAATTTGCGCCAGACTGCGCAGCGGATTCTCATCAACAGGTTAAAGCTGCACCGCGAAGAGGTGCGTCGGTCATGCAGCGGGATGGTGTGCAATCCATGCTGAAGGATTTTGGTGCGTTTACCAGATGAAGAAGAATGGAGGCGTGGCGCCGGCTATTGATCCAAGTTTTGTGATTCCTGATGCGACTCCTGTTGTCAATAATGCCGCACCCAAGACTGAGGATGCGATCATTGAAATTCAGGAAGACGAAGGTAATGTAGAGATGAACACTGCTGACGACTCTTCTTCATTAGTGGTTGCCAGCGGGACAGCAGTCCATGAAGATGAGACAGGCGATGACGACGGAAGCATCAAGAGCGAGGAAGAGCTGTCAGTGGATGACATCGACTTGGATACCTCGCATCTGTCGAAGATTGATCTCCACGCTGTGTTTTCATTGCCTCCACACCTCCAAAAGAGCATGGTCGAGAAGATCCAGCGTGATCGCCGCCAAGAAGTGCGTGATCAATTTATTCCACTGGCAGGGCAGCCAGAAGCGTACTCGCACGTGCAGATCTCGTCATTCTTAGCGACGGTTGAACTCAATCGCCGAATCGAAGCAGCACGCCGTCAGAAAACACAAGAAGAATTGGAGGCCGAAAAGAACCGTGCAGAACCGGGAGGATCGAGTGGTAGTAGCGAGCATCTCCTTGGACAAGGCAAACGGATTGCGTCGAACAGCAGCAAGTTTTTCATTTACGAGAAGGCAAGCGATGACAAATCTCCGGCTACTCAGCTGATCAATAGACAGGTTCCTCGAGCAGCTGGGGATGTAATTACCGTGTCCGACGACGATGACAGCGGAAGCGAGCGTGAGCTTCTATCCGAGATTGACAAAAATGCCGATTTGGAATCGAGTGCAGCGGGTGTAGAGACATATGGATTGTCCCTTGATGATCGCTTCCGCCCCAACAAACGTCGTCGACATATGCCAAAAGGAGCTGACCCTGGTAAAATGTCACTCTCGGAATTTTCGGCCAAGGACTTTGCAGAACAATCAGAGCGTCGAGTACAAAGTGAGCAAGAACACCAAGCGTTAGATATGAGTAAAGCTCTGTCTTCGTGGATCACCCGCCATCATATCCAAGCGAAGCAAGAGCCCGAGCTTGCTATTGAAAAGGCTCGCCGTGAGCGCCTTGGACTACCGGGCAACATTCTTCACGAGAAGGAATCAACATCTACTCTTGACAAGACGCCAGCGTTTTTGAGCAAAGATAGGGCTTTTGAAGATATTTCAAGTCAAGCAAATGCTTCGCTGAAGAGCCCATCGCGTTCATCTAAAGTTGCTGAGGTCAAGACCACAATTCCAACTCTGGGTACAAGTGTTGAAATCAAGAATGACTCCATTCTCGTGAGCACACCGAGTGATAGAAACACATCTTCTGGGGATAGCAAGGTTATTGAAGTCAATAGCGGTGACGATGACGATGAAGATGATGACATCGGTATCTCAACATTTATGCAGCATGTTGATCTTGGACTAGATTTGTATGGCTAACGATTGACATTGTGTGTTGTTACTTCAGAATGGGAAGACGTGAGAGAGCCAGCAACAGAGCCGAACGATAATGATGGTGTAAGCACCATGCCTCTTCTTGAAGAAAAATCTATAATCCAATCTGCTCCACCTGAGCAAGATAGCACCAATGCCGCTCTTTCAAATAGCCCTGTTCTGACCGAGAGTGAAAGCGACATCGATGAAGATCAGGGAGAAGTTGGAGACGAAATGATGCTAACGCTAAAAAGCGAGATAGAAGACGCAAAAGCTGAGGAGGACTTGAACCTTCTCAAAGAAGAAGCGCTTCACTCGGCCATGGTTACCGCCTCGAACCTGACGTACGTTCCAGCTATCTTTCTGAATGAACACTCTATTTGGCAGACTAATTTGTGATTCGAATAGGCAATGGGCAGCTGGCGCTGTGCGCCGAGCATTGGCAGCTCATACTCAAAACCATAAGAATTCACCAATTGTGAATCGTACGACACAGTCGTGGACTCCTACAAGAAATCCCCCAGCAAGAGAGGCGGCAAATCAGGTAATTGAGATTGACGGTGACGAAGATGAGATGAAACCCATCGCAACTGCCAAGGCAGTGGATCTTACTGAAGAGGAACAAAAGGAGGAGAAGGCACCTAATCCCGACGGCAAGGATGCTGAATGGACCGCTGACAGTACCGTAAGCGATGATCAGCTCCAAATCGCACTGGCAGAGTCGTTGCGTGAAGAAAGCGCCGCAACTTCATCTGGCAAAGTGCGTTATTTGCAGTATACTGATAAAGATTCACCCTCAGGGACACCCGTGCCCGCGTACAAGTTTGTAGGTGATTCAGGGGAAAAAGAGACCCTACAATCTCTGGAACGAGAGCAACGAGAGCTCAAGAAGATGCGCAATCGACAGCAACGCGATGTAGAGGGCGTGAACGACGAAATGGTGCAAGATGTGATGGAGCTGCTCCGGTTATTTGGTGTGCCCTACCTGGTATGTCCAATGGAAGCAGAGGCTCAGTGCGCAACACTTGAAATGCTTGGGCTCGTTGATGGGATTATCACGGATGATAGCGATATATTCCCGTTCGGCGGCACGAAAGTCTACAAGAACATTTTCCACAACCAAAAGTTTGTCGAAGCATTCTTTGCGCAGGATATTCAAAAGGAGCTAGGGTTTTCTCGAGAGGACATCATTGCACTCGCATTATTGCTTGGCAGTGACTACACGGATGGTGTGCGAGGTATCGGTATCGTCAATGCGACAGAGGTCGTGAATGCTTTTCCAGGGATCGACGGACTCCGGGAGTTCAAGCAGTGGGTTCACGCTTTTGATTTGACTGAAGAAGCCAGTCGAGCAGCAGCCAAAAAGAAGAAATCCGACGAGGAGCTCGAGCGCATGACTCCACGTGAGCGGTTCGAGCACACGCATGCTAGTGTCCGGCGCAAGTGGGAGCTAGGAGAGGCATTCCCGAACTCTCATGTTGTGCAGGCGTACATGAGTCCGCAAGTCGACAAGTCAGAAGAGCGATTCTCATGGAACCTTCCGGATTTGGCAGGGCTGCGGACGTTTTGCACACAGACGTTTGGATGGGATCAGGGCAAGACGGATGGGGTATTGTTGCCTTTGATGGAGCGTGCAGCGGCAGCAGCTGCAGCACGGAATGGTCGACCCGTGCAAACGAGAATTGACCACTTTTTCCGATCGTATGACGATCAGGTTAAGTTTGCCAAGATCAAGAGTAAGCGTCTACGGTCGGCCGTTGAAGGACGTACCCAGGCGAGTTTGGATGATGGGCAGAATGACGCAAGTAAGAATGTGGTGGTCATTGAAGAGAGTGGCGAGGGTGGCCAAGACATGCCAGGAGCAGCTCCAGTGACCTCCAAATTCTTTACAAAAAAGAAGACGAGCATGTCAGCTGTCGCTGGTGGAAAGAACACAGCGTCCAAGCGGAAGTCGTCGCGCAAGTGACAACACCGTGCCATTTTTTGTTGAGATGTAACAAATGAAACAGTCTGTTCGATACCTACTTTCCGATGCTGTGGATGGTCGCGCTCGACTCACCACCGACTGTACTATGCGCGTGTCCACTTTCAGCTACCATAGCTGTTGATATTGCGTTCACCCCATTGCCACTAGCAGCTGCAGCGGCAGCCGCAACGGCAGCAGCTTTCCTCTGGGCACGTTGAGAGTCAATTCTTCCCTGTACGATTACCGTGAAGTCCGTCATGTAGGCTGCAACAACGTCAAGGTCGGCCATAGCTCGCTGACCGTGGTGAATCACATCGGCCTCAGAAATGTTTGCCGCACCATTCCCACCATTGTTGTTGCTGCTGCTGTTGTTGTTGTTGTTGTTGTTGTTGTTGTTGTTGTTGTTGTTACCAGTCGCACTCGCTCCTGTCGAGCCACTCGCGGTGTTTCCAGACTCTGGGGCACTGGAGTATCGTCCCTCCATATGCTTGAGGATTTGGCCGTGCATTCCACTGGTTGAGCGCTGCAGCAAGTTACCAATAGCCATGATGATCTGACCTAGAGCCAGCGTCTTTTGAGTCGTCTGACGAAGCCCTGCGTCGGCCTCGTGCTGCATGCGCACACCCTGTAGCTCTTCAAGCTCGAGTCGCCTCTGCAGGGCCGCTATCTGGTTGTTGAAATTGAGGATCTCGTTGGCGCGCTCTTTTTGGAAAGTGGCAAACTCAACTCGTTTACTTTCGTTTTCTTCCTCGTGGCTCGCTTGGTTCCGCAGCAAGTCGAGGTTCGTTTCTTTGAGGGTGTGGTACCTGTTGACGAGGTCTGCGACTTCAGGGTAATCCTCCGGCACAGTCTCCTGCACAAGCTCCAGATAGCGCATGTATTTGACATTCTTCTTGACCTGGTTACTTAGTGCCTCGCTCTCGACTTGGAGCTGCTCAAGCTGTTCCTTGAGTCGTCCGACTTCCTGTTCCTTTACAAGTCGCTGTTTGACCTCGTCACTCGCTCGCTTGACAGCACGGTTGCGCTTGGACTCATTTTCTTGCAGAAACTTATTGAACTTGATGAGTGATTCTTGCAGCTCCAGATCCTTCTTCCGTAGCCCTTCTTCGCGGCGATGGAAAGCGTCCTCGCGCCGCGCAAACTCCTCTTTCTGAGCATCTAGCGCTTCTTGTACTTCAAACATTTGCCGTCTTTTCTCTAGCAGCCGCGTTGCTGGTGATACATGATCAAGAGTCAGCGTCTGTGGCATCTTGGCCGTCCTTTTACAGGCGAAGTATTTGTTAATCCAGAATGCACCAGGATTCAAGCAGGGCATAGTACACACCGGTTCATGATCATGGCAGCACCAGCGCTGCTCAGAGCACTTCCACGAGAGTCCATGGAGGCGGATGCTCTGGCAGAGTGAGGATACAATAATGGACCAGTGCACTTTTGACCAAGGCGAAGGAGCTATTTCAGGTTTCATCACTCAGTTTAGGCTGGCCTTTGGTGCCTACACTCTACCTCGGCTTTTCTGCCGGTTGAAGACTTCTCCAGCTTGTGGGACGGACGGATGCAATCCTAATAATGGTTTTTGATGAAGTTGCTGAATGAAAACTTCTTGGCGGCCTCGAAAAGGTAGACTGCATGCTCTTTTACCGATTTGTCGCCGAAGAGCGCGTCCATTCCAGCGTCCAACATCTTGAGGAGCCCTAGGCGACGACTCCAGCTCGGTGTGCCGGTACTATATGTGATTGGCGCGCATTGCACTAGAAGCCAATCAATCGCATGGGAGTGTCAGCGAATTTCAGTCGCATCAGTCCAGAGTATCGACACTTACGATTGGCTTCCCACTCGGAGCTTGAGAGAACCAACCAATAGAAAGCAAAGATGCAGTTATCCTGGCAAATGGAAAAGTCGACTCCAACCTCCGCAGGGTTTCCAGCAAGCTTTGTGCGACAGTCTGCCAAACTGAAGATGCGCAAGTCATCGATCCACGCCTCACACGGCCCCTGCAGACATCAAATCAATCGATCAACTCGTCTGTTGGAATGTAAAACCAGTCCTCACATGGTCGTTAAAGCTGACTTGATGCTCGTCGTTTGTCCACGTGATAGCTCGTAGTGAGCTCATGTCGACAGCTCGTTGTAATCCCTCACACTGGAGCTTGGCCGAGTCGACGATGGCGCGGATCGACGCGAAGCTCGAGTTGCGGAACGCCTCCGCGAATTGATGGGTGTTGTGTCTAGACGAATGATTCCAGTCGAGATTGGCGAAGGCTGGGTCAATGCTGGGCTCAATGGTCACCGAGTAGCGAGTGGTGACTGGAGGCTGCAACAGACGTCCACGCGCGGCCGGACAGCCTACAAGACCCAAAAGCGCCGCAACTGCAGCCGCCAGACCGGCCATGACGGTCGCTTATCAATCGAATCTCGCCTGGAAGCGCTCAGTTGGTCGGCACCGGAACCAGAAGCCGGGGGCCGACAGCACTTCAACTTGTGGCGATGGGTACACATCAGCATGGGTGCGTTTCTCCCCTCTCAGAACGCATCGTATGCCTTCTGGTGGATAGTCGGCCATCTGTCAGTCTCTGTCCGCTGATTGGCTGACCTCCTCCACCCCCACCTTTCCCGAGTGGACGTCGCGTTTCCACTTGCGCCCCGTATGTGGGTATACAAACCGCAAGTCTGTGAGAAAGTCCAGCCCAGGGGGGCAAGAGCGACAGCGCGACGGAAGGAAGCCCCGCACCGGCCCCAGTCCCATCGGCGCGACACTAAGGCGCTCGGCCTCGTGCTTCTCGGCGCTTGGGGGGCGGCGCGGCCGCCGACGCACGCGGCCATGAGCTCGGCGGACGAGTCGGACGACGTGTCGGTCACGTACCTCAAGCTGGCGACGCAGGTCTGCTCGACGCTCTTCAGCTCCTTCGTGGGCGTCGGCCACATTTTGCAGATCGTGCGGGCCAAGCGCGCCGAGCGCGAGCAGCGCAGGCTCGACACGCCCATGCTCGGTGACGAGCCGCCGGGCAGCGCGGGCATGGGCAGGTACACGCAGCAGCGCGCCAGCCAGTTCGCGCGCCAGCACGCGTACGCAGGCGGCAACTACGCCCCGCCGTCCGCCAGGCGCTACGGCAGGAACAGCACCAGCACCACCGACACGCACTCCAACTCGATCACGGCCTCCGAGTCGCGCACGCGCACGCTGCAGCAGAGACACAACTTGCAGTCCGGACCGGACCTGCGCACCGAGGAGCCCGAGGACGGGCGAGCCAAGGCCTCGGTCGCCTCGCGCATCCTGCGCGTGTTCTGCTTCACCGACTGGCTATTCTCCATCACCGGCGCCATCGTCACGGCCATCGAGCTATTTGACTCGACGCAGACAGACAACTTCCAGGTCATTTTCTGGGTGCAGGCGCCACACTGGTGCGGACAGGTCGCCAGCTTCTGCTGGGTCGCCACGCTAGGGCTGTACATATCCAAGCGCAGAGGGCGATCCACCTTCGACGTCGCCATCGCGCACGCCATCATCTGGATGATCGTTGTCTTCTACTGGGTGCTGGAGCTATATGCATCCTACTACGGCAGCACAGGGTTCGTCCACGCGGCGCAGATCATCTGGAAGATCATCGCCGTCGTATGTTTCATGATCGTGAGCCTAGCGTGGCTTTCGTTTGCGCGACGATGGCGACGGCAAGCCCGCAAGAAAGGTGCATACGTCGTGTCCAAGCTGCTCAGTTACACAGTAGCATTCTTCGTCTTGGTCGGCCCGATCGTCGTCGTCGAGGTTGCTCAGGGCCTCCACACTGGTGGGACGCTGCTAGATGTCACCTCGGTCATGCTAGCAATGTGGCCAACGGTGAACGCCATTATTTATCTCACCAAGCCGACTTTGTGCATCCGGTTCTTCCAGACCGAGTCAAGTGGAGGACGGGGTGGACCTGGTGTCCCTAGTGGACAGTCAAATGGAAACCTTGCAGGTGGTCGACGAGGCAACGGACCGAACAGTCAGATGATTCTGATGTCGCCGACGCACAATGAGCTCAAGGGTCTCGAGATTGGTGACAAGATTGGCGAGGGTATTGCAGTCGTGTACCGCGGTAAATGGCGTGGCGCGGATGTGGCTGTCAAGATGAAGTCTTTAATGCTCGACAACTCGGAGGATCTTCAGGAGTTTCAGCACGCATGCAATGTGGAGATCCAGGCGGAAGCTGAGGTTATGAAGGGACTGTGCCACCCGAATATTGTGTTGTTCATGGAGGCAGGGTTTTACCGTGGCTCCATCTGCATTATTTCAGAATACTGCGCCCGCGGTTCGCTGCGCGACGTTCTCAAGCGTGCGAATATCAAGCAGCTGAGCTGGCCGACAAAGCTTCGGCTTGCGCTTGGTATTTGCCATGGTATCCAGTACCTTCACAACGCAAACCCTCCGATGATTCATCGCGATCTGAAGAGTCCCAATGTGCTCGTCGACGACTCGTGGCATGCCAAAATCGCCGATTTCGGCACATTGCGATTCTCGGAAATCGTTTCATCCGCTCAAATCCACAACTCGATGGGTAGCAAGCGTTCAATGGAAATGACGGGACTTGTGGGTACAACACGCTGGATGGCTCCAGAAGTGATGCGCGGGGAGAAGATTTACACCAGCAAAGTGGACATTTACAGTCTCGCTCTGATTCTTTGGGAGCTCATTGAAGGAAAGCTGCCTTTCGAGTCAACGCGATGGAATCACGAAATCGAAGACTACGTTCTTCGTGGCCTTCGCCCGGTGATCCGCCACGACCAGTGCCCTTCGCGGTGGAAGCTGCTAATTATGACATGTTGGCATGCTGACCCACGCGAGCGACCGACAATCCAGCACGTGATTAGCAGTCTCCAGCGCATTGCCCGCGAAGAAGTCTGGGATACGACTGGCCCGCGTTTCACGGGTGTGAGCCAGCTCAGTGCTTCAACGCAGTCATCAATCATGGCGCATTCTATGATTTCGTCAACGGTATCAGCGTCCTACATGGACTCACCTGGAGGAGAACGACGTTACCCACGCACCCAGTGGCAGCGTCTCACGGATGCGCTGGACGAGAATGGGCTGAGCGAGTCGGACTCGGATGCCGAGGCATTTGCCGAGGAGTTCTCGCATTTGCATTCGATGGATTCACCAGCAATGTTGGGTGCGTCGTTTGCATCGTCATCGTCGTCACGTCCGAGCTCGTTGGCTAGCAGCAGTGCCAGCGTGAACCTGAATGCGTCCAGCTCCAGCAACGCTCGCAGCAAGCGACGTCCGGACTGGCGCCGTCGGACCGATACAATCGAGGAGGGAGACTCGAGCGAAGGCGATAGCAGCCATCGATCTCGAGCCTCAGAGAGCGCGCCGGAAATTGCGATTGTGGAGTCTTCGCCCAATGGCACACCATTCATTGTGAATATTTAAGCGGGGATGATCGTCAGGCGAAGATAAGGTGGTACGTAGTCCAGTTATTAGCAGTAGGAGTGTGACGTCTGGGGCAAGTCGCCTCAGCATTATTAGGATTATTGGAGTTGCAGTCTTTTTTTTTTGTTTGTTTTTGGTGGATTCTCGCGCTCACTTTTTCTTCTTGCCGCCGCCTTTCTTCTTGCCCTTCTTCTTTTCTGCTGGTGGTGCGCGATTGAGCTGCGCAAAGAGCTCGCTTGGTAGCGACGCATCGACCTGGAACGACAGCAGCTTGGCGTTTTCCTGGACAACGAGCACTATGAGTTGAGGTCCTACTATCCAAATCCAAGAAGTTTTCCAGCGCAACTTACGGGGGCTAGAGCTGGGAGCAGTATGGTTGCACCTTCAGGCTCGATCAGATTGAACGTCATGTCGACGTGGGCGAGTGCTTTGCTTCGAATCAGTGCGTCCTTGAACGCGTGAAGTGCCTCGGCGTTCTGCATCCAGTGTTGCGTGAGAGCGTAAACAGAGGCGTCACAGATCGATGGGTAAACCTACATGACGAATCCCATTGTCAGCAATGTTTAGCGTCACAAGCCGCTGTGACCGCGCGAGTCCAAGGGACAAATCCTTGAGACCGGCATCGCTGAGCGCATTACCCTGCAGTGACAGAGTTTGGAGTGCGCTGTTTGGGATACTCACAAGCTGTGCAAGTTTGATGGCACCAGCGGGTTCAATTCCGCAGTAGTCTAGATACAAGTGCTGCGATTCCATTGAACGCTCTCGTCATATTCACACTAAACACCCGACATGTGGAGACAAGCGCACCTTCATCACCGAGTTGACGAAAAGGCCGTCGCAGAGTGCATCAACCCCGGCATCGCCCACCATCGGGTTGTATTTGAGGTTCAGTGTCAATAGTCCCGGCTCCTGCTGCGCGCGAATAGCTTCGCCTAGCGCTCGGCACCTGAAAACACAGTCGGTGAGCTGAGTCTTCAGCAGAAACGCGCTAAGAAGCATCCGCAAGTACCCAGCCTCGCCAATCCCACAGTCCAACAGCTCCAAGTACGCGATGTTGATGTTCGGAGGTCTGCTCTGCAGCAGAGTCGCGATCACAGCGGCTCCTTCGTCACCCACGTCCTGCTTCCAGATGCGGATGTACCGCAGCGGTAGGTACGGACCACTCGTGATTCCCGGACCAGCGCCGTGCACTACCACAACACGTCAAGGAGAACTAGCAGCAGAATGACATGTAGTAATTGGAACTGAAAGGCTCCACATGGATCGTGGAGAAGGATATCATGAGCGCCATGGTAAGCGCGCGGACTCCGCCAGGACCCAGCGGCGCCGGCGGGTCGCCCTCCAGTATGAACTTGATCTCTGTCAGTGCCCAAAGTCGCAGCCGCCACCGTGCCAGTGCCAAGTGCTCACGTTGACCAGGTCGCCGTCCTCCTCCCCACCGCGCAGCTCATCGTTGACCTGCACGTTCACCGGCACGCCGATGGCTCTTCACCCCGAGTCAGCGATCCTCGCCTCCAGCTCCTGGCGCCGAGCCGCCACGCACTTGCAGGCCTTGGCGTAGTTGGCGACCACTGTGGCGCGCGAGACGCCGCCCTCGTCCGCCGCCGCCGCCGCGCCCTTGCCCTTGGCGCCCGCCGCCGGCTTGGCCTTCTTGCTCATCGCCCGCTGGTCCGCGCCTGCGACCGTTGGCCCGCGACCGCCTGGCGCCTGGCGCCGCTCCGGGTCTCGCAATTGGTCGAGGGAACCGCCGCGTCGTCAGGCTCCGCGCTGCGGCCCCAGCGCAGATCGTAAGCCGCCGCGGAGCTCTCTGGCGCGTGATCCACCATCATCATCTGCCGCCGGCATCACATGCCGCCGGCATCCGCCTTCTCCGGCTTCAAAGCGGCGCGGATTGGCCAAAACCCCGTCGGAGAGCTTCAACTCGCGCGATGATTGGCCGAAACCCGCCCCGCCGCCCGGCGAGCGTCCAGAAGCCGGCAGTAGAAGCTAAGCAACGCCTGTCGCCATGGAGCCGCCGCCGCGCGTGACGGTGGCGCCGCCGAGCGACGAGCGCGGCTTCCTGCGCGCGCAGCTGGAGCGCGAGATGAGCAAGCGGCGGCCCGACCACTTCGTGCTGGGCGTGACGTGCCGCTCGCTGGGCGGCGTGCCGGGCGAGCTGCGCGCGCGCGTGTGGCAGGAGCTGCTGGGCGTGGCGCGCAGCGAGCGGCTCTTCCTCGACCAGTCCATCCTGAGGGTCGAGGAGGACCTGGAGAACCAGCGCGTCATCAGCGCCGACGCCTGCCGCACGCGCGGCAGGGACCCGCTTTTCAAGCAGCCCGAGACCGTCGAGCTCGTCGCCAAGATCCTCACCTACTACTGCAAGTGCCGCAACGTGCGCTACAAGCAGGGCATGAACGAGGTGCTCGCGCCTTTCCTGCTGCTCGCGCAAGACCCACCGCTGCCGGAGAGCGTCGTATTCCAGCTATTCTACGCCATGATCGACAAGTTCCTGCCCCACGTGTTCGCCGACAGAGAGTTCAAGTCGCTGCAGTGCTCCTTCCAGCTCTACCGGCTGCTGCTGCTGTACCACGACCCGGTACTAGGAAACTACCTCGACCAGCACGACATGATCCCCGAACTGTACGTTACACCCTGGTTCATGACGCTGTTCGCGCGCAACCTAAGCGCCGATCTCGTATTCTGCCTTTGGGACTTCTTCCTGCTCGAAGAAGACCCCTTCCTTCTGCACTTTGTCGCCTACGCGCTGGTCGCCGCCAACCGAAGGACCATTCTCGATGCTGACGTCGCCATGTTGCCGCAAGTCCTCAGTCGATTGACCTTCAACTCGCGCGAGGAGCTAGAGCGTATCTGCGTCGAGGCACTTGCGCTATCCGACCGGACGCCTCGATCTTTCAAGCGAGATTTGTACTCGGTTTGCTACGGCGGGTTTTCCAACAAGATGGTACCGTATCTCCAGCATTTGTATGGCGCCTCGAGTCTTCAGGTGTACCCAGAGGAACTCGTGCGAAACTTGATGAACCGGATCACGAAGAAGAAACATTCACCTCACAAGATGCGCGAGAGTCTAGCAGAGACCAAGCCAAACGACGATGAGACGAGCTTAAACCCGCTTCTCTCACCTTCATCACGCCAGTCCTCGTTCTCGTACGAGCGAGAGACCTCATCATCCTCTGTCTTCTTTATCGTCCTTGATTGTCGGCCTCTCGAACAGTACCAAGAGTGCCATCTCAGCCTCTCGTACCACATTGATCCAGATATTGTTGCCAGCCCGGACGCGCTTGCAGTTCTCATGAAGGGTTTTTCTCGAATGAAAGGATGCCACTTCTGCTTTGTTGGCCCCTCCGATCCTTCGTGGTCAGCTCCTCGATCGAACTCGAACGGGAACATTGCTATCAACACAATTGCGCGTCTTGCTCGTGGCATCTCTGGCGACAAAACACCTCAAGTCTCGGTATCAGTGTCAAACTCTAGCGGCCCAACTTCGGGACCCCCGACGCTCCTTGATGGGTTGGAGCCTCCGACACTTAAGCCATCCACCAGCAATGGCGAGCCTGGTTCATTAGCCAACGAGATTGTCAGTATTGGCTCTACTGGAGGTGGGAGTCAACCACGTTGGCACGAGGAGCAAGTATCTGTGACTCGCATGGTGCTGATGTTTCTTCAAAAAGGCTTTGAGCACATCAGTCGACTTAACGGTGGCTTCGAAGAGCTCAAACAAGAGATCATGGGCATGGACGCGTTTACCCAGGAACAACTCCTCGTCTTCGCCCCGCCCCCTGCTGCTCCAGCTGCTGGTTCGGGGCCGGCTTTCAGACTTTTTGCAAAGATTGGCTTGGGAAGTCGGTCTCGTACGACATCAAATGACGAGGGGAATTTGAGCGAAGGGAGTGGGACCCTAACTGATTCGTCGGCAGATACTGCAGGCACCTCGGCGTCTTCAGCGAACAGCAGCAATCCTGTGAGCAAGTCTAAATCTACGAAATCACTGACTGCGTCGAGCTTCTCCCAGCGCCTGCTGTCGCTCAAGGCAGCAGCGAAAGATGTTGTTACAAGCGCGAGTCGCGGCTCGAATAGCGCTGAGGAGCAAATGGCACAATATGTCGCAATCTCTGAGCACCAGCTTGTGGGTGAAGAGGAGTGGCTTGAGGTATGCAAAAAGACTCGAGAAGCACTTGAGAAGAGTTTGCAGTACAAAGAGGTGGTGTTCCAGGCAGGCTCGCTCGGCATCCTTTTCCAAAAATCTCGAACATCCAAGAAGTTCCAGACCGTGGTAGATAGCATTGTCCCAGACAGCCAGGCTTCCGAGAGCCAGCAAATTACTCCAGGAGACCTCCTTGTCTCCGTGAATGGACAAAGCTTGGCTGACATTCCTTTCCTGACCGTGATCGAGATGGTGAAAGACGCATCGCGACCGCTGGTGCTTCGCCTTCAGAGCCCGAAGCGAAAGAAGTCGATGGACGCTTTTGATGCGATATCGATCCCTCCAATGGCTCCGACTCTTGTCAGTGCTACAGCTCACTCTGTGTGCATCACTTGGAGCAAGCTTCCTCTTCCTAACAGCAAGTATCAGCTGCAGTATGCCTACCAGTCTGAGTTTAACTTCAATCCGTGGGTCTCCGCTACCATCAAACACCAAGATAGCAAGGGCGAGGCTGAAATTGGCAACTCAGGGATCACTGAGCATACAAATGGCACCATGGTTGGCCTTGATCCTGGTCAGTCGATTGTGTTTCGCGTTCGTTGCGGGACTGGGGGCAAATGGGGGCCATACAGCGTGTCAAGTAGCTCAATGTCTACCCTTGACAAGGAAGGGGAGTCTTCAATTGGTCATACCCCAGAGGAAAATACTCAGACTAAGTCGTCTGGTGAAGATGAAAAGAAACCGCAGCATGGACCGGTGTTCTTGGCTGGGGTGTGCCCAAGCATAGTAGAGCACGGCGACTTTTTCTTCCGCGTTCTTTTGAGCCTCCGAGCACGCAAGAGACCTGAGTTCGATGGCGAGAAGCTGGATATTGTGTTTGAGAAGGGCTGCATTCTCCAGTGTGACAAGCGCATTGTGGCGCCTGGCACTAATCAGATATTTGTTCGTCTGACCGGGACTGGAGCTAATCGAGGTGGCTCGGATGCAGATATTTTGGTGACGAACCCGCTGGACGATGTTGGTGTGTGGGCATTCGAGAATACGCTGGATGGTGCGTTGGTGCTGGAGCGTATCACTGAAGATATGGCCGAACCGTCGAAGGTAAGCAAGCCGACATTGGCGATTCAAGAGCAGGCGAAATCAGTCGTCTCGTCGCTCTTGTCAGCAAGCGGTATCAAGACCAGCGCATCAACATCGTCTACCGCGAGTAGCAGTAATAGCAGTTCTCCGGCCCCACCTTCTTCCTCCAGTGTCTCGGATGCGCCTCCACCAGCAGCCCCTGCGCCTGCGATAGTATTGTTGCCTCCACACATTCTACAAGTATTTCCTGCTTCCCAGACTGAGATCGTGGTGACGTGGGATCCCATAAACGACATGGGTGTGACCAAGTACCAGATTCAATATTCGAAGGACCGGTTAGCATCGATGTGGTGGACGGTCAAGCAAGAGATCAACGGCGATATGCTGAAGTTTACGGTGTCGGACCTTATGCCCAACACCTCGTATCTGTTCCGCGTCAGGGGAGGATCGGATGAGTTTGGATGGGGACCTTACAGCGAGCCAAGTGCAAGTTGCCGAACGTCTCCACTTGTGGTCCCCAAGCCAGAAAGCGAAAGCGCAAGTCATGGCATGAGTGAGGATGACGCTGTGGGTGACGAAACTGCAGCCTCGACAACCACCTCTGCGAATGGGGCAGCTCCACGAGTGAGTTCCCGTCCGTCTGCAGCGTCACTGTTCAGCGCAACGCATAGCAGCTCCTCCAACTCACTAAATTCTCTTCGTACTGGGAGTACCATTTTGGATAAAGCTGTTGCAGTTGCTGCGCGATTAACAGCCTCGAGACGTCGCTCACTGTCATCCAACTCGGTGGATGCATCGTCTGCATCGGTCGTGACACAAGACTCCAAGGACATGGAGTCTGGGGAATACAGCAGTGATAGCAGCGAATATTCTTCTGACGAGCGGGTTGAAGGGGCAAAATATGTCAACCTTTCCAAATGGAAAAAGAACGCTGCCGGTGCATGCAAAGATTTCCGATTCTACCACGCCTCCAAGTACGAAATCCGATTGAAGGAAGACGAAAACACTCAAGGCTCAACCAACGGAGGCGATGAACCAACGAGTTACCTCAGCGCAGATCTGGAGCGTGTTGGCGAGCGGGAGCTGGTATTAACGCCTTCATCTATCATGCTGCTAAACTCGTGGGCATCCAGTCGCGAAGGAGTTGCTCTGGTGGAGGCGACGTGCTCACTAACTGCGATTCGCTCAATTTCTCAAGTTTCAGACCTCCAAAACTCGTTGGTGCTCGAGTTCAATGTAGGTTTTAATGCTTGTTGTTGTGAGGGCACTCTGCATTCTCCAGCGCCTGACAAATGTTCTTGTTTTGGAAGCAGGCACCCCAAAGTTGGATGTCCCGTCGGCCAACTAGCTCTCTGACAGAAGACGAGCTCCTCGGTGCAGAAACAAGTAGCGGAGATGATTCTGATGTCGAGGCTAAAAGCCGCGTGAGCAGGATGTACATCACTGTGCATGACTCCGAATCGTGCGCCTCAACCATTGAAGCCTACCGCTTGCAGGCTAGTAGCTAACCGGAGTGGTGAAACGATACGGTATGTGTGTTCAGGCCCGAACGAGAGCGAATGCTGCTTCCGCCATTGATAATCCTGTATGCTATCATGTAATGACAAAGTAAGTTTGCAAACACTCAACAATACAGAGCATGTTTGAACATCTAAACGAACGATGCCATGGAGTAATCCGCATCGATAACTCAACCATCGACATATAACGCTTTCTACAAGCCAGCACAGCAACCTACTTCTTCCTCTTGATGTTGCAGCTGGTAGATGCTTCGGCTCCAACTTCGCTGCCAACCGAGGCGTCACTCTTCGAGGGGGTACTTGTCGTAGGAGCACTCGTGGTTGGGGCAGCAGTAGTTGACGCCGGCGCGTTCGTGGTAGGAGCACTGGTGGTGACTGTGGGGGTGACAGTCGTTGCAGTCGGAGCAGTGGTCGTGGTCGTGGTCGTCGAGTTAGACGTCGCACCTTGCAGCGGAACGCAGCTGACTATAAGCAGAAACAACCAAAGTTAGCGATCTAGACGAAACAAATGAAAGCCATAAAGGATCGACGTACTGTAGACCTGGAACGGCGAGAAATGAGTCGCAAGCCAGTAGAAGGTCAAACGACTCTTTCCCACGCACTTCTCCTTGGCGTACGGGATGTCGATCCCCTGGTAAATGCGGCAGTCTTCCGCAAAGTCCACGACGATCTCGTCATCACACCAAGCCTCGCACGGACCCGGGTGGATGATATCCTTGCGGTAGTTGCCGTACTCGATGTGGTCTGGCAGCGGTTGCGGATCGGCGTCCGGAATGGAGAATCCACACTCGGCAGTGCCTCCCTCAGGACGGTCATCCGGCTCCGATGACACAATCTCGTGCTGAAGGATGAAGTCACGGAGGCTACTCGGGTTGATCTTGGCATAGTTGGTTTTGAAGTTGGCGGCGTTCTTCTCAGCATCACCCGTCCAGTAGTCCGACTCGGGAGGCACGTCCGTGGGCGGGACGACATACGCGAAGAAGTTTTTCTTGTCGGTGGTGAACTTGGTTTCTGGTAGCAGCATGTATCCGTGTCCTTGGACGGAAGGGAGGAGGAGCGCGGCAGCTCCGAGAGCGGACGCGATGCAGGCTTGGATGGTGAGCATGTTGCTTGTTGAGGCGGAGCGCAAAACTGGAAATGAGGTGACTGGCGGAGTAGTCGAGACCGTCAGCGCTCACGATTTTAATTCGCAAGGAGGCATGCTCAAACAGCAAATACATCGTTTCACTGTGCGTGAGCAGTGATGCCAATCGCCTGATCGAACGTGCTGGTACAGTACGAGCTGAGCGACTAGAATCACGTTTCTCCATGCTAATCGCGAACCTTCCGCAGCGCAAGCTGTCGTGACCGCCGTGCGACGCTATCCATCAGCTCTCAGCCATTCGTGAGCTCTTTGCAGGTCTCGACTTGCGCTCTCCCGGACCAGCTGGAGTGCTGTAGAGTCGTTGACTCAACGGAATGCCCGATTGCGTTGTCGCGATAACCAGGCGGTGACGTGACTTTTCTCTACACATTGTATACTAGCTCCGTATAGCGTTCTTTGATTCGTCTTGTTCTCGGTTATCCCTAACACGTGGAGAGGTGATGTGCGCAGTTCCTGTCGACTGCTCGGTGACGAGCGCGCAAAGGCTGTGCAGTGACTATACTGGCGGTCATCATGCGCTACGCAGCCGTTTGGTGGCCTGTCCTCGTGACCTCCAACTGTATTGGCACGCAACTGCTGTGCCTCCCTCACATTTTCACATTTACATAATCAACAGGTCTTGAGATTGGGGTCCGACCAACAAGGAGAGGCGCACACTAGAGCCCACTGAACCCAGTTCAGGCCTTTACTCTCCATTGCAGATGGTTCAATGGAACGATCCGCTGGGTACTGGTCGCAGCAGCATCACCTTTACGAATGAGGTAGAGGGAAACACGTTCGTCGTGCGTGATCCCGATAACGATGTGCGTACAGCATCATGGCACTAGGATTGGCGAGGCACGAGCTAGACCCACGAACTTGTTGAGCAAACGCTGCTCGAACAGAGGAGTTCACTGTTCGATACCGTTGTGCGCTTTTAATCTCCTTCGTTCTCTCTCTCTCTTTCTCTCTTGCGCGAGTTGCCAATTCGACGTTTCGCTTCCACCAGTTTTGAGAGCATCGTGACGATTATTGCTGCCTCCGTGCGCTAGTGTGCGGCCAAGTCTGCGCGTGTAGTCTCAACTCCAAGCCCAAACTTCGGAACAATTTCAATATCGAGACGCAGTTCTAGACGCACGTAGACATCTCTCAGCATTCAGCATCCGCGGAAACATCTCGGCAATACTTGCAGCCTCCTGATAAGAACCTCGCATCTTTCAAGCTATAATGGGCTACTCATTGCATGAGGAGATGTGGGCTCCGATTACTATCGGTTACCGCTGAGTTGTGGCGGCGATCGTTGCCTCTTGTCCTCCTACTAGCTCATGGAATATTCGTTCAAGTGACAGATCAACAGTGCTGCTGTATAATCCTCGAAGGTCACGACCAAACGAACACTTCAGGCTTTGAAACGGTAGCAGAACGAACACGCCGTCAACGCCAACCAACATGTTGAGGTGTTGAGTTTCGAAGTGGTTGCTCTAGGTGGAATGGCGGGAGTACCTTAGCGAAGATCACAACCTCTTTGCCATTTCTAGCCATCGATGCATGTACGACTGGAAATACAAGACGCAAGTGACCAACAAATTACGACACACAATAAACTTTAAACCAAAGCTTGCTTGAAAATCACGACAACCGATCAAGTGGACGAGGAACACCAGCAAGTCTACAAAAAGACCACCATCACATCAATCTCACGGCCTACTTCTTTCTCTTGATGTTGCAGCTAGTAGACGCTTCGGCTCCAACTTCGCTGCTCTCTGAAGTGTCGCTCGTCGTTGGGGTACTGGTGGTCGGCGTAGGTGTGGCAGTAGTGGCGATTGGAGCTGTTGTGGTCGGAGAGACAGCCTCAAAGCCAATGCTGCCACTTGAAGTAGTCGTAGCACTGGTTGTTGAGCCCGAATCCGAGTAGGCTGACACAGAATCGTCACCCGAACTCGCTGCTGAACTCGATGTTGAGTTAGACGTCGCTCCTTGCAGCGGAACGCAGCTGACTATAAGCAGAAACAACCAAAGTTAGCGATCTAGACGAAACAAATGAAAGCCATAAAGATGACGAGCTTACTGTAGACCTGGAACGGCGAGAAATGAGTCGCAAGCCAGTAGAAGGTCAAACGACTCTTTCCCACGCACTTCTCCTTGGCGTACGGGATGTCGATCCCCTGGTAAATGCGGCAGTCTTCCGCAAAGTCCACGACGATCTCGTCATCACACCAAGCCTCGCACGGACCCGGGTGGATAATGTCTTTGGCGTAGTTACCGTACTCGATGTGGTCTGGTAGCGGTTGCGGATCGGCGTCCGGAATTGAATATCCGCACTCCGCGGTTCCGCCAGAGGGGACATCATCGGTCGTTCGAGTCTCGTTCGCAAGGATGAAGTCACGGAGGCTACTCGGGTTGATCTTGGCATAGTTGGTTTTGAAGTTGGCGGCGTTCTTCTCAGCATCACCCGTCCAGTAGTCCGACTCGGGAGGCACATCCGTGGGTGGAACGACGTAGGCATAGTAGTTTTTCTTGTCGGTGGTGAACTTGGTTTCTGGTAGCAGCATATATCCGTGTCCTTGGACGGAAGGGAGGAGGAGCGCGGCAGCTCCGAGCGCGGACGCGATGCAGGCTTGGATGGTGAGCATGTTGCTTGTTGGGGTGGAGCGCAAAATTGGAAATGACCCTGATGATGAAGTGCCCGTCGGAGCGAATGCTAGATAGTTTTGGTCACCCAATCGAGTGATTTCGCTGCGTGACCAAGAGGAGCATGGGCATGAAACCGATGCTCGAGGTCAGAGTAGAAGTGAGCTGAAGGACACAAACCACATGAGGCAGTTCCCAAACCCGTGCGATCGCTATCCCTTGGTCTTCTTCAAAATAGCCTGGCAACGCTGCAGGCTCAGTATTCTCTGGGATGTCGGCATTTTCGACGCCTCCAGCAGTTCTTTTCCTATCGTTGATGGAGCGATTGTGCTCAAAAGATATCCCATCTGTAGTCATGCACGATAACTATCGGTAGACGCGAGCCACCTTTACTTTGACTCACGATAACTAGTTGTTGATGTGATATTCGTAATTGTTTACCGTGTATCCGGATACTAAAATGTATAGTTCCGGATAAAAGCATCTCTAGTGGGAATTATCCGGAAGCAGTGTCAGAGGGATGCTGCAACATTAGATATTTGACGACTGAAGTCTAGGCTCGCGTCATATGTCCTTACGCTGCGCTCTCATTCTTCTCATTAGCATCGACGCGATGAAGAGGACCGCACATAAGCGCACAACATTTTCTCTCAGCACCAGCTGGATCACCAGAACGAGTGCCAAGTTGTCCTGAGAGCGAGTCTGCGTGGAGGTTTAAGCGAGGTGTCTCTATATAAGTGAACCACGCAAGATGACACTGATCATTGTCGACTGGTCCCTGTTCATCGCTTCAAGGTTAGTATTCGCACTACATTGTTTGTTCCACGACTCAAATTCCATGTCCACTAGTTTCGAAAGAACTATGATTGTGCTCTCCTGCCAGTTTTTCTGATCGTCCTCATAATAGATGATACCATCGCTTTCTGTTCGGGCATTCCAAAGTACATGCCGAACTTCGTTAAATGCACTGCCATGGGACACAGCAAGGAGGTTTGTCATTGCCGATGGAGCCTCTTAGTAAGAAGTTCTTACTGAGAATAGTCGTTGCGGAATTCCCCGTCGGCATTTACAGCAGGAACCCAAGATTCGCCCTGAACGCAGCTTACTTTCACCGCACAAAGAGCTACCACGGGCTACTCATCGCTCAAGGAGATGTGTGATCCCTACGCGACCGACTACGGCTGGTCCGTGTCGACTGCGACGCCCATCGACGTGAGCAGCTACACGGAGTTCTGGTGGCAGAATGACCAGTACCAAGAAGGTTTCCTCGACTCGCATCATGTAAGTTTGTACAAGCGCTTTCTGCTCGAATCGAGTACGTTCTTTAGACAGGTGGACTGAACGGTAAACCCGATGTTGATTTTGTTGGTGAAGGGTCCATGCGAGCTGTGGATCGACGACACGCGTGTGTGGCACTACGACGACTGTCGCGCCGAGTTCCCTGACTACCCAGCCAGCATCCCGACCGACTACTCCGTTTGCAACGGAGACTGTCTTGTCGTCTTCTACTGGCTCGCACTTCACTCGTCGCAGTGGCAGATCTACAGTGCGTGCATATTCGTGTCTCGATCCACCCCATGACCACTGAGCTAACTTTGGCGGCATGTGATGTCGTTTTCCCTCTAGAGCAATGCGTGCTGATCACGAATCCGAACGGAACCGGTGCGAGCACCTCGTCAACGTCCTCGAATTCAACTTCATCTACGACAGCCTCGACTTCCACGACCACGACGGCGTCGAGCCAGACGGAAGCGGAAGCTGATGACGATCTTGACGACAGCGAAGACGGCTGCAGCCAACGCCGAATGGACCGCAAGATGTGCCGTCGCATGATGCGCGCGCTCAAGGCTGGGAACTGAGCGCCAACTACTGGTACTGATTGACCATCGCGCGTTGAGTTTAGATGTTGTCGTCATGAGTAATGTGTGGGAATGCAAGCGGTGGTAAAAGGCGTGTTTCTGTGGAATGGCTGGGATCTCAAGAGTTTGAGAGCATCGCTATTGAGTTGGGAGTTGGCTGTCATGCCGATGTTTTCGCGAGACCGATTTGATTGATACATGTTCCAGCGTGTCCTGTCTGTTCGCACCAATACATTTGGATCGTATGGTTTGTATCTCAAAAGAAGACGTACGGGAGGCTTGTAAAGTATAATGATTTGAGACACCTCTCGGTCAAAGAGCAAGACCGTACTTACACAGGATCATTTCTATAGTATAGTCATTTCTACTTGGTTTTCCAATGTAGACAATCTCAATAGCGGTGATGACTTTGCCGGGCTTCGCTCATTGAATCGGGAAGTCGATGGGTTTGGTGCTTGGCTCTCTTCGGATGCCTCGTCCCCCTCATTGATGAACGTCCGCTGTTCCAATTCCAAGGCAGCGTGAGTGAGCGGAGCGATATGAGCCGCTATTCTTCTTCCATCTTGATCTCTTGCTTTCTGTTTTGTATCTTCACACCTCTATCTGGTTGCCTTCACAACTGCCACTCAGTTTCACCACAGTGATCAACTTGTATATCAAAACGCGCTGTAGGATTTGGTAAACAAAGCGACGCAGAACTGTCTACTTCCAGCTTCACATTTGACTGACAACAACGAGGCGTAAAGTGTCGGATCTGTCACCTTCGTCGCTTGAACGAGGAACAACTGCAGATCATTCAAGTGTACAGCGTGTCTTCGCCACTGATTTCTTTCTTGCTCTTTCCCAATTGGTTAAACTCTGCTGTGGTTGCCAGGCAGTCGTCGTCACATTCCTGATCGACTCATAGGTAGAGGATCGACAGGGTGAAGGCTTCGTTTTGACGATAACGAGTGCCCATCACTAAGTGATTCACTTGCTCACTCAGTGTTGTGCAGTCGGTCTTTTGGTCGCGTTAAAGTGCTTGTGCGGTGCTTCCACTGCGGAAGCGTGGCGACGAAGGTAACATAAGTGACTGCCTCAACACCCGCTCTACTTGATCTTTTACTACTACTACTACGATCTGAAAATCCAGGGTACTAAGGTCGCTAGATAGAAGAGCGCCGGACTCCGACGAGTGCACTAACTACTCTACTGCTAAGGTAGCGACGTGGTGGCGGGGCACCAGCTGTCTGAGTGTTTAGAGGCGTTCGATCAGCAGGTTGGAGAAGGAAAGTTGTCACTGATGTATCACAAAGAAGATGGGCATCCATCCTTTCCCTTGCGTTGCTCACTTTCCTCTCCAGGGCAGCTTACGCATGTCAGGGGTCTTAAATCGTTTGAGCGTATCTACAATGACATGCTGCTTCATTGCCAAGTGGGCATGCTGACCGAGCTTCTTCCAATAGCAGCATCGGTCCCGGGACACTCAATCCCCATTTGGCGGTGTGTTCATTTCTTTCAAAAGTGTCAGGTTCTGTTTGCATCATGCTTGGGGCCATTCATGGTGGCAGCGAATCAAGTGCGCGAGCACTTTACAGTCCCGACAACTGTTCTCAACCTTTACATGCTTCAAGGTCGTAACTCCTGAAAAGGAGGCACAGCATGAAAAAACGGCACGAACCACATGTGAAGGTATAATGCGAGATTCCCGAGTACGACGTATTCTTCAGCCGTCGAAGGCTTCGCTGTTCGATCGCGTGCCGAGCTTTAATTTCTGGCCCAAGTTGCCATTCCGACTTTTCACTTCCACCGCTCAAATCCCGGCATCCCACTCCCAGATAAAGTCGCAACCATGATCGCATTCGCTGCCACCTCAGTTCTCCTGCCAGTCGTTTTTGTGATCCTACCCATCGAACAAGTCAACGCTCACGGATACATCTCCAAGCCTAAGGCAACATATCAGTCCAACCCAAACATCGAGTTCTACACAGGCTTCAACGCTGTCACGTCAGCGAGCGTAAACTCGGGTTTCTCCGGCGGCTCCTACAGCGGTGGCGCCGAGCAAAACACGGCGTCATTCACGGAGCACTGGGCCGCCACTGGCTACTCGTCGCTCAAGGAGATGTGCGACCCCATCGCGACCGACTACGGCTGGTCCGTGTCGACTGCGACGCCCATCGACGTGAGCAGCTACACGGACTTCTGGTGGCAGAATGACGAGTACAAGGAGGGTTTCCTCGATTCACACCACGTACGTGTTGTGATTGAACTGAGGCTTCCGTGTGGAAACTAACTAATGACGGGTTTGCATCAATTCGTTTCAGGGTCCATGCGAGCTGTGGATCGACGACACGCGTGTCTGGCACTACGACGACTGCCGCGCCAAGTTCCCGGAGTACCCGGCCAAGATCCCGACCGACTACTCGGTGTGCAAGGGCAACTGCCTCGTGTCGTTCTACTGGCTTGCTCTCCACTCGCCAGAGTGGCAGATCTACAGTGCGTAGTCGGCTGCTACTCTCGAATTCTCGACGTTGGTGACGCAACCAAACTGACATGGTTGTGTGTGCGATCTCAATAGAGCAATGCGTACCGATCACGAACCCGAACGGAAGCGGGGAGAGCACCTCGTCGACGTCGACGTCAACTTCGACTTCGACCGGGTCGACGACCACTTCATCTGGACAGACGGGAGCCGAGGCTGATGACAACTCCAACTACAGCTGGTACAATTTCAACCAGCTCCGCAAGATGCGCCGTCGCATGATGCGCACGCTCGGGGACAGTTAACCAGTTCATTTGCTGACGACGTAGCTGTCGCCATGGTTGTCGGTTGCTCGTGGAAAGCCATTCCTGGCCATTAGATACATACTATACAATGGAGCACTGCGTCACTTTCAACGTGCATTTCATCGAGTTCAACGTGCATTTCATCGAGGCGAGTCAAGCGTCGAAGCCCTCGGTTCTAGTTTTTTTTTCCGACGCCTCACTACCCACGGCAAGGCGTAAGAGTCTGCTAGCTACCAATGAGCCTCTCTCATCGCCTAAACGGCCTGCTACAGCCGACTCAGGTCGTCCCCCACGGACATGGCGTGTCGTAGCCGTTGGTGACCTTCTTGCTCGTGCTCCAAATCGACAGATTCGTATGCTTCCAATGGTTTGCGTAAAAATCTGCAAACACGGTGCTCATCTTTGTGCGTGCCAATCGGATCGTAAACGATCTCAGCACTACTGGCGCTCATTCCAGTCCTGACATGACCGTTCCAGGCGATTTCAAAAGTGAATTGCCGCGAACGTCAAGCACAAACAGTTGCACTGCACTGCACGCTACTTCCTGTACTCGCAGGTTGAGGATGAACGCTGCTGAAGGGACACACCATGACAACAGGCAGGACAGTCAGTAGCTATCCATCTTCTCACTCCACATTTTGAAGCCTTCCCAGCAAGTGTCACTGCAAACAATGGTCTTTCGCCTTCTATCCCTCGTATTTGCCCTACTAGCAGTCACCTCTGCAACTTCCTGCTCGACCCAAGGCCTTCCAGTTTTCTTCTTCCACGGCATACTGGGAGACCGGGGTGACGGCGCCAATTACGTCGCCAACCTCACTGCCGAGGGCCGAGTCGTCGTCCCGCTCAGCTTCTGCGAGAACGAGTGCTCCATCCGTTCCATCAAATCGCAAGTTCCCATGGCCATCGCGCAGATCCGAGAAATCGTCACTGACAACTCCACCTTCGACGACGGATACATCTTCGTTGGTCACTCGCAGGGAGGACAAATCTCTCGCTCCGTGATCGAGATGATGGATGACCACAAGGTGCGCAAGTACATCAGTCTCGCGGGTATCCAGAATGGAGTCTTCTTCGGTCCTCAGGACACGGAGCTCACTGAGGGACTGGCGGCATTCAACGCTGCTGTGTTCCCCAACACCACCGGATTCGACTACACCGCATACTCAGGTGACCAGTACAAGGGCAAAATGCAGCATGACCTCATCGAGTTCTTGCTGCTCAATCCTCAGTGGGCTTACACATACTCCCAGCCAAACCTCATCCGCTCACCCGTCTTCGAGTCATGGGCCGCCTCCAACCCCCACCTGCCACTCGTCAACAACGTCAACCCGTGTGCCACCAACGACACCGTGTGCACGGACGCCAAGGCACAGCGCAAGGCCAACTTTCTCAAGCTCGAGGAGGCACACTTCTTCGGTTCGGCGGATGATGGTCTCGTGACGCCATGGCAGCTCGAGATTCTGGGTCAGACGAGTGAGGTGGACACGCTGGACGAGATCGTCACCAAGTTCGACAATTTCACTATTCTGGATGTGACGGAGACTCGAGAGTACTTGAACGACACGTATGGATTGCGCACACTTGATGAGCGTGGTGGGTTGTTCATCCACAACATCGATGGAGTCGGACATGGGTGTTGGATCGAGGATATTACTGTCGCTGAGCAAGGTATGGACTGTGATTTCGACGCAGTCTACGACAAGTACATTTACACTCTTCTAAAGTAGGAGAGTTGTGTGTTGGAGGCGGCATAGTGAGGATGGTCAAGCTTAAGAGCAATGCCGCAACCATCCGTACTGCGTAAGTAAGTACCGATTTGCCAAGACAATCGCGATTTTGTGTTTATTTTGTTGTCGTCGCTCCTAGCGTTTTGTCAACGCCACCATCTGGATGTATGCCGGAGACAACCGCGCTGCGGTTCAACTGACTGCGCTTTGGAAATGAGAGCAATACAAAAAAGATATCGGCGACTTCTTGCACCAAACTTGACACGATGAACAAAGCACAACAACTAATAACTCACTGCAGCAGAGTAGAAATGTACCTGGCATACACAGCGTCGAAGCTCCGTTGGATGCCGTCGTATCGGCAATCCAGCAGCCGTGCCCGACGCCATCGATGGCATGGATGAACAACCCACCACGCCCATTGAGCGAGCGCAATCCATACGTGTCGTTCAAGTACTCCCGAGTCTCCGTCACATCCAGAATAGTGAAGATGTAGCTGTTGCCATGGTTGTCAGTTGCTCGGATACATGCATTACAATGGAGCACTGCGTCACTTTCAACGTGCATTTCATCGAGGCGAGTCAAGCGTCGAAGCCCTCGGTTCTAGTTTTTTTTTTTCCGACGCCTCACTACCCACGGCAAGGCGTAAGAGTCTGCTAGCTACCAATGAGCCTCTCTCATCGCCTAAACGGCCTGCTACAGCCGACTCAGGTCGTCCCCCACGGACATGGCGTGTCGTAGCCGTTGGTGACCTTCTTGCTCGTGTCCCAGACCATGAAGGACGAGAACTGCTTGTCAAGCCCGTTGATCGTCAGGTCGGAGGGCTGGTCGGCGTCGATGGGCCACCACCAGGGGTTCCCCTCGCAGTTGGGCTTGGTGTAGAAGACCATGTAGGAGCGGCCGCTGTCGTCGATCTTTCCCGTCTCCTTGACGCCGTCCCACTGGACCGAGGACGCGCGCTTGTTGAAGCAGCTCAGGTTGTAGCAGCGGTTGGTCTCGGTGATGCCCCACGGGTAGTCTGGCCCCTCCCAGTGGACGAAGTGGTAGAACGTCACGGTGCCGTACCACGCGTGCACGTGGTCGACGAGCGCCAGCGCCACGAGGCTCAGCCCGACCACGGTCTTGACGAGCGCGTGGGTCCCCATGTCGTCTGGAAGGAGCTTGGCAGGTGCGTGGAGAGTTGAGGAATGCCGCGTCCCAGCGCGAGGAGCGGGTCCATCAGCAGAGCGCTCGCGCTTGATTCCCTGCCTGGCATCCATCCCACGACCGGCGCCTCCTTCGATCGCCCCAGTACTCTCCATACACAGGAAAACCTCACCAATCGCATCGCCATGCTGCGTGGGCGGCGCGCGCTGGTCGTGGGGCTGCTCAACAAGCACTCGCTGGCGGCGGGCGCGGCGCAGGCGCTGCTGGACCAGGGCGCGCGCGTGCTGCTGGCGTCTCGGCGCGCGCTGTCGCCGGCCCAGCGCGCGGCCTGCGGGCTCCGCGCGAGCGACGACGCGCTGCGCTTCGCCGAGTGCGACGTGGAGGACGACGCGAGCGTCGAGGCGCTGGCCGCGCGCTGCGGCGACGAGTTCGGCGGCCGCCTCGACGTGCTCGTGCACTCGGTGGCGTTCGCGCCCAAGGACGCGTTCGCGCAGGGCCCGCGCGCCTTCCTGGGCACCAGCAGGGCCGCGTGGGCGCAGGCGATGGACGTGAGCGCCTACAGCCTCGTGGCGCTCACGCGGGCGACGCACCCGCTGCTCGCAGCTGCGGGAGGAGAAGGGGAGGAGCGAGCGGGAGCCAGCGTCGTCGCCATGACGTACGCGGGAGCCTCGCGCGTCATCCCCAGGTACAACGTCATGGGGCCAGCCAAGGCCGCGCTGGAGGCCGCGGCGAGACAGCTGGCGTTCGAGCTGGGGCCAGACGGGATTCGCGTCAACTGCGTGAGCCCAGGACCCATGAACACGGTCTCCGCGCGCGGCATCCCCGGCATCTCGGTGCGTCCATGACTATAGACGAGGGTGGGGGGACCAGCGACTGACGCAGGAGTGTGGGAGCAGAGGATGCGCAAGTACGCGGCCGAGCACGCGCCGATACCCAGCGCGCCGACGATCGCGGACGTGGGCTCCGTCACGGCGTTCCTGGCCAGCGACCTGGCGGCGTCCATCACGGGACAAACCATCTACGGTGGGAAGGTTGCTCTCGTTGTGAAGGAGTGAGTACTGGCTAACGCGTGGGAACGATGCTTTGTAGTTGATGGCGGACTGAGTGCGATGGCGCCGTACATGCGGGATGCAACCGAATCGACTGGTTCGTAGCTGTTTCACGCTGGCGTCGACGTCCTGTCGGTAGTCTTTAGGGATTTTTCGTTGAAGACAAACGCTGCATTTCAAACACCTCCCTAGTGCAGGATTCTTCAGCACAAGCTGCCGATAGCCTAACAAACCTCATCGCTTCCGTATTGCACAGCATCCAGATCTGATCGCACGCACGCCAAGGGCTCGAAACCGGAAGCCTCTGGCGATTCCTATGTTGGCAGCAAGCCGAGCGCCGGCCCTGCCAGCGGGTTCGGTTCGTGTACAAACATTTATTAAACCTTTGCAAGCACCATGCTTGCAGATTTGCCAAATTGGCAATGATCCTTTTGTTTTGAACCCCACCTTCGACGACGGATACATCTTCGTTGGCTGCTCACAAGGAGGCCAAATTTCTCGATCCGTGTTCCTGAGGTTCCCCACGGCAACAGGATCAAGGATATGACTGTTGCTGAGTTGGCGCTGACTGTGATTTCGACGTTATGTACGGCAAGTGCAATTACAGCCTTCTGTAGTAGGAGTGATGAGTATTGGGGTCAAAAAGAATGGAGTCGACGATAATTTGGATACCGTAGTCACGCTTACAGCAAAAACTGTCTTCTGTGGTAGCAATTTCAGGTAAGTTCACGCTGTTCATGTTTTCCAATCGAAGTAGGATGAACTGTGTCCATGTTGGTTTCATTGTTGGTAGTATCCTAGAAATGCCCGAAGATATTCCAGCACAACTCGACTAACTCAGCACTCAATGATAGCAAACTAATGAACGAGGATAGCCACAACAACAAAATGCTACCACCAAAATTTCACGAGCCAATCACGATGCAATCGCTACGACCAATAACTCACTGCAGAAGAGTGTAAATGTACTTGTCGTACACAGAGTCGAAGCTGCACACAGTACCATCAGATGCCGTCGTATCAGCAATCCAGCAGCCATGTCCGACTCCATCGATGTTGTGGATGAACAACCCACCACGCTCATCAAGCGTGCGCAATCCATACGTGTCGTTCAAGTACTCTCGAGTCTCCGTCACATCCAGAATAGTGAAGTTGTCGAACTTGGTGACGATCTCGTCCAGCGTATCCACCTCACTCGTCTGACCCAGAATCTCGAGCTGCCATGGCGTCACGAGACCATCATCCGCCGAACCGAAGAAGTGTGCCTCCTCGAGCTTGAGGAAGTTGGCCTTGCGCTGTGCCTTGGCGTCCGTGCACACGGTGTCGTTGGTGGCGCATGGGTTGACGTTGTTGACGAGTGGCAGGTGGGGGTTGGAGGCGGCCCATGACTCGAAGACGGGTGAGCGGATGAGGTTTGGCTGGGAGTATGTGTAAGCCCACTGAGGATTGAGCAGCAAGAACTCGATGAGGTCACGCTGCATTTCGCCCTTGTACTGGTCACCTGAGTATGCGGTGTAGTCGAATCCGGTGGTGTTGGGGAACACAGCAGCGTTGAATGCCGCCAGTCCCTCAGTGAGCTCCGTGTCCTGAGGACCGAAGAAGACTCCATTCTGGATACCCGCGAGACTGATGTACTTTCGTACCTTGTGGTCATCCATCATCTCGATCACGGAGCGAGAGATTTGGCCTCCTTGTGAATGCGCGATGAAAATGTATCCGTCGTCGAAGGTGGAGTTGTCGGTGACGATTTCTCGGATCTGTGCGATGGCCATGGGAACTTGCGACTTGATGGATCCGAGGGAGCACTCGTTCTCGCAGAAGCTAAGTGGGACGACGACTCGGCCTTCGGCCGTGAGGTTGGCGACGTAGTTGACAGCATTTTCGCGATTTCCCGTCACGCCGTGGAAGAAGAAGACAGGGAGACCCGAGCTGGTCTGGTTATAGTCTTCGCTTGCGACCCCGGTGGCGAGGAAGGCTGCGGCGATGGTCAGCGAGCGGAAGACCATGGTTCCTTGTTGGAGAGGCGTGGCCACTTGAGGACTTGCGCACGAAATGCTATGTGATCAAGGCCGCCACCCTTTTGCTCATAGGATGGGTGTGCAAATCTTGCGGAGACCGTAGGATGCCAGCTTGATTGTGGCTGAATGTGCATAGTAGCCGCTATGTACCATATGTTTGGTACGATCCGAACATCTTTGACTAGCAAAAGCCTCGCGACGAAGCGATCTCGCGGGAAAATCTTGATCCCAGCTGTCCGGCTGGTGCCGCCACTTCCACTCGAAGCTCTAGCTTTGCACCACTTCGATGGGAAATGCTCCAGTCGCAGCGATCGAGTGACAGGCGACGGGGTCTCGAGTCGACACATCTGCTACCGCTCTTGCGTGGCTGCCCATCCTGCGTGGTTTTCCGCCTGCGGAGGCGAAATGATCGCTTGCTGCTCGCTGCAGAAACGAGCATTAGGACAGTACAAGGCAAGGTCCTGCGTGGGGACCACGGGATACACCTTGTCAAGGCCGGAGCTCCGCGTGTCGAGGAGAGGTTTATTATTTATGTTTTGTTTTGTTTTTGTTTTTTTTCTCGACGCTAAGTAGAATCGGGGGAGTAAATGCATGTATGCTCGCACTGAACGAGCTGGAGTTGGCTTAGATACTACCTTTGATCTTGTCATACAGTTGCCTGCGATGGGTCCACATCGAGCTAACTTTGCAGCACACGTGTAACACGTGCTCATTTCGAAAGATCACCACCTCGGTGATACATTGTTGTCAATACAATAGATGCACGTGAAGAAGCGCTCGGTAAGCTAGCAGACGGCACGTAGCTCAGGCATCTTCGTGTCTGTCTGTGTCAATGTTGCTCGGTCGTGAAGATTCTCAATCGATGGCCTGTTGTAGTTGAGTGTGCAGTATTGAATGGCTGCAAGCACGTGCCAGCAAAGCGTCAGGGATCTATTACCCGCTTCTACGTACCTTGCACCACGGCTATCGGGGTATGATCAGAATAATCACTGTCATTGCCAATGCTGCTGCACAGAGATTGTGAGTAAGAGTGCAGCCGCATGGGAAGCAGGGGACCGAGACCCCTCGCCAGAGGTACTGTACAAGTCCCGCTAATCGATTTACGCGCTGACCTTGCGATCACTTTACTTTCCACGCCCAAGTGCTCAAGTGACCAAGCCTCTTCTTCGAGAGACCTTTCCAAGGAACCATGGTCTTCCGCTCGCTGACCATCGCCGCAGCCATCCTCGCCACCGCGGTCGCAGGCGAAGACTACAACCAGACCAACTCGGGTTTACCGATCTTCTTCTTCCACGGCGTCCGGTCAAACCATACCAGCGCCGACAACTACGTCGCCAACCTCACGGCCGAAGGCCGAGTCGTCGTCCCGCTAACGTTTTGCGAGTACCCTTGCTCAGTCGAATCGATTAAGTCGCAAGTTCCCATGGCCATCGCACAGATCCGAGAAATCGTCGCCGACAACTCCACCTTCGACGACGGATACATCTTCGTTGGTCACTCACAGGGAGGACAAATCTCTCGCTCCGTGATCGAGATGATGGATGACCACAAGGTGCGCAAGTACATCAGTCTCGCGGGTATCCAGAATGGAGTCTTCTTCGGTCCTCAAGACACAGCCCTAACAGAGTCGATCTCTTCTTTCAACGCTGCTGTGTTCCCCAACACCACCGGATTCGACTACACCGCATACTCAGGTGACCAGTACAAGGGTGAAATGCAGCGTGACCTCATCGAGTTCTTGCTGCTCAATCCTCAGTGGGCTTACACATACTCCCAGCCAAACCTCATCCGCTCACCCGTCTTCGAGTCATGGGCCGCCTCCAACCCCCACCTGCCACTCGTCAACAACGTCAACCCATGCGCCACCAACGACACCGTGTGCACGGACGCCAAGGCACAGCGCAAGGCCAACTTCCTCAAGCTCGAGGAGGCACACTTCTTCGGCTCGGCGGATGATGGTCTCGTGACGCCATGGCAGCTCGAGATTCTGGGTCAGACGAGTGAGGTGGACACGCTGGACGAGATCATCACCAAGTTCGACAACTTCACTATTCTGGATATGACGGAGACTCGAGAGTACTTGAACGACACGTATGGATTGCGTACGCTTGATGAGCGTGGTGGGTTGTTCATCCACAACATCGATGGGGTCGCTCATAGCTGCTGGGTCAGAGATGTCACCCTGGCTGATGGCACTGTGTGCAGCTTCGACTCTGTGTACGATCAGCACATCTACAGTCTTTTGAAGTAAAACATGCGTTGTAGGAGCAACGCTTGATTTGGCTCTTGCGAGACTTTGATTACCAGTAGTAAACGTGGACAAAAGACTGAGGTTTCCGTTCGCCGATCACCTTCGTCATGACAAACTTTTTCTCTGGTATCGCTCACAATCGAGATCTACCGCTTTCAGCATAATGGGGATTATCTTTCCCCAAGGAGTGCAAATTCAGCCAAAGCATTAACTTTGCACAAATGCGCCACTGACCTCCATTTACACAACTGAATTGAACAACATGCAATTCCGATATGCTAGGCCAATCATAGGAGTAAGGCTTAGTACCCACCAATCTGTTGCGCGAAAACAGAACAATCTCTCGATTGCGGAGTAAATCTGTCTCCGATGCCTCTTGTTCGACCATCACTTCCGCATGAATTGAAGTTTACATCCGAGTGCCTATTCTACTGCAAAGAATATTTCGCCTCCTTTACTGCTCCTGAGCTAATCAACACGAGTCATCTATAATCCTTTAATCTACAACATGTTAAGACGATAGCTAAGCTACACACTGTCACTTGCGACAGAGACTTGCTACTCCAACTCCTCGTGCTGTCATGGATATTTGGGTCCTTGTTCAAACACGTGAGTCCCAGTACTGCTACGTACAAATAATCTCAATAGTGTCACGGTGCATGCCGCTCACGTTTCCTCATGAGTGTTGCGAGGAACTTCATTACTTGTGAAAAGCGAGTAGCCAATATCACGCTCTCGTATCATTCGATCACATTCGGATCTGTCGTTCCATTGCGTACTGCAATATTTCCAATTACAATTGCACATCCATCCAACAAACAAGTTGCGACTTCCAACCAACCTGCTGATCTTGGCGCAGCATCAATGCTATCCACAAATCATTGTTGACTACATTCGTGTATACGCAGTGAACAACTAAACAATCGAGCCTCTCCAATGTGCTATTCGACACGATATTGGTGATATTGTATCGCAGATATGCCCCCCAATGGAAAGCGACGTCAGCGAAGCGAGATGGAATCGTAACACCGAAACCACGTATCTCCTAGCAATCTTTATCAGCAGGAGGAGCACACACCGAAGGGTGCGCAGCCACTTCAGACTCTTCTCCCTCAGTCGCTGCATCGTCCATTGCTCATTTGGTGTGGGAGAATGTCTTTCAACATTATTCACGAAGAGATACATGGAAGGAAATCCACAACCACACATAGGTCCGCGCTGGCTTTGATCAACGTTTTTTCAACGCAAGATCGCCCACACCTACTACCACAGATAGTGCTGTCCATGGTTCACAATCAGCACACATTCGTGCACCCAACGCTCTTAATGATTGACCTCAGTCGTGAGCAACGCCTTCGTTTATGGTTTATTTTCAAGAGCAAAATCGTGCGCTTTGGGAAAGCTGCTAGGCCCGTCGATGTTAACGTCGTCCAAACGCTCCACCAGACGGTGGCAAATGAAGACTTGTGTGCTGTTTACTTGATCCAGACCAGGCAGGAGATGGGTTAAATGAAGTGTTGTAAATCAGCTCGGAGGAGATCAAAACACTGAAATGTGCGCTTTTCGAGTTGTGATTTTTGCTGAGCTTTGGCACAGCAAATCCATTGTAAAAGTGTCGTGGAAAATGAACCAAGCAATCCTTTTGACATGACCGCCTTTCTAGAAGTCATGGCACTTGCAGCGGATTCGAATAAATATGTGGATTACGGGTGAACCTCGATGACGAATGGCACATCGTGTACAGAGTTCGATCTCTCGAGTCTTGAGATGATGCGTGTATTGCACAATCACGGCATGGTTGACGGGGAAGACTCGAATCGTAATCCTGCAAAGTTATGCCCCAGTCGCTATGTAGGTACTGTGGTGGTAGGATCGTGACGACTGGAGATATAGGTTCTACGTGTCAATCGTTGGCCTGAATGAAGACCATGTCGGCGGCATTGCCGCTGGATATATCGCTGGATATATGAGACTCCAGGGACATGAAACCATTTCAGTGGACATCGTCTCGCGGGAATTGCTTCCGTCCCTTGCAGTGAAATGAGGACATTCGACTCGCGCAGCACATCAAACAGCCAGCTCTTGAGCCTGAGTGCTTACGAAAGATATGAGTTTACGGTTGCAACATTGTGCCAGGACGTGGAAAGCAAGCGCAGAGCAACAAGTATGCTTCGGATAGAACTCGTGCCCCAACGATGGTGGATTACACACTCTAGAAGTCCTCGTGCTGTAAAGCTTTTGTCGCCAAGCTCGACTGATTGTGAACAACGATCCAGACGCACAACATCGCTCACTACCCAACTTCCATCGCACCAAACAAGCAAACCAGTCACCATCACCATCCCCAAACGCGTTCAGCCTACCATGGTCTTCCGCTCGCTGTCTGCTATCTCCACCGTCTTCGTTCTCGCTGTTGGCGCTTCCTCCGCATCGATCTTCGCCTGCGCTGGCGAGACGCAGGTCAGTAGCACCGGACTTCCAGTTTTCTTCTTCCACGGCATTACCGGCAATCACCATGATGGAGACAACCTCGTTGCCAACCTCACGGCTGAAGGCCGAGTCGTCGTCCCTCTCACGTTTTGTGAGGATGAGTGCTCGATCGAGTCTATCGAATCGCAGGTCCCCATGGCCATCGCACAGATCCGAGAAATCGTCGCCGACAACTCCACCTTCGACGACGGATACATCTTCATCGCGCACTCGCAGGGAGGACAAATCTCTCGCTCCGTGATCGAGACGATGGATGACCACAAGGTGCGCAAGTACATCAGTCTCGCGGGTATCCAGAATGGAGTCTTCTTCGGTCCCCAGGATATCGCCGTCACCGAGTCGATCTCTTCCTTCAATGCGGTCGTGTTCCCCAACACCACCGGATTCGACTACACCGCTTACTCAGGCGATGAATTGCGCGGTCAGATGCAGCATGACCTCATCGAGTTCTTGCTGCTCAATCCTCAGTGGGCTTACACCTACGCTCAACCGAACCACATCCGCTCACCCGTCTTCGAGTCATGGGCCGCCTCCAACCCCCACCTGCCACTCGTCAACAACGTCAACCCATGCGCCACCAACGACACCGTGTGCACGGACGCCAAGGCACAGCGCAAGGCCAACTTCCTCAAGCTCGAGGAGGCACACTTCTTCGGCTCGGCGGATGATGGTCTCGTGACGCCATGGCAGCTCGAGATTCTGGGTCAGACGAGTGAGGTGGACACGCTGGACGAGATCATCACCAAGTTCGACAACTTCACTATTCTGGATATGACGGAGACTCGAGAGTACTTGAACGACACGTATGGATTGCGCACGCTTGATGAGCGTGGTGGGTTGTTCATCCACCAGGTTCCTGGTGTGCCCCACGGGTGCTGGATCATGGACACGACTGGCACGGACGGCAATTTGTGCAGCTTCGACTCTGTGTACGACCAGCATGTCTACAGTCTTTTGAAGTAAGTGCCACGTTTGTTTTGGGGAGTCAGCATCCGTCTCGTGGGCCACGAGTCGTGGCTCAAGCTGTCTAGGTTGTGACGAGGAGGACTGAAGCCACGGGCTCCTAGAGCAGTTGGAGGGAAACCCACATTGTTCAATGCAGAGATGGTTCCTCTCGATACTGAAGCAAAGCCACGTTGTTCGCAGCATGAGTGAGCCTGCAATACATGTATAGAGTGCCTGCAGGTGTTTCTTGATGATCAGCTCGTTCTCTCTCACCAGATGTGCGCTTCGTTAGCCACCTCGCGCCATACAAATCCCGACAGTAGCGCTAACGACGTGGCACCTTCCGCCGCGCCACCTGCATCGCTTTGATCAGCATTAATCTATGCGGTGCATGCCCATCCGGTGCTCTTCCTCCTGACAGCCTTTACATGGCCGTCCAGACGGTCTCAGTCATTGAGTCAGAGTCCCAAGTGGCCCATGGCACCGAGTGCTCACGAATGTGATCGCCGGCCGCTGTTCGCTCACTCGCAGATTTGCAGCCAGCCCCCGACCCAGCTTCTCGATCGGCAACAGCGACCATGAAGGTGCAGGCGACTCTGCTGGCGCTCGCGAGCCTGGCGACTAGCGTGAGCGCGCACGGCTACATCTCCAAGCCCAAGGCCACGTACGAGAAGAACCCCAACATCGAGTACTACACGGGCTACAACGCCGAGATCAACGCGTCGGTGAACGCGGGCTTTGACGGCGGCACATACAACTGGAGCCCGGCGCAGAACACAGCGTCGTTCACGGAGCACTGGCCCGCCACGGGCTACTCGTCGCTCAAGGAAATGTGCGACCCGTACGCCACCGACTACGGCTGGTCCGTGTCGACGGCCACGCCCGTGGACGTGAGCAGCGAGACCGAGTTCTGGTGGCAGAACGACCAGTACCAGGAGGGCTTCATCGCGTCGCACGAGGGTCCGTGCGAGCTCTGGATCGACGACACGCGCGTCTGGCACTACGACGACTGCGCCGCCACCTTCACCACCTTCCCGGCCAAGGTCCCGACCGACTACTCGTCCTGCAACGGCGACTGCCTCGTCGTCTTCTACTGGCTCGCACTGCACTCGTCGCAGTGGCAGATCTACAGTGCGTTCTGCTCTCGTGACTATGTCTAGCCGCCTTTGAGCTCACGTCTAACACCACCTTGTGTCTCTGCAGAGCAATGCGTCCCCATCACCAACGACGGCAGCGGCACCCCCGCGTCCAGCGGCTCGGGCACTTCGACCACCACCACGACCGCTCCCTCGACCACTACGGCCGCTCCTGCTGCTACGACCGCCGCTCCTGCTGCCACCACGACCGCTCCTGCTGCCTCGACGACCGGCAGCGACGAGTACGACGATGAGACGTACGATGACTCGTCGGTAGGCAACGAGGAGGACACGACGGAGACGGAGGCTCCTGCTGCGACCACGGCGGCTCCAGCGGCCACGACGGCTGCTCCGGCCGCGACCACGGCCGCCCCGACTTCCTCGGGCGACAAGTGCTCGGTGCGTCGTCGCAAGAACTAGAGCGCCGGGCCGGCGCGAGTGTTGCGTTCGTAGTGTTTATCAGTGTAAAGAAGGCGTTTGCTCGTGCAGATCAACAACAACACACACACACACACACACACACACACACACTCGTGATGCACCACAGCTACTCATTCCACTAACAAGCTTGCAGCAATAGGAGAGAAAGCCGCTGATGCTCGAAGCAATACTGCAGCAGACCATGCTTCAAAGGAACTCGATTGCTCCCTGCAATACCACTGCACATCCAAAGCAGGTTCAAAGACACGAGTTTAAAGTTGCAAAGGACATACGAAGTCTACAGATATTGTTTGGATAGAACTCGTGCCGTAACGATGGTGGGCTACTCACTCTAGAAGTGATCGTGCTGTCGAGCTTTTGTCGCCAAGCTCGACAGACTGTGAGCATCAATCCAGACGCACAACATCGCTCACTACCCAACTTCCATCGCACAAAACAAGCAGACCAGCCACAATCACTACCCCCAAACGCGTTCAACCTGCCATGATCTTCCGCTCGCTGTCTGCTATCTCCACCGTCTTCGTTCTCGCTGTTGGCGCTTCATCCGCATCGATCTTCGCCTGCGCTGCCGAGACGCAGGTCAGTAGCGCCGGACTCCCAGTCTTCTTCTTCCACGGCGTGACGGGAAATCACCATAATGGAGACAACTTCGTTGCCAACCTCACGGCCGAAGGCCGAGTCGTCGTCCCCCTCACGTTTTGTGAGGACGAGTGCTCGATCGAGTCCATCAAGTCTCAGATTCCCATGGCCATCGCACAGATCCGTGAAATCGTCACCGACAACTCAACCTTCGACGACGGATACATCTTCATCGCGCACTCACAAGGAGGCCAAATCTCTCGCTCCGTGATCGAGATGATGGATGACCACAAGGTGCGCAAGTACATCAGTCTCGCGGGTATCCAGAATGGAGTCTTCTTCGGTCCTCAGGACACGGAGCTCACTGAGGGACTGGCGGCATTCAACGCTGCTGTGTTCCCCAACACCACCGGATTCGACTACACCGCATACTCAGGTGACCAGTACAAGGGTGAAATGCAGCGTGACCTCATCGAGTTCTTGCTGCTCAATCCTCAGTGGGCTTACACATACTCCCAGCCAAACCTCATCCGCTCACCCGTCTTCGAGTCATGGGCCGCCTCCAACCCCCACCTGCCACTCGTCAACAACGTCAACCCATGCGCCACCAACGACACCGTGTGCACGGACGCCAAGGCACAGCGCAAGGCCAACTTTCTCAAGCTCGAGGAGGCACACTTCTTCGGTTCAGCGGATGATGGTCTCGTGACGCCATGGCAGCTCGAGATTCTGGGTCAGACGAGTGAGGTGGACACGCTGGACGAGATCATCACCAAGTTCGACAACTTCACGATCCTGGATGTGACGGAGACTCGAGAGTACTTGAACGACACGTATGGATTGCGTACGCTTGATGAGCGTGGTGGGTTGTTCATCCACCAGGTTCCAGGGGTTCCCCACGTGTGCTGGATCATGGACACGACTGGCACGGACGGCAATTTGTGCACTTTCAACGCTGTCTACGACCAGCACGTCTACAGTCTTTTGAAGTAAGTGCCACATTTGGTTGGGGATTCAGCATCCGTCTCGTAGCTGAAGCTCTGTAGTCCGTGACGAGAAGGACTGAAGCCACGGGCTCCTGGAGGAGTTAGAGGGAAACTCTCAGTGCGTAATGTCAAGATGTTTGCGTTCACTCCTCCATGTTGTTGCGCACCATGATTCAGTGCTTATCAACCACAATTACACTCGTGATGCACGCATTCCTTGCAGCAATAGGAGAGAAAGTCGCTGTAGCTCACGACGATGTCAACCCATTGTCTCCGTGAGCTCAGGGCTCACCACGTTAGGTTGCCTCCGGTCCAAACGAGCTCTGCGTTGCTGGCGTTGCTGCCATCGGTGGGGCTGGAGCCAGGGGCGACGGTGCCAACCGAGTCCACGGACGCATCGTCGGTCGATGGCGTTGCAGTCGACGAGTTCGTAGTGGAGCTGCTGGACGGCGCTCCCTGTCCGTTGGCGTTGGAGATCGGCGCGCATTGCTCTGTGAAGGACACGACATGGTCAGGAACGGCGTTGCGGCTGTGGGATGAGAGGCGCTGGCGCACGCACTGTAGACCTGCCACTGGGGCTCGTGCACCGCCAGCCAGTAGAACGTGAAGGTGCAGTCGCCGCTGCAGCTCGAAAAGTCGATGGGGATCTCTGCAGGGTACGCCGTGAAGGAAGCGCGGCAGTCGTCCGACTGGAACACGCGCGAGTCGTCGATCCACGCCTCGCAGGGGCCCTGTTCGTCGCCAGAACGGCCGTCAGCACACTCGCGCGTCAAGACTTGGAGCGAGGGAACTTACATGGTGCGAGTCGATGAAGCCCATGTACTCCTGGTCGTTCTGCCACTTCATGGAGCTGAGTGAGCTCACGTCCACGCGGGTGCCGGTGAGCACCGTGTTGCCGCAGTCGGGGGCCACCGAATCCTCCAGAGCTCGCAGCGTCTTGAACTGCGAGTTTGGGAACGCGTCGGTGAACGTCTTGGTGTTGGCCTCGGGGCTGTCATCCCACTTCTTGCCCTGGAAGGCTGGGTCCACGCTCTCAGTGATGCGGGTGTTGTAGGTCGTGTCGATGCCGTTTTTGAAGGTGGCTGCAGGCTGCGAGAGATAGCCGTGAGCGTTGGCAAGACTTGCGAGCAGTGCTGACGTCGTGATGGCGGAGAGCTTCATTGCAAAAATGACGAGCTGGGTGAGGAAGGGTAGTCGTTGTCAGACTCGACGAGTTGGAGAATGAGAGCGGCCATCAGACTCGCGGAGGCTGAGAGCACGCTCAGGGTTGTCCTCATCGAACCTCAAGACGCGTTCCTGGCTGTCACTCAGTCCGCATCTTGCAGGATGGAAGGGAGGCAGCCCAGCACATGTCACGACTGGGCCAAGCAACGACGACGACTGATCTCTGCAGTTGAGGACAGTCCTCGCATTGCGTGGGCACTGTGATCGTCGTGTCGGTGTCGGATCGAGCAGACGGCAAGCGTGGTGCTCATGTCATCACAGGCGAGAGAGCGACGAGCGGAACGAAGCGGTACAACTGGATGATGACATTGAACGCTTTTACTCTCTCACTCTCACTCACGCTCGTACACGCAGGCCCAGGCGCCCAGGGCTCTCTTCTAACTTACGTCTCATACGGCAGCACTTAGTGGCGGAGGTTGGCAGTCATGCGGCGCTTGGCCTTGCACGCCGTGCCGGCCGACGTCGGGGCCTCCGTGGTGGCGGCCGGAGCCTCCGTGTCGTCGTACTCATCACCGTACTCGCTCGAGTCGGTCGATGGGGCGTCCGTGGCGTACTCGTCGTCGTACTCATCCGAGCCGGTGGCTGGGGCAGCAGTGGTGGCAACTGGGGCGTCCGTGGCGTACTCGTCATCATACTCATCCGAGCCAGTGGTCGGAGCAGCAGTGGTAGCAACTGGGGCGTCCGTGGCGTACTCGTCGTCGTACTCGTCCGAGCCTGCGGCCGGAGCAGCCGTAGTGGCAGCCGGAGCCGAAGTCGTGGCAGCCGGTGCCGTGGTGGCCGAGGGCGACGTGCCGGTGCCGCTTCCGTTGGTGATGGGTGCGCATTGCTCTGCAAGGTGAAGCACAGTTGGTCAGATGCATGTCTAGTGTTGGGCTATATGAGGCAACTCACTGTAGATCTGCCAGTTGGCCTCGTGCAGCGCCAGCCAGTAGAACGTGAAGGTGCAATCACCGCTGCACTTGGAGAAGTCGATGGGGATCTCGGCCGGGTACGCCGTGTAGTCGGCGCGGCAGTCGTCCGACTGGAACACGCGCGTGTCGTCGATCCACGCCTCGCAAGGGCCCTGCATCCACCGAAACACATCTGTTAGAGGCAAAATCACCGTGCCTCGGCTCCAGCAGGACAACTTACGTGGTGCGAGTCGATGAATCCCTTCTGCTCCTGATCGTTCTGCCACTTCATGGAGCTGAGCGAGCTCACGTCGACTGGCGTTCCGGTGAGCACCGTGTTGCCGCAGTCGGCCACGGCCGTGTCGGCCATGGCCTTGAGCGTCTTGAACTGCGAGTTGGGGAACGTCTCGGTGAACATCTTGGTGTTGGCCTCGGGGCTGTCGTTCCACTTCTTGCCCTGGAAGGCCGGGTCCACGCTCTCGGTGATGATGGCGTTGTAGGACGTGTCGATGCCGTTCTTGAACGTCGCGGCCGGCTGCGAGAGGTAGCCGTGCGCGCTGGCCTGGTGCGCCAGCAGCGCGAGCGTCGTGGCGACCAGGACCTTCATGACTAGGGACTGCTTGGGGGAGTGCTGGAGACTTGTGGAGGAGCCGGCGAATTCGGGAGTGGGCGATTGACTGGTCCTGTCAGTCACTGGGGATCACCCGATCACCTGCATGAGCTGCCATGGAGTGTGTCCGTTGCAGTGTAGCTGCTCGCGCGCCATGTGGAATTGCCGCAGCCGGACGAGCGGATGTCAGGAGCAAGCACTGGTTCCGAGGAGTCAGCTGGGAGAGTCAGATTGGAGAAATTCGACGCTAATACAGTATATTCCGGATGTCAATGTCATTATGCACTGAAGTAAGGCGTTTGAGGGAGATTAAATTTGTAGTCGAGTCGTCGGTTCGTGGAGCGAAAACGAACAGCCAAAAAAGGCTTGGCAGAACCATGTAGGTGCACGTCAACGGGACGCTACTGTACTGTACTTGCGTGCGCACGCAGCTGTGAGACCACTGGAAGGTGTTGTGACTGGGAGCGCGATCGATACTGGGTGCGCCAGCAGTTCGCTCCAATATGCGTGGACCACAATGAATGCATGCGGAACCAGGTAGTCAAATGAAATTGACATCCAGGTAGTCAATATTCTCTCCAATCCCGGTCCAATGATGACCTGGTAGTCAATCGACCGAGAGTCGTTTCAGCCAATCGACGCGAGGAAGCGGTTGCCTCGACCCCCAGTCCCCCCCCACGAGGCGCCAGCGACCATGGCGCGCGAGGCGGCGGCGGCGCTGGCGGACGAGGAGGCGATCCGCGCCAAGCTGCGCGAGGCCGGCTGGGACAAGAAGCGGCTGCCCAAGGCCCCGGCTCAGGGCGAGGCCGAGGGCGAGCGCCGCGGCGCCAGGGCGTCGCGCAGGGACCGCGAGCGCTCGCGGTCGCGCGCGAGAAGGGACAGCGAGCGCGAGCGGCGCGGCGCGCGCAGCTCGAGGCACCGGACGAGCCGCCGGCGCTCGCGGTCGCGGACGGCGAGCAGGTCGCGGTCGCGGTCGCGCGGGAGCAGGCGCCACCATTCGAGCAAGCGGTCGCGGCGGAGCTCGCGGTCGGCGTCCACGCCCAGGAAGAGCAGGAGGCGCGAGGAGCCGGGCGACAAGAAGCCCCAGCAGGCCGAGGTGGAGAAGGACAAGGACGACAAGCGCGGGAAGCAGGAGAAGGAAAAGCCGGCCAAGGACGACGGAGAGACGGAGACCGAGAACGACGAGGAGGAGAAGCGTGACAAGGAGAGCGGCAAGACGCAGCAGAAGCAGGACAAGGGCCCAGAGAAGGCCGACAAGGAGCGCGCCAAGACGCACGACAAGGGCGACAGCGCCCCGGAGAAGAGCGACAAGGAGGGGGGAGCATCGGCCTCCCACAAGAAGGCGCGCAAAAGCAGCCGCCGCTCCAGGACCAAGTCGCGGTCTCAGTCGCGCTCGTCGCGCCACCGCCGTCGCAGGTCGCACTCACGCTCTCGGTCAACGTCGCGAAGCCGTCGCTCTCGCCGGGCGTCTTCAAGATCTCGCTCTCGCTCTCGCTCCCGCCGTGACCGTGATCGTGATCGTCGGCGTCGTGACCGTAGCGCGAGTCGGAGTCGCAGCCGATCGCGCCGCCATCACCGCTCGAGCTCGAGAGACCGGAAGCGACGAGATTCCAATGCTTCGTCAAAGGCGACTGAGGTTCCGGCTGCACCAACTCCTGCTGCACCGGAAGCACCGGTGAACCCGAGCATTACTCAGTTGATGCAGCAGTACCCAACTCTCAGTCTGCAGGAGATAATCGCCAAAATGCAAGCCGCAAGCGTGACGATGGCGGCTGCAGCTGCGACAAAGCCAGCGCGCGAGCTCTACGTCGGTAATCTCCCAGCGAACATCACGGGTCCTCAACTACAAGAATTCCTGAGCACCATTATCCAGCAAGTCGGGCTAACCACTCAACCCGGGAACCCGATCGTGAACACGTGGCTCTCTGCGGACGGACATTTCGCATTCTGCGAGATGCGGACAGTTGAAGAGTGCAACCTTGCGCTGCTTTTGAATCAGCTACCCCTTTTGGGCCAGCCGCTCAAGTTCGGCCGCCCAAAGAGCTTCGTAGGACCTCCTCAACCGTTGCCTGCTGTTTCTGCCAGGACACAGACAGCTCTTGTGAACCTCGGTTGCACGCCGAATCCAATGTGGTTCACAACGCCAGTTGACACTACCGGTGCACTGCTCGGTGCGGAAACGTTGGCTTCTGCTTCCATTCCTGGTGTCACGGTGCCTGCGTCATCACCCACGGCTTCGCAGCTGTCCTCAAGCGGGATTTCCAACAAACTCGTGATGATGAACATCCCAATCGTACTGAATGAGGACCAAGTAAAGGAGCTTGTGGAGCCGTTTGGCAAATTGCGGAGCTTTTCACTAGTGAAAGACACAGTAGGGGGTGCTCCAACTGCAAGCGCTTTGTTCGAGTACGAAGATGCTAGTGTGACGGACGATGCAGCAAATGGGCTGAACGGTCTAGATATCGGTGGTATCCCACTTTCTGTTCGTCGCGAGAGTGCATCATCGTCGGCGGGTTCAGCTGATACTTCAAGCCCAGTCGTACGCATGGTGCGTTACAATATGCAAGAGTTGGAAGCATGCATCGGTGCAACTAACAACATCGTTATTGTGCATCCAGGCCAACATGGTTTCTGCTGAAGAACTCAAGGACGACGAGGAATTTGCCGACTTGGCAGAGGACGTCGAAGAAGAGTGCAAGCGATTCGGAACGATTGCTGGCATGGAGATTCCGCGTCCAAAGGTAGTGGGCAGTCATTACAATGGTGCACATATGCACTGATTTGGGAACTAAGTGGTTGTGGGTAATTTTGTTTATAGGAAGGGCAAGATGTACCCGGTGTTGGAAACATTTTCGTTCGGTTCGAAAATGCGTCCGAGGCAGCTGCAGCAATCAAGGTACAGATTAGCCGCATCTACATTGGGAAAGAAGTTCTCACACTGAACTCAATTGCTCGTGGCAGGCACTGAGTGGGCGAAAGTTCGGCGGTAATATCGTCCACGTGTCGTACTACCCGGTGAGCAAGTTCGAGGCGGGCGAATTTGCCTGAGTTGCCTCATCAGCGATCGATCAGGACTCCGCGAACTTCACTCTACGCTCGTGCATTACCCGCTCGTTTCCTGTCGTGGCAGTGTTCTGGGAGTAGCCGACGAAACCCAACTTTCTTGTCGGCATCGCAAGCGATAAGGTACTGTGGTCAGTCCCCGCTATGGCGGTGTACGCGATATTATGGTACGAAATCGAGGAATATCCAATCAACGATGTCTGCTTGTTACTTGTATGATGCTTGTTTGCTTGCATGTGTTTCGAGGGACGTCGCGATGGTAATGGATGCCATGGACAGTCATGTGGACCAGACCGGTTGCCAGTCTGATTATTCATTACTGCCGATTGAAGCGAAATCTGATGTTGGTGATTGAAACATTGAAGGCACACCCATGGCAAGCGTCGCGATCTTCGCGCCGTTTGGAAGCGTCACAAACAGGCTGCTTTTCGGCAAGCGATCATGATGCTTCTCCTTTCTTGTGACCAGCACATGTATCACTGCATTCCAGGCCACGGCACCTGTATGGAACCAACCTCAGCGGTATTCCATGACGATGGAGGGAAGTCTACGACGCGTTTTGAGACTCGATGATAGTACCGATTCTTTCCTTGTGCGTGGTCGTAGAATTCGTCCCACAAACTCGCACCGTTCTCATCGAAGTCCTGCTCATTGAACAGGTGCGCCATGGGATCGTCGACTCCTGATGAATCGACATCTTTCACCGGCTCCGATACACTTGCCATGATGGAAGCGGTGTGTGTAGCGTCGAATTCACTCCAATCACCAGTAACAACTGGCTGAAAGCTCGCGATGAGGGCCAGCGTATTGTTGTAGCCATTAGTTGGCTGCATCGCAACAAAGTCGTAGCCACGCGCGATGTCTTGCTCCATTTCTGATGGCCAAATGGATGGGAACTCACCATCTCCATAGTCGCAGCGGATGCCGTAGAAGTTGAAGAGTTTGCGCCGCCAATGTTCACGTCTTTTTCCGTGGCCGTGGACGTCTCGCTCACACTGCATATTGGTATCAGAAGAGCGCAACTGGTATGAAAGGAAATAGTGAGGGTGCTTACCTGATCACAAAAATACTCGCAACATGTTGCGCACTCGACTGAAGCACTGTCAGGGATTTCTTCGAGCGCATGAAAACCAGTCCGATGAGCAAAAAGAAGAACAAGGTGATTGTGAATAACAGAAAAAGTTGGTGCATTGCACGCACCGCATTGGTTGCACGTTGGCCTCGGCATGATTGCAAGCAGTTCCCGTGGCATTCGCCTGCGTATTTCGCCGTTGACTTGGTTCTGCCCAATAATTCAAGCACCGGTCAGCCAATTCATATGCAAGAATGGCAAGCACACGAGAGATTGCAGTCCCACATAATAGAACGGGGCACCATAGCCCATGCCGTGCTGATTCCACGTATCCACAAGTTGCTTCCAGCGAGACCGCTTGTCTGACTGAGCGCGAGCGAGCTCCCTTTTGGCACACCTTCGACGCCAATGGGCCTGCACCAGCGTCGCAGCCCAACGTTCCATGTCAAGTCCGAGCTTTGCTTGCTCTCGTAGTGCGTCCACAACTTTACGCGCTCCAAGCCGGATTAAATAGCGCCGGAATGCGTGCTGCAAGGTTATTGCCGCACGAGACTGCATCTCAAAGCGCCGTCTACGCATTTCTGCCAGCAAATAACGACCAACGCGATCGCACCGTGTGCGCCAACGGCGCTGAATAGTTCGCGCGCTTTTGTCTCTGGTCGCGTGATACTTTGCAAGAGCAAGCAGCTGTAAGGAATCACGTGCCCTCCGAGCTCTGTAAGCACTCTGCAGCATGACAGCCGCACGCTCACGTTGTGCAATTTCTTCTCTTCGCCTCCGTATCTCGCAAAATGCTTGTTTCCGTCTCCATGCCGACTGCATTTTAACTGCTGCATACCATTCCTGCTTCTTGCGCTCCAGTCGCTCTTGGACAAGTTCTTGCACTCTTTTTCTGGCGATTCGTCGGCGGATTGCAGTCTGAATGAGCGTCACTGCGGCCAACTCCTTTTGCATCTGAGCTTTCTTCTCTCGTACAAGTTTAGCGATGCGTTTTCGAGCCGTATTCCCTCGGAATCGACGCTGTATGGCAGTTGCTGCTCGGTTCTCCTTCACTCGTTGTCGCCTGTGTGATATAACCACCTTTTGCGCAACACGAACAGCCCGACGTGTACGGAAAGCACGCTGGACTTTGATAGCGTGACGCTCAAGCTCGCGTTCAAGTACAGTCTGGTGTTGCTTACCGGCTTTCCTTGCCAGGCGGGTCTCCTTGTATCGTCTTTGAATTTTTGTAGCAGCTTTATCCCGACCGGTCTGAATGGCTCGCCGAAGTAAAGTCTCTCGTCGAGACTTTCTAGCTCGCCACAAACTTTGAAGTCTCAGCGCTACCTTGACCCGACATGCCTGTTCCTTATGCTCAAATGCTCGCTGCTTGGCAATACGTGCGCGATACAGATTCTGATGAGTACAAGGATATCGATAAGTCAGGATCCAGGTGGCAGTCATTGGTATTTGGAGACTCGACTTGCCTGAATACGGAGTGCAGCTGTCCACAGTACGGAGAACTCAGCTACATATCGCTTGTCGCGAGCTCGTGGCGCTGGAAAAAGGCCGAAATCACCGCTCCCGTCAGCGGAAATGCGTACAACTGCAAGCGGCCACGAAAAACTGAGAGATTTTAGTAGCCGCGATGACACTTGACAACCCTGTTCGCATCGTGAAACCAAGAAATGTCAACTTCATCTCGTTAGTACAAACGTAGGTAATCTCATAGACCTTGAGACTAAGGGTAAGGAGCAACGGGCATGATCCTGCGAGCCGTACAACAGAGTCCTGCGTCACTTTAGGACACCCAGCTAGCAGTAAATGTGCTAGGGCAGGAGTGTGGCGATATCGGTCAAAGCCATGGTCTCCTTGTGCTTGATCGTTTTCTTCAGCCTTTTGCTGCGCAAAACCGTCAACGAGTGCAATTATCCCATCGTCGGAGATTTTAGAGCACCGAGAGAAATCGAGCAGCTCAAGCTTGTGTGCACATCCGGAGTTTGCAAGGAACCGAAGACCCGTGTCGCTAGCTCGCTCGCAGTCTGCGATTCGAAGCTTTCGAAGTGTTCGAGTACAGCGAGCTATTTCAGCTAATGCTCGGTCGTCGCACTCCCTCGCACCCGACAGGTTGAGAGCAGTGAGCCTTGGACAGTTTTGTGCTAGGGAAGCTATGGCACTTCTGGACAGATTAGGGCAGGCACTGGCGTTGACCTTCTTCAAAGCATGACAACTGGCACCTACAGCCACAAGAGCCCTTTCGACCAACTGAAAGCAGCCGGCAATGTTCAATCGCTCGAGATCTGTTTGAGAATCATTCCCATCAGAACAGCACATCAAGAAAAACGTCCTCACAGTAACTTACGTGAGCAACTAGCAGCCACAGCACGAAGTCCTTCGATGCCAAAGTCCCGAGCCGCACCGTCAGACACTAAATACAATCCACGCAATTGAAGGTCAAGGAGCTTTGGGCAGCCAGACGCGAGCAATCTGAGCCCAACGTCCGAAATGTTGGCGACGTTGTCAAGAACAATTGACTGGAGCTGTGGACAATTTGCACCGAGAAATCGAGCTGATGCGTCTGTAAGTTGGGCATCGTCAGCGAGGTTCAGGTGCTCGAGTGATTTTCCACAGCCTGCCGCCAGCCACTGAAGGGCTGCATCCGTCAGAAATCGACATCCTGCTAGGTTGATCACCCGAAGCTTGGAGCAATGTTCACCCAACGCAGCGCATGAGGTATCGGTGATTTTTTCGCTCTTTGCACGGCGGTTGAGGGCTAGCTCTTCCAAATTTTTGCATTTGGTGGCTACATCGATGACACCTGCATCGGACACGTTGAAGCAGTCGGTCAAAATCAGCGAGCGCAAGTAGGTTCCACACTGAGACGCCAAAGTCTGAAGCACCGAGTCGGTCACCAGTGCGCATTGAGCTACATTGAGTCTTTCCAGTCGTCTAAAAGCATATAAACAACGGAGAAGAGCCCAGTCGCCACCAATGTGTGCACACCCGGCAATCTCGAGCTCAGAAAGCTCGGTGCATGCCTCAGCCAGAGCGCTGAGCCCAGCACCTCGAATTCCAAGACAGTTCGAGATATTGAGACGGCGAAGACGAGTGCAATTCAGTGCCAGCGTTCGAAGTGCCGCGTCCGTCACATTGGAAGCTCCAGCTATCTCTAGCACCTCGAGCGTCGGGACGGCTTCGGCGATAGCTATGAGTCCTCTATCGGTTAGTTGGTCTGCACCATTGGCCACCACAGACCGAGTCGGAATCCCCCTACTCATTTCCAAATCTTTACTTTCGAATCCAAGCATTATCACAGCAGTGTGTTTGGTGTCGTCGTGACTTTGTCGGCTACCGCTGCGACTGCCAAATGCAATAGCTCGCTGCGCTGCCGACCGAAGTCTCGTATTGTGTGTAGCTACTCGGCGCAAATCAACATCCGAGACCAATGCACTCCACCTGCTCAACTTGACATGGGTGAGCTGGAGTAATTGCAGCGGCACACTATCCGGAATTTTGGCTGCAGGTGGTGGCATCTCAACTGGCATGACCGCTGGCGGTGGTTCGGATGCCCGGCCTCCACGCTCAAACTGGTTTGACTCGATCAGTGGAGTCCGCAACCCTTCCAGCTTACCTGGAGGCCTCTTTCCTCGCTTTGATGATGTCAAAGGAGGCCCAAGAACTGAGCTCGCATGAGTATCTTGGGGTGCAGTCACCAATGCAGCCGGAAGCCTGCGAGTCACGTTTGCATGTCAATCGGAGGCGAGAAAGCGGCGTAGGAAGCCTCAGAAACCCACGGAGGCAGCGATCGGCGCAGTCTCCGACTCCTATTTGGCGCTCGGACGCCACCAGTGGCCTCTCCATCGTAAACGGAGCGCCGGAAGTCGTCGAGCAGCGTCATGGAGCGGCGAGTGGCAGTGCGCAGCCAAGTTGAAGCAAGCAGCCGAGCAGCTATTCTTGCCGCTGCCCAATTTCAGCCAACCAGACATGGGATGTCTTATTTTAAGCCAATTAAAGACTGCCTTTCGCCATTTTTGAGCCAATGGACAGCAAGGCACAGCCTGCATGCCCGTCATGCAGCTCATGGGCGTGGGCTGCGCTCCCACGCCGTGCGTCGCCGTGCACGTGGAGCGCACGCAAGTGCGGCGCTTCTCCTCGCGCCTGCAGCAGCTCCAGGTCGACGCCTCTCCCGCCATCGGAGTCACTGTCGTCGCCGAGCAGTCGCCAATCGTCTACGCCAAATGTGCCAATGGCTCGTTCGACGCCAACGCCTCGCTGTTCCAGGCCGTGAGCAGCGAGATGGCGGGAAGCGACGACCGCATCGCTGCTCATCGCGTCTACCGACTGGATTGGAGCTGCGGAGAGGCCCACTGGGTGCCGATGGCAGCTGAAATGCGAGCTCGCAAGTCCACCGACGTGTTCCGCGTCGTTGCTTTCCCGCGTAGACTGCAGCAGCAATTGACTGCGATGCTGGCCGATCAGGGCTTTCAGGTGCACCCAACGAGCTTTACTGCTGAGCTGCATGCCGTGTCACAGCCAGAGTTGGCGCCGTTCGTACATTTCGGGGTCGTCGACCGAGGCGAGGATTCCTCGAGGGTGGTGGACGACGAAGGTGAAGGCGAGGGAAATACTGATCGTCTGCCGTTGACGGCAGGGCAGGCACCCAGTCGTGCGTACTTCAAAATGCAAGAGAGCGTTCGACAGCATCTTCGCGCTCTACAGCCGGGCTTTCACGCGATCGACATCGGCGCTTCACCTGTACGTCCATTTGTGAGCGTGCTTCTTTTCACTGACAACCTCATTTTAACATCACTGTTGCGTGCTTTGAGTCAAGGGCGGCTGGACGGATTGTCTCGTGGCAAATGGAGCAGGGCTTGTGGTAGCCGTGGACCCCGGGGAACTCACGATCTCTAAATCCAATCGACCGATCGTGCATGTCCAAGCACTTCTCGACGATGCTCTCGACGACATCCGAGCCATCCAGAAAAGGCAAAACCCTGCACGCCTCTTTGATTTGTGCGTCTGTGACATCAACATGAGGGTTGAGCTCATGGCGAAAATCGTACTGGGTGCTGCCGAATTGGTGGCACCACGAGGACAACTCGTTTGCACGCTAAAGCTCGGAAGGAAGCCGACTGACTCGGCTGTCGAGCGAGCTGTCTCCACAGTCACGAGTACTCTGTCTCCAGCATTTGAAGGTTTCCGAGTGACTTGGTTGCATGCGAACACCCAAAACGAGCGCACGCTTTTTGGAACAAGGAAAACATGTTGAAAAGCCGATTTTAGATTCTGTTGGTCGTGAAATACGATCCATTCTCGAATCAATCGAGAGTCCTTGAACCAATCCACCCGCACACCACGAAAACAATCGTCGCTCTTATACTTATCAACAGGCGAAATCGCTTATCACGGAACAAACCTCACGGGTGGTAGCATGTCGCCGCCGTCGAAAAAGTCATCTTCCTCATCGCCTTCGTCCTCGCCGTCGCTCTCATCTCGGATCACGATGCCACCATTCTTGCCGTCGCTACTCGCCAACAGCGCTTGGATCTCGCGCTCATAGAGCTCGGTGATGACCGGACGCCGCAGCTTGAGAGTCGGTGTAAGCTCACCACCAGCGATCGAGAAGTCTCTCGCTACAAGAAGAAATTTGTGGACGCGATGAGCAGGAGTAGGTGCACGCGCGTTAGCTCTCGCAATGCCGTCTGCGATGTATCGACGCACTCGCGAGCTTTGCTGAGCCGATTGGGCTGTAAGAGCAAGAGGAGCGCTCGTGCTGATGGAACTCGTCCGCCCACTGCTCGTACTGCTTATACTGCTGCTACGCCTGAGACGAGCATAGTCGGCAATTGCTGCGACAGCTTCACGATCCAATAGGTCCGAAGGCACACCATCAGAGTCGTGCTTGACTCGAAGCGTGCAGAGACAGACGAGATACTCCTTCTTGGCTCGGCGCCGCCGGATGTTCTGCTTCCGAGGAGGAATACTGCCACTTCCAATCACCATAACGTTGCTTAGTGCTGGTAGCTCGCGCTTGATCGACTCCTCGATCGCCACTGGCGAAATTACGGTTGTCGCGCCACTCTTCTTCCGAGTGATGATAAGCTCTTGGAGTCGACCAGTAATTGTCAGGAATCCGTCTTCGTCAAACCGACCAACATCGCCTGAGCGCAGCCACCCATTCACCAGCGCCGCTCGAGTAGCCTCTTCATTGTTCAGATATCCCATGAAGATATGGCGACCGGCATACTCAATCTCGCCGTCTGTTCCGATCTCAGCTTCATTTCCAACGCTGTTGCGTTGGTTGTGGGGTCGAATTCGTGTGTGGGTGGCTGGTAGGGGGTTTCCCAGGCTTCCCATCTTCCATTTGCCCGGGAGATTGATAGAATGGGGGCCAGAACACTCCGATTGACCGAACAACTCGTAGATGGCGATATCGAGCGCGCCAAAGAAGGCCAAGCACTCCACAGACATCGGTGCAGCTGCTGAAAAGCAGTAGCGACAGTCTTCGAGACCCAATGCACGCTTAATCTTGCGCAGAACGACATGGTTGGCGAGGCGAAAGCCTAGCGATTTCTTCCCGTCGCCCCCAAACTGAGCTCGTCGCGTCTTGTCAGCTGCACATTCACGAGCCCATTTGGCCACTGCACGCTTGAAACCTCCACCACTCTCACCATCCAGCTCGAGTCGCATAGCGTCCATGATCTTCTCCCAGACGCGAGGCACCGCGAAGAAGAAGGTTGGTCGAACCTCCCGGAGCGTCTCGATAAGCGGGTGGTTGGTCGTCGACGCTGCTCTCGGGCGCCCAATGTCGCTGCCACTGCTGCTGCTGCGGATGGTGGCTTCCTCGTCTGGTTCGTCCCCGTCATCCATCAGCACGTTGCTCGGCGCGAAGCTGACCTCGCAGCCGACGTACATGGGGAGGTGAATATCGAGCAGCTGAGCGGCGACGTGCGCGAGCGGGAGGAAGCTGACGCTGCGCTCGTTCTCGGTGACACCCTCGACGGCCTCAAGCAGCACGAAGGTAGTCCACGTCCAGTTGTCGTGCGAGATCATGACGCCCTTGGAGGCGCCGGTGGTGCCCGACGTGTAGATGAGCGAGCAGCAGTGACCAGGGCGCTGGGCCTGGATCCTCTCCTCTAGTTCCTGGTCCGAGACCTTCTCTCCGAAGCGCATGAACTCTGCAAAGTCGAAGATGGGGACCCTACATCCCGGGAAGGGCTTGTCGGGGGCGTCGTTGCTCCACACGACGAGCGCCTGCAGCGCCGGCAGCGCGTCGACGCCCGATAGGAACCTGTCGAGGTGCGCTCTGCTCTCGACGACGACGACCCGCGCCTCGCAGTGGGCCGCGATGTCGGCGCAGGCCTCGGCCCCGGTGGTCGCGTACACGCCGGCCGCCACGGCGCCCGCCAGGATGGCGCCGTTGTTGGCCACGAACCACTGCGGGCAGTTGCGGCCCATGACGCACACGGCCTGGTGCGCGCGCACGCCCAGCCGCAGCAGCGCCTTGGCGAACAGCGCGCAGTTGTCGTAGTAGGCGCGCCACGTCAGCGTCTGCCACTCGCCGCTCTGCTCGTCGCGGGACCGCAGCGCAGGCGCCGCCCCTCGGCGCGCCACCGTGCGCCGGAACACGTCGGGCACGGTGCGCGGCGCCCTGGCCGCGAGGCCGTCGGGCTCGAGCGCCAGCGGGGCCTCCGCGTCGACGCGCCACACGCCCGTGCTCGCCATGGGGCCGCGCGATAAGTGGCGCGCGAGCAGCTCCATGTGTAACGCGGCGGTGCGCGCTTGACAAGGAGATGGGCGGCGCTCGGCGGAAGCGGGCGCGGGGCGTAAGGGCGATGGAGCTGCCTAGCTTTGCAGAGGGGAGCGGGGGAACCCGCAGGCGATGCAACTCTCTCGCTCGCAGACGCTGATTCGCGGGCGGCCTTTACCTGCATGCGGGTCATGACTGGCCGGAGGTGGGGCTCATGGATGGCCAGGTGGTCGACATGGACGGCATGCCGGGCGGTTTTGACTAGCGGATGGGCAAGCGGTTGAAGCGAGACGGAGGTGGCGGAGCGACTCGTCTATTGGACTTGTCTTTGCGGTGGGGGTGCGGCTGCCAACGTTCCAGGCAGCTAAATGCGTCTCGAGAAACCGAGATGGTCCGTTTCGAGGACGAAGGAGAAGCTGGAGCAACTTGGGGCTTGCTCCTCATTCCAGCATCTTCATCCAAGCACTCAAGCCTCCTCACCTTCCTTCCCACAGCTCTCCGTCACCATGGGCCGCAAGAACAGTGCCAAGAACACCAAGGAGGCCCAGCAGGAGAAGGTTGTGGAGAAGAAGGGCGGCAAGCAGCAGCCCCAAGCACCGGCCCAGCCCGCTGCCGCCAAACCCGAGCCTGCACCCAAGGGTAAGGGCGGCAAGAAGGGTGGCAAGAAGTAGACTCCATCCGAGAGGCACGACTCGGTAGACGCCTCATCCTAATAAACCGATACTCACAGTTCTTTCAAAAGTTCTCTTGCCATCTCAACTTGGCCGCCGTCGCCACCAAGTGTTCTTGAAAAGCAGCAGTCCGTTTTCCATGAAACAACTCATTCATCGCTCTAGCTCCTCGAGCCTACAAAGCTGGTGCTCAGCCGACCTCGCACTCAGTCGGATTGCCTTGGTAGCCGAGCAGCAGCCTCATTGCGACACCTCCCATTGATCCAAAGCAGCGTGGAGGGACTGACGCTTGCGCTTGGAGCTGTGACGCGCGCTGGAGGTTCGCCACCGTCTCAAGGATTCAGGCGCCTCCACTTCGACTTGACCCGCGACAAAGACCGAGCGCGGCGCATTTCCCAAAATTTTACCTACAAACTCCAAGTGAATCGAGGGTCCTGCCTGCCTGCCTGCTTCCTGTTCCGCCGTGAGGCTTCAATGCCATCACGATGCCCGGCGGAGCTGGAGGCTCGCAGAGTTCATTCCAGCATTTGCTTCAAGCAGCTCGAGCGCCTCAAGAAGTCCCCAGCCTCCCCGCGTCGCCTCCTGCGAGCCTCCGCACTCGACGGTCATGGGCCACAAGAAGGAAAAGAAGGAGAAGAAGGCGCACGGCCACAACCACGGCCACGAGGAGCACGAGCCCGCGCCGGCACCGGAGCACACGTTCGGAGCCAAGGAACAGCCCCACGCCAAGCCTGAGCGCGTCTCCAAACACGGTGCGTGGTCTATTTGGTCGTTCGTACTCAACTTGCAGAGAGAGAGAGAGAGCTGACGGTCTCGAATCAATCGGTGCAGGTCACGCCGCCAAGGGCAAGAAGGGCGGCAAGAAGTAGCGTGTCGAGGTTGCACAACCGATGCAACCGCAGTAGCTCCCGACGGACAGCCTGGTCGAGCTTCGTGGAAGCTCACAGCCATGCTCTGTTCGGTGCACCAGACCCACCGTGTTCAATACAATGACAAGTGTATGTACGAAAGTCTGTGCTGTCGATGCTTTACGAATGCTGTCAATCTGCCATCCGACAAACAAACAAGCAAACACCCTAGTCGTGACGCTCATTTGCAATCGCACGGAAGAACGTCTTGGCGTCCTTCACCTCCTCCTGCAGGTCTTCATCCCAGATCCAGTGCATACGCTTCTGCAGGTTGGCCGCGATCTTGTCGACGTCGTCCTCGTTCTCGGGGAGCTCAAAGTCATACAAGTGGCCGGCCTCATGACTCGCAGTCACGATCTTCTGCGTCCGGTACAGACGCACCATCTCGAACGCGCGGAAAGCGGCAGGGAGCTCGTCGGCCTCCTTGACATCCGCCAGAATCGCCGCCAGCACGTATGCGTCCTCAATGGCCATGCCGGCGCCTGACCCGTGATGCGGCGTGGTCGCGTGTGCGGCGTCACCAATCACAACCATGCGGCCGCGCGTGTAGGTGCGCGCAGGGAGGTGCTCGAACAACGCCCAGATGTCCGTGTTCTCCATCATGGACACGATGTCGCGCACATGCTGCGACCATCCCTCGAAGTCCTTCTCCAGGTCCTCCTTGGTCGTGTTGACGACCCAGCGCGGGTCCTTCCACTCGCTCTTGCTCGCAAATGCCACGACTGTGTTGGACAAGCGTTCGTTAGAGCGCTGCTGTTGTCGCACATGGAGATACTACACTACACTTCACACCAGTCCAGTCTAGTAGTCCACACACGTACCATTCATGATGTCGCCGTGCTTGATGGGGAACGTGAGCACGTGGCCGTGGTAGCCGAGGTACATCTGACTGTTGCGCGCCAGGTTGTCGCCGAGCAGCGCAGCAGCCTTGTCCATTGGGATGAGTCCTCTGTAGGCGTACTTGCCAGAGAAGACGGCGTGCGCCGCCGGGTCGTTATCTCCGAGGATCACTTGACGTGTGCGGGACTTGATGCCGTCACAGCCGACAACAGCACTGTGCACGGCTTCTGTGCCGTCCTTGAACAGCAGCTTCACGTTGCCGTCGGGGAGCGTCTCGATGTCCTCAAGTCGCTTGCCGAAGTGGGTGATTCCCTGTGGAATGAGCTTGACTAGCTCGTCGAGGAAGTCGGCGCGGTGGACATACGCTGACCCCGAGGGCGTCTCGACCGTCGTGATGAGCTTGCCTTGGCCCTCATCCGCGTGCGCTCCCTTGATGCCGACGCCACGGCGGAAGTCAAACCACACGTTCTTCTTGTTGGTCGACAGATTGAAGGTGCCGACGCGGTCGAAGCCACGCTTGACGTCTGCAGAGATGAGTTCCATGGCTCTTGCGGCGTTGGCCCCGAGTGCGACGCCTGCGCCGATCTCTCCGAACTGGGCCGCCGACTCGTAGATGGTGACGGTCACCTGATGCTTGAGCAACGCGACTGCGAGCGTGGCGCCAGCGATTCCTCCGCCGACGATGGCGACATCGAAGTGGCGATCAGTGTGCTTCATGATGAGGACCTTCGGGTGGCTGAGGTTCGGAGCTGGAGGATTGGAGAGTGAGAGTGTTCCGGTTGTGGAGGTGCACGGCATGAAACCTTAGCGGCCCGTCTTGATGACGAGTGTCATGGAGCTCAGGTCAGAAGCGCCACAGGGGTGCATGTGGTGTATGGCGTCCCACCTCAGCCACTCGGAGGCCTGTGGTATCGTATACATCGTTCTAGTAGATGCTATAGGAGATACGCTGTATAAAAAAAGGTTATTAGAAAATTATGGACAATTAATATCCTGTAGAAATCGGATGGTGGTCATGAACGATCGCGGTACCAGTCGACTATCAAAACCTATCCTTGCTTGACGCGGCCTCGATTTGCCCTGCTGGTCGCGCAGTGTTTCTAGTCGCGTCAACCGATGGCTAGAGTGCCTTTATGACGATATCGTTGGGGCGGATGGTAGACAGCGAACGCGATTGCCTTCCGTCTCGACAATGAGTCGTACAAGGCGATACGCGTGAACAGATTACGAGGCTGGTACAGTACTATACTATGTATCCGACCGGGACCAAAGGTCCAGGTCCGAACGCGGGAAACGATTGGGGCTCACAGTCAAACAATTCATGGGAGAAAGTACAATGATACCGACGAGGTTTGTCCTACTACCCACTGCTTGCGTGCCGGGTTGCTTTGCAACACCTCAAACACCGCTCTTCAAAGGCATACGACGCACCACTACGTAGTCGAGTACCGAGCAACCTACAGTGTATCCACTTTCGCGTGCACAGCACCGAAGAACCAGGTGGAAAGACGCGTGTCCTCGACAAAGATCACTTGCTCAATCTTGGCTGCAGCGGACTGCTTTCGGTCTCAGCAAAATGCACGACCGTCGACGGTCGACGTCGACCTCCATGCATGGGAATTAGCGAGTATAGATCTAGCGATGATCAACACGCTTTCTTACGTTGTGCACCACGTGCAATTCAACGTTCAAGTTGTAGATGCAGCTTTGAAGTCCCCGCAATACAAGCCTTGTCGTGCTCTCTGTACTGTACCAAGTTTATCCTCGAACAACATTAGGTGTTCAGCTTTCACTCACTGACAAGAAACCTGCGCTAAAATATCGTTCAAGTCACGAGGGGCAAACGGATAGATTTGTTCAGTCGAAATGCAAACCAATGCTTCGCGGCCCCACGAGCCTCGAATGTACTTTTGCTTATTGATCCTGTCCATTTTGAAGAAATCCAGCCAACGTCTTCTCTGTGGTGGTATCAAAACTAGGGACTCCCCTTGAGCCTAAGCAAATTCAAACATAAAGGATGTATTTCTCATTCACCAAAACTCAAATCGTCCGCGAACTCCATATGCATCGGTCAAACACGACCGGATAGCGATTTCAACGACGCCAACCTTCCATCCGACAAACAAACAAGCAAACACCCTAGTCGTGACGCTCATTTGCAATCGCACGGAAGAACGTCTTGGCGTCCTTCACCTCCTCCTGCAGGTCTTCATCCCAGATCCAGTGCATACGCTTCTGCAGGTTGGCCGCGATCTTGTCGACGTCGTCCTCGTTCTCGGGGAGCTCAAAGTCATACAAGTGGCCGGCCTCATGACTCGCAGTCACGATCTTCTGCGTCCGGTACAGACGCACCATCTCGAACGCGCGGAAAGCGGCAGGGAGCTCGTCGGCCTCCTTGACATCCGCCAGAATCGCCGCCAGCACGTATGCGTCCTCAATGGCCATGCCGGCGCCTGACCCGTGATGCGGCGTGGTCGCGTGTGCGGCGTCACCAATCACAACCATGCGGCCGCGCGTGTAGGTGCGCGCAGGGAGGTGCTCGAACAACGCCCAGATGTCCGTGTTCTCCATCATGGACACGATGTCGCGCACATGCTGCGACCATCCCTCGAAGTCCTTCTCCAGGTCCTCCTTGGTCGTGTTGACGACCCAGCGCGGGTCCTTCCACTCGCTCTTGCTCGCAAATGCCACGACTGTGTTGGACAAGCGTTCGTTAGAGCGCTGCTGTTGTCGCACATGGAGATACTACACTACACTTCACACCAGTCCAGTCTAGTAGTCCACACACGTACCATTCATGATGTCGCCGTGCTTGATGGGGAACGTGAGCACGTGGCCGTGGTAGCCGAGGTACATCTGACTGTTGCGCGCCAGGTTGTCGCCGAGCAGCGCAGCAGCCTTGTCCATTGGGATGAGTCCTCTGTAGGCGTACTTGCCGGAGAAGACGGCGTGCGCCGCCGGGTCGTTATCTCCGAGGATCACTTGACGTGTGCGGGACTTGATGCCGTCACAGCCGACAACAGCACTGTGCACGGCTTCTGTGCCGTCCTTGAACAGCAGCTTCACGTTGCCGTCGGGGAGCGTCTCGATGTCCTCAAGTCGCTTGCCGAAGTGGGTGATTCCCTGTGGAATGAGTTCGACTAGCTCGTCGAGGAAGTCGGCGCGGTGGACATACGCTGACCCCGAGGGCGTCTCGACCGTCGTGATGAGCTTGCCTTGGCCCTCATCCGCGTGCGCTCCCTTGATACCGACGCCACGGCGGAAGTCAAACCACACGTTCTTCTTGTTGGTCGACAGATTGAAGGTGCCGACGCGGTCGAAGCCACGCTTGACGTCTGCAGAGATGAGTTCCATGGCTCTTGCGGCGTTGGCCCCGAGTGCGACGCCTGCGCCGATCTCTCCGAACTGGGCCGCCGACTCGTAGATGGTGACGGTCACCTGATGCTTGAGCAACGCGACTGCGAGCGTGGCGCCAGCGATTCCTCCGCCGACGATGGCGACATCGAAGTGGCGATCAGTGTGCTTCATGGTTGGAGGTTGTCGGAAGACGAGAGAGAGGGAGAGAGGTTGAGGTCGATTGGAATGCGTCCGAGATGGCGAATTCGCGAGTGAGTAAGTGGTGAGGACTGGAGCGCGTGCTTGTAGTAGGTTTGGGTGCTGTAGATCTTGGGGTGCCTATATTCGCGTACACAATCAAAAGTTGTCAGCGAGGTCTGCTTGGTTTGCTGGGTGTCTTCTCGCCGTCCCGCCGCAGGTTTGAGCAGCCTGTCACCGGCGACAAAAGATTCTGTGGTATTCGATAACTTGCGCGATTATATATCGCTTCGACATCTGCAAACAAAATCTATACGCGGGGAAGTGTATTAGAATACCAAATAGCCTGTGACAAACGGATGAAGTTGAAGGGCGAGGAAGGCGTCGACTATCAAACCCTATCTTGCCTGCCTGTCTCATCTCAATGGCATTGCTGGTCATACATGTTGGCCTGAAGGTTGGCCTGAAGTCGCGTCAACAGATTGCTCCCAAAGGCTCGATGACGATATCGTTGGCATAGGCTTCACACCGTGAATACGACTGGAGACCATCCGGTCCGATCCCGTCAAGTGGTTGTTCATACAATAGTTCCGAGCGCGTGAACAGATTACTCGATGCTGACACTGTACCTCCCAACTCGAACCTACAGAGTACATACAAACGCAAGAATGGATAACAAGTTATTCTTCTCGCTTGGACTTGTCCAACTAACTGCTGAGAAGATGGAAAATGCTACAACCGAGGCATCACATGACACTTCCGTTTTGGTTGAGAATTGTACCTGCACGAGCAAAAGGATGGTGCTGAGGCGATATGCGTACGAAGCTCTCAGCAAGCAACCTTGGGTATGAACCTGGCATCTTCAGCTACCAATGCATTACACCGATGCAGCAAAAGAATGAACGATGATCAGCTGCAAAGCGTCGAGTTACTGGGAACAATATTAACATAGAGGTTTTTCACGTTCATGTTGTTCAAAGTATTACTTTACTAATTGCCACATGATGAAGTGCGAACATGATGCCGCTAAAGGGTTGAAGCGCTAGTCAAGAGCTTCGATGATGCATTATCGTTGTTATCGCCAAGCCCATTTCTCTCGTCGTTCTCCCCTCGCATTGCATGACCCAATCGCAGCTTTTGATGTAACTTTGGATGTTTTCTAATAGTGCTGCCGAATGCGAAATGGATAGCCCACGACACGCTCCTGGGTTACTCGTTGGGAAATTGAGCGAATTCGTTTTGCAACTGGCATCGCAACCCAAGCATTGAAAGTTCTACGATGGACTTTGGCTCGTTGATTTTGCACTTCGCTTCTCACTTCCTCTGCAATGTTGTGGCGCTACTGTCTTAGCCGCAGCAGATTAACTCGATGACAAGCTCTGCAAGGACGTGTATCACGTATAGGTCGATAAAAGAGAAATACTACTGGTGCTTTCCTATCCGCCTTCACATTTAGGCTAATGCATTATTTACGATATTGAGAGGCCAGCGGCATTCTTTTGAGGATTGGCAAAATCAACGACCCTAGCTCGATTATGGGCTCTAGAGCAGCTATTTGCATGTCGACGACGGAGTTCGATCTGTTTGATTTCCCCAAAGCCCAGAGGTAGTTTCAGGAAGATGCCGTGAACAAATTATTTGGGGATAAATATTGCTAAGCAAGAAGAGGCATCAAATGTTGTGTGCGCGTTGCCCGGTTTGCTCGCTGTGTGAGGGAAGAATATTGAGATTGTTTGTGTCATAACCCAGTGATGTGCTTCACACGATGCGGTGAAATTCTTTGCGATGGTGATGAATTGACTTGTTCACTTGATTTACACATTCAATGATACCGCTTTCGGCTCTTTGGGCAACATAGGAAAGGAAAGGTACTGTTTTCAAGTTTGGCTGGGGGAAATTCTTTTCAATCACCGTATCCTGTGATGTGCCGGCCCACTGTGTTTCAGATTTCACGCTTGTTCATTTTCATGATGCTTCAATGAACCGATAGCTGAAGATGTGCAGGCTACATTGGGGATTTGTTACTGAGAGCATGAGCACGTGCACTGCCTCAGCATCTCTCTTCTCGTTCGCATTCTCATTGCGAAAGGGTCATGGCCATGCACAGAGTGCGTGGGTTGTTGCGATTCTTGTCTTTTCTGAAAGCAGTTGGTCAGGTTACAACTCCGACATCAATGCACTTTCTCCCGATGAAACACCTTGGACTGGTCGGCCAGAGAGAAGATCTGGAAGATTGAGCCAGACCTAGTTTCCGATAGTTTCCCGCACTTGGTTGGCCTTTCCGCCTTCAAGTTGAAGGGTACCAAGATCGAGTAATCTGTTCACGCCCGCCGGGGCCGACGGTTGAAGGACCAGTGTTTCAGGATCGAAAGTTATCGCGTTGTACGAAACATGACGCCAACGAAATTGCTGTGAGGACAGTGGCAATGAGCGCGCCGGAGCCACTCCGCACCGATGACAAGCAATTGAGACAGACAGGCAAGATCGGTTTTGATCGTCAGGCACGCTCTCAATCCTCCTGATCCTTCTTCAACATCATCCGTTTGACACAGGTTATTACTTGTCAGATAATGAAGGTGCTTGATATTTTGTTCATCTGAATGCACAAGTGCGTCTACTAACGAGGGGAATGAGATAACAGAGGGTTTGGCCGCCTGTCCAAGGGATAAACAGACCGCGCAATCCTGCGGTGGGACGGCGAGAAGACACCCAGAACACGACCTCGCCCCCGTGACGGAGCGTGCTAAGCTGCACAGAGGCTTACTGAGTAAATTCATCTCAGCAAAGCTTCATGGCACTCGATATGTGTAGACGGGCTTTCCATGACTCTAGACAAACGCCCAGCCACACAACACGCGTCAGTTCACCACTTACTCACTCGCGAATTCGCCATCTCGGACGCACTCCAATCGACCTCAACCTCTCTCCCTCTCTCTCGTCTTCCGACAACCTCCAACCATGAAGCACACTGATCGCCACTTCGATGTCGCCATCGTCGGCGGAGGAATCGCTGGCGCCACGCTCGCAGTCGCGTTGCTCAAGCATCAGGTGACCGTCACCATCTACGAGTCGGCGGCCCAGTTCGGAGAGATCGGCGCAGGCGTCGCACTCGGGGCCAACGCCGCAAGAGCCATGGAACTCATCTCTGCAGACGTCAAGCGTGGCTTCGACCGCGTCGGCACCTTCAATCTGTCGACCAACAAGAAGAACGTGTGGTTTGACTTCCGCCGTGGCGTCGGTATCAAGGGAGCGCACGCGGATGAGGGCCAAGGCAAGCTCATCACGACGGTCGAGACGCCCTCGGGGTCAGCGTATGTCCACCGCGCCGACTTCCTCGACGAGCTAGTCGAACTCATTCCACAGGGAATCACCCACTTCGGCAAGCGACTTGAGGACATCGAGACGCTCCCCGACGGCAACGTGAAGCTGCTGTTCAAGGACGGCACAGAAGCCGTGCACAGTGCTGTTGTCGGCTGTGACGGCATCAAGTCCCGCACACGTCAAGTGATCCTCGGAGATAACGACCCGGCGGCGCACGCCGTCTTCTCCGGCAAGTACGCCTACAGAGGACTCATCCCAATGGACAAGGCTGCTGCGCTGCTCGGCGACAACCTGGCGCGCAACAGTCAGATGTACCTCGGCTACCACGGCCACGTGCTCACGTTCCCCATCAAGCACGGCGACATCATGAATGGTACGTGTGTGGACTACTAGACTGGACTGGTGTGAAGTGTAGTGTAGTATCTCCATGTGCGACAACAGCAGCGCTCTAACGAACGCTTGTCCAACACAGTCGTGGCATTTGCGAGCAAGAGCGAGTGGAAGGACCCGCGCTGGGTCGTCAACACGACCAAGGAGGACCTGGAGAAGGACTTCGAGGGATGGTCGCAGCATGTGCGCGACATCGTGTCCATGATGGAGAACACGGACATCTGGGCGTTGTTCGAGCACCTCCCTGCGCGCACCTACACGCGCGGCCGCATGGTTGTGATTGGTGACGCCGCACACGCGACCACGCCGCATCACGGGTCAGGCGCCGGCATGGCCATTGAGGACGCATACGTGCTGGCGGCGATTCTGGCGGATGTCAAGGAGGCCGACGAGCTCCCTGCCGCTTTCCGCGCGTTCGAGATGGTGCGTCTGTACCGGACGCAGAAGATCGTGACTGCGAGTCATGAGGCCGGCCACTTGTATGACTTTGAGCTCCCCGAGAACGAGGACGACGTCGACAAGATCGCGGCCAACCTGCAGAAGCGTATGCACTGGATCTGGGATGAAGACCTGCAGGAGGAGGTGAAGGACGCCAAGACGTTCTTCCGTGCGATTGCAAATGAGCGTCACGACTAGGGTGTTTGCTTGTTTGTTTGTCGGATGGCAGATTGACAGCATTCGTAAAGCATCGACAGCACAGACTTTCGTACATACACTTGTCATTGTATTGAACACGGTGGGTCTGGTGCACCGAACAGAGCATGGCTGTGAGCTTCCACGAAGCTCGACCAGGCTGTCCGTCGGGAGCTACTGCGGTTGCATCGGTTGTGCAACCTCGACACGCTACTTCTTGCCGCCCTTCTTGCCCTTGGCGGCGTGACCTGCACCGATTGATTCGAGACCGTCAGCTCTCTCTCTCTCTCTCTCTCTCTCTCTCTCTCTGCAAGTCGAGTACGAACGACCAAATAGACCACGCACCGTGTTTGGAGACGCGCTCAGGCTTGGCGTGGGGCTGTTCCTTGGCTCCGAACGTGTGCTCCGGTGCCGGCGCGGGCTCGTGCTCCTCGTGGCCGTGGTTGTGGCCGTGCGCCTTCTTCTCCTTCTTTTCCTTCTTGTGGCCCATGACCGTCGAGTGCGGAGGCTCGCAGGAGGCGACGCGGGGAGGCTGGGGACTTCTTGAGGCGCTCGAGCTGCTTGAAGCAAATGCTGGAATGAACTCTGCGAGCCTCCAGCTCCGCCGGGCATCGTGATGGCATTGAAGCCTCACGGCGGAACAGGAAGCAGGCAGGCAGGCAGGACCCTCGATTCACTTGGAGTTTGTAGGTAAAATTTTGGGAAATGCGCCGCGCTCGGTCTTTGTCGCGGGTCAAGTCGAAGTGGAGGCGCCTGAATCCTTGAGACGGTGGCGAACCTCCAGCGCGCGTCACAGCTCCAAGCGCAAGCGTCAGTCCCTCCACGCTGCTTTGGATCAATGGGAGGTGTCGCAATGAGGCTGCTGCTCGGCTACCAAGGCAATCCGACTGAGTGCGAGGTCGGCTGAGCACCAGCTTTGTAGGCTCGAGGAGCTAGAGCGATGAATGAGTTGTTTCATGGAAAACGGACTGCTGCTTTTCAAGAACACTTGGTGGCGACGGCGGCCAAGTTGAGATGGCAAGAGAACTTTTGAAAGAACTGTGAGTATCGGTTTATTAGGATGAGGCGTCTACCGAGTCGTGCCTCTCGGATGGAGTCTACTTCTTGCCGCCCTTGCCCTTGACCCGGGGCCAGCATCCACAAATGCAGACGATCATCGGTGATTCAGGTCAAGAGCCGATTGAATGGGTCGTAAGGATCCGACAGCGAAGATTGGAATTCATCTAAAGGATGAAGAATGAAGACTGCTTGCGGGTTGCAGCTGTCGGGTTGAAGACAATCGCTCGCTCGGAACAAGCATATTGGTTGATACAGTGGCAACGAAGCGCCAACGGTTCATGTTTATCGGTTTCGTTATGCGTGGCCTGCCGCTTACTCGCGACGCACCAAGCGCTGCGAGCGGATGGCCTCGCTAGTCATAGCACACATTTCGCCTCCCTGATTCGTACAGCTTAGGCAGACTTGTACGCGAGGTACTTGGTCAGCATCGCCGACGTGGCGCTGTTGAAGCCCTGCACGGGCGCGCCGCTCGTGCGCGATGCCTGCAGCTGCGAGCGCACCTGCTTGGCAAGCACCTTGCCGAGCTCAACACCCCACTGGTCGAAGCTGTTGACGCCCCAAACGGCACCCTGCACCACCGTGCGGTGCTCGTACAGAGCCAGCAGCTGACCGCACGTGAAAGCGTTGAGCTTCGTGAACAGCAGCGACAGCGAAGGACGGTTACCCGGGAACTCCTTGTGCGTGAGCAGGTGGTCCGGGACGCCCTCGGCCTTGAGGTCATCAATCGACTTGCCGCGCGCAAGAGCATCCGGCTGCGCGAAGAAGTTCGACATGAGCTCATCGTGGTTGCTCACAGCTTCACCAGCAAGCGAAACCGGGTTCTGCGACTCGCAGAAACCGATGAAGTCGCACGGCACAACGCGACCCTGGTGGATCAGCTGGTAGAAGCTGTGCTGGCCGTTCGTGCCGGGCTCGCCGAAGTTGACCTCGCCAGCCTGGAACGGCAGCTCGACGCCCTCGACCGTCACACGCTTTCCGTTGCTCTCCATGTCGACCTGCTGGATGTGGGCTGAGAAGCGCAGCAGCGCCTGCGAGTACGGCAGAAGCGCGCGCGAGCTGTGGCCGAGGAACGACGAGTTCCAGACGCCGAGCAGACCAAGAAGCACCGGCAGGTTCTCACGCAGCGGCGCCTCGAGCAGGTGGTTGTCGAGGTCGTGCGCACCCGCGAGGAACTGCTCAACCTGGTCGAAACCGAACTGCAGCGCAAGCGGGACGACGCCGACAGCGCTCGTGACCGAGTAGCGGCCGCCAACCCAGTCCCAGAAGCCAAAAATGTTGGCCTTGTCGATGCCAAAGGCCTCCACAAGCGGCACAGCCGAGCTAGCAGCGATCATGTGCTTGGCAACCGCGTCCTTCTCGCTCGCACCCTTGGCAACGAGGTCGTCAACGAGCCACTTGCGAAGCGTACGCGCGTTGAGCATGGTCTCGGCGGTGGTGAAGGTCTTGGAAACCACGACGACGAGCGTCTCCTCGGGGTTCAGTCCGCTGGTGGCGCGCGCAACGTCAACGGGGTCGACGTTGGCGAGGAAGCGCAGCGTGCGGCCCTCAGAGGCGGCCTTGGCCGTGGGCTCGAAGCGCAGCGACTCGAAGACGAACTCCGGGCCGAGGTAGCTGCCGCCAATGCCGATCGAGATAACATTCTTGATCTTCTTGCCCGTGGCACCAAGCTTGGCGCCTGAGCGCACAGCGTCCGAGAAGGCCTTGATGGCGTCCAGCACAGCGTGCACCTCAGGCACGACGTCCTGTCCGTCAATGATGAACTTCTTCCCCTTGGGCGTGCGCAGCGCAATGTGGCCCACGGCGCGGTCCTCGGTCGCGTTCACGTGCTCACCAGCGGCGATGGCGGCCTGCAGCAGCGAGCAAAGACAATACGTGAGACAAAGATCGCGCGCAGCTGTCATAGAGCGCAACGCACCAGCTTGGCCTTGACGTTGGCGGCGTCGGCCAGGTCGAAGAGCAGGTCGAGCGTCTCGGGCGTGGCGTTCTGGCGCGAGAAGTCGAGGTAGATGCCGCGCTGCTCGGTGCGCATGGCCTCGTTGCGCTTCTCGTCGGTCAGCAGCTGGCGCAGGTGCGTTGAGGCCTTGACGCTCTCGGCGTGCTGCTCCAGGCGCTTCCAGGCGGGCGAGTCGCTGATCATCTTGAGGCGCCGAATGGACGAAGGAGGGGGAGAAAGGCCGACGCTGCCGCTTGTTGCCGAGGCCGCGAGTTGTCGAATGAGCGAGTGAGTCCTCGCGGCGATCCTCCCCCGGAGGTTTCCCCCCTCAAGCTGCAACAACGCAATCCGCTCGTCTATGGCGGCGTCGATGACGGCTGTCGCGCAGTCGCGATGACAGGTGCGTTTGTATGCTTCTCACGGGATGAGACCGCGCGGTTTGGGCAGGTATTCGATGTGGAAGGGTTGTTGCTTGAAGGCTCCTGATGATGATCTCGCGAGCGACCCATCGGGGGTTACGCGGCGAGTAACCCCTCTCCAAGCAGGCTCCGCCCGCAGCTCCATGCTGCCGCCGGCTTGGCCGCGTGCCGAGCCGCATGGGCGCTGCTTGGGTTTGCACAGACGCGCGCGTGGCGGGTGGACCGCGCTCGGTCCATCCTCGCAGCGCGCGTCCTGCGTTGCTTGCTCATGAGACGTACCCGTCCCACCCGATTACAAGAGCGTAACCCCTCGAGCGAATCTCCTCACTCGAGAAAGGCCGGCGGCCATGCGCCGCGAGGCTGCTGCTGCTGCTGGTGATGGCGCCTCGCCGCCGCCGCTGTTCGCGCAGAGCAACGTGCGCAAGCCCGAGTACTGGCAGTTCGCGCGGCTGATCGCGCCGAGCGCGCGGCTGCCAGAGGGCAAGAAGGCGTGGACCACGGACGACGCCACGGGCATCTGGTGCCTGCGCTGCGCCAAGGCGCTCGCGTACCAGAAGGGCAGCAGTCAGAGCATCCGTACCACATGGAGACCAAGCACTTCGACGAGCTCATGGCCTGCCGCGAGCGCCTGCAGATCGAGCGCGCCGCCGCCAAGGTCTGCGGCTTCAGCTGATGGTGACGATGGAGGTGGGAGCGACGCTAACCCGTCGCTTGCCTTGTAGACGCCGTCGCCAGCGCGAGGGACCAAGCGCAAGCTCGAGAGCGACGTCGAGAGCGAAGCGACGCCTTACACCGTGCTGAAGGCGGAGTCACCTGCGACCACGCCCGCGTTCTCGTCCTACACGACGTCGAGTCTGCCCCTGTCGACAATACCGAAAGCAGACACGGCGCAGCCTGCGATCTCGACTGGGGACAGCTGGAGCAAGAATGTCGAGCGCCGTGGCGGGTTCTGGGGTAATGCATACTGGTACGACCTGCAGCTGACGCGGCGCATGCCGCTGGCTGACCGCATGCTGTCAGAGCTTGTGATGGCGCTGCCACCGTGCGACGACAAGCGCGTATTGGATATTTGTGCCGGAAGCGGCAGGGCCTCGTGTGCACTGCTGCAGGCGTACCCAACAGCGGCAGTTGTGCTGCTGGACTCGTCAAGCGAGCGGCTCGGTATGGCTAGCAAACGGATAAAGTCGCTGGGATTTCCCGCCCGGTTTCAAGCAATTGCGCGGTCGATTGATGCTAGCGACGACCGGACCCCGTTGCTGGAAGAGCCTGTCGACGTTGTCATCGGCTCTCTCGCATTTCACGTGCTGATTGAAAGAGCCAAACACTATGCTGGCGATTCTAGCTTAGACGCTGCTGGTACTCGTGAGCAACTACCTGTGCGCAAGCAGTACGAGCGAATTTTTCGCGCGGCGTGGCTTTCACTCAAACCCGGCGGACACTTGATATTCGGCGACCACGTTGGCCAACTGCCGCTGTTCGAGCAGCTACTAGCGCTGGCATCGGTTGGATTTGAAGATGTCGACTGTGCCTGGCGCCAGGACGACTCATTCGTCGCCGGCGCGCGAAAGCCCACGACAGCTCAATAACCAACCCTCATTATATCTAAACAGAAACTGAAAGAAACACTTCAGGCAGTGTCTCGCGTTTGAAAATAATCGTACTTGGCGTCGCTTCAAGAGCTCCTTGATGGTATGCAGCAGGCAAGCTGTCCAGCTCCACGCCCCAAGACCGCAGCAGCAGTATTCGAGAGGCATCAGGTTTTCAAGCAAGCCAGTCGACGTCGGGGCATCTCCGGTCAAGATCCGCGAGGTGGCAGCATCCCAACTGTTGTCTTCACGAGCCACAAACTGTATGTGAGTGTGGGTGGGACCGCTGCCTTTTATTCCGCCGTGCTCTCCTGCGCACCACTGCATCCAGTCACCGTTCGGCCAACCAATACGCCGCCTGGACTTCGTGTGTCGCCTTCTCTTCATGTATTCACCCATGATGATTGGCAAAAGTCTCGCATTTTTCGAGTGGCTGCCGCTGGAAGCACAATGGTCGACGATCACAGCGGCTCTCTTGGACTTAGAGATCCGCATCGGACCCAGTCAATTGAGCATGTAAGCAGCAGTATGGATGCGCGCTTTCAATCCCCACGAGTGCTACTTGTGCCACCCACCGTGTGTGTGCAAGTCAATACAAGACTTGGTTGCTGCGTGTTTACTTGTGGGCAAGCAGTTGGCTCCAACCCAAAAGGAGTCGCTGTTTCTTCGAAGGCTTCAACCAGCTATCAAGAATTCATAGAGATAGAGCTGAGTGCAGAAGATGTCGTGGGAAGAAAAGCACTAATTGCAAGGTCAGCAACACTGGAGCAGGACGAGCAAGAGTCTGGATCCAGAAGAACGATCCGTGCTCCTTCTATGGCTTCAATAGCAGCCATGACGGCAGTGGAAGCTGCCAATGAAGCGACAGCACGAGCTGCCGAAATGCTAGAACGCCGATGCACCCGACGTGGTTTAACCAATCTCCCAGCTGCATTCATAGGAGCCAACCCAGGAGCTAATAAGGTCAATCCTGATACTCAAGGTGGCGATGGCAGCGCAGGGTTCTTTGCTTACTCTGCTAATGGCACACTAACCCAAGAAGCAACTACAAACACAATCGTGAAGGTATCGAGCCGAGCGTTGCACACAGCTCTACTTTTCAAGGGCGGAGCACTCGTTCCCCTCGGCAAATTGATCGACAGTGACTTTTCTGTGTCAGAACTGCCAACAAAGATTTCACTTGATGGAGCTACTGGTGCAGATGCAGCGCTCAGCCGAATGCTTGTCGACGTTGCGTGCGGCGATAATCACGTTGTCGCGATTACTGAGCAAGGGTACCTGCTGACTTGGGGAAACGCGGGTGATGGCCGTCTCGGGCATGGAGTACCAGAAGGATTATCTATGGAGCCAGCAAATGATTCTGAATTACAAGAGAAAAGTGCTCCAGTTCCTTTGAATTCAATTATTCGCGAGCCACAAGTTGTGCACTCGCTGCTCCACAAGCGGATAATCCACGTTTCTTGTGGAGCTCGTCACTCTTTTGCCTTGGCTGAGGATGGCGATGTTTTCTCATGGGGCCACGGAGCCCGAGGAGCTCTTGGTCACGGTGACCTCGAAAGTGTCGACGCACCGAAGTCGATCGAGTCGCTACGGGGCAAACGAGTGGTGCGTGTTGCGTGCGGTGACATGCACACTGCAGTGCTGCTTGCATCAGGGACACTGCTTACCTGCGGCTGGAGCGAACACGGTCGTCTTGGACGAGCATACCGGTCGACAGCAACATCACCCTCCCCGCCGAAATCGACTAGACCGTCGACATCTAATGATCATAGTGAGTCAAGCGACTGGCGATCATCGTATTCGCCATCGCTGCTTCCCGTCGAGCTTTCGGCTTCATCACAAGATCTTACAGACATTGAGCGATGTACATTTGTGACTTGTGGTGCTGCTCACACACTGTTGCTGACCTCCAAGCATCGTGTGTTAGCTTTCGGCTGGAACGTCAATGGGCAGCTTGGTGTTGGTGACTGCCGCTCACGATGGACTCCTACCGAAGTAAGTTACTTCGATCCGAGCTATATTGTATCAACACTTGCTGCGGGAAAGCTACATTCGTTGGCTGCGCTCTCGGATGGTCGGCTCTTTGCTTGGGGTAGTGATGAACTCGGGCAGTGTGGTGTTGGATCATTCCCGCAGATCTACACAATTCCACATCTCGTGACATCCATGGTTGGGCTACACGTGACCCAGGTTGCGGCGGCAGACGGCCACTCGGTGATCCTAACCCTCGGCGCTCAAAGACACCTCGACGCACTCGAAGCAAGCCACCCACAGCAGTATGCTCAATTGGCGGAGTGGTTCGAATCTGTGGTGAAGGAAGATGCAGCGCGCCGTACTTTCGTGTTTTCGCGTGCAAGGGACAAACGGCTTCGCCATGAAGCTAAGGCAAGACAGCGTAAGCCAGCTGACGCGATACCATTGGATTCGTCAGAGTTGAGCTCGTTGTCATCAAGATATTCAGTTGCAGTGGCAATGGCAACCAGCGGCTCTAGTGCTTCCTTGGTCAATGTCCTTTCAATGCAAGCACGGGTCGACAAGCAACTAGGAGCATTCGACCAACTTGGAGGCTGTGGTGCCCCTATTTCTTTGTTGAGCAGAGATCGGGGACGACCACGCAGTGCTGCTTGCGTTTCTAGACCCGCCCAAGACCAGAAATTAGACCATGGCGACGCTGAGCTTTGTGGAGACGAACCAGCAACTCAGACGAAAGAGAGGAACGCAAAACTGTCTAGACCCCGAACTGCCGACGCACGTCGAGCTGTACGCTGCTCGAGTGCTTCGTTGTGGCGGCGGTCGAGGCTGCACGTACTGGAGCCCAACTTGAGCCCTGACGAATCCAAATCAACCGAGGCGCGACAAACGACGAGTTGTAAGAGTCGCCCATCGACTGCAAGCCGTCTCAACAAACAGGAACGAGCGCAGCTGGGAGTGCTGCTGGACAGTCATCACGAGGATACGATCAAGCAAACAAGTCAGATACCCGCGACGACTCCAGAGCAGACCGGGTCGTTCCGTCTCGAGGATGTGGTCGCGATGGAGCAAGCTAGGACCGCCGCCTCTTTCCCTGCTACCCGGCCCAAGTCGGCGCCGTCAAGAGCACGAGCGACTCGAGCCAGTTGAGGTCTTGGAGAGAACGAAAGTCCGTTGAAAGCCATGGTTGTTGCTATAAAACTGTTGTCATGAGCTGCTGATTGAAGTTGTTTGTCAGTAGCCACCACCACAGAGGTATCGACAGTGCTGCAACGCGAAGCACCCGAATGATGCCGAGCTGCGTTGCACAGTGGGACGCTGTGACGTGGTTGCTGAAGCTCATGACGCCACGTACCTTTGATTGGTCGTGTGGTCGTCCCACATAATCACACCTCTTGTTTATGCTTCGCCTTTCAACCAGCAGATCCACCACCACCACCACCGCAACGGCGCCCAATTCACCCGTCCACCATGCCAGTCGTCGCGAGAGAACACGAGCTCGCTCCCACCCAAGAATTGCTGCGCGCCACCCCTCTGCCGGCTTGAAGCTGAAGCAAACTCCCCCCCCCCCCAACGCCGCGCGCGGATTGGCCAAAACCCTGCAGCAACTCAGTCTCAGCCAATCACCGCCCGATCCGACATGGGTACACTCCGTCCCCCTCCTCCTTCTTGTCGCACCACCGCCCATCAGCTCATCGCGCGCCTCAAGTCGCCGCGCCGCTCGCCGCTGGCAGAGACGCCGCGCCATTCGCCGCTCTGCCGGCTGTCGCACGCCGAGCTTCGACCGCCGAGCACATGGCGCCGCCCAGCGCCGAAGGCAGCGGCGAGCGCGTGGCGCGCAGCCCGACGCGCGCGTCGGCGCCTCCGTCGACGTCGTCCAGAGCGTTTTTCCCGTCCCGGTCGCCCTCGCGGTCGCCGTCGGCGTCGCCCGAGAGGATGGAGCGCCCGCGGTCGCTCGTGGCCAAGTGGCGGCGCAGCTACTTCGAGTACATCATGCGCTGGGAGCTCGTGCTGCGCGCCTTCTTCGTCGAGATGCCCGACTTGGTCTTCTCGAGGCTGCAGAGCAGCCGCAAGGCCGTGGCCTTCTTCTTCGTCTACGTCATGCTGCAGGCGCTCGCCATACTATGGGGGTTCCTCTTCAACGTCGGCGCCGTGCTGGGGGAGAACATGATCACCATCGTCACCATGCCCGTCTCCCAGGCGCTGTGCGTGCTCGTCGTCTACGCGTCCGTCATGGGCATCGTGCTCTCCTTCGGCCGCGCCACATGGATCCTCACGTGGCAGTCGCTGCAGAACTTCCCGCTCATCCGACGCATCATCGCGCGCGAGTGCCGCCCGCAGGCAGTCATCCTCACCGTCGCGCTACCTATGCTCGCGATCCTGCCCAACCTCATCCTGGTGCCGTCGCACTGCCGCGACGACAGCGCCACTACGGACGACTCGTCGCACTCCATCATGCAGACCATCTGCGAGGAGTCTTACCTCAAGTTCCTCACTGACAAGCACCCCGTCTTCCAGCGCGCACTGCGCCTGTCGACAGCCATCGCCATCTGCCAGTTCATCCAGCTCTGCCTCGAGATCCTGCCGAGCTGGCGCTCCGCGCTTTCAGGATTGAGCACCACTGCGACGTTCGCGCTCGGCGGGTGGCTGCTCGGGCTGAACGTCGTCGGTGCCATGTGGTCGGTCGAGTGGGTTGTGCGCCATGTGGGCTGGCACGTGACTCCACTCAGCGACCTCGACGCATTCCAGTGGGAGGTCTTTGGCATGGCGCTACTAGCAGTCTGGATTTTGTGGTTTCTCGCAGTCGCGCTGCTGACGATGCCCAACGTGCGCGAGTGTGAGCCCAGCCAGAAGAAACTGATCGGATTCTTTGAGCGGTTGAAGTTCACGTTCTGCTTCGGGCAGGGGATTGTCTTCGTACGCGCGTGCTTGCACCCGAACATGGGCTTTGTGCACGCACAGCTGGAGTTGACGATTATCAACCTTCTCCTACCGTCGATCTATGTCGTGTCACTCATTATTTTACGCATGGTGAGTTTCTTCAGCCGACGCAATCTGCTCGTGAATGCTCCGATTGCGCTCGTGTTGGGGGCTCTGATTTTCAAGGGGTCCCAAATGACGGAGCGTCCGCATGCGTTCGTAGTTGTTAGTTTGTTCCTGTTCGACATCCTAGTGCGCTCTGAGTCATCGTCGCCAGTTCCGCGCATGGGACGCCTGTCCAGAACTTTGCAGCAGATGCTCAAGCAGACTGTTCCTGACAAGAGACGTCCGCTGATTGGGCACCGCACTGCCAAGAAAGTCGTCTTTGTGGCACTTGTGGTCTTCCTACTGTTTGTCGGCGCACTCTCAGGATTCAGCATTCTGTCAGTGATGCAAAAGAGCGCCAAGTGGTTCCCGGATGCAACATCGGTCGAGTACGATGAGCAGCTGCAGATGATTGATATTCACCACACGGCAGTCGTCAAGTTGCATCTCGGGCTAACTGACAATCCCTCGACAGCAATGAAGATCGATGATCCCGAATACGCGACGTGCTCCAACCGTTGGCGTGGACTGAGCGTGATCGATCTGGCGGTGTTTGCGGAGGCTGCGTATTTCGACCCTTTGTCGAACGACACAACGGAATTTGTGTCGACAATGTTTGGCAGCACTCTTGGTGAGATTGATGTCCACTTTCCAGCACTCAACACCAAGACGGGCTCTAAACTCGATTTCTTCGAGGCATACATCCCCGCACTTAACACAAGTGTGATATCTGTGCGAGGCACGGACATTTGGCGCTTCAATGACTTCATCGAGGATATCAAGATGTTTTTCGAGCCTGTTGTGTTTGCGATACTGTCAGCTATATTCCCAACCATTCGCATTTGGCCAGACGTCACTTTCTCGACACTAATCGAGCTCTACAGTGAGATGATGACGCTCTTCGGTCTGCAGTACGATTCGTGGTACTATCATGAGCTGCTTGACTACGTGACGGCTATTACGGATCGCAATGTCATCCTTACGGGTCATTCCATGGGTGGTGGCATTGCTCGCCTTGTTGGGTCCATCATTGGGAAGCCATCGGTTACGTTCTCACCCCCGGGTGTTGTTCAAAGCTACAGTAAACTCGTACACCATATCGGTGGACAGTCGATGAAGGTGAATCGTGCCAAACTTCACCACCACAGCGTCGCCGTTGTACCAGAGTACGATCCCATTACTTTGATCGATGCGCAGGCAGGCATGGTGCAGAAAATCTCGTGCAATACCCCGCATCTGTCGTGGCAGCTATCGTGTCACATGCTTGAAGGAACACTGTGCAACCTACTAGAGCACTGCGGCGACCCACGAGGTCGCATCTCATCGTGCCTGTTTGAGCACCGCATCACTAGCGTCACTGAGGATTTGGTCCCGAAGCTTGTGCGGACGTTCCACCCTTCGACCGTGGTTACGCTTGCGCTGACCATATCGATTGTGCTGTCACTGTTCATCCGCCGCCGACGCATCAGCATGTCCCCGGCTCCGTCTCCAACCAACCGAATGCACCGGAAGAGTCCGTCACCTCCACAGCGACAGTATGCACGTGGGCGTTCGTCTTTGGGGCACCTAACACCAAGCCAGCGTCGAAACTCCGTTATTTAGGATGTATGTACGATACCTAGCTCGGATACTAGAAGCGTAGCGGATGATGTTGGACCAATGAATAGCTCATTTAGATCGCATTGCTGGGGTGTGAACTGATGGCGGTCCGTCGGTTTTACCTCACGTTTCCGTGCCTTGGGATGAGCTGCACGTTGCTTTGGAGCTACTGGAGGACACGCAGCATCACGAATCGTGCCAATGCTTGGCACACTGGACAACTCTGTTCCAAGTTGGTTGTTGTTAAGCGCTCGTCGAGAACGTAGCTCTCTCTCCTCTCGCTGCTTTCGTAATCGATCTTTGTCTATCTTGCGCAGCTCGGCACGCGCCTTCTCTGCATGATTGAGTCGGTCGTCCAGCGATATGGTATTTCCAACACCCATCATGGTGACATTAGCATAGAGTGGTGGCAACTTGTTGGTGCTCGTCATTAGCGGTTTCTTGCGTCTGTTTGATGGCATATCATGCTCTTGCTGATTCTGCGTACTACCGAACCTCGCCAAACTTTTAAGTGGTGCTATCTCACCTCGATTAGTATGAGGTTGTACTGCTCCAATGTGTTTGAATGTTAGCAAATCTGGGAGTCCAGTTTCTTCATGTCGATGATCAGGCCCAGATCGTGACTCTGAACGACTTGCCATGCTTGTTCTCGTTATTGGCTTCAGACGATGTCGGTCAGCCTGTGGAGCTGATGCAGGGAGCGCAGTTGGGTGCACACCGAGAACTGCAAGAAGTTGGTCGCTAGGTGTCTTCAGTGTTTGCTCTGCTTTATCATCAAGTTTCTTGAGTCCTGATTTGTTGGTTAGGCTGTGGAGTCCTGGAAACAGGACAAAATCGCAGCTTGGGTCAGGGCATGCATAAACCTGTGCCAAGATTGACCGTGAAATGCAGCTTTCGTGAAAAGTGTGCTGAAGTAACGCAAAAATGGGTTAGTATGAAGACTCTAGAATTAATATCCAAAAGGTCTTACCCCACAAGGAAGGGTGCGCAATGCGGCTAACATACGAAGCGTTTGTGAGCACAGTAAACATTGGCTTTGCGTGTTGCTTTGTGATTTCGCATCTTCCGCGCTTGTTTGGGTGCCAGAAAGATGGGAGAGTAAATAATCCTGTAGAGGATACTTCTCAGCCTGATCGAGTTGCAGAAGCAGTTCGTAGTCATTCGTCGACAACTCGCGTCCTTCAAGGTCAGAGATGAGATCTTCGCTGATTGCTTGGCGCTGATTGTCGCGAGCCCCCGGTATCCATGGATCAGTCACATTCTTCTTCATGATAAACGGGTGCTTCGCGTGGGTGTTCGTTTCTGCTCAAGAACAGTCAGATTGCAGCAATGCTATTATCAAGAAGCCAAATAAACACTTACTGAAGCAGCGACTGCACAAGTCGACATTCTTGCACTGAACGCATCGGTAGCGCTCGTTACGGATCGGCTTTGTTTGACATCGTTTGCACGTTGTATTTTTGTGCACGTTAGGAGCTTGGTTAGCTACGTCAATTTCTTTCTTCAATGCCGTCAACGCTGAATCGCCCCAGTCATGCCGACAAAGCGGACATATAATGTTGTCCTTGGTTTGCTTGCGGCTTTCGCCGAACACTTTCACTGCAACAACAACAACAAAATTAACAAATGCAGGAGATTTCTGTGAAAGAACTGTGGCCTTACTGCACTCGATATGGAAGTTGTTGCCACATCCTTTCTTGCAATACGTCAACGGCTGAGTGTCGTCCATGTCTTCTTGGCAGATAGCGCAAACCTCGCCCTCGACAAGTTCATGTCGTTCAACGTCCGCGTCTACAGTATCTGTCTCGGGTCGTGCTACCGTTTCTCTGCGTTTCTTCATGAATGGCTTGGGCTCCGGTCGTGACTGCTCTCGATACCCTCCTTGCAGCAGCGTGTCCACCTTTCAGCAAATAGCGTATCATTATACCTCACTCATATATGTGAAGCTGCACCAAGCAGGCAAACCTCCGAGTCAATGAGGGACTTCTGCCAGACAATGGGCGTCGTAGCAGGCACGCGAAGAACCTGCGCATCCAGCCGATTAGCCGCCTCGCTGTCGCGCCAAATAAAACCTGGAGCTCCCCACCTTGAGCAGCACGAACAGCACGTGCACGCAGACGTCGGCATCTCCACAGGAGCACGTCTGCAGCGCCCCAATCATGACCTTGTGCTTCTTGTCGCTGTTCTGCTCCTGCACCTGCGGCTCCAAGTCGTCCGTCAGCGCCGCAGCAGCCGCCAACTCCCCGCAACTCCCACTCACCACGTAGCACGTCGGCCCAGTGGTCTGCACCAGGTACATAGTGGCCGCGAGCGTCTCGTCGATCCGCTGCGCGACCAGCGCCGGCGCCTTGGCCCGGTACGCCACCAAGCGGCTCATGCATGCACCACCACCGCCTTTCTCCAAGTATATATAGCTGGCAGTATCGGGCACTGGTTGAAGTGACCCTCACTCACCGATTTGTACCCCATCAGGTTACGTCGTACCCTGTTACGTGGCACGCGACCGCCGACCAAGTGGCAGCATTTGCGGAGTGCGCGCGGGTCGATCGGCCGAGAGCGCGGCGGGCGGCGAGCAGCAGCGGCGCGGGCGCCATGAACGACCCGCTGGAGTGGTACTACGAGATCCCGGTGGTGTCGCGGCTGTACCTCACGGGGTCGTTCCTCACGACGGCGGCGTGCGCGCTCGACCTCGTGTCGCCCTTCTCGCTCTACTTCAATTTCAGCCTCATCTTCTTCAAAGGCCAGGTGCGGGCGCTGCTGGCCACTACGGGGCTAGAGGAGGAGGTGGAGGGTGCTGACGGGTGCGTGCCGCGCGCAGGTATGGCGGCTGCTCACCAATTTCATGTTCTTCGGGCTCTTCAGCCTCGACTTCCTCTTCCACATGTACTTCGTGTAAGTGCGCGCGTGTCAATGCCTTCGCCGCTGGACGCCTCGGGGAGTCGCTGACATGTTGCGTATGTGCTGCGTGCTGCTGCAGCGTGAGGTACACGAGGCTGCTCGAGGAGGGATCCTTCCGGGGCCGCACGGCCGACTTTGTCTACATGCTCTTCCTCGGCGCAGTCGTCATGATTGTGCGTCTGCATTTGACTGCTGCGAGAAAATGATTGACTGCTGACTCCTTGTGCTTGCCGTTGACTAGCTTGTTGCGCCATTCGTTAACATCCACTTCCTCGGCTCGTCGCTGACGTTCATGATGGTCTACGTGTGGGGCCGCCGCAACGAGCACGTGCGCATGAGCTTCCTTGGGCTGTTCCCGTTCACGGCGCCATACCTGCCGTGGGTGCTCTTCTCGTTCTCGATCCTGCTCGGCAATAGTGCCACGACCGACTTGATTGGCATCATTGTCGGCCACATGTACTACTTCCTCGAAGGTATGTGGTGGGAATTCGGGAATATGGTTCATATCGATCACGCGGACTGACTGTGTCGGTTTCTTCACAAGATGTGTATCCCAGGATCGCGAGCATTCGTGGCTGGAAGACCCAGCGACCGCTAGCGACGCCACGGATCTTGTAAGTTCGAGGATCTGAGGTTTGTTGGTATCGATTGGGGTTGTTTCGCTGACAATAGGTTGTTTGTGATCACAGCAAGTATCTGCTCGACCCGCGTCCACTGGTTGTCGACAACGTTATCAACGATTTTGCGCCAGACAACGACCCGGCAGTGGACCACCCACACAATGACTGAGCCAAAAAAGAAACAAAAACGCGTAGACAGCTCATTGATGCCAAACACAATCGATTGAAATGCCTACGTCGCCATGCATCATTATCGGATGGATATAATCTCTTACACGAGAGTGAATAATAGGTTGCACGATGGCCGCCATCTACATGGCGATTTCCTCCTGTCCGGTCGCCATAAGCGGCAGCTGCGAGCCTCGGCGACCCCGAGGTACCTGCAGCATGAAGAGGAGCGAGTTCATTTCCTCGTCTTCATCGGCAGCATTGGTATCCGAGGAGTCTTCCTCGGCGGTTGAAGGTGTCTTCTCTTTCGTCGGGCTGCTAGGAGCAGGCTTGTCGACGCTCTTCGATGTAGAGATGTTGCGTAGCAGCATGGGCTTCATGCCCGAGAAGAAGCGAGCCGCCGCTTTCGTTCCAGGAGGCACAGGAGGCAACATACTCCTCCGAGGTTTGGAGCTTGATGCGCCAACCGGGCTCGGCGGCTGTGTTTGGTTCGAGGCGCTTGAGGATGATGAGTGCGTGGGTGACGGCATCGCGTCCATGCTCTCTCGCTGGTTGTTGACGCTGGACGAAGAGTCCAGGCGGTCGCGCTTCGTGTCCGTGAGTGTCCGCAGCAGTGACGGGATGCCGAACATTCGCAGCTTTGTCGGCGTTGCCTCGGGCTCGCTGTGCTCGTTGTTTGACTCGGCATCTGCTGCCTCTGCCTCCGGATGCTCCGCGATAGCTGGCGTCGCGTTGCTGCTGTCGTCACTGCCCGCGTCGGCAGCTTTTGCAGGGGCCACAGATGACGACATCGACTTCTCGCTCGAGCCTGTACTCGACCGCCGCAGCGACGGCACGAAAAACTTGCGCAGCGACTTCTTGGGCGTGCCCTTGGTCGCGGGCGTCTTGGGTGACTGGCTGGTCGTCTCTGCTTCGTGCACCACGGGCGGCGCGATGCTCGGGATCGCCTGCGTCTGCTGCTTCTGCTCCTGCTCCTGCTCGTCCTGCTTCTTCTCCTCCCGCTGCTCCTCTGTGTCCTTCGCGCTCTTGCTTGCTAGCGACGGAGCCCCATTCCCGACCGCCCTCGCCTTGGTCTCGTCCTCTGCCGACTGCTCCTCGCTGCCGAACGACCTGCCTGGCAGCGGTGCTCCCACGGGCGAGTCGAGCGGGCACAGCTTGTCTGCGCCGCCGTCGCTCCTGCGCGCCGCCGGGCGCTTGAGCGACGCGAACATGGCCGTCACGGGGATGCTGGTGACGCCTGGGTCGAGGCTGGGCACGCCCATGCCCGAGTCCGTCTTGGCGCGCTGCAGCGTCGGCGCTCCTGCCGCCGCCGCCGCCGCCACCGGCGCCTCGCTGCTGGAGGATCGCGAGAGCACCGGGATGGCCGACAGGCTGGGCGCGAGGCGCGAGACGGCCGTGACGGAGCGGCGCAGCCCCGGCGCCGAGAACCCGCGGCGCTTGGCGCTGGCGAAGTCCTTGGAGCTGGCGCTGGCCACGGGCGACGGCAGGCGGTCCACCATGGCGTCCATGCGGCGCTGCAGCGCGCGCTGGCTGCGCGGCGGCGCGCGGTCCTCGGCCGACAGCGAGAGCTGCATGAGCGCGTGCGGCGCGGCCATGGCGAGTGGCGGAGTGGCCAAGCGGAGCGGGGACTTGCGCTTTGTATGCGCGGCGGTGGATTTTCTAGCGTCGCCCAGCCTTTTCAGGCGGCGCGCTCCCGACCCAAGCGACGGGCGTAACGTGTGCAACGAGCGCGCCGGCTGGGGCTGGCCGGCTGGACAGCAGGTGGGAATACGCGCGGCCAGCGTCAACGACGGTGGCGCCAGGGTGCCACTGTCGTCATGAGGCGCTGCTGGAGATCGGCGCGACACCACGCGGGCACATGAGAATGCGAGGAAAAAGCCCACGGGGTTTCGCAGGATGTACACTTGAGGAAAGTATGGGTCGACGCGACAGGCGCCTGCCAGCAAGTCGGACAAGAGTTCAGCGCCGCTGACGTACAGCCAACTTCAAGCGCCGAGAAGTTCAGCGCCCCAACTGTGTACACGGGGGCGAGTGAACAGCTACGAACGACTCGACCGCCGTGTTGACGCGGATACTCTCGATGGAGTATCAGATGGACTGGGCTGCGCTCCGTATCCTACGAGTGAGCCCTCTGCCGACCCGCAGTGTGCAATCTTGGCGGCGTAGAGTCGCAAGAGCCACGCGCGACTTGCTGGCATTGCGGCATGGCCGCGCTCAACTGGTAGATCGCCGGCATCTGCTAGGTATAGGCAAACAGGATGGTCATCACCACATGACGTCCGTATCTGAGCCACGCTCAGAAGTTCTTGAACTCGGCGGAAAAGGTGTTGTCAGGAGACTTGGCCTCGCCGAACGAGTTCGGATACTCATCGAAATTCGACACGTCTCCCTCCTGCCGAAGAGGAGGTACGAACGGCACGGGCACGTCACGTCGTGCTACCTGCTCCCAGTCCACGTCGCTGAACCACGGGTGCATCTTGATGATCTCCACATCCGTCAGCCGTTTTTTTGGGTCGGGTGACAGCATCTTACGGAGCAGATCCTTTAGCGACGGGTGCATGCGGCGCGGATAGCTGATCTTGCACTCGAGGATACGGTTGTAGAGCTCAAAAGGCGAGTCCTGACGACCCTGTGCAAACGGTGGCGACCCGTTGACCATCTCGTACACGACGCAAGCGAACGCCCACCAGTCGACGCTGCTCGTGTAACTGCGCTTCTCTCGAGACGGAGTAAGCTGCTCGGGTGCGAGGTACTGCGGCGTTCCGACACTCGACGCAGTCCGCTCGTTCAGATCCGCAATCTTCTTGATGAAGCCAAAGTCAACAACGCGGAGATGCCCGTCAGCGTCCACGAGTATGTTCTCGGGTTTGAGATCGCGGTACATGAAGCCGTTCTTATGGATCGCCTCGATAAAAACGAGCAGCTCCGCGGCGTAGAATTTAGCCTCGTCATTCGTAAACTGACCGACTTGATGCAGACGCCTGAATAGCTCGCCACCAGGCACGAACTCCATGACAAGATGCACATGTACCGACGTCTGGAGGCTACCGAAGAAGCGCGCCATGAAGGGCTGGTGCAGAGACGTCAGTCGGATCAAGGCTTCTCGCTCCCGGTCGACCTGCCTCACCATCTTGTGGCCAACAATATCTCGTTTGCGCATCGACTTGATCGCGTAAAACTTTTTGGTGCGGCGAAATTGAGCGAGTCTCACTTTGCCTAGCATACCTGTGCCCACAACTGCGTGCAACTGGAAGTAGTTCTCGAGGCTGAAAGGCTTGGGAGGCATTTCGAGACTCGTTCCAATCCAGCTTGAAGGGTCTTTAGCTGACTGCTGCACCCTGGTTGGCCCACTCGGGCTCTTGACGCCGCCAAAGCCCCCACTGCTGTCCTCGCTGTCAGTCCGAACAGCCGACATGCCATCACCGAAGCGATATGAGGACGGGTCATTCGTAGTCAGCAAGGATGACGAAGACCCCATCACTGAGGTCGTCCTCGATCGGTGTCGCAAATGACCGACTTGATTCAATTTTCGAGCTGGAAAAAGACTGCGACGTCGGCCACGCACATGCAGCATGAATCATCAGCCCTCCGCTCTATTTATACCAATGCAAGATGCTAACAAAAACACCACCACTCAACACCACTAGACTTGCTTAGTGCTCGACTGGGAACGGGTGCGCCTCCGTGTTGAACACGATTTCGTTCAGAGACAGCACCGAGTCATCCGAAAACAGCAGGAAAAGATACTTGAGCGTCTCGGCGATGAAGAAGCTTTCCATCTCGTCGCGGTATCCCTTCTTGATGGGACCAGTGGCGACGTTCCCAAGACTGGCGTACCCACCACGCTCGAGCTTGCACTGCTCATCAAACGCACGCATGATCGAGCGGCCGTACTCTCGGTATTTCTCATCCTTGGTCACCCGATACATGATCATGAGGCTCTCCACTGTCTCGGGTCGCAGCAAGTTGAACGCATCGCGCGGGCTGACGACAATATCACGGTCCACTTCATCCTTCATGTTGAAGTACACGATCTCCGGCGCAAGTTTGGCCTCCATCTGCGCGTACATCTGATGACATGTCTCGATCAAGTCTTCCGCGAGCGACAAGTGCTCCTTGGGCATCCCGTGGTGGTATCCGAGAGCGAGCATACCAGGAACGAAGCAAACGAGGTGGTCCATCTTGGGCTCAAGTCGGCCATTCACGAGCTCGCCAATGTAAACCAGCCCGTTCGGCTTCGACTTGCCCAACAGGTTAGACTTGATGCCATCGACGGCGGTCATGTACTCGTGCTTGAATTTGTCTTCCTTCTTGCCTGAAAGCAGCCACTGTGAAGTCGGCGAGCGCGAATTTAATGTCTATCCAGTGTTCCACCCAATAAACAAAATGGAGAACCAACAAACCTGCTTGAGAAGGTACTCGTAGTAGCTGTCTCCGTTTGCGCCAAGCGTGATTTTGGCGTTTCCAGCCTTACCGTCGCGCTGACTAATCGTCACGGGCAGCAAACCGTTCGTGTATTTTTCCTTCACTTGCTTTGCAAGCTGTATGAAAGGGAGAAAAACCATGCGTTAGCCGAGGTATTTGGATCACATCCAATCGTATAGACATACCGAGTCGGCGATTCTCTCGACTTGGTCAAAGTACTTTTGATGGTTTGTCAATCGTGCCAAGTATTTGAACTCGAGCTGGACCGACCCGACTTCAGCTAGAGAGCTCGCTGCACGCGTGCGCTTTCGCTACGGAAGGAGGTTATGATAGTTAGCGGCAGCATGAAAGCCAAGTCGGTGAGCAATCCAAACACGCACCAGGATATCGTAGTCTTTGTCTGGCATGCCGTGCGAGTACTCGTCAAACGCCGGTGACAGCGCAGCACCGAGCTTGTTTGCCAGCACCAGCAAGTGGTCTTCACCTACAGGCAGCAGTAGTCCAGTCAATGCACTTGGAACAGCACTGAGGAGAAGGAGGGTGCGCGCATGCGTACCCGACAGATAGTAGGAGGAGAGCAGTCCGCCGAGCAGGCGGATGGTGGTTTCGAAGAGGCTGATGAAGCCCGAGAGGAAGATGCGCTGCTCCATGTTGTCCGCGACCCACTTGCTGGCGCGCTCGAACTCGTCGAACATGCCGACTAGGTAGAGCGTGTCTAGCGAGTCGACGAGCGTGAGCGCCATGTCGTGTCCTGGCAGGCCGGTGCCCGTCATGGTCTTGACGTTTAGCGAGTCGTGTCCGAAGGCGTATGTCTCGTATCCCTTCCACGCCCATCGAATCATGTCTACGACCTGCTTCTGGTCTGCGTTGTGGTTGCTGGCGTCGAACTGGCGTCTGCGGCGCCGCACCTCGTCGTCGGCCATGACGCCGCTGGCCTCGACCGCGTCCACCTCGACCGCTGGCGGCGAGGGCGCGCCCACCGGCGGCACGTACTCCTGCGCCTGGCTCTCGGGCTCGAACTTGCGCAGGTGGTGCAGCCACCCGTTGTTGCGCGGCTGCGGACGCGCGCGCCAGAGCCACAGCTGCGACAGCAGCAGCAGCGCCGCGACGCCGCCGAGCACGAGCTTGAGCTTGAGCGCCGAGCCGCCGGACGCCGCGCGGCGCCCACGGGACGAGGCGGAGGACCCCGAGCGCGCCGCCATCTCCGCGGGGCTGAGCGGCGCCTCGCGGGTCGCGGGCGACCGCCGCGCGCGCGACTCCATGCGGGATCGTCTGGAAGTGCAAGTGGGCTCCTGACGTGGCCTGCCGGGCGGATCCAGGAGGATCCCGGACCAGTTTGGTCCGATACTGGGATCAAGATGTTTATTTTCGGCCAATCGCAGCGCGGGGGAAGGGGGCATACTGGGCGCGAGGTTGTGCGGTCAGTGGCCACGAGAGGACCGAGGACATGGAGCGAAATGGAGAGGGCGGCGAGGGATGAGAGTTCGGTTATGCGTGTCAGTCGAGGGCGCAGCCGCTCCGTGAGATGGAAACCCACAGCTCGCTGACGCCGCCAAGCGCCTCGCATGTTGATGCATTTGCTTTTTGTTTTGCTTTTCGACGGTCACGAGTGCTTGAGCACGAGCAGCGCCGCGCACAGCAGGATGAGCGCCACGAGCAGCAGGATGCAGCGCTCGGGCCGCGTGTTGCGCTGCAGCTTCTCGGCGCGCCGCAGCTGCTCGAGCCCCGAGCGCATGCGGCTCGCCGTCTGCTCCATGTTGTAGTCGATGCGGTCCACGAGCGAGCCCTGGTCGATCACCATGGCCGCGACCTCCTTGAAGATGGCGGCGAGAGCACCCACCGACCTGGCGATGCGCTGGATCTCGGCGTCCCGCGTCTCCACCTGCCACGTCATGGCCAACAGTTGCTGCTCCTGGACGCCCGCAGTCTCGCCTAGGGCACATCTCCTAGCCCCGATGTCGTCGATGACAAACACCTCCGAGCCGAACTTCTGCAGCCGCAAGCGTTCCATGTAGTCGCGCTGGCGCGCGCGGAACTTTTGCGACAGCTCCTGCAGCCTTGCGGCTGCCGCGCGCTGAGTGTTGAGGCGCACGAGGCGGTCGGTGGTTGACACGCTGGCCTCGCCGCCCACGAACGGGCTCGTGATCTTCTTGAGCGACCGGTCCGCGTGCTGGAAGAGCTCGCCAATCTCGGCCGTGACCCGCTCGATCTCGTGGTCGTGCTGCTCCTCCGAGTCGTCGAACCGGATCATCAGCCGCCGCGTATGGATAAGCTGCAGGTACTCGACTGCACAGCGCCAGTTAGACCTCCGCATGACACGCACACAGTCAGCTCCAGGCGCAGCGGAACGCACGCTTGACGCCCAGCATCCGCGCGGCCTCGTCCACCTGCTCCGCGAACTGCGTCCATTCCGGCCTCGGCAGCTCCTCGACGTGCAGCGCCACAAAGTCCGGCGCGTCCTGCAGCAGTGCGCGCTCCATCGCGCGCCCCCGACCGCTCTGCCCATCGATGAATTGAGCTGCGCGTCGCATTGACAGCCGCGCAAATGCGAGCCACGCACCTGCTTCTGGAAGGGCAAGAGCGCGTCCGCGAGCGCTGCCGAGCCGCCCGCCAGCTGCCGCAGCTGGAAGCGCAGCTGGCGCCTGCGCAGGTTCGCCCTGCGCTCGCAGTAGCGCGCCGTGAGGTCCCTGTGCGCCATGGTGAGCGCATCGATTGGCAAGTGGCGCCAGGAGATCCGCGGCGCGATCTTGAAGCGACGCCGTCGCCTCTGATTGGCAGAAACGACTTTCGTCCAATCAAAGCTATATGATCTTCCTTTTTCAACCAATCAAATCGATAGTTGAAGTGGTGGTGCCCTTGAAAGGACGCATTCGCTGTAGCTCTCCGCGAGGCCTGCGGAATGGCCCCGGGGGCGGACGCCATGGGCCCTGGACGCGCCGAGCAGGGCTCCAATGGCGCGCTGACCGCTGCAGCATCAGTCCCAGGCGTGGTGCAGGCCCCGGCGCTCAAGTGGACGCGGCTGGAGGCCGTGGCGCGACGCAACAGCGAGGCGCCGTCGAGACGCTCGGGCCATTCGCTCAGCATCATCGGCTCTAACGGCTTCCTGTTCGGCGGCTGCGACTACACGGACCCGCCGGGCCCCACGAATGACACGTTCGTGCTCAAGATCAGCGCCAACGCGCCGTGCGAGTGGGAGCGGCTGGGCTTCCCAGGAGAAGGTACTGTACCGCCGCCTAGATGGAAGCACTCGGCCACCGTCGTCGACAACAAGATCTACATCTTCGGCGGCTTTCACAGCAGCAGCGTGCGCTTCAACGACCTGTGGGTCTTCAACCCCATCACCATGGACTGGACCCAGCCCGCGAACACCGGCTCGACTGCTGGGCAGTTGACTACCGCAGCTGCTCGCGGGGTGGCTTCCACGTGGCCGGCGCCTCGGGGAGCTCACTCTGCTGTTGCGATTAGACGCTGCATTTATGTCTTTGGGGGATACGGTGGATCAGGTTACGGGCGGCGCGACTTTGACGATCTCCATGTTCTTCGGCTTGACGACTTCAGCTGGAGTAAGTTATCTTGCAAGGGCAAGGGACCTGATAAACGAGCAGGACATCAAGCGTGCGCTGTGGACGATCAGATGCTTGTATATGGCGGCTGGAATAGTGTGACACAATTCAACGACCTGCACATCCTCGACACGGTCGCCAATGCGTGGAGCACTGTCGAAGGTGTGCACATGGCTAGCCCGCTACCTCGCTGGAATCACGCGTCATGCGCCGTTTTGGCGATACCGAACGCCAAAATATTCGTGTTTGGCGGTGTGCTTGGCGAGCCAAACAATTACAATGCGCAGGGAACCTACATGAATGATATCTGCGTTCTTGACTCGGGAGAAATGACGTGGAGCATCCCAGAGACTCGAGGAGCACCACCAAGTGGCCGAAGCGATTCTACGCTGGCGTACGATGACAAAGGCAGCCGACTTTTCGTGTTTGGTGGTTGGTCCAATGTTTGGCTCAATGATTTGTATGCGCTTGATGTCAGCAGTGTGGTGGGGCCACCTTATGGAATCACACGCGTTTTCCCTGACTTCGGACCACTCACAGGCGGCACGGCGGTTGTCATCGAAGGAATTGATTTTCGTAATCGACCCGTAGTAGTTCGTTTTGCATGCAGAAAAGGGTCCGTCGATGTCCCTGGTGAGTATGTCAATGACCACACACTTAATGTGGTCACCCCGGACTTCACACAGTGCCCCGCAGGTGACGTCCAAGTTCGGGTTGCCCTTCAAGGAGATTCGTTTACTACGACATTTCAGACTTTCAGTTTTTTCGCTGTCAGTGTTGCACCATTGTGCTTCGCCTACGGCCCTGGAGTTCTCAGTGGTGGTGCAAGCGGTGAACCAACTTGTTTTATCATTCAGGCACGTGATTCACAGCGTGCACTTCGGACTCGTGGTGGGGATGAATTCACTGTAGAAATTGAGGCCGAAACTTCAGGACCCATTTTCACTCCCTCCCTTCAGATTCAAGACTTTGACAACGGCAAGTACCTCGTTAGCTACACTGTGCCAAAAGCCGGAGAATACAAGATTCACATATCATTTAGTGGGACATTTGGAGGCGAGGCTGGACCCATTCATGGATCGCCGTACACTGCAACCTTTGATGACACTGTCACTCGTGAGATGAACTTGATCACCGGAAAGCTTGTCTTGGATCAGCTTCTGCATGATCTATTGAGTCTTCAGCAATCGTGCAAAGACTGCAACGTCGGCCTGGAGCAGCCGTTGGCCGATGCATCATGGTCACCCGAGCAGACGACAGCAGCTTTAATTACTTTCAAAGAGCACGTGTTTCTGGTTGAAAAACGTGGTCACGATATTACAACTTCTATCGAACAGCTACGAGCTGAGATTGCGTTTCTCAAGGACTCTGGCATAAATATGACCAAAGAGCTCGAGCTTCTTCAATCGATAGAGATGTCTTGGTCAGAAATTCTAAGGAAGATCCCAGCTGCAAGTGCACGGATTGCGCCACTTATTGCAGCACAGGGTCTCAAGTTCCGCGGAGAGATTGACCCATACTTAGACCTGCTCCGAGCAAAGGACGCACAGCTTAAAGCAAAGCCCTTCTGGAGTTTTGCCGTTGGTGTTCGACAGGCACTTGATGCGATAACGGCAGAAAAGATAGACCTGGAGCACGATCAGATCGTATACAACCAGAAGCTTCACGTTGCTGAGATCCTTGAGTGCGACGATCTAATGGCACCATGCGCTTCAGTCCTCGGGTCGATTTCGAAGGTGCTATCCCATGCAAGTCTCCTGTGGGAATCAATCTCAGAGGTCACGCGCAAAATCGACTTGTCTCGCGAAATCCCATGGAGTATGATAGATGGTGTTGTTCTCGAAGAAGAGGCGAAAGCTTTTCTTGGGCTTGTGAAGGCTATCAACAAAGAGATCCGCGACTGTGATGCATTCAAGCAGTTCGAACGCCTAGTTAAAGAGTTTCTAAGCACATGCCCTCTTTTCCAGGCGTTACGTCATCCGTCAATGCGGAAACGACACTGGGAGGATCTCATCAAAGTTACAGGAAAGACATTCGAGTGCCCTGAAGATAACCCTTCACTGCGATTCGCTGACATTCTAGCGCTAAACTTACACGAGTTTCAGCGTGATGTAGAAGAAATCACCGACCGAGCACAGAAAGAGGCCAAACAAGAAGCTGTGCTGCAAGACCTCGACAATCGATGGTGCACCGTTGCATTTACTATGGTGCCATATAAGGACACCGACATCCCACTCCTTCACTTAGACGAAGAGGTGGTAGAGATGCTCGAATCCGATCAACTTCTAGTTCAGGCAATGACAGCGGGGCGCCATAACTTCTTTTACTCGCAAACAGTGGCGTGGAGGACAAAGCTGGTGCTTGTGTCTGACGTCACCAGCGTGCTGAATGAGATTCAGCGGTCGTGGTCATACTTGGAGCCGTTATTTATTCAGTCAGAAGAGGTCAAACGTGAGCTACCGGACGATGCTCAGCGGTTCGAGGGCATAGACCAACGCGTTCGCGAAGTGCTGAACGAATTGTGGACCCCTAACCGAGGCAATGTTATCGTCGGCTGCCAGCTGCCTAACATTCATCAGCAGCTGGTCGATCTGAGATCAGGTCTGGAGACGTGTCAGCAAGCCCTCAAGGAGTTCTTAGACTCGAAGCGCCGCTTGTTTCCGCGATTTTACTTTGTTTCAGAGGCCGACTTACTCGACTTGCTGTCCAAAGGCAATGAGCCCAAGAGTATCCTTGTTCACCTCGAGAAAGTATTCCTCGCCATAAGGACGCTGGTTCTTGACAAGCCAGCTGGGTCGTCAGTTACCATCGCAACCCACTTCATCTCAAACGATGCTGCGCGAGAAAAAGTAGCCTTTGAGCCAACCGTTCCACTTGAAGGGAAAGTCGAAGTGTACCTTCAAGTTGTTCTTGAGGCTATCCAGACGTCTCTACGTGAGCAAGTGGGTCGATCAATCCGGCGCTTTCCTGAACAAAATCGAGCTGAGTGGTTGCTTCAAAAGCTACCGTCGATGAATGGCAAAGAGGACGCACCTTTATCAAACATGGATGCCGCTCAAATTGCTCTGCTTGTTGCAGGAATTGAATATGTCAATGCTGTTGAAAGTGCTTTCACTCTCTTAAGTAAAGGTCACGCAACAGCAATGAAGGAGCTCTACGATAAAATGCTGATTCAGCTGAGCGATCTCATCAAACTAACTCAAACACCATTGTCAAAAGACGATCGCCAAAGGACAATGTGCATGATCACGATGGACGCGCACTCCCGTGATATCGTGCAGAAATTGCTATATGAAGAGATCTCTTCGCCAGCTTCGTTCATGTGGCAGTCTCAGATGAAGCAACGTCGAGCTGAGCGCCAGAACAAAACGTATCATGAAATTTGCGACGCACAGTTTAACTATGGCTTTGAATACCTTGGGAATGGTCCTCGTCTTGTGGTAACACCGCTTACCGATCGCATTTATGTGACTGCTACACAAGCGCTGCATATGCAGATGGGATGTGCACCTGCTGGCCCTGCTGGCACGGGTAAAACCGAAACCACGAAAGACCTGGCTAATATGCTCGGCAAAATTTGCTATGTATTCAATTGCTCACCAGAGATGGACTACAAAAATTTGGGCAACATCTTCAAGGGGTTGGCAAGTGCTGGGGCATGGGGTTGCTTTGATGAATTTAATCGTCTTATCCCGGAGGTGCTTTCGGTTTGCTCTGTCCAGTTTAAAGCGGTATGTGATGGTATTCGTGGCGAGAGCGATACAGTTATCATTGAAGGAGACATAGTAAAGCTCGACTCAACTTGCGGTACATTCATAACGATGAACCCTGGATATTTGGGCCGCTCCGAGCTACCAGAAGGGTTAAAATCACTCTTCCGACCAATCACTGTTATGGCGCCAGATCTGGTGCTCATCTGTGAAAACATGCTAATGGCAGAAGGGTTTCGCGATGCCAAGGTGCTAGCATCCAAATTCTTCAGCCTATATTCACTGTTGAAAGAGCTTCTGTCAAAGCAAGATCACTACGATTGGGGACTTCGAGCAGTCAAAAGTGTGCTCGTTGTGGCAGGTCAGTTCAAACGCGCCGAGCCAAAACTTTCAGAGATGGAAATCCTCATGCGCTCTTTACGCGACTTCAATCTGCCCAAGATTGTAGAGCAAGATCTTCTTGTCTTTAACGGGCTGCTTGGAGACCTGTTTCCAGATACAAACCCACCACGCAAGTTGGATGAGGCCATGGAGAAATTTGTCCAAGTCGCATGCGAGGAGATGGGGTTGTGGCCACATGAACAGTTCCGCCTGAAAGTAATCCAATTAGATGAGCTACTCGCAATCCGTCACTGCGTATTCATCATGGGGCCACCAGGGAGTGGTAAATCTGACTGCTGCGAAGTGCTTGTGAACGCGCGCAAAAAGAAGGGAGACGACCACTTCACAAAAGTTGTTGATTTGAATCCCAAGGCGGTTTCAACTGAGGACTTATATGGCTACATGGTGCTAGGCACACGTGAGTGGAAAGATGGTCTACTCTCCAAGTTGATGAGAGACATTGCAACTGTATCGACGGCAGATGTTCGTCCTAAATGGATCGTGCTCGATGGAGATCTAGACGCCAACTGGATCGAGTCAATGAACTCGGTCATGGACGATAACAAGATGTTGACCCTCGCATCCAACGAGCGCATTCCGCTGAAGCCGAACATGCGTCTTGTGTTTGAGATCCGAGATTTAAAGTATGCAACACCTGCAACTGTTTCGCGCGCCGGCATCCTCTACATTTCTGACAACGATGGTTTTCAGTGGAAGTCGCTTCTAGCAAGTTGGGTCGCAACGAAAGGGGCAAACGTTGCCCAGCGTGCTGCACTTGGGGAGACAATGAACAAGTACATTATTCCAATCGTCGCTTTCGTGAAACAGCAATGCAAAACCATAGTTCCGTTGCAAGAAATTGGGCTCGTGCAGACTTACCTGTATTTCTTGGAAGGCGTTCTTGACGCCGATACGTTAGCTGATACCCGGAAGGTCGATATCCTTAGTGGGTTCATTTCCGTTTGGGCGTTCGGCGCTGCTCTGACAGTCGCAGATGATGGCACCGACTATCGCAAGCTGTTCAGTGAGTGGTGGCGCGGGGAGTTTAAACACATCAAGTTTCCAACGCGAGATACGGTTTTCGATTACTGGCTCAATCCCAACACGCTTAGTTTTGAGTCATGGCGCGCATCGCCGTTCTTCAAAACTGTTCAGTTTGACGGTTCTGTGTCGATGTCTTCACTCACTGTCCCGACAACTGAAACTGCGTCCATTACGAATTGGATGACTCTTATGGTTCGAGAGCAGCGACCATTCATGTTGTGCGGTGGAGCTGGAACTGGCAAGACCCAGGTCGTTCAAGGGCTACTGCAGGTACTCGGAATGAAGTCCCCAAGCGCATCACCATCGCTAACAGCAGCGCCAAGTCTCCTGAATGAATCAGCGTTCTCCAGTGTAACAGTTAACTTCAATTACTACACAAATTCAGCAGCCCTTCAAGCGATTTTAGAGTCCAAACTGGTGAAACGCGTTGGAATCACTTACGGCCCAAGCACAGGAAATCAGCTTGTTTACTTCCTTGACGATTTAAACTTACCTCAAGTAGATGCATACGGAACGCAAAGCGCACTCGCCCTACTTCGCCAACATCTTGATTATGGACACTGGTACGACCGTAGCAAATTCACGCTCAAGCAAATCGTAAACGTGCAGCTATTGGCGTGCATGAACCCGAGCGCAGGTAGTTTCACGATCAACCCGCGACTGCAACGCCACTTCGTCACATTTGCGCTTGCAACACTTAGTGTCTCAAGCTTGCAAATCATCTACGCTACTTTTCTGGACGGATATGTTGCCGACTTTGTGGAGGAGATACGAAAAATGTCGGGTCCAGTGCTCAAGGCTGCACTTGCGCTACATGCACAGGTTTCATTGTCATTTCGAAAGACTGCGGCAAATTTTCATTATGAATTCAACATCCGTCACGTAGCCAACGTTTTTCAGGGACTTCTCATGGCGAAACCAGCTACGTTCGAAGATCCACTGAAATTTGCTTTGCTTTGGGTTCACGAATCAAGTCGCGTTTACGGGGACCGACTTGTCAGCAGTAGTGACCTAACAAAGTTCGCATCTATTACTCAGCAGCTTGCTCGAAAGTGCTTCCCGTCGCTCAATTTCACCCGATTTTTTGCTCCTCCAGCTTCAGCGTCGTCAAATGCAGAGTCATCTGGAGCAATCGCAGAAGCGGAACCAATCCTCTTTTCTCACTATGCAAACGGATTACGCACAAACGAGTACGACCAAGTACTATCCATACAAGCTCTACTTACAACTTGTGAGGAAGCGCTCACAGAGTACAACGACGTATTACCTAAAATGGATCTCGTACTCTTCAAGGATGCTCTAGAGCACGTAGCCCGGATAGTGCGCATCATTTCTATATCTTCTGGACATGCCCTACTTGTTGGTGTGGGAGGAAGTGGGCGTAAATCTCTTTCGCGTCTAGCCGCATTCATATGCGGATACTCGCTTGTTGAAATTGCGCTGACTCAGGCATACTCTCTGGTTGACTTTAAAGCCGACCTCCAGTCAATGTTTGCAAAGGCCGGTGTTAAAGGAGACGGCGTGGCTTTTCTCTTTAGTGATGCACACATCAAGAACGAACGGATGCTTGTGTTCCTCAACGATCTTCTTTCAAGTGGCAATATTCCAGATCTGTATAATGCAGATGAGCAAGCAAGCATTGTCCAGCAGATTCAGCCCAAGGTGGCAGCGTCTGTAGCAGCGCAAGGTGAAAGTAGCTCTGGTTCAGAAACTAGCGAGAAGGAGCGCTGCTGGAGCTGGTTCACACAAGAGATCAAGCGCAACTTGCACGTCATACTTTGTTTCTCTCCCGCAAGCAGTGACTTCCGATCCCGAGCTCGAAAGTTCCCTGCACTCGTCAATTGTACGCTGATCGATTGGTTTCAACCGTGGCCAAAAGACGCTCTCCTTTCTGTCGCGGCAAGATTTTTGGATCAAGATATAGCTGCATCTACTCACTGGCAGCGAACTGACGGCGAAACAGATGCTATAACAAGCTTCTTCCCGTTCGCATTCCAAAGCGCTAATGACGTCGCTCGCGATTATCTTACATTCGAAAACCGACGAGTTTACTCTACCCCACGTTCATATCTGGAGTGTCTTGCCTTTTATGGTTCATTGTTGAATGAGAAACGTCAGGCTCACGATCGAGCAGTCGCTCGACTGCAAGGCGGGCTAGAGAAGATGGAAAGCACCAGTAATGTTGTAGCCAATATGGAGGATGAACTGAAGGTAACTCTTGAAGAGGCGGAACGCAAACGAGTTGTGGTTGAAGAGCTTGCAGAGCGACTTCAACGTGAAAAGGAAATTGTGGAAACGGAAACTGCGCGAGCGAACGCTGAACGAGAAAAGTGCGCAATTATTCAAGCGGATGTGACTGCAAAAAAAGAGGACACAGAAAAGGATCTGGCTCAGGCGCAACCAATGCTAGATGCAGCGATGGCTGCCCTCGACACACTCAATAAAAAGGACTTGGGTAGCTGCAAAACCATGACAAAGCCACCCGCAGGTGTTGGCGATGTGTTTGGCGCAGTTGTGGTGCTCTTTGCTGGCGTAAATGCCAACGTGATTGTCCAAAAGAATGGGAAAGTCAAAGATAAAGACCGCTCGTGGGAGGCAACAAAGAAGGCCCTACTTGGTAATGTGAACGCATTCGTTGATGAGTTGAAATCATTTAAGACACTCGTCGATGATCACCAGATTCCTGATATCAATTGGAAGGAAGTGCGTCCCTTCTTGGCACTTGAACATTTCAATGTGGAAACGATTGAGAAAAAGAATTCGGCGGCAGCGGGATTGTGTGCATGGGTGATCAATATTGTAGCATATTATGACGCCATTGTGGTTGTCGAGCCCAAAAAGAAAGCCTTGGCAGAGGCAAACGAAAAGCTGCGTGCAGCAAATGAAAAACTCGAGGCAGTGAGCGAGAAAGTTGCAGCCCTTGAGACTCGACTTGCTGCGCTAACGCAAGAGTTTGATACCACCAACAAAGAAGTTGAAGATGCGATCGCGCTAGTCGAGCGTGGTCGACTACGCATGTCACTAGCGCGACGGCTAGCAGATGCTCTCGGTAGTGAGAGCGAGCGTTGGTCACAGGAGCTGGAGTTACTTAGGACTCGGGCTGACTCCCTACCGCTTGAAGTGCTATTAGCTGCCAGTTTTGCGTCGTTTGCTGGTGCATTTACCAAAAGATACCGCGATATCCTGCTGAGTGAAAAATGGATTCCTTACCTACGCAAAGCGCTGACACCTGGATCGGCGACGAAATCATCGTTGGCAGTTCCAGAAGACCCCAGCACTGTTGTAATCTCGAATGATTTCAATCCCTTGGCGCATCTTGCATCGTCCTCTGAAGTGGCCGAATGGAACTCACGTGGTTTGCCAAGTGACCGCGTGTCTGTAGAGAATGGAGCAATTGTGCGTCGGAGCGTACGCTGTCCTTTGCTCATCGATCCTCAACTACAAGGAATTCACTGGCTCCGAGAGACCGAAAAGTATGCAAGGCGACTGGCTCCAGCGACGATCGCGGTTGTTCGGCAAGACCAACTGAATCTATCCCAGTTGCTAGAGCTTGCAGTTGAGCATGGTCATTCAGTGATTGTTGAAAACATGGGAGAAAAGCTCGAAGTGGCACTGTGGCCTGTAATTGCTAAAAGCACGACTTTGCGGGGGCATAAAACTCTGCTCAAGATGGGCGAAAAACTTGTGCCACTACATTCTGACTTCCGACTATATCTCCACACGAAGCTATCAAACCCACACTTGCCACCAGAGGTTCAAGCGGAAACAACTGTTGTAAACTTTGCTGTAACTCCTCAAGGGCTAGAAGACCAGCTATTAGCCCTTGTAGTGCGCAAAGAGTGGCCAAAGCGTGCAAAGATCAGAACACTGTTATCGCACCAACAAAACGCGTTCAAGATCCGATTGCAGTCGCTCGAAGATCGGATTCTAAGTAGCTTAGCAGACTCAGAAGGCGATATCACTGAGAACGTGCAAGTCATCGAGGATCTTGAGGCGACCAAAGCGGCTGCAATCGAGATAGGGGTCAAGGCTGCCAAAGCCAAAGAGTATGAGGCGCAGCTCAACGACCTAAGCGGGAAGTACCAATCTGTGGCGAGTCGCGGTGCGCTGCTCTTCTTCCTCATGAACGAGCTACAACGAATGCACCCCTACTATGTCTACTCTCTAAACGCATTCGTAGTCATATTCCAGCGCGCCATAGATCTTGTGGCTTCTGGGGACCGTCCTCAGTCCTCGAATGCAGGAGGATTACTGGGTCGACTCAAAGCTGCGGCAAAGAAAGTCATCGCGACCCAGCGATTCCAGTGGAATGCTGACCTGCTCCTTGCGGATCGAGTCGTCGACAGCGCAGAGGTAGATGGGAGTCAGCACCAAGAATCGGATCTTGGGACGCTCATGGAGGAAGCCGAGAAGGATGCAGTGCCAACCCCAGACCAAATCGCGTTGAGGTGTTCTCAGCTTCAAACTTCTATCACTGATGTTGTTTTCAATTATATCCGTCGCGGTATGCTTGAAAAGGATAAACTGACACTGGCAACTCAGCTTGGATTGTCGATCCTGATGCATGAAGGGAAGGTTACGCAGATGGATGCACACTGCCTTGTTCATGCATACAGAGGATCAAATGCGGGTCCCGCACCACAAGGCATGGGATTACTCAGCGAGTGGCTTAGCGAAGCTGCATGGAGGCGTGTTTGCTGGCTTGAGCAACACGTGCCAAATCTGCAAAAGCTTACTGCAAGCATGCGCGGGGAGAGTGAAGAGTGGCATGAGTGGTGCGATCGCGACAACCCTGAGGCTGTACCGCTTCCGGGAAGCCTCGTGAAGACCACTGCTGCATCGCCGCTGATAATGCTTCACGTAGTGCGTGCACTACGTCCAGACCGTATGTGTGCCGCGATGCAAAACTTTCTTGTTCAGCACTTTGGAGCGTCCGTTGTTCAGCAGCCGCCATTTGACATTGAATCAGCATACCAGGAGACGAGTGCGTCGACCCCCATGCTCTTCATGCTGTTTCCTGGTGTCGACCCGACCGCGTGGGTTGAGGCACTCGGTCGCAAGTTCGACTACACTACTTCAAGGGGTAATCTATCTGTGTTGTCTATGGGCCAAGGTCAAGAGGCCCTCGCAGATGCAACACTACTTTCGTCATCGCGCGAAGGTAGCTGGGTGCTTTTGCAGAATATTCACCTCATGCCGTCTTGGCTTGCGAAGCTTGAGCGCACGCTGGAGCTATGCTCTGTAGCAGCGGACATGAACTTCCGGTGTTTCTTGTCGGCTGAGCCGGTTGTCAGTATTGACCAGCTACTTCCAGAGTCTCTCCTGCAATCTTGTATCAAAGTGGCAAATGAGGCGCCATCCGACCTGCGAAGCAACCTCAAGCGAGCTTGGGCTAGCTTCACCCCAGCACAAGTCGAGACCACGAGTTCAAGGCCGACTGAGTTTCAGCAAAGCTTGTTTGCACTTTGCTTCTTCCACGCTCTCGTTCTCGGTCGTCGACGTTTTGGAACGCAAGGCTGGAGCCGCGCGTATAGTTTCAATACGGGAGATCTTGTCATTTGCGCTGATATTCTGCGTCGCTACGTTGACAAGACAGATGCGATACCGCACAAGAACTCTGGAATGACGACGCTCGCGCTTCCATGGGAAGATCTTCGCTATATTTTCGGCGAGATCATGTACGGCGGACACATCACAGACCATTGGGATCGAATCACAAACGCTACCTACCTGTCTTCCATCTTGGCTCCAGATCTGCTTTCAACGAAAGGAGGGAAAGAACTTGCAGACGGATTCCGCATGCCTGCAGATGTCACCACGTTCACATATAGCAAGTATACCGCGTTCATTGACGCAACGCTCCCGCCGTCAGACTCCCCACGAGTGTACGGATTGCATCCAAACGCTGAGGTAGGATACCTCATTGATGCAGCATCAAGGGTGTTCGCAACGCTCTCGACAGTGCCTGAATTTGCATCTCCAGTACAATCTACCCCTGCTGTTGCAACCTCCACAAAGTCATCCTCGTCTGAAGTAGCTCTGAGCGGGGAGAGCGCACGTGTGCTGACTGTGGTCGAGCAATTGCTCAATACCATGCCTGTGGAGCCAGATCTCCAGACAATCCAGGCTCTCGCAGAGCCGCTGCTGTCCACCGACTCGTCGCCGTTTGTGATTGTCGCCGTGCAGGAAGCAACTCGCATGCAGTTGCTTCTTCATGAGATGCGTCAGAGTTTATCGGAGCTAACCAAAGGCCTTCATGGCGCGTTGAGCATGACGGAGAGCATGGAGGAGCTTGCAAATTCACTGGCGTTCAGTCGACTGCCAATTGCGTGGCAACCGTTGGCGTGGAGCTCTCGAAAATCCCTGGCTCCCTGGTTCACAGACTTGCGTGCGCGAGCTTCAAGTCTTTCGCGGTGGACAAGCGAGCTTCGTATGCCTCGATCCGTGTGGATAGCCGGGTTGTTCAGCCCTACGTCACTACTGACAGCAATCAAGCAATGCACAGCGCGTCGCCACGGGCTCCCGTTGGACACGATGGCGATCGAAACCCATGTTACGCCGTACGTTGCAGGCTCGGAGGATGATGACGGCGATGGAGACTCAACCGCACCTGCTGAAGGTGATTCGGATGGCGGCCCGCTTCCACTGTCGACTGCATCCATTCCCCCAGTAGACATGGGAATATTTATTCACGGTCTGTTTGTGGACGGCGCAAGGTGGGAGTTGGCAAGTGGCGGGGCCACATCTGCAGCTGAAACTGAGAAGGAGGAGGGCGGGAGTAGTGACGGCGCATTACAAATTCCTCCAACATATGAGTTGGATGGCGTTACGTGCAGCGGCTGGCTGGCCGACCCGCGGCCAAAAGAGCTCCTGCCACCACTGCCCGTCATTTACGCTCGGGCTGTCGTGGTGGACGAACGATGGGAGGCGACAGCAGTGGGCTACTTCCGTCGTCGGCGAGACGTGTACGACTGCCCTGTGTACCAGACGACGCAGCGAGGGCCGACGTACGTATTTCTCGCGACGCTGCGCACGCTGCAGCCGCGCGCCAAGTGGACGTTGGCGGGGGCAGCTCTTGTCATGCAGACGGATGACTGAGTGTGGATCAAAATGGATGTTGATAGAACTAGGAAGTTGAAGTTGAATTCAACACGTTACAGTATGCACAGTGATGACATGGAAAAACACTCGGGTGGATGCAAATGCTAGGCAAAAAGAACAAGTGGATCTAATGAAAACAAAGAAGGAATAGCGGCTCATATCGCTCCGCTCACTCACGCTGCCTTGGAATTGGAACAGCGGACGTTCATCAATGAGGGGGACGAGGCATCCGAAGAGAGCCAAGCACCAAAACCCATCGACTTCCCGATTCAATGAGCGAAGCCCGGCAAAGTCATCACCGCTATTGAGATTGTCTACATTGGAAAACCAAGTAGAAATGACTATACTATAGAAATGATCCTGTGTAAGTACGGTCTTGCTCTTTCACCGAGAGGTGTCTCAAATATTTATACCTCTTCTTACTCCCGTACGGCGATTTTACAATATATGCAGATCCGATTTATCTATGCATATTTGTAAGTATCTACCCAAGAAGTACATCATTTGAACCAGGACATCACCAAAATCACATCTTTGCATTGAAGATCGCCTGTCCAACTTGCTCCAGTTGCAGCTCATACACAAAACCATGGCCACTTGCCATCCTCCAATTACTTGCTGGCGGGCGGCACAGCCGACGGGTCGAACAGCTTGGGCATCTGCTGCCAGCACTTCCAGTAGTCGGCGTCGTTGTGCTCGCACGACAGCGCGTACTCGGTCAGGCGCAGCATGTACGTCGACTCGAACATGAACGCGAGCCCGCCCTCGAACTTCTCCGGCTTGAGCTGTGCGTTGGACGCGGCCTCGAAAGTGGCGGCGTCAGGGCCGTGGGCCGTGTCGATGCTGTGAAGAGAAGCGCCACCAGGCTGGAAGCCGTCCTCGCCGCCCTTTTTGGCGTCGTACGTGCCGTACACCATGCCCATATACTCGGACATGCAGTTGCGGTGGAACCAAGGCGGGCGGAACGTGTTCTCCTGGACCATCCACCGCGGTGGGAAAATAACAAAGTCCGCCACGGCATTTCCGGCCTCCTCGGTTTGGCAAGTCAGCACGCAGTAGATCGACGGGTCCTGTAAACATCGTTAGTTAGATCCAAGACCCGTCTCAATTCTGGAAGCAGGTTCGTACCGGGTGGTCGAAGCTGACCGAGTTCATCGTGCAAAACTTGTCAAGGTTGTACTTGAACGGGATGTAGTTGCCGTGCCACGCGACCACGTTGAAGGGCGAGAAACGCATCTTGGCCGCGAAAATGGAGCCACCAAACTTGTTGAGCACCTTGTACTCGCACTCGCGATCCTCGTAGCTCGCAACAGGGCTTTCAAAGTCGCGAGGGTTAGCAAGACCGTTTGCACCAATGGGGCCGAGGTCCGGGAGGATGAAGTGTCGGTTAAACACCTCGCAAACGTAGCCGCGCGAAGGCTCGTCAACGTCAACCGAAAATCGGATGCCACGCTATTGAATTGTACAGTCCACATTCGGCGTCAGAGCGATGCGAACGCTGAAACCCAGACGTCTTTATGCAGAAACTGACCTGAATGACGCAGATCTCATGGGGTGACACGAGCAGCTTGCCAAACTCGGTCGTAATCTTGAGTACACCATGCTGCGGGACTGTCGTATCACAGAGAGCGTAAGTCTTCGTTCAACCACGGATCGAGCCCTTCAAATCAATCCGCACCGATCAGGAAATCGCCGTCCGAGTTGTAGAAGCACGTGTCGGTCATGGGCGCGTTGGCGGCGTACGTGTGGATTGCAATACCCGCCTTGAGCGTCGGCTCGCCGGCCCCCGCTGCACCCAATCAACATTTGTCAGCATCAATGGATCGGGATCCAGCTCCCGCACTACGTCCTTACCGATGGTGCGCAGGCCCTGGACGAAGTCGACGCGCTCAGCGGCGGGCGGGAATGGGATGGGCCTCCATCGCATCTGCTGGGGCGAGAGCTGCTCGGCCGTGAAGTCGGCCTTGATGAATGGGAAGTCGACCTTCTGGAACTTCTCGTGCACCACCGGCGGCAGGATGCGGTAGAGCCACGTGCGCTGGTTCTTGTGGCGCGGCAGCGTGAAGGCCGTGCCCGAGAGCTGCTCCGCGTAAAGTCCGTAGGGGCACTGCGCTCATCACCAGCCACCGACCAACCCAGGCTGTTAGCGCGGCTCCTCGCCCCAGCTCGCGCGCTGCGCACCTTCTGCGGGTTGTTCTGCGCCTTGGGCAGTGCGCCGGGCAGCGCCTCGGAGCAAAAGTGGCCGCCGAAGCCCGGCTGGTACTGCAGCGCGCTCCAGTCGGCCATGTGCGTCGGTCGAGCTGCGCGTCTCGCGGCCAATCGGGAAGTGAGCGCCGGCGTCCTCTTGGCATCCCTTCAACCGAGGGGAAACCACCCCCATCCCGCAACTCCCCCTCTACCCAACACTCACGCAGTTGCTCCTTCAGAGGGAAACACCAACAACTTCAACCAGCACACAATCACCGCGTTGAGACGCTGGCGCGTATGCTGTCTTGGACAGCGTAAGCGCGTCAAAGCGCGCAGCATGACGCGCTACTCGCCGCCTCGCCGCCCATGGCGCCCGCCGCTCCATCCGCTGCGTCTGCTGCGTCTGCTGCGTCTGCTGCGACTGCTGCGACTGCTGGAGGCTTCGCGCGCGTTTCTGGGCGACGCGCCGACTCGCTGCGCGTGCTGGTGGGCAACGACAGCCTCAGCTTCAGCGCGGCGCACTTCGTGGCCTTCCGCGGCTTCCGCGAGCGCCTGCACGGCCACAACTACCGCCTGGCGGTCGCGGTCGTCGGCGACCGCGTGGGCGCCGACGGCTACGTCGTCGACTTCGGTGCGCTCAAAAGAATCGCGCGCCAGCTCTGCCAGGAACTGCACGAGGCCTTCCTCGTGCCCATGAAGAGTGACGTGCTCGACATCCACGTCGACGACGAGAGTGTCAGCATGAGGACGGAGGACGACGCCAGCTACTGCTTTCCGAGAGCCGACTGTGCGCTCCTGCCCATTGTGCACTCGTCCGCGGAGGAGTTGGCGGCGTACATCACTGGCCGCATCATCGACGCGTTCACGGTCAAAGCCTTCGTTGAGAGAGGCGCGCGCACGGTTGAGGTCAGCATCTCCGAGGCAGACAGACAGCTCGCGACGTGCGAGCGGAACATCGTAGCGTAGTCTAGACGTCAGCAATCATACCTTTGGTCACACGTTTGGTTGGCTCCATGCGGCATATCCGCCGTCCAGTCCAATTGGTTGGGTGCTTCCGCTTACAGCAGCAAACGACGTGGACAAGCAATTCGCGCCACTTGCCATCAGCGACGAGCTTGACATTCGCATGCTACGAAAGTCCACGAGATAGTTTCGCTTGCCAACGTCAGACTCGAGACTTGACATGGATGCTCGCCTCTCCACTTGAACGGCACCACTCGAAACCTTGCTGCACAGGATGCAGTTTGACAGCGAATGAGCCGAGCACTTTGACAAAAGAGCTCCTGACGTTGCATTAGACATTCCAAAACCATGCTGATCTGCGACCTTGTCAACACGAACAGCATTGACTGGAAATTGGCTCGGCATGTACGGAGAGTCACTTGGTCTAGTCTTGCAGCAAATGAAGCAGCGAGACAACCGATGTCGTGTGCATGGTTCATCCTGGCTGGTTGACTCAGTGGCTCTTTCGCTCGCACTTGAAAACGGCATACCTTGGCTGATAATGGCAACAGTGGGCAATGAGCGAACTGGTACTTCTGCATCCAGCACTCCGTTGCAAAGAACACACCCGCGAAGACTGTGCTTGGCACACTGAGCAGCACTTGGTTTTGCCGATGGAACCAGAGAACCTGAATTCAGGTCCCATCGTTCTTCTTTAGGCATCCATGCCTCCACTCCCGGCACTTTCGCTGACAAATACTGGCTCGGTCCGCTGACATTCACAGATGGATTTGTCGGTGTCGATCTGGAGACTATTGGTGACTGTACAGTACTCGTTCCTGCCATGTCTAGATCAGCGGCATAGGAGGAACTCTTCAATATGGTTTTGTTATGATGATAGATAGGAAGAATTGTGTCAAGAGTTTCTGGGCTCAGTGACAGTGAGGATGTAGAGTCTCTTGCAGTAACGAACCCAGGAGAGTCATGCATTGACGATGTTGACGGTGACGGCAATGTTGGAGTTGGAATGCGTGGAGAGATACCTGATAAGCGTGGAATCATTGTTGCCGCTGCTGCAGGCGAAGAAAACCATTGGGAGCTGGGATCCTCAGACGGAGCATCGTCAGTTGACACTGACTCTTGTTGGTCAATAGATCTATCGCGTTTTACTCTTCCCTGAGCAAGAGCATACCTCTCTAGTAATTGCTTGTAGGTTCTCGAGCCATGGTCTCCTGTGCGATACTCGCTACTTTTCTCGGTACCAAGTCTAGGTAGGTTTGTCTTAGATGACGAACGTGAGATTCCGTGCGTTGAATCATTTCGCCGAACACGATCTATTTTTCTAGCAAACGAGTGTGGTCCAAGGTCTGAAGGCAATTTTGAGCTTTTGCTTGGCTCTGCAGCCTTGACACCTACGTCATGGTCATGACCAAACGTTTCCTGGAGTTCAACAGCTATGCTTGCATGGATCCGATCGTTCACATTAGTAGCATCTTTAGACCGCGCCTGTTGCAAGGCGTTATTTGATGACTCGAGCTCGCTCACCCTCGCTTCCAACTCTTTGATTCGACGGGAATCTTCCTCTTTCCACCTCAAGAACGCCGCATTATCCAGTGATAGTTTATATATTTCTCGGTCTTTCACTTTGAGTGTTTCGGTAAATCGACGCTGGCATTCGTCCAGCTCTTTGAGCCGTGCTTCATGGTGTCTTCGCTGCGCGCTTTCTAATCGATCACGCAGTTTGGAAATTTGTGCTCGGGCTGCAAGCAACTCAGTGCCTAATCCTCCAGATGCATCGTTGACTCGAACAGTTTGCATGACTGAGCGCGCACGATCCGCGAATTGCAGTGTCCGAATAGTTTCATCACTTGCGTTCAAGCTGGGGCTCACTGTTGCGATGAGGCAGGACTGCGTGTTTCCTCCGAGAGAGTCTTGAAGTACTCGAGTGAGTGTGGAGTCACGGTATGGAATATGCTTTCGACCAGGTTCAGCGAGTGCTGCAATGCAGTTTCCAAGAGCTGAGAGACTGGCGTTGATATTCTTCAATTCAAGCGAGTGTGACTCATCCATTGGTAGCTCCGTGTTCCACTTCTCTGAGCCTGCGAGGTCCACGAGATTCAACCGGGAAGTGCGCACTGATTGTTCGCCAGTTGGTAGCCGCCTCTGTAGCGTTATATTAATCTGAACAATTGCGTGACTTCGACTACTCGCAAGATTTGCGTCAGTCTCGCGAACTGATCGATTTTCAAGCCCTTGGCGAAGTAGCTGCATAGCCTGCGCCACTGACTCGATGCGCTCACTTGACAGCCCTTGGATGATAACATTAGTTAGTCCATCTGTGCGAGGTTGTTCGCGAAGAAGTAGTGGCTTTTGTCGGCGTCGGTCTGTCAGCAGGTCAAACAATCTGTCGTTGTATATTTGTACAAAGCTGCATTGAAGCAATATGCGTGTTTCCTCGACTGACACCCGAGCAGCATGTGCTAATAGGAGACACAACGCGCGAGGAACGATTCCCCAACCGGTCGTCATCGTAAATGCGTCTCCAAAGACTTCGTGCGAAGGAACAGACTCTTCGGACGGCTTGGAATCGGTCGTACTAGTTGTTGCGCCGAATAGATCGTAGTCTTTCCCAAACAGCGTGTGCGTTTTTCCAGTGCCCGTCTGCCCGTATGCAAACACAGTTGAGTTGAAACCACCAATTGCTGCTCGAACGCTGGGTTCAATAGCCGAAAAAATCTCTTCCTGCGTGGCTGAGGTTGGGAAAACGCGGTCGAATGCACACTCTGTTACTGTCAGCATACCAGTCGTGCCGTTGTGGCTGCTAGTTGATTGCACTTGAATAGCCGTGCCCTGGTTGCAAACAGTGACAACCGTCTTGTCATCTGTCAGCCCACATGCAGGACGTACACGCACCAATACTTGAATACGTCGAGTTTCACCATCGTCGGACACCGAAGTGCCTTCAATGGGAGATTCACTCTGAGAATTTTCAGGTGTTGATGTATCAGTGCAAGTGCTATCGAGAATACCATCGTCACCCAAACACTCAGCTGGCGATTGAGACCTATTCGTCAACTCGTGTGGCTGTAATTGAGGCTCAGACAAACCACGATCCACCTTGTCTTCGTTTGCAGTTGTCAATGTGATATCTGGAGAGAGGTCTTCACTACATTTCGTATCAACAGATGTCGCTGATTCAATGCTGCTGTCGTTATTGTTGTGAGTGTCATTTTCATTCATCGCCGACGCTGCTTCAGGTTGAATAGATATTGAGTCTCCAACAAGGTCCCACTCCTCTCGGTACGAATAGACGTCGGCGTCGGTGCTGTTGATCGTGTCCGAAACAACTGAGCCGGCTGTCGATGGAGCCGTCCGAGAGCTCTGTTGCCATTCTCCATTGTTAGGGAGACCTGCTCGGTCTACCACGTGCTTGAAATCCTTTCTTCCACTATCAAGATGCAGCATTTGGCGCTTCGCGCTGGGTTGGAGTCAGCAACCGCACTACAGCTGCAACGATCTCGGCTCATGCCGCTTAGACACGTGCGAGAACTGTCACTACCTTTCCTTCGATCGCGATCGCCAAGACCAAAGAGCAGGTGGTTCCTAAAATAACAGCGATGACTATAAGCGGATTGACCAACTTGAAGAACGTGCCTCTCGGTGTGCTGATCAATCAAACCGCACCACCCTTTGCCCAGGCTGCACCGACCTCCAGTGTAACACTTGTGAAACATCAAGCCTTTTGGTAGGAACACACGCACATAGAGCAAGTAGGGAAACAGTTGCGTCATGTTCGGTTAGAGTCGACCCATTAATGACCTACACGTCAATCTGCACACAAGACGAATATTCATCAGATCACACGCACGCATTCCATTGTGGGAACAATCTCACCGTACCATTTCCGGGAACATCTCGGGGACGATATCATCAAAATCTTGTTCGGCATCTTCGAGCGAAGTGTCCTCGAAGAAAAGCTTCTGGGCCCTCAGTGTAGCGTGATCTTCTTCGTTACGAGGCGATGCTCGTCTTCCACTGCTTCGCGTTGGCCGAGCTGGCAAATCCGTCACCTCCTCCATCTCAATCTCGAGGCGACGCCGTTTTGGCCTCGATCCAGATGCAATCTCTTCAACGCCCGCCGATCCGCGTGTTCGTTTTGAAGCTGATGATGGTGTAGCTGCAAGACGAGCACTGGTTCGGTGAGGGGTTTGCTCTGCGTCTGCTCCTTCATCCGCTTCGGCTTTACCGCCGCCAGTTCGGCGACTTGATGTTCTACGGTTGGGCCGGACGGGTGTAGCAGGATGCGGCTTTGGTCGCCGTGGAGTGTCTTTTAGTGTGTCACCGGTCATAGAGTGGTAAACTTCGCGCATCACGGCGGAAGGTCGCTTCTTGACAACAATATCGACGGATGCTGTCATCAGCGGTACCTCGGCAACATTCAGCAATCGCTTCTGCTGACGATCACGTTGGCGTGACATCTCAAGAAGCATTCGCCCGCGCTCTAGTGATTGGCGCAGATCTATCAGCTGGTTCAAGATCTCTCGCGTTATCCACGATTGGCGCTTGACATCGAATACAGCGTCGGACGGTGCGTGGGCGTCGCAATAGAACTTCCAATCCGATCGACTCGATCGGGCGCAAAAGCGTTTCTTCTTGGCAGCACAGAGTGGGTGAAAACGCTTCTGGCACTGTGCACAGCTTACAAGCTCACCCTTTGCATAATGAAACGGGTTAGCTATCGAGGAAGAATACAAAATGGCCAAGAACTGTACGTACCGATCGTCTAGAGCACACGTCGCAACGAGCAACAGTCGCCAACAGCGAGCTGGGAGTACTTGCCGGAGCTGGCGGTGGAGCATGTGCGTGTTGAACGTGATGACGCTTCACCACCTTGGCTTTCTTCCATTTACAGCAGTACACATGGATCCACTTGTCGAACGTCAGCGCATGCTCACCATTGCTACGTGGAGAGCTCTTGCTGCCGGAATGCTGGTGTTGTGTTCCATTTGGTCCTCGCGAGGCCTGGACTAGCTGCGCACCCATTGCAGTATTCTGCAGCAGCAAAATGTCATTTTGCATATCTTTACGAGATTCGGACACTTTTGGTGGCGTCTTCCCGCCAAGAGCCAGAGTTCCGTTGCTCGAATTGGTTGGGTTGCTCGCGCATGGCATCAAGTAATCGCTCGAAAGTCCGCAGGTAATACAACCCTCCCTCGCCCTCTTGTCACCAAGCTGGATGCAACACTCACAAATCCAGTTGCTGCGAAAAATAGTCGCCGACTGCCCGATATCGCTGATACAGCATTCGGGGTGGATATAAATATTGCAGTATTGGCATCGCATCATAAACTGGCGACGATGCAGCATGTTGACGTCTGAAAGCGGACCAACCGTCGGAACAACAAATTCGAAGCATGCCGAGCACATGGTCATGTCCGTCCAGTCGGGTCTTCCAGGGTCTACTTCCTTCACGTCTTGCTTGGCCGAGTCCTCGGCGGCGATGATCGCCTGGACAATCGACCCAGATAGCAACGAAGATCCTGCATCGCTTGGGACGCGCGAATGGTTGAAACGACTGCTCTTAGTCTTGTAAACAAAGAACGCGTCGATGCGCACTTTTCGTCGACGTTGTCGCTGGATCAATCGTTCCGCCTCGCGGTAGTCCGTAGGCAAATGATTTTTGCACAGCAGTTGGAATTTCAGCCCTGCGCCACCACCGCCGTAGATGAAGCCACTCTCGTTCAGCCCAATGGTCATTGGCAGACCCTCGAACCAACCACACAGAGGATGGAATGATACTGAGCAACCCGAATGGCAGCACTGGATAGTGCGTCCACAAGCGACTCGGCAATACATACACAGATTCCCTTGGCATAAGCTCGAATCGCTTTCTTCTTCTTTGTCGGCTGCAGTCTTCTTGACGGATGAAACCCCATTAGTTGCTGACGTGGAAATGAGTGCCTGCACTTCAGATGTTGTATCGCGGAATCGCGGACCTGAATTTGCGCTCGGGCCGACTAAGTTGATCTCCGACAACTCCAACAAGTTTCCGATCCAGACCTTTGGACACCACAGCGCACAGACAACATGCACCCATTTGCCGTCGATCGTCCGCTTGAACGCACCGTCCCCAAGCGAGCACAGCTGGCAGAATACCGAAGTCGCCGGGTCCTGCCCTTCGCGCTCAATCTTACAACGGTCGCAGATGAATTCGTTGCTCGGGACTTTAACGATCCCATAACAACGTTGATGTACTGCAAGCTCACACCGGTCGCAAAACACGATTGGGTTCGACTCGGGCGATTGACCATCAAAGCAAACAACACAAGTGCCGTCATCGATAAGCTCTTCCTCGTCTTCTTGGTCATCATGATTCGTCGAATTCGATCCTTCAGCCTCGCCAGTCGCACTTAGACCTGACATGACTGCTGCTAACGATTTCGATCCTCTGTAGCCAATGACAAGGCTTTTGCATAATTGCTTCCACGCCGCATACTCCTTATAGTACATCTCAGTGATCGCAGCAACATTCTGGAACTTGTTGTAGTTGTATTCCACCGCTTCTAATTTTTTCACGAGACCTCGCAGCTCACGCCGGTTTGTTTGCATCTGCTCGTTGAGGTGATCAGCGAGCAGATTGATCGACTGGTTGATGTCACCCTTTTCAAAGTTGTGGTTTGTTGAAAGAGTTTCCAATCCATTGGCGTGAGGTGCATCATCCAGCGAGGTCATCGATATGAGCAAATTGTTGATCGGTGATAGTGGTAATTTCAACTTGCCCAACGGACCAACCATCGTAGAATGAGCGTCATGGAGGAATGTCGACCAAACACCTCGTTCTTGATCAAGTTGGTCAACTTGGTCGATCGCCTCCTTCCCGGATAATCGCAACAAGAACTTGCAGCTAGCAGCCAGCTTGTCTTCGTTGATATTCTGAAAGGCGACTCGAATGTCGCCTGAAAGTGCCAATTCTTGATACTTGGACGAGTCCTCACCGTTCTCTTGTGCCACATCCTGCAATACTGCGTGCTCTGGAACCTCTGCTGATGCGGACGACCGCGGAATAATCTCAATGCAAGGATCCGCACTTACATCGCTAACACAGTGGGTGCGACTCGCTCGCATCATAAAATCACACCGATGCACTGATGTCTTGTATGATAACGATGCACAGCCGGGGTCCTCGCGTGTGCCGTACTCGAACAGGACGGCATCTCTGCAGTCCAGGTCTGTCGCAGCAGGTCGGCGACGGAAGTTACTAACATCATCTAACTTTGCTCCGCAGAGGCTCTTACAGAGCTGATCCATTCGCTTCTTGACCATCGCCTTGCTGCTGAAAAAGTTGCGATCCACCACCTTCCACAGATGTGCTGCATTCATGGGTGCGCCAGCGTTTTGACCCGGCCACGAGTCAAAGAGTACATCTGAGAGGTCTGATCCGAGCAAAGCCTCCCGATCTGCGGAAGCAGCCTCGCCAGCACCAGTCACCATCGGCAGATCTGTGTGCTTGCGTTTCCACTTGCCGTGCGTCGCGTGCTTGGCCTTTGGACAGTTGTTACGGAGGTGGCCCATCATCAATGTCTCGCGGATATGCTCTCCGCACTCGGGGCACGGCCGCACAGGGATAGTGCTCGATCCGTTTTGCCTCCTCGCCTTGCCAGACGACGACGAGCGCTGTGCGTTGTCCCGTCGATCTGACTTTCCGCGCTGCTTGCCACTCGTCGACTTTTTAGTGCGGGATATCGTGGGTGGTGTGATGCCGTGCCGCGTGAGCAGTAGCTTGCGCCTTTGAACGTCCTCCTTGGCGAGCCAGGCGAGCATGCACTGATCCTCGTGCACGTCCTGGTTGCCAGGTGTGAGCTTGGTCGTGCAGTAGCGGCAGCGTCCAGGCACGAGCGGGTGCGCGCGCTCGCGCTCCTTGACGGCGTCGAGCGCGCGCCACGAGTCGTCGACCATCTCGAACCTGCGCGAGGAGACATCTGAGAGATGCGTCTTGCAGTGGTAGATCTGCTGGTTGGCCTCGTTGTAGCCTGTGAAGATGAGCGCCGAGGGCGCGCGGAAGGCGCACGAGACGTGGAAAGAGCGCGCGCAGCGGCCACTGACGCACTGTATGCAGCCCCCGCGCTGGCCGCAAACCAGGCATCGCAGCGCGTCTCGGCTCGCGTCGAGCAGCGCGATGTCGACCTGCTCGTCCAGCTCGCCCGCGAGGCTGTGCGAGAGCTCGGGGATCCAGTTGACGCAGCGCACGTGGCACCACACGTCGCGCTGGCTCGTGAGCCGCAGCGCGCCGCCCGCCACGGGGCACACGGCGCACTGCGGCGGCACGAGCGGCGCCGGAGAAAGGCCGCAGGGCTCGCAGCGCCACGCCGACAGGTCGGCCGACACGCTGCGCCCGTAGCAGCGCACGTGCACCTGCAGCGCGCAGCCCGCACAGCGCACGAGCTCGGACCCGTGGTAGTCGTCGGCCGACAGGCACACGCTGCACACGGCGGCGGCGGCGGCGCCCCCCATGAGGATCAGTTAGACTCGGAACGCTCCCCTTCCACGAGCGGTTTTCGGACGTGCAGTTATCGATTTAGTACCTGCACGTAACCTGGGTTAAGTGCGGATTAGCGCAGGCATACCCGACTGATGCGAACCTAGCGGTCGCGGCAACACCTTCCACGCCGCTTGATTAGACGCACCGAGCAGCATCTTTGCGGCGCCGCTGGGCCGCGTGAGGAGGCGGAAGCAGGTGCTCTGGGGTCGGCGATCAGGCTCAATCACGAGCCCCAAGAGGCCGCGGAGGCCGCCAAAGCCGGGGCGGCGCGCCACGCCAGCGGTTGCTCCGCCGCCAGCCAGCTCCGCTCAGCCCGCTCGCCATCCTCTGTCTCTCTCTCTCTCTGGCGTGGGGATCCCCCGTGAGCGAGCGAGCTTCACATCCGCCGCGAGCGCCGCTGGGTGTCGCAGCTCCGCCTCCCGCGGTGCCAGAGCGCGTGCTTCAGCTTCGGACGCGCCGCGTCTTGCGGGGTCCGACACGGGCGGCCGCTTCAGCCAGCGACTGGAGGCGGGCGGGTGACGCGACGCCATGCGTGTCAAGGAGGATTCGGAATCCGAGTCCCGCCGCAGGTTTTATGCAAGTGCAAGCGCTGCCTCGTCACGTATTCCGGTCCCTCGACGCGATGGCTACCACTGCAACGCGGACAAGTACGTACGGTTACGGTTCGGTCCCATGCAGCCACGTCGTTTCGCAGATCCGGCTACCTCAGAAAAAAGCTCGCCACTTGTTATATGCATTTTCACAGGTATGTCGCAAGCCTTCGTCTAGCCGAGGAGTCACCAAATCCGTGACGACCATCGCTTCTCGAAGGTACCCGCTCGCCGGCTGCTCGGCTCAAAACAGCTTTCTCGGGGGCGTTTTTCAGGTGGGTACTTTTGCCCGCACGCCTCACAACTCCATTCGCCCGCCGCCCCCCAGAGCTCGAGCCCCGCGATGGGCGAAGCGCCGAACCCCGCGGCGCCCTGCGCGTCGACGTCGCCCACCCGCAAGCGCACGTTGAGCAAGCGCTTCGTCAACAGCCGCTGGGTGTTCAACAACATCCGCGTGGGCGAGCTGCTCGTCGACTGCCGCGCGCGCGACGCGTTCGCCGCCAACTCGATCGTGGGCGCCGTCAGCGTGCCGCCCATGCCCGCGGACGCCTGTACATCGCTGGAAGACGTGCTGCGCGCACTCAAGGACGACCAAGAGGCGCAGACCGCGGCGGCGCTTTTTGCTAGACGTTCGCTGAGAGACATCGTGCTGTTCGCCGAGCTGGAAGACCTGCGCGTCGCTGACTCGTGGCTGTACCGACTCGAGGCGCTGCTGCTGGATGAAGGGCTTGCAGCGAGCGTCAAGACGTTGTGCGACGGCTTCTCGACTTTCAACGAGCGATACCCATTCTACACGACTCAGGGCACGGTCGGCGAGGGCGTGCTGCACTCGGGCATGAACCACGTCACGTACCCAAACGAGATCGTCGATAACTTTTTGTACCTGGGTAACATGTGGCAAGCGAGCTCCAAGCAAGTGATCGACCACCTCCGCATCACGCACGTCGTCAACGCCACGCTAGACGTGGGCAACGTGTTTGAGGCTGACGGCGTCAAGTACCACGAGGTCAAGATCCGCGACACACAGGACGCCGACATTTCGGCTTTCTTCGATAGCACGTTCGCGTTCATCGACGAGGCCAAGCAGAGCGGCGGCCGCGTGCTCGTGCATTGCACCCAGGGCATTTCGCGCTCGGCCACGCTCGTCGTCATGTATGTGATGCGGGCATTCGACTGGTCGCTCGCACAGGCTTTCAATTTCGTGCGTTCCGGCCGCGGCGTTATCATCCCGAACGACGGCTTCGTTCGCGCGCTTATGGCCGAGGAGCGGCTGCTGCACCACGATAAGTTCAGCGTGACCGAGTCGGATATGGACGAACTGCTAAGCGGGAACCTGCCGAACCGGGCGGCGACCATCAAGACCGTCGGATCGTCGTCGCTGCTGACAGCGTCTGGCGCCGAGCAGCCTGTCGAGTGCGCGCTGATGGACCGCGCCCGGTGCTCTGTCATGTAAACCCTCTTGAAGTAATCAGGCACCGCATCTCACGCTAGGAAATGAGTCGCGTGCGCGACCGTGTAGGATACGACATCGTAATGTAACGCGTTCAAACTGCACTGCATCACGCCAGCCGCGCAGGCAGCCGCCTCGACACACTCATCTGCGCCGTGCGTTGCGCATTCACGACCCGCCCCCCCCCCCCTGGCGCATCAGGCGCCGGCGGGCAGCCGAAAGCAGGCGCCGCCGAATGCGCAAGCGCGAGGCAAAGCGCGCGATCAACGACTGCCGCCGGCGTCATCTCGGTGCACAACCCGACAGCCAGACAGCCAGCGCGGCCGATCCGCGCGCTTTGCCGACTGCGGCGCGCCAGCATGTTGAAGGCGGCGCCGCGACTGAAGCAAGTCCGGCGCTCGAGTTGCCTCGGGCGGTGAGTAACGTACGGAGCCGAGAGAGCCGTTTGCGTCCTTTCTTGCCCGGGCAGCTGACTCGCGTCTGGATGTCACCAGAAATTAAAGCGTTCCGGCGCACATGAGAGTGGCGGGGCTATCGAGTGTGGTAGGTGCGCAGTTGCTGCATCGCAGGCGCGGCGGCGCCACAAGTTTAGTGGAGCCGCGCGGCTTGGACAGGCGCGTCGGCGACGCTTCCAGCGGGCCAATAAGCGCTCGGCGCCGCTGATCCCGCGCCGCGGCTTCTCCCGCATCACTCCGTCTCTCTTGCTGCTTGTACCGTACGTCGAGGTGCGAGGCAACGCTCACCCGGCCGCTCACTTCCCCCCGCGAAGAGGCCGAGGCGAGGCGAGGCGAGGGTGCATGCGCCCGGGCGAGCCCGCGCCAGGTCCACACCCGCAAGCCGCTCCTCCCGCCGCGAACCTGACGAGCGCGACCGCTAGCTGCGCCCGGCGGCCGCGCAGCATGTCGGTGGGCGACGACCAGGGCGGCGCGCGCGCCGAGGCGGGCGAGCCGCCGCGCCGCGTCGTGCGTACGGGGCTCGTCACCTGCCGCTGGCTCTATAACCAGGTGCAGGCGGCGCGCGGCATGATCCTCATCGACGTGCGCGCGCGCGAGGCCTTTGAGGACGACACCATCCCCAGCGCCATCTCCGTGCCGCCCATGCCGCACGCGCGCTCCATCGACGAGGTCGAGGCCGGCGTGCTGGCTGAGCAGCGATACATGCTCGCGCCCAAGAAGCGCAAGCTGCGCGACGTTGTGCTCTTCGGAGACGTCATCAAGCGCTCGGGCGGAGACGAGGGCTCGTGGATCAGACAGCTCGAGCGCATGCTGGTCGAAGACGGACTCGTCACCAGCGTCAAGCTGCTCTACGACGGGTTCCTCACGTTCAAGTACCGGTACCCGTTTTACACATCGGCGGCCATGCTCAACGAGATGGCCACCGCGCCAGGAGTAGGCGGAGGAGGACTTGCGCGCACGCGCAGCGGAACGCACAACCTCAACTACCCAAACGAGATCCTCGAGGGCTTTCTCTTTTTGGGTAACATGTGGCACGCGCAGTCCAAGCAGGTCATTGACCACCTCGGCATCACGCACATTGTCAACGCGAGTCTTGACATTGGCGACCCGTTCGTGAACGACAGCGTCAAGTACCATGACGTCAAGATCAAGGACAAGGCTGACGCAGACATCACGGCGTACTTTGACTCGACGTACGCCTTCATTGAGTCGGCTAAGCGCACGCAGCACGGACGCGTACTGGTGCACTGCACACAGGGAATTTCTAGGTCGGCCACGCTTGTCATTATGTATCTTATGCGCGCCAACAACTGGTCGCTCGTGACGGCCGTCAATTTTGCGATGGCCAGTCGCGGCGTCGTGTACCCGAACGAAGGGTTCGTCAAGGCGCTTATGAAGGAGGAGTTCCGCTTGTACAAGGGTAACAGCGTGACACTTGAAGAGATTGACACATTGCTGCAGCACCAGATCCCGGATCGACCTGTGCCATTGCAGGTTCACAACCAAAAGTCGGAAAGCTGCGCACAGTGCCGAAAATTTTTCTCGCTGCTGGAATGGAAGCACAAGTGCAGCTATTGTAAAAAGGAGTGCTGTAGCAAGTGCACAAGCACACGGCTAGCGAACCCCGTGCGAGAAAAAGTCGTGGCAGCAGGACTGGAATCCGAGCAGCGCGCAAAGCGTGTGTGTGACGTGTGTGTCAGTCGCCTGTGGCAGATTAACCTCCCTCGTCCGCGCAAGGGGCTTCCTTCCAAGTATGTGCGCTGCAAGCACCTGAACGTCAACTCTCTCTCAACCTTTGGTCGGCCCGTGTGTATCTCCTACTTCGAAGGGACGGAGCCGCAGCTGATCTTGAACGTCATCAAGACTCGTTTTGCAGTTCGAGAGAGCCAAATCATTGATATTTCGCTGGAAAACGGCGAGCCAGTGTTCAATATCGAAGAACTGCCCGATGAGACAGAGGTTTTTGTCTCGGTCGGTAAGGCGGGCAATGTCCAAGAAGTTCGTACATCACCGCAGCAAAACAACGGGCTGTCCCCACGGCAGCAGCATCGCCTGCAATTCCTGCGCCAGCAGCAGCAATTCAATAATCGATCTCGTCAGATCCGGCGTACAGGAAGCGGTGGGCGACTGTCGCCTTCCGAACGCAGTTACCGCGAGCGGTCATCATCTGAAGGCACTGTTGACGCTTTCCAAGATCGTCACGGACTCAAGCCAATTGATACGCCTCGTACTCGCTCGTTTCAGTTGGACACACCGTCCGCCTCAACTGCTGCGACTCCGGAAACGTTGGCTTCTGCTACTGCTGCATCATCAGGCAAGGTGTCCAAGGCGGCTGGTGACAAAAAGTTTTGTGAGCTGTGGAAGCTTTCGTTCCCAACCATGAGTGTTATCGAGCGTGATGCGTTGCTCAAGATCAAGAAACCCGACGTGCTGATGGACGTGATGCTAGGCATCAGCAGCCTCTCGTGCGGTGCGCTAACTATCCCAGAGTTCCGTACACATCTCGTCGAGCTCGGGTACTCGTCGTCCAACCGCGATGCAATGGCAGCTTTACTCGAGACCGCTCGACGTGGCCCTGCTGCGCCGTAGCTAGTTACCCGCCAGAAAGAGACCGTACCACTAGGCAGCAGAATGTAGACTCGTCATAGCGGGTCGACTAATTTATTCCCAACCCAAGGAAGAAGTAACAATGAAGCCCGGGGTACCATGTAGCAACAACTGTGCCTGGCGTTGATGTGAAGAATCTTGCATTGTTTGATGTAGGTGAAGGTTGCTCTACTACTTAAAGCCACTAGCGCTTGTCGTCTTGCCTGGTAATGCCGTCGGGTACACAAACTCGGTTCCCTCCATCTTTATCCGACAGCGGTGCACGGTGAGCGTAAACTGCAGCGTCGGCAATAAAGTTGTCGGGTTTGTGTGGTGCTTCGGCGTTGGGCTCGACACCGGAGCGGCAGTCCCGCTGCTACCACTTGAGGTTCCTCGTGACGTGGAGCCGTTCAGGATTGTTGAAATGGCGAGTGCTGCCCCAACTGTGAGGCAGCACTTGTGAGCCCAGTGGAAGCCCTCAACGCCGTAGAGCAAGTGGACAAATAGACACATGAGCAAAAAGCCGACGCTGGAGCCTTCGTCTGCCCAATCAAGCCACCGTGGCAGCGAATCCCGTGCTGATGTTGTACTCGCGACTTTGCTAACAGTTGGGCTAGTCGACGCCACGCTCGGCAACACCTTGCACGCGACAGAGACTGCGTAGCAATCCAAGATCAGATTACGCTTTCACGCGAAATCACATTTTCAAAAAGCATCCGCACCTTCTATCTCGGTTGGTGCTTCCGTATCTGCGGCTTCGATCCAACAGGGGTGACCAGCATCCCAGCTTCCCATGAGCGCCTGTGTTCCAATACGCGCGATGCCCCCACCTTGCAGCAAGATGACGCACGCGCCACCTTGCGGAACGACACCAAGCGGCACTAACTCGTTCCACGCAACTCGACGCTTGACTACGATCTCGACTGGTCGCGCATCGCGTTCGTTTACCCGCACGACCGAGACCATGGCGACGCGCGGAGGCGACGCTTCCTGTGGAGGGTGCGAGTTGAGAAAGAGCAGGCTTTTATAGTCTATGCAGCAGTGAACAGCAGCAGCGCATAAGCATCAACTTACAAATAGAGAGAACAGTTCATGATTCCTCGCCAGCAGCGTCGGGCTGGGCATGACCTCGGCCAGCGACGTGCCGCGGCCGGTCGCCGAGGAGGAAGCATAGGCAGAGGAGCACTCACGCTGATCGGTCTGCTTGGCTCGCAGCGCCTTGCGCTGCTCCTCGATGGCGATGGACCAGCTCTCGCACGTTGACGCCTCGCTCACTGGCGCGCGCATCAGGAACGCGCGCGATTCCTGCGAAGCGGAGACGCGTCAGCTCAAGTTGCAGCCAGCATCATTCACCGGCGTTGACCGCACCGTGGCGATCTCCAGGTAGTAGTGCTCGGATCCTAGCTCGACGGACGCGTACGGCGCCTCATCCTCTGGCATGGCGCGCACCGACGTGATGGCCGACAGCGGCAGCTGCAAACACGGCAATGTCAGTGTGAGTGTCTCTCTCGTTCCGGGTCGCCCAATGCAGCAAACGCACGTAGCCGCGCTCCTCTCCCAGCAGCTCAAAGTCGGTGGCCTTGCGGAAGTAGTGCAGCGCCTCTGGCGTGAGCAGGAACAGCCGCGTGGTCCAGCCCGCGCGCACGGCGCCGTCGCGCCGCTTCTCGAGCTGTCCGCAGTAGAGCACGCGCCCGTAGACGCCCAGCTCCAGCTCGGCCATCTTCAACCTGCGATCTTGCGCACAGCAGCAGCAGCCTCTCAGGCGCTCGCTCTCGTGCTCGCGCAGCCGCCTGTCGCGCTCAATAGGACGCTGGGACGCTCGGCGGGGCGCCGAGCCGTTCGCGCTGTGCGCGGCGAGCGACGCGTAGACGCGTCGGCGATCACCTCGGGTGCGAACGGGCGACGCCGCTTGCAATGCGAGCCGGAAGGCGTGTAACCTCCCGAAGAGTGACGTTTCCACCCCGCGCCAGTGACGGATTTCTCCCCTTGAAGGGGAGAAAGGCAAAGCTGAAAGCCTCGCCGTCATCGCCGAGTGCTGCTGTCGCTGCTGCTGCGCGCTTGGAGGTCGCCATGCTGTTCCTGGAGGCGGAGAACAAGATCATCAAGGAGGTGCTGACGGGCCGCCTGGGCGAGAGGTGCGTGGGCCGCTTGCCGCCTGCCTGGGAGCGGCTGAATGACGGAACTTTGGGGGGAAAATGGTCCGATGCAGCGCGCCGCGGCCCGTGCAGCCGCTGGAGATCCGCCTGTGCGATTTCGACGGTAGCGTAGCGCTTGAAGGTTGAGGGTGGAGGCGCGTGGAAGGCTGACGGGGGAGACTGCAGACGTGCAGTATGACCTGTCGATCGTGGACAACGTGCTCACCGTGTCGCTCTCGTACCCGCCGTACAAGAGCATCGAGGGGTGAGCGAGCTGCGCCTCGAAGGGGGAACGTGTGGCCATCGCGAGCTCACGGAGTGGCATGCAGACTTGGCGTGCAGCAGATGTTCAGCGCCACATACCCAGAGTTCAAGGTAGTGGCCCCCAAGGCGGGCTTTGACCTCTCGCTCCAGGTCAGCGTCGACCTCATCACGCCCGCGAACGCCTGTGCGTGGCTACCATTATAGTACGACGCTAGTATCCGACGACCAGACTCATGACTCGCTGTTTGCTACAGCGTCCTTCATCGATCGCATTGCGCTGCTCAAGCGCAACATCCTTGGCGCGCCGTTCGAGCAGTGCGTTGACAACTCTTTCGTAAGCGCAGACGTGCATCTTCCTCATGTGCTTCTGTTTGATAACTAGGTGCTTCGCGGCGCTATCGACCGGTACGGCCAGCTCGCTGGGTGCCGTGCAGATCCCGTACCGCCGCAACGAGACCATGTACGTGCTTCCCCAGGCCGACCGCATCGTGATCGTCTACTCGATCTGCTTCGAGGACAAGACGGACCAGGCAGTCGCGCGCGTCTTCCTGCAAGAGTTCGTCGACACGCGCCGCTCGGTGAACAATGCTCCGCCCGTGGCGTTCAGCAAGGACCCCCCGCTTGAGCTGCGCGGTGCTCCAGGTCTGCGCAACTCGACCGACCTTGTGGGCTACCTCAGCCTCGCCATCTTTCCGTCCCACGTCGACACTCCGGAGAAGCGTGTCAAGGCTGCCACACTCGTGCAGAGCCTACGCAACTACCTCAACTACCACATCAAGGCCTCCAAGACGTACCTTCACATCCGCATGCGCAAGCGCGTCGACCTGTTGCTGCAAGGTTTGTTTTCAACAACGATTGTGTTTCCTTGTTCTGTCTGAATGGGTTACACTAACATTGCCGTCATGGCGACTTTGCAGTGCTGAACCGTGCTCGCCCGGAGAAGGACCCGTCCAAGACGAGCAAGAAAACCATCACGGGTCGCACGTTCGCTCGCGCGTAAACGCCGAGCAAGTACAGACAGAGTAGAGCTGCCATCCCGTTTTACCTCTCGCAGGACCAACTGCTCTCCATCTATCCCATAAACGAACCAGGCGCTGCATTGCGCACGCTGCTGTGTCAACAAACGATCTGAATCAACTGTCGTTTGTCCCAGCATTACATCTTTGCATCTCTAACATCAACGCGGAAACCAAAATACTGTATCTGGATTATGTTGCAATAGTTGTCCAGCTAATACAATCTAGCAAACTACGCTTCGCCTGGACAAAAGAGAGAAGACAATGATTTTATGAAGCGAAAACAGACCTCCACAAACCTTTGCGAATATCTCTGGTTAACTTCAAAAGCCCAAAGTCTCTGAAAGATGACATTCGGCAGCCAACTCTCAGCATTGCGTTGGTGCCGTCGTGCCACCGTTGCTCGTATGCTCAGCTTCAAGCTGAGCAGAGGAAGATACCGAGATTGCCCAACCACGGTGAACTGTAGTTTTAGTCAAGTTGCTTGTTCCTGTCCCGATCACACACGACGCATTCACGTTACGCTGGAACACATACTCTTCACTTCGTCTCAAAATTGGTGGGGGTGTAAGGCTACAGTGCTAGCTGGCATTCTATCTAGCTCCAATCAACACGCATGTGAACTACTGTGCTACGGCTCTCCTGTTGGATGCCAGCCAACAAAGGGAGGTTGATCAGACGTGTTTCCTGCGACTGTGTTTGGTGGATGAACGTATCGCTGGGTCCGCTGGGTATATAGTCTCCGCAAAGCAATCCGCGAAACCGAGCAAGCCCATGTCCACGCTGTCGGTCAAGTATTTGGCAGGCAAGCTACCTACACAGTTTCGTCGATAAGCTTTCTTTCCTCGTAGTCCACATCGACGGCACGAACTCTGCATGCACAAGCGCGTCGACCTGTTGCTGCAAAGTTTGCTGACAAAATGATCATGTATGCTTGAACAGGCTGAATGGCTCATGCTGACGTTGCCGTGATAATGATGACTCGGCCGAGGAAGAACCCGACCAAGACGAGCGAAGTCCGTCACGGGTCGCACTTGCGTCCGCGTGTGTTAGTCGGTCTCGCAGACGCCCCTCCTCAAGTTCATAATTCATGCAAGTGCGTCTCTCTTCCAATCCGACGCGGTCAGTTGGGCTCACATCGAATATACGCGTATCAAAAACCTGGGGCGTGGCATCGGTGTCAAATTTTCATGCAGCACTTTCATCCGGTCCAGCTTTTCCGCTTTGACCTTTTTCTGCCAGCCGTCAGTAGGTCGATGCCAATCACTCGGGACTCTTCCACCTGACAGCCGCCGCCATGCTGCTCCGCACGCTGCGTCGCTCTCCTGGCGCTCGCCGCTGCTTCGTGCCTTCGCGCGCTCTTTCGTCCGCTTCCGAGTCATCGTCGACCTCTTCGGAGCCTCAGCCCAAGCAACAGCAGCAGCAGCAGCAGCAGGTGTCCAAGCCGCAGACGACGTGGGCGTCCGTGGTGGTGGGCGAGATCATCCAGTTCCACGCGCACCCGGCGGCCGACCGGCTCAATGTGTGCCTCGTGGACGTGGGCGACCGTGAGAACCCGCTGCAGATCATCTGTGGAGCTCCCAACGTCCGCGAGGGAGCGCGAGTGCCTGTGGCGACCGTCGGCACGCGCCTCGCGATCGCTGACCCCGAGAGCGGCGAGACGTGCGTGGCGCTCAGTGATCTACTAGTCGATCCGCCTACGCTCTGGTTACTGACATGACCTTGTGTGGACTGCGCACAGCAAGCTGCTCAAGATCAAAAAGTCCAAGCTGCGTGGTGAGGTATCACAGGGCATGATCTGCTCCGAGGCAGAGCTCGGACTTGCGGACAGTAGCGACGGCATCCTGATCCTGGAGGACGACGCACCCGTGGGCTCGCGGGTGAGTGAGTGGTCGCCGATTGGAGCGCGACTCGCAGCGCTCGAGGCAAGGGAGAAGGGAACCCATAAGGTGGAGCTTGCCGCGAGCGAGCCTGCGGATGGAGACTACCGCTGCCACATCTAACTCAAAAGAAAGGATCGGGAGATCTCGTGTCAATTTCAGCATGGCAAGTACAGATCCCATCAGAAAATGTAGAATTCTCGATCGCTGCTAAGTCCTCTTTGTCATCTGCGATCGTATCACAATGTCATCTCAACCATGGTTGAGCTCGAGGTCAAACCGTCCTCAAAGCCAACGCCATCGAGGAACTTGAGAGGTGAGAACCTGCTCCTCGACTGCTTTGCACATGAAAGCCAATGGAGGACAAAAAGTCACGAAACAATCGGATGTGGTTTGTATCGATTTCTCGCGGCATCAAGTTGGATCGAAGTGACGTCGGACATTGGTCAACGAGCTGGAGATGTACCGTTTGTAGCTCCACCCCGATAGCTCCATCCCGATAAAGACGTTTCCGCCTTCTACGAGCACGGAATCTCGGTCGTCGGCTATACGGTCTGGTCACTGCTCGACTACTTTGTATCGGCATGCACTACATCAACTGGACGGCCACCACGGGCGACGTGTACGAGTACTCGGTTGAGAGCAGGGAGCTCGCCAGCACGCCTCGCACGGCCGCCAAGTGGTTAGCGCAGCTGGCGCAATCCGGCTACTTTGAGGTCGACGAGGACAACTTGCAGTACCTGTGAACTCCACCCGAGGTGATGTAGTGATACCATGGTGGCGGCCATGATGCGAGGCTGGTCGCAAGTGGTTCTCAAGGGAGCAAGCATTTCTCAACTTCGAGAATTGATTCTAGAAAATCAAGAATCTTGTGTTCACTATGTGGTATCATGTCACAGATCGCGCTTCAACTTGCCTTCTGGCAGAGCCGCTAGCTTCAGTTGGCAATTTGCCAGGCACCGCGCAGATCAAGCAACCACACGACCAAGCGACCCAGCTCAGCTTTTCAAGACCAGAGTCTCCGTCAAGATGTTCAGCAGCCCGTGGGACCTCGTTCGCCCTCGCTTCTGGTACCCCATGTCCTCGCTCGAGCAGAGTATGATGGACCTGGAGCTCATGCACGACCGCATGCGGCGGTCGCAGTTCCCGTTCCGCGACGAAATGCTGGCAGCACCTAGTGCTGTCGATGACGACGAGTTTTTCCGAGACTTGCCAGTGATGGCACGCGAGCATCTGCCTGCAACGCAGCACGCCCCTGTCAGCGAAGAAGGCAAAGCAGACGGCAGCCATCATCGCGCCTTCTCGTCGTACTCGTTCAGCAGCTCGTCAGTCGTGGATGACAAGGGCCGCCGGGTTATGAGCACTCGTCGTCGCTACGAGGACTCGACCGGCCGTCTTAAAGCAATTCACGAGCGGCAGATTGAAGGAAAAAAGCTACGCACCGTGTGGAGCAAACAAGGTAAGGACGACGCGGGTATGCACGTGAGTGAGTGCACGAGCGGGTCTCCCGAGGAGTTTGAGCAGCTATGGCAGTCAACTCCCTTCGGCGAGGCGCAGAAGAAGACTATCACGAGTGCATCAGCGCACGGTGAGCACGAAGAGAGTGGAGAACAAGCGGAACGCGAGAAAGGTGGAGAGGACGCCATGGAGTTCGTGGATGTTCAGACGATTGAAGAAAAGCAAAAGCGTGACGCTAAGGAAGAGGAAGGGTGTGAGCCGCAACCCGCGCCGTAACGAAGCGAGTAGTTGTTACAAACAAGTAGGGTATCAATTCAATTCGTGTTTGTGATTTCACACTTTTCGAATCTTCTAGCCGTAAGCTATGCGCGCGACCGAAAAGCTGCTGGACTACAATATCCTCGACCAAGCAATTCCAAGCGAAGGTTCACGCGGGAAGCGATTGACTTGACCACCAGACGCACCTCGGTCAGGCTTCTGGTATCAAAGGTGGTGTTGTGATGACAAAGATATTCGATACGAACAAAGAGCGCAGGTAATTGCAGAGTCACGAAACCTTTGACTTCATATTGCACGCACTTCTCTCGTCTACAGTTTGCTACTACCGTTCGCACAGACTGCCTTTGTACGGATGAGCACCCTTCTTTTCCCAAAGTCCATTGATCTCTCTTCGTGCCACGGCTTACAAACCGTCAAAGGCACTAAAGGGATCGTTTGACGTGCTTTGCTGTTGATATCCTGGACTTGCCTGAATCTGCAGCATTTGACCCGGCCCTGCCATTCCTCCACCTCCCATCATCATGCCGCCGTTCATACCGCCTTGCTGTCCGTATCCGCCACCGTTCATGGGTGCCTGCTGCTGCAATCCATAAGGCGCCATCTGCATCATGCTTGGGTTGTACTGCTGGTTCATCATACCCGACGACTGCCCGCCATATCCACCGCCCATCATGGGCTGCTGCTGCTGCATCGGAGCACCCGGGTATGACATAGCAGGCTGTGTCGAGAAGGATGATGTCACCATTGCAGTCGAGCTGCCACCCATACTCATCCCGTTGAACATTCCACTGCTCGCACCGCCACCACTCGATCCAGGTGCTGCTGGAAGGCTCGACATCAGACCGCTCGTGTCGAGAAGTCCTCCAGAGGTACCAGGCTACAACCGCATCACGACAAATAAAATTAGAATACCGCAATTCGTCAAACACTGGCGGCGAACGAGAGTCCATCGTACCTGAACCGATGGAATATCAAGCAAATTGGCGTTACCAGCATCTTCCTTGTGTGAACCAGCGCGACGAGTCGTGCGCGACCCACTCTTCTTTGCTGCGCGCCGCCGAGATGAGAAAGTCTCCGAGCGATCTGACGTCGAATCCCGAGACTCACTGCTGCGCTGTTGATCAAGATTGGCACTGCTTTGCGTGCGCCGCGACGATGAGGACGAGCTGCTGCTTCCCAAGTAGAACGGATCATCCGAATATGGCTCGAGCTTCTTCGGGGATCCGCTTCCTCTACGGATGTCAGCATCCTTCTTTGGCGGCACGTACTCTTCCGACAACAGCTTGTTCGCAGCTGCAACACCCGTCGCCTTTTCACGAGAAGCCTCCGCAGCGCGAACGGCATCAGTCATACCCGACGCAGCCGTGATACCGGTTGTTACTGACTTCACCGAGCTCTCGGCACTGAACCCCTTGTCACGCTCCATGATGACAGCCTTGATCATGTCTTGCAGCTTCTCACACACAACATCGAACTGTGCATTGTTGAGTGTTTGTTCCCACAGCAAAGGAGCAACCGCCGGCAAAATCAGCTTCGCGATAAATTCAGGGCCAAGGTGCTTGCCCAGGTTGTCGTAGCAGCCAAGAATGCACATACATACAGCCGGTGTCTTGTCAGTCTGCAGCGTCTGCGCAAGCGTTGGCAGAACACTCTCAATCAGCAAATCTTTGTCGAAGACATGGAATGACTTGGCCAGCCACAATAGCGCATTCACGCGCACAGACATCTGCGGCGGCTGCAGGATCAGCTTGTTGACTCGTGGGAGAATCACTTGCTTCAGAATGCGGTATTCAAACAGACTCGCCTGATCGACAATCTTGTTCAGCACGGTGTCTAGAATCTCGGGCACCGTACTATCAAGCGCACGGCACAGCATCGGAACGATGTGGTCGCGAATGTAGCCATCTTCTGCCTTGGGCACCAGTGTCTCCAGCTCCGACACAAACATAAGCATACACTGCACGGGCTCTGTAATCGCAAGCAGCGGAATCATCATGGGAGCGATCGAGTTCGAGAAGGTAATCTTGTCAACCTTGCCCACGATCTTGAGCAGCGGCGTGATCACAAAAGGTGCGACAGCCTTGTTGATAACAACCGACTGGAGTCCTGGGATGACCATATCCCGTAGCACGCGTGGCGAAAATCCATCAATCTCGTTAGGAAGAGTTGTCAAGAACTTCGCCTGGGAGGCAGGGTCCTGCTCCACGAGGCTCTGAAGCGTGCGCAGAGTCTTGATCGGCCCAGAGTCGAAGAACGGGGAAGCGAGAAATGCCCGCGGCTCAAGACGCTTCGCCGGATCCAAGTCTAGGAGCGAGCGAATCGTGTTCTGGAGCGGCACTGGCACTGACGTTGGGAATGCAATTGGGTGCAACGACTGTACCTTGTACCCGTGCGTCATTGTGTTGGCGTCCCGAACGTCGAGCACAGGATTTCTGCCACCATCAGCACGAGGAGGCACGAATAGCTCGTACACCAGCAGGCCGAGCGAAAACATGTCGGCCCCGCTGTTGAACTGACGAGGCTCAGTGACCAGCTCTGGCGCACAGTACTCGAGCGGGGGCTCCCAACTACCACCTGGTTCCGAGGCGCGGGCGCCTTCGTACCCGTAGTACTCGCTGCGGGAAGTCTGCCCGGGCTCAACGACGCGGCAGAAGCTCATGCCTCCGAGCTTCCACTCGCCCTTCGGCGTAATAAATATGCTGTGCGGCCCAATGTTCAGGTGCACGCGGCGGCCTTCGCGATGCAAAAAGCTCAGCGCCTCGCCAACGTGCATGAGCCCGCACGCAATCTCGAACTCAGTGAGACCGATCTCGAGCACCTCAGGCGTGACGTTGGCGACGTTGGTGAAGTTCTTGTTGGCGTTCGCGAGCGAGCAGACGACGCGCTCCGTGACAAAGCTGAGCGTGCGGCGACTCTCCTCGAAGACCTCCTCAACCTTGAGCACGTGCGGGTGGCGCAGCAGGCGCAGCGTCTTCATGTCGTGGCGCAGCACCTCGAGGATGCGTTCGTGAGCCTCCTTGTTCTTGAGCTTCTTGAGGTCGTCCTTGTCGAACACGAACACGCTGACCTCCTGTCCGTTCTTCTTGGAGACGGCGGGGAAGATCTTCCACGAGAGCTCGTGTCCGCCCGAGGCCGTCGAGTCCTTGGGCGTCTCGTAGTTCTTGGTGAACTCCTCGCCGAGCATGCCCTGCACCGAGGCCGAGGCCGACTGCACGGCGCTCTGCACGGCGCTCGAGAAGCGGTTCAGCATGGCGGACGCTGCGGCCGGCGTGCGCTTCGAGAAGCTGCCGGTGGTGCTGGAGGGCGCTATGGTCGTCGCGGGGGCGGGCGCGGCCCTCTCTCCGGTTCAGAGTCGCCGCGAGGAGCGCTCGCGGCCGCTGGAGGCGCAAAAACCGCGCTGCAGACGCCTCGACGCGCGCTCGTCACCGCTCGGGGGTCCTCGCCGACCGCCGCGCGCGCGCTGAGCGTCCGTCGCCGCCTGGAGCCCGCGAGAAAGTGCGTGGCGCCTGTCGGCCGGGGCTGGTTGTGTGCTCGATGGCGCTTCCCTCCCTCCTCCACGGAGAAACTGGAGAAATGTATGCCATACAGAAAGCAAGAGCATGTCAATGGAAGGTCGCAGGAATGTTGCGCGTACTCGCAGCTGGGTTCAAAGCGTACCCACCTGACTTCTAACATTTGGATCATTGCATTTGCCTCATTCCAGGCGATATCAACTGAGATAGAGACGACCGCAGCTTGGTGAGCTTGAGGCGTCGCCAGTCTTCAAGTCGCCGCAGGATCGCCCGATGGCGTTGGTGGCGCTGCGAACGCGCGCGCGGACGGCGCTAATCGCCGCAACTGGCGCTGGCGCGCGGCGCCTGAGCTCGCAGGCCGCGCGGCCGCCCGTGCCGCCGTTTTCGCGCGAGTCGGCGGAGGTCAAGGTGCGCGCGGCCGAGGACGCGTGGAACTCGCGCGACCCGCAGAAAGTGGCGCTGGCGTACACGGTGGACAGTCGGTGGCGCAACCGCAGCGAGTTCCTCGAGGGCCGCGAGCAGATCGAGGCCTTCCTGGCGCGCAAGTGGGCGCGCGAGGAGCAGTACCGGCTCGTGAAGGAGCTGTTCACGTTCGGCGGCAACCGCATCGCCGTGCGCTTCGCCTACGAGTGGCTGGACGCCGAGCGCGACCAGTGGGTGCGCTCCTACGGCAACGAGAACTGGGTCTTCGACGCGCACGGACTCATGGCCGCGCGCTACGCAAGCATCAACGACGTGCTCATCGACGAGGCCGACCGCCTCTTCCGCTGGCCGCAGGGCCGCCGCCCCGACGACCACCCGGGGCTCAGCGACCTGGGGCTATAGCGAAATGCATGTAGCCATCCATCCCCACATGAGCGCCATCACCACAACACGCGACCGCTTTCTCTCGCCGTTGGTTGACGCCATTATGATCGTGTCATTACCCAACAAAACAGTTTATGGGACCAGGGGAAGGCTCAAGTTGCTCCTGGCCAATCAGCGGCGCGCAAGTGGCAGTTACTCACCGCTGATTGGCGCACCATTTGAATTTTCTAAAAAAAGAAGGAATAAAAAGCAAACGGCCAAAGCCTGCCACGGGCAGCGCAGCGCTCGCCTCATTCGCCGAAACGCAAGCAACCAGGCGCAGCTCCCGCCGCGACTCGCGCGGGCCCCAGCGCTCGACCCCCGCCGCGCAGCCGTCCGCACGTGTCCGCAGCCTCCGCGCGCCGCTCTCCGCCGCCGATCGAGCCCTCTCCGAGCCCCCAGCGCCCAGTGCATCGCGCGCTATCGCCCTCGACAGCCGAGCAGCCTTTCCACCAGTGGAGCACGCAGCATGGCCACTATTTACCGCGGGTCGCCCTCGCGCCTGCCCTTCTCCTCGCACGCGCACACGCACTACACGACCAACATGGACCCGGCCGTGCAGATCCAGATGCAGCTGCGCTACGGAGCGTACGACAGCGCGCCGCTGCCCTCGACGCCGCCAACCCGCGCGGTCGCAGGGCTCGGGCCCTCGGCCTTCTCGCTCGCCACGCCGCCGCCCGTGGGGCTTGCTGGGATGAAGCAGATGTACGCGGGCGCCAGTGGCCTGCGGCCCGTCGCCTCGCCCATGTACAGCAATAACGGCGTGCCCAACATGTACAAGATGTACCCGCAGCCGCCGCCGCCCGAGCCGGCCTCGCCCGAGATGCTGCTGGTCGCGCCGGGCATGCCCACGCCCATCGAGCTGTCTATTTATGAGAACAAGCAGCCCACTGGCTTCCTGCACGTCACGGCCGGCAACCAGACGGTCGAGTTCCTCGACGGCGTCGCCAACATGCCGCAGAAGCGGTAGGCCAGCCAGGACAGGTCGGACCCGCCCCCTTCCTATCCGAGGCGGTCGCCGTCGTCGTTAGGTGTGCTAGCTTGTCGTCGTGTATTTCTACCATCGCTCTGCACGGCCCGAAGGTCGGCCGCTCGTATTTCGCCTTCTTATTCCTCTCCAGCTCCACGCAGCGCGTGCGTCGCTCGAGCCCGCGCCTCATGGCTGCCCGTTCGTCACCCAGTTTTGTGCACCTGCATTTGCATTTCCTTCGTTAACGCCGCAATATCACTACAGTAGAGCTTCACATGAACTCTTGTCGAGTTTGTCGTATCCCACGAGCGTCATGGTTTCCGAGGTGGATCTCATTCAATCGAGCTGTTTGTGAAGCAGGCCAACACAGTGAGTTACATTTTGCGACGTCAGAAGACCCCATACCGTTCTGCTCGACTGGATGGTGAGTCGTGCGCAATCTCGAGAAAAAGCTCACCGATATTTCGAGGCACGAGCGTTTTCTAGACGGCGTCAATGTAATTTCTCCGCGAGCACACCATTGGAGCAAACAGCAAGACTTGTTGTTTGTGGTGGCTTTGAGACACTGAGCAGCATGATTGCTCATCACATCACTTGAAGATCCCAGGTTAGAGCTCGCTAATAATTATGCACTTGATGCAACCTGCGAGCTTCAAGAGAGCAAACAGAGAATCTTTAGTGTGAGCGGGTTCTCAATTCCGTCGGGTTTCAGACAAGCAAGAAAAGAAAAGTGGCGCAACACCGTTCATTACTTCAGAACTGTAATGCTAGAGCAGAAACCAATCGATCAGAAAGAGCCAACTTTAGTTGTGTTGGAGCAAAAAATTAATCCTTGGATGCCCGTCATACGCAGCGATTCAAATCAAGTCTGCCTAGACACGAGATTATGATCTCATTTCAAAGTTTGTCTCCTACTCATACAAATATCCACCCAATCCATTCACGCATTCAAAACCATACACTGGGAAGAAAAGGGGTCAAATATATGTCAGTTCAACCCACAATCACCTCTCAAAAAGACTTCCAGTAAAACATTTTACGCTCGAGCGTGAGTGTGCGGCTCCTGTGGGTTGCATTGATTGCAATTACGACTTATGCCTTGAGGTTCGAAGTACACCGACAGAAAAAGAAGGAAACTCAACCTGGATTGCAAGAATGGCTCCAGAATCAATGTTTGTGTTTGTATTCCTCTGTCCCCTTCTACGCTTGTGCTTGTTAGCCTCCCAAATGAAGAATCTCCACTTATGAATCGAAACCAAGTGTTGACAATTGAATCGATGTCGTGAACCCGATTTTTGTTGATGAGCAGTTCAGAGGGAAACGTCTTTATCGGGATGGAGCTACAAACGGTACATCTCCAGCTCGTTGACCAATGTCCGACATCACTTCGATCCTATTTGATGCCACGAGAAATCGATACAAACCACAGTTAGGTTTGTAGACTTTTGTCCTCCATCGGCTTTGATGCGCAAAGCAGTCGAGGAGCAGGTTCTCACCTCTCAAGTTCCTCGATGGCGTTGGCTTTGAGGACAGCTTGACCTCGAGTTCATTCATGGTTGAGATGGCATTGTGATACGGTCGCAGATGACAAAGAGGACTTAGCAGCGATCGAGAATTCTACATTACTGATGGGATCTGAACGTGTGATGTTGAAATAACACAGGATCTCCCAATCCTGTCTTTTGAGTTAGATGTGGCAGCGGTAGTCTCCATCCGCAGGCTCGCTTGCGGCAAGCTCCACCTTATGGGTTCCCTTCTCCCTTGCCTCGAGCGCTGCGAGTCGCGCTCCAATCGGCGACCACTCACTCACGCGCGAGCCCACGGGTGCGTCGTCCTCCAGGATCAGGATGCCGTCGCTACTGTCCGCAAGTCCGAGCTCTGCCTCGGAGCAGATCATGCCCTGTGATACCTCACCACGCAGCTTGGACTTTTTGATCTTGAGCAGCTTGCTGTGCGCAGTCCACATGAGGTCATGTCAGTAACCAGAGCGTAGGCGGATCGACTAGTAGATCACTGAGCGCCACGCACGTCTCGCCGCTCTCGGGGTCAGCGATCGCGAGGCGCGTGCCGACGGTCGCCACAGGCACTCGCGCTCCCTCGCGGACGTTGGGAGCTCCACAGATGATCTGCAGCGGGTTCTCACGGTCGCCCACGTCCACGAGGCACACATTGAGCCGGTCGGCCGCTGGGTGCGCGTGGAACTGGATGATCTCGCCCACCACCACGGACGCCCACGTCGTCTGCGGCTTGGACACCTGCTGCTGCTGCTGCTGTTGCTTGGGCTGAGGCTCCGAAGAGGTCGAGGATGACTCGGAAGCGGACGAAAGAGCTCGCGAAGGCATGAAGCAGCGGCGAGCGCCAGGAGAGCGACGCAGCGTGCGGAGCAGCATGGCAGCGACTGTCAGGTGGAAGAGTCCCGAGTGATTGGCATCGACCTACTGACGGCTGGCAGAAAAAGGTCAAAGCGGAAAAGCTGGACCGGATGAAAGCGCTGCATGAAAATTTGACACCGATGCCACGCCCCAGGTTTTTGATACGCGTATATTCGATGAGCCCAACTGACCGCGTCGGATTGGAAGAGAGACGCGGTTGCACGAATTGTGAACTTGAGGAGAGGCATCTGCGAGACCAAGGAACAACAGTTCGATGCATTTTGGCGTGCGGAGTTCGTATTGTTGATGTGGACTATGAGGGAAGAAGCTCACCGACAGGTCGCTGACTGCCAAATACTTGACCGACAGTGTGGGCATGCGCTGGCTCGGTTTCGCGGATTGCTTCGCAGAGACTCTCAACCCAGCGGGCTTATCCAATGCAAGTTTGTTGTTTCACTCGATACGTTCATCGACCAAACGAGTTCCGTGTGATGAACCTCCCTTCGTGTTGGGTGGCATCCAACAGAAAAGAGACCCATAGCACAGCGGTTGACGTGTATGTTGATTAGATCTACAGTAGACAGGATGTATCGATCGCGGCGTGTGCTTTATTAACTGGCATAGGCAACGTGATGGTTGAGAACATTTGTCACTGCATCACCACCAGGACGGAGTTGACACGTTTAGCAGTCGAACCATGCTGCATTTGATTCACTTCAAAGTAGCCAAATGCACTCTAGTTCAGACGGAAGTGTAGCTCACTTAGAGTGCAGCCACTTGAACTGGAAGCTAAAGTCAGCACCATAGTGCTCCAGCGAGTTCTGCACCGCGTACAACACCCATGACAGCAGCTTCGACTGCACTATCGTGCACTGACTTTCGAGCACGAATCCTACCTGACCCATCGCTGACACCCCGGTGATTCGACGCAGCACAAAATCTATCACTACAAGCGACGCTAGCTCCAGAGTGGCGTACATGAGAACATTGATAATCATAGACCATAGTTCATGTTCGTCAATATCGGCAATGGTAGAGTAGAATGTGCGGTTGGGCAAATAGTATGTTGCTGCCATGAGGAGACCTGACCGTTGAAGTACGAGTTGAGCTAGATAGTATGCCATAATATTGGCATAGATGTATATGAACTTACTGTAGAAGACCGGCATGATGACTTCCGTGTATTCTACAAGGATGACGAATTCGGTTGTGAAGAGCAGCTTCCTCGTTGCGTGCAAAAATGCAGATCGCGTTTCAGAAGAACATACATTAGACTGTATGCAAATGGCGCCTCGATTTGCCTGAGAATTAGCAACAAAAACTTTTGTCGAAGTTCGCTTGCCACTGGTTCTAGTGTTCTGTGGCGATGGGTTAATTAGGAGCGTTCGGTTTTTGTTTGTCTTAATGAAAGCCTGGCCTCCTTGCGGCTTTAGGCTACCATTTTGATCAAGGGCGATCGCTACCTCCAAAAAATTCTTCCCATATAGTGGATGGTCTGCCGGTAGATCATTAATGAAGCGCTTTAGAGGTTGGTACCTTTGGTAGACATCATACACTGATACACAACCCTGGACGACATCGGTCAACATAACTATTAGTGAGGTCGAGACGGTAGTAGCATGCTGCATCGCCAATGAAACGTAAATGGCATTGAAGCAGTCGACATTGAAGATGATTTCCACAGATTTCATATCGTCGTTGCTACCGACGAGTCTGCTCATGATATTCTTTGCTATAAGTTTTATCACTGGTATGAGGATCATACATGGTGTCTGGTACTTCGAGGCAATTGAATTGAAGCCGTAGATGAAGGCAGGGTAGATAAAGGTTAAAAAGAGTTGGAGCCAGACAATACCCCCTGCTCGGTTAAAAGACGCGAGCAGCCTTGCTTCGTTCTTAAGTCTGCGACCAAAGTAGAACACAACCATGATGGCTGTCGTCATTGCGAATGCAGGAGACGAAGAAATCAGCAGGAATGGAACGGGCATTGTGATGATACCTGCAAGTATATATGTGTAGAACGTGCAGGCGGTAGCAACGATAATAGCCGTTGTAAATGCATGCCGGCGCGTCATACCAAGCCCCGGCGTCATGAATCCCGTCTGCATCCACAGCCAGTAAGCAACAATGACTGTAGAGATCATCAAACGAGTCCAGAAGACGTAGTTTGCATCGCGTCCAGCACTTGGTAGAGCAAGCGGAGGAACGTCCAGAAGTATGTTAACCATGAGACTCGGAATGGGAGTGATAATACTCCAGAGGAGAATGCGACACCAGCGAGTCTGGATTGAATATGCGTAGAATGCACCCATGCGCTCAAGTGAGTACTTCCCTTGCAACTCGACCTGTACAAGCTCCCATTTGTCGACAGCAACTTGAGCAAGATGAAGAGCGGAGGACACTCGTCTGGAGTCCATTTTGGGAATCTGGAAATGGACACAGTGTCGCTGTGCCCAAACGCCGCCATTCGCTTGGACATCGATGAAGACTCAAAATAGTGCAGCATGCAATAGACCGCAAGGTGAATTCAGAGCAAAGAAAAGTATGGCGTCCATAGTTTTTTTTTTTCAGGGAGCGCTAGAGAATGAGCAAACGATAATCAAGCCATTTGGTGGAGAGTGTCTTCTTATACGAGTATCACGCTCGTCTATCTGGTATCGACTATGAGATTCCCGAAGGATACATCAAGAGGGTTCGAGTTGTTGGCGTCGTAGTGGGCTGCTAATTTCACTTTGTTGCGCAAGGAGCATTGGCACACACATGCGCGCGCGCATTCGAATTACTGTTTGTGGATGACGGCAATGTGTTAGCTGTGTGGAGATTTGTTGGCGTTAAAATGACCCCTTGGATTTACAGGGCATTGCCGTTTAGACTTACGGAAGTGGGGAGCAATGGCAGGAAATTCAGACACGACTACTTGAATCAGAAACGTAGGTGAAGTCAGCCCCGACAATGCAGCAACTGCATCCGTGTAGTGCGCCATATTGAGCAGGTGATGCCCAATTACGCCAATGTGCCGAGTGACTGGTACGCACGCGGCTGAGGTTGAGGCTGCGCAGCCCTCTACATCTTCCTCGAGCTCGAGGCTAAACGTACGCACAACCGGTAATAATGCGGTGCTGGTATGATCGCGATCTTCTCGATTTGGACATTAGTTCTGGGGAGACTGGTGCTCCGTACTTTGGTCTTGTCACGCTGTTTTGTTCTCTCTGTGGGTGAACACCAACCAAAATGAAATGATTCATTCAACCCTCTCAGACATTGTGATTGCGTTCAATTTTCCTCCGTGTTCACTGTTGTTATCCAACAGAAGAGAGTCACAGGACTGGCAGCGAGCACCTAGACCAGAGTTCCAAGACCCCAGCCAGCACTGCAGTGGTCTCCCAGCACGCGACCAGTATCGACCCACAGCGCTTAAAGAGCGTGGCCGAACTTGGCGAGCGTAGGCTTGAGCTCGGCGTGCTCGGCGAAGACCTTGGCCTCGGCCTCGGCCTCGCGCTTCTGCTGCGCGAGCTTCTTCTTGTAGAAGGCGTCCGACTTGAGGATGCGCTTGGCCTCGAGGCGCTTGACGAGCTCGGCGTGGCCCCAGCCGACCTCCGAGGCGAGCTTGCCGAGCACCGTGTAGCGGCGGTTGGCCTTGAGGCGCAGCACGCGGAGCGCGTCCGGGATGACCATGCGCTTCTGCTTGTCGTACGGCGACGGGATGCCGTCGAAGACCTATGCGAGGGCGAAACACTGTAAGTAAGCGCGCACTCGCCCCAAGTTCGCTAATTGCTTTACGACCGACGCACCTTGAGGCGCTGCAGGGCGGCGGCACCACGGGCCGTCTTGTGCGGGAGCATACCACGGATGGTGCGCCAGAGCATGCGCGACGGCGCGCGGTAGTGGATGGGGCCCTTCTTCGGGTTGGTGGCCGTGCGCTTGTTCAGGAACTGGAAGTACTTGACCTTGTTGCGCACGTCTGCATGGAGTGGGAGCCACCTGTGAGTCCTCTATCCACCGCGGAGCAGCCATCACCAGCGCCACGCACGCGAGCCCGAGATCTCGAGCTGCTCGCAGCGCACAGCAACGACGTGCTGGCCCTGGAGCAGCTCCTTGGCGATGAGCGAGGCCAGGCGACCGAGCAGGTGGCCGCGGCAGTCGACAACGATGGGCTTCTCGAACACCATGGTGAACCGCGAGGAAAAGAGGAATGCGCCGCATTGGCGCTTTGAGCTCATGCCGGGGAGCTACGCGGGCCACCCGCTGGCTCGCGGAGACTTTTGCCCAATGAGATGCGGTATTGTTTGTTATTTTGACCAATCATCAAGTGTATGTCCTTTATGGACTCGCTTCGTACAGTTGGCGAGCCTCCTCCAGATCCGACATGGCGACGCCCGTCCGACTGTTTGATGTGCGTGCGCTGCTGCGCTCCCCGGCGGCTCAAGAGCCCCGCGCTGGCGCTCATGCAGACGGGCATGGCTTGATCTGTGGGCCCTCGAAGTTTCGGCTTTTGGCGGCGCGTCTAACGCTAGTTGCGGCGCGGAACAGTTGGCGGACGGGGCGTTCGAGGCGCCAGAGCGCAGGCGGCGCCAGGAGAGCGTGGCCTTGGCCGCAGCCTTCCGCAGCCAGTCGCAGGCGCGCTGGGAGGCGGTCAGGCACCTGCGCGAGGCGCCGGAGCTGCAGGCGCTCGAGCAGGCGGCCAGGAGCGCTAACGACCGCAAGCAGCGCGGCGCCGACAGCCAGCGGCTGCTCAGCGCGTCTGCAACGGACGCGGCGGCGGACTCGGCCGCGTTCAGGCAGAGGTCCAAGCACTCGTGGCAGAAGCAGCACCGCGAGCTGCTGGACCAGGCCGAGCAGATTGGCCAGGGCAAGGCGAGCGAGGTCTTGAAGCAGGGCGGCAGGGAAAGCGTGGGCGGAGCGCAAGGTGATGCCGAGAGTCTGGCGAAACACCTCCTGAAGCGGGGCTACGGACTAGGAACGGAACCCAATTCTAGCGGTGTCAAGCACAAAAACCCGAGGGAGCGGCTCGTTGAGTTCTACACCAAACACAATCCGTCCAAGCTGTCGATGGTTGATCGCACCCTTGAGGCGTACAAGGGCCGAGAGGAGGAGCTGTTCGTGAAACTCCACGAGCGATATGCTAATGCCGGCGTGCCGCTCAAAGACCGAAAAACCAAGTTCCTCACGCAACCGCACCATCCGAGCGTGTATATGGACATTGGCATCGCCGGCAAACCTGTGGGGCGGATCGTCATGCGACTCTTGAATGACCAAGTTCCAGTGACAGCCGAAAATTTTCGCTGCCTGTGCACGGGGGAGAAGGTGCCGTGTTGTGTGCTTATATGAGCTACTTGTCACTGTTAATCATCTTTGTGCTTCCTGATCGTGAGTGCAGGGGGCGAACTTGTGCTTCAAGGGCTCAAAGTTTCATCGTATCATCAAAGATTTTGTTGTGCAAGGCGGGGGTGCGTTCATCTCCCACGATATCGACCGTTTCCAGCAAACATCACTAATTGTGATTTCTATCGAGCAGATTTCACCGTCGGTGACGGCACTGGCGGGCAGAGTATCTACCGTGGAACCCCTCACGGAGATCTGTGGGGAAACTTCAAAGACGAGAAATTCTTGTTGCATGATGACGTCGGTTTGCTGTCGATGGCCAACTGTGGCAAGAACACAAACGGATCACAGGTACGATTTGAAAAGAAGTACCCTCCAGAAACCACCCTACTTATAATCTCGACATGCCTCGCAGTTTTTCATCACCACGAAGGCAGGCTTGACAAACTTGGACGGCAAGCATGTGGTGTTCGGAGAGGTTGTGGAAGGGCTGGGTGTCGTTGACATGATGCAAAGTGTTCAGGTCGACCGAGCGAACAATAGCCGGCCACTTGCTTCCAACGAAGTCGTTATCCTGGACTGTGGGCAACTCTAGGTTGTGCGATGGGCTGCATATGTTGGATTCCTTGCTTTTTCGTGGTAGTGCAATGAGTAGCTATTGGAACAGGAGGTGGGCTAGGTCCTTCTTGATTGTTATTTTGTGCTGCCCATCCGACTCAATTGCCCTTGTAGCTGTGTCCGAAGTTATCGCTCCACCTCCTCGAACTCGTGACTTCGGAAGTCCACTCGAAATCTCTGCCCGCTTTGCACTAGATGATCGAGTGGCAACAGACGTCATCTGCCCAGGTCGACAATGAGTGCCTCCTCCGTAGGAAGCTGTGCGAAGTACGTCGTCATTGTTGTTGCAGTCTCGCACAGGTTCAAGTGTCGGGCTTTTGGTCGAAGCATTACTTTCGCGAAATCGTACGGGGAGTCCTGAGGTTGCAATCCCACCTACAGCAGCCTGTGATTTTTTCTGCTCTTGGGTGCCTAACGACAGATCAGTCAATCGTTTGTCAAGCTTTGCTAGCGATTTGCGAAGCGCCAACTCTTCTTGAGAGAGGTAATCGTCTTCTTCATTGTGAGGACTAGGATAATTAAAGTCTTCTAATCGTTGGTTATCTCCGAACCGAGATGGCGCTATGTTGGGTTTCGATTGTGGCGATCGGTCTTTTGCGTGTCGAGATACATTCGCATTTGAGGGGATGTGTTCACTCGCGTGGTTGTTTGAGACGATGTTCGGCACGATCTCACAGGTGCCAACTATATTACTGCCTGGCACGCGCACTCTTTTACCACGTTCCGCTCCCAGCAAATTGGTTGAGGTTGGCTCTTTGCAAGGTTCCTGCCTGAGTGCTTTGCTGGTCAACGCAGTGGGGCGAATGTGGCTCACAGATTTTGGTTTCAGCGGCTGCTTCCTCGTGTCTTCAGCAGCAATTGGAGAGCTCAAAACTGAGTTCTCACTACGTTCTAGTTTCCCTGGAGGATTAGAAGCTGTAGGAATGCCAGCTGTCGGATTTGTCGCCTTCGGCAACTCTCCCACGTAGTCGCTCACCGCTCGCTCCTTTGCCTGCTGCTCCAACTGCCTTCGTCGCATGACCAGCTTCGACGACACACTTGGGTCTACATATTCTACACTAGTGAGGGCTTGTGTCGGGGCCGTATAGGTCCAACTCTCGCGTTTATCGTCCACTCTGCCGTCTGAGTGTCGGCTTGCACTCAACGCGGCAGGCTCTGCCATGGACATTGACATGGACAGCTCCAGGCTGTCTTTCAGTCGCCTATTGCCTCCTCTTCCTCTGCACACATAGCTTTCTCCGTCACTTTCGCTGCCTGAGCCGTCCACCGCCTCCAACAGGTCCACTCCGGAGGTGACCGAGCGCATCTCCACCTCGGACGTTTTCCGCCCTCCTGACGGCTCCAAAGCGCCGTGGAAGCCCGCAGAGCCACCGAGGCCACCGCCGGAGTCTCTCCTCACTCTCCTCTGCACCCGCCTAGCCTCCATGGCCGCCAGACGCGCCTCCACGCGCCGCAGATGATCGTCCTCCTCCCCTTGCATGTCCATTTTCCGGTGATCCTTCCAGTCGACTGAAGCGTCGACGGAAGTTCAACCGCCGGTGGTGTGGCCCACGTGAGTGTGCGCGCAATCCCGCCCCGTCTCTGTCTAGAAACAGCCAATCAGCGGCGTCGAGGTCTGTTTTTCCGCCAATCGGGCGTCGCCAGTCCTGTTTGTCCAATCACCAGCCGGCCGCCCACCACCAGAAGAATCCACGCGTACCGGTACCATGCGGGGAGCTCCGACGCGGATCCGGCCGCGGATGGAGGAGGGAGTGCCTCACTTTGGATCTTGGCGCGTGGGGCAGAGAGCGAGATGCTGGGCAAGGCCGTGCGGTCCGCGGGCTCGCCCATCAAGCGCAGCGGCGTGCTGCAGCGCGGCTTCGCGGCGCTGGCGAACGACGGAGAGCCGCTGAACCGCGTGAGCGCGCGCATCACGCAGCCCAAGGCGCAGGGCGCGTCGCAGGCCATGCTGTACGCGACGGGCATGTCGGAGGAGGACATGAACAAGGCGCAGGTGGGCATCGCGTCCATGTGGTGGGAGGGCAACCCGTGCAACATGCACCTGCTGGACCTGGCCGCGGAGGTCAAGAAGGGCGTGCAGGACGCCGGGCTCGTCGCGCTGCGCTTCAACACGATCGGCGTCAGCGACGGCATCAGCATGGGCACGGACGGCATGCGCTACAGCCTGCAGTCGCGCGAGATCATCGCCGACTCGATCGAGACCGTCATGGGCGGCCAGTGGTACGACGCCAACATTTGTATCCCCGGCTGCGACAAGAACATGCCCGGATGCATCATCGCCATGGCGCGCATCAACCGACCCTCGCTCATGGTCTACGGCGGCACCATCCGCGCCGGATGCAGCAAGAAGGGCGAGACGCTCGACCTCGTCTCGGCCTTCCAGGCCTACGGAGAGTACATCGCCAACCGCATCACGGAGGAGGAGCGCTTCGACATCATCCGCAACGCCTGCCCCGGTGCCGGCGCCTGCGGCGGCATGTACACGGCCAACACCATGGCCACGGCCATCGAGACGCTCGGTCTCAGTCTCCCGTACTCGTCCAGCTACCCGGCCAACTCGCCGGAGAAGAAGAACGAGTGCCTCCAGGCTGGTGAGGCCATCAAGGTGCTGCTTGAGAGGAACATCAAGCCGCGCGACATTCTGAGCCGCCAGGCGTTCGAGAATGCCATCACGGTCACCATGGCACTCGGTGGCTCGACCAACGCTGTGCTGCATCTGATCGCCATTGCGCGCGCCGCGGGCGTGCCGCTGTCGATCGACGACTTTGAGGAGATCTCGGAGCGCGTGCCGTTCCTTGCCGACCTGAAGCCGAGTGGCAAGTACGTGATGGAGGACATCCATCGCGTTGGTGGCACTCCTGCCATCCTCAAGTACCTGCTGAACAAGGGCTACATTGACGGCGACTGCCTCACGGTCACGGGCAAGACGCTCGCGGAGAACGTGCGCGACGTGCCGGACCTTTCGGACGGACACAAGATCATCCACCCGGTGGAGAGCCCGATCAAGTCGAGCGGTCACCTGCGCGTGCTGCGTGGCGACATCGCGCCGGAGGGCTCGGTCGCCAAGATCACGGGCAAGGAGGGTCTCCTTTTCACGGGCACGGCCAAGGTGTTCGACCGTGAGGAGGACATGCTACCTGCTCTTGAGCGCGGCGAGATCGGCAAGGGAAACGTTGTTATCATCCGCTACGTTGGTCCTAAGGGTGGCCCCGGCATGCCCGAGATGCTTTCGCCGACGTCGGCGATCATGGGTGCTGGTCTCGGCAAGGACGTTGCCATGCTCACGGACGGCCGCTTCTCGGGCGGCTCGCACGGTTTCATCATCGGTCACATCACCCCTGAGGCTCAAGTTGGTGGCCCGATCGCGCTTATCAAGGATGGCGACAAGCTCACGATCGACGCCGTGAAGAACCGCATCGACTTTGTGGACGTGACTCCGGAGGAGCTCGAGCGCCGTAAGAAGGCTTGGAGCCCGCCGCCGCTCAAGGCCACGCGCGGCACGCTGTACAAGTTCATCAAGAACGTCAAGTCGGCGTCCGAGGGCTGTGTCACGGACGAGTAAGTAGGTTTGCGAGCACTAGGCTTCCGCTTGCTCTGTAATAGCCGTATCAACAGTTGTAGTGTTCACGTTTTACCTATCGAGCATTCACACACACGCGACGTCACCAAGCACACGCACGAAGTTTCTGTCTCAAAACGGCGGTGGAGTCGATGGTTGCACTGTGGGCGAGCCGTTAGCTGCGAGCTGCTGCTGCGTGTGGTACGACTTTAGCAACAGCTTCCGCATTCGCTCCTGCGCGTCCAGTACGGTGCCGTCGTAGTCGGACGCAATCGGTCTGTGGGCTGACGTGGTCTCTCTAGGCATAGGTGAGACCTCGTAGACCAGCTCAACATCGAGAAGCTCGACATCGGATGCTTTGCTCGCTCCACGTCGAGAGCCATCTTCGCTTGTTTGGTTGTTGCTCCCAACAGCACAAGAGCTCTTGCTACTGCCGATATTGCCCTCCATGGTCGTGACAGCAAGCGATGCCAGCCGCTCCATCGTGAAGGCGCAGCTCGGTCCCAGCATGTCCCGCTTGGTCAAGTCAGCCACGCACACGTAGCCAAGCTTCCGCCCTGACCGAGAGTAGATCGGACTACCAGCGAAGAAGCGGATGGACGGCGGGCTTGACTGGAAGGCTGCTCGAGCCTGTGCATCCACGTTCGCATCTAGCACGACTTTGGGCGAAGAGCCCATAACCTTGTCGATGAACACCGCCAGCTCTCGGTCGAGGTTGGGCTTGCCCTTTAGCCCGACAGAGGAGGAAATGGACTCTCCTCGGTCGTCCACGGCGCACACGGAAGCAATTGGACAGCTGATCGTCTGGCACGCCAGCTCGCACAGCAAGTCAAACATATCCCCACCCTTGCTGCTGCTGGATTCATCATGCTTTTCTTGGTTGTCCTTCCGCTTCTTCGCCTCCATAGCTGTCAGCTGCCGCTTAAGGCTGCGAGCGTCGATGTAGTCGTCAGGTTCGGGCATCGGGTAGACGACAGCGCCGAGCACTGCTGTCGCTCGCTCACTCAAATTGCTCACGCCGGAGTCTGCAAACTCGTATTGCTCGTCTTCGCTGCTGCTAACTTGGTTACCACCACCAGAGTATCCGCGAGTTGATCGGGCCATCGCAGCGGCTGACACTGGTACTGCGTCAGATCCAGAGCTACTGCCGCTGCCAGTGTTGTCGAATCGGTCGGACCGCTTGTTCTCAGAGAAAGATCGTCGGCTGCGATGAGCACATGAGAGGTACCCGCTGCCACTTGCTGAGTGACTCGGTGATCGCTGCAACAACAGGTTGCTAGCACTTCTAACACGAACGAGTCTGTCAAACAAGTTCTCGCGACGGATTTCTTCCAGCGGGGTCGAGCGAGCACGCATGGAGCAGACCTTGCACATGCGAATCTTGGAGTACCCGATGCCAGGCAAGTCGATGCTCTCAACTGTTGAGCAATCAGAGCACAAGACCTCGCCGCACTTGCGGCAATGATGTTTGCGTCGCAGCGCAAAGAAGTTTCGCATGCATAGCCGGCAGCTCGATCGCTCGCGGTCATTCACCCAAGCACTTCGCGGGAGATATGCCTGATTGCTCAGTCGGAGATCTTCGACGATGGATTGGAGCCGTGAAAGACATGCCAACAAGATTGTGCTCGCAGCGGGAGCATGCCGCGACGGAAAGCTGCCGCACACTATGACCTCTGTCTCGCTCGGCGAGTTCTTTCTCCAGAAGACTCCAAAGCGGGGCAAGTTTGTTCGCCTCACACCGTGAGTTTCACGCAGCTGCATGCAGCCCACACGCTCACCGTCCACTGACGTGAAGCACCACGCGTGCACACGCTCTCTTGCGATGTTGTTTCGCTCCATACTGTCTGCATCGTCGTCAGAGCTTGGGACGCACGCGAGCGACAGGTAGTCAACCACGCACAGGTCGCGTTTGCCGGCGATGCCAGTCTCGAATGCTCCCCACTTGACTGTCAACAGCTCATCAGCATCTTCGCCCAAGCCATCTGGGTCAACCTCACGCTCGTCTTGGTTGCTGGACGGCGTGGTGAATTGAGCCCCGGTCCACCGGTTATGGTGGGCTCGTGCCCTCATGTCTGCTGTGCTGACCTCTGAGCTGCGGCGAGGAATCCGCTTGGGCGTGTTCGTGTCAGGTTCGCTGAGGCAGTCGTCATCTACCAGCCGGATAGGAGGCCGGCCGATACCGCCGATGTGATTGTTGCAGTGACTAGGACGTGCGCCACAGTCCTCATCACCCTCTGAGCCACTGCTTGCATCTTGGTTGTTGCTCATGCTGCTGCTAGCGCTGCAGCTGGGAGATCGCACCGTGTGCAGCACGAGCGAGTCGACAAAGTATTTCCCGCAGCACTTGCGCGCAAACTCGCGCCAGCTCTCGGACGAAGTGTTGGCCAACACCTGGTTTACCTCGTGCTCCTGGCAACGCAGCACTGTGGCCGCACGCACGAGTCGCCGCGACTCGGCCAAGTTGCTCGTGTCCTTACGAACCTGCGCTCCATCCTTCTCAGGTGGAACGTAGCGCCACTGGTCGTTGAACGCTAGTCGAAGACAAGCGCGAGCGTTTTCCTTGGCCTCTGCGTACAGCTCATCCCTCGCTCTCCGAGCGAGCGGGAGGCTACGGAAGTAGTTGGGTCGCAACGGGAAGGCTCCACCGCCACTACTCATGTGAATCTGGTTGTACTGCTCGTGGCTGCTGCCGAGCTTCCGAGACATCAAGAGCGCGAGTGGCGCTGGGAGAGTACTCACAAGCTCCAGGTAGGTGGCGATGCAGTTACCACTGACAGACGGACGGACGGATGGACGGACCCCGAGCGACCACGAGGAGGTGGAACGAGCAACTTGTAGTCGGCAGCTAGACGGAAAGTGGCGTATGCAGACGACAGAGGAGGTCGGAGGGGTTTCGCGGCTGTCAGTGAGCTGGTGCAGCTCAAGAGGTCAGCAGGAAGCGACGCTTCCGTGTATGGAGGGCTTACAAGAGAGCGTGGAAACCCAGGTGATTCCGCGAAGCTTCTGGCTGCTGCTGATCTAGATCGCAGCAAGTCACCGCGTAACAGTCATCTACTTTTTTCTGCGATCGTGATGACTCTGCGATCTCATGAAGCATCGCTACGTGGTCATGAACACTGAGGTCTCCGTATCATGGAATTGGCTCAGTCTCTGAACTGTCTTCTGTGAAGTGAGCCTTTCCGCTGGCGACGAGGTCTCCACTTGAGGGTACTCGCGATAGCTCACCGATCTCTTCAACTCGATCCCCCGGACGGTTGTTGGGGACTTTTTTCTTTGTTTGCTTGGCCAAGGTGGTCTTTACTCTCCAGGCGCTGATCGATCCCATGGATATTCCAAAAGAGCCAGCCTTTCGTACTGTCAGCTCTTGCAGTCGCTTTGGGCGGCTCTAGCAATCAGCAGGAATGTTCCTGCTGCGTTTGACACACTAGCGTCTACGGTGACAGAAGAAACGATGTTGTGGCAGCGTGGTGGGCACCGTGGTGCCACTAGCGCGTGCGACAGCGACGGCCGGATGAAAAAACGGGTAAACCTGCGAACGCTCGGCTTCCATCTCGCTGGCTCAGCGGTTGCGTCTGCCAAAGTGGCTGAGGTGTATGCGTGCACGTCGTGCATTGCTCGCTTTGATGCGGCCAATGCGTCAGACAGGGATCACGCTGACTCTGAGGGTTCGTGGTCTCCGGGGCGAGTACTTCAATCGCCTGCTGGGTCAGCGCTAGTCGGCTGACCATTCAAGCTTGACCTGATCTCGCTGCCTCCTTAGCACCGACCTTAACCCACTTGTCGTCGAGGTGCTCTCCTGTCACCACAGCTAATGGTTAGAACTCGCTGCCTTGTGAATGATTCCAACGCAAACCACATAGCTACCTGTAGGCGCTGGGGCAACAGACGCAGATGCAATCTCCCTATGAAATCGAGAAATGAGTGCAGCGGTGGGCACTGCGAGTGATTTGGGATGAGCTGCGTCCGTCCGCGAGCCAGAGGTGGTGGTGATCAAGCACCCAAGCGTTCTGTCATCAAGTTGAAGTGGATGCACTGAACTGGCCTCAGTAGTACCCATTTTAGTCACTAAAGCGGGTTTCGCTTGAGGCCCATCTTGCATTTTGGTGTGCCAGTCAGATTGCGTGCAGATGACCGTTTACAAGCAAGCAAGCGTTCGAATTCAAGTCCTTTCATATCTATACAATCTGTATAATCTAATTCTTGATTAATCATTTATGTATGATCATAAAATAACCATCTGACGTTTAAACACAATAACCTTGTGTAACCAATACTCAAAACTCACTCCTACTCGCCACGCGGTCGGTCAAGATCACCAAGTTCAACAAGCTTGCCTCTCTGCAATCCTGACCGCAAACCGTTTCCCTTACATTATTTATCCAAACCAAGCCTTCGATTAATGAACTCATACCGCCCAGATCTATCGGCCGTGTCAACACCTCCGCCCTTGGCCCCTGCGCGTCATTCGCCAACTCCCCGCCTCCTGCGCAAGCGCCGCCCTCCCACGCTCCCTCCGCCCGTCGCCCGCCGCCTGTCGCCGATGCTCGCGCGCCGCCTGCTCGCCTCCCGCGCCGCGCGCGCGCTCTCGGCCCGCGTCGCGCCGCCCGCCGCCGCGTTGCGCGCGGGTCGCCGGCCACTGGCGGTCGCTCGCGTCGCCTCGGCGCTCGACTTCTCCACCATCGTGCACCGCTCGCCCCACCCGGAGATCGACATCCCCAACAAGACCATCTGGGACGTCGTGGAGGAGCAGGCCGCCACCAACGGAGACAAGACGGCCTTCATCTGCGGCGTCAAGCACGAGCGCGTCACCTTCCGCCAGCTATACGACCGCTCGCGCCGCCTCGCCGTCGCGCTGGCCGAGGACGGCGTTCAGAAGGGAGAGGTGAGTGGGCTGCCCCCATTTTCGGTCTCACGCGACTGCGACTGATAGACTGGACAACTGACTGACTGACTGAATGGGCTCAATCGATCGTATAGGCCGTCATCGTGCACTCCTTCAACTGCATCGAGTACCCGATGGTCCTTCTCGGTGCGGAATTGCGGAACTGCGTATATCAACCTACTACTTTCCCATTGTCGTTGCTGACGATCTTGCATCCTCACAGCCCTGACGTCGCTTGGAGCCATTTGCTCGCCAGCGTCGCCCATGTTTCTCCCTGACGAACTCGCGCTTCAGATCCGCGAAGCCAAGGTGAGTTATCTACACCATTCATGATCACACACGCGCGCGCGCACGCACATGTGTGTGTGTGTGTGTACGTGTGATTATGCTGTTGATAGCGAACTGACCGCGGATGGATGGTGCGCTTTCCTCCCAGGCAAAGCACGTTATCACGCACAAGGAGCTCGAGCAGGTGGCGCTGGACGCCGCCAAGCTCACTGGGATCGACTCGCGCTACGTCTACACGATGGGTTCGGCAGATGAGGTGCACGCGCCGAGCAGGCATATCAAGTACGTCGTGCATGGACTGACTTGCGATTTCACTAAACGCGCTACTGCTGATTGCATCACCAATACTCACTTACACTTCCACTGCAGCGAGATGGCAGAGCGCGAGTTCGAGTCGTTTCAGTTCGAGAAGATCGACCCGGAGCTGAATGTGCTGCTGCCGTTTTCGAGCGGAACCACTGGCGTGCCGAAGGTACCGTTCGATGGTTGTTTAGGTTTGTCGATTGTTTGCTTTTGTTGATTGACGAGGTTGTTGTTTGTTTGTAGGGTGTTGCTCTGAGTGCTCGAAACATGATGGCAAATGCTCTTCAAGTAGACCATGTTGAGAAGCTGAGCGAGCACGCAATGGGTCTTCTGCCATTCTACCATATCTACGGCATGATGCTCCTGCACTTGTCGATGATTCAGGGGTCTGCAAAGGTCGTGCTACCGCGCTTTGAGCCGGAGAGCTTTCTTGAGACGCTTGAAAAGTTCAAGGTACAAATGGCATTATTTATGTGGTACTTGATCGTAGCAGGAGCTAATTATCATTGACGTTGTAACAGATCCGTGCAGCTCACATTGCACCCCCTGTGGCACTTTTCCTTGCTCATCATCCAATGGTCGAAAACTACGACCTGTCAGCAACAGAGTTCCTGGTCTCCGGTGGAGCGCCTATGGGAAAAGAAGTTGAGGAGCTCGTCAAGAACCGACTGAAGGTTACCGTCAAGCAAGCATACGGCATGACGGAGGCGTCGCCAGCCGTCAATTACAGTGAGGACACTTACCGCAAGCCGGTACGTCTGCGACGACGCAGTACTTTCGATTGTGAATTCCAATCAACATACCCACATGCCTAACACTTCCTCAACTAACAGGGGAGTGTCGGACGTCTCGTGCCCAACACGGAGCTCCGCGTACGATGCACACAGACTGGCAAAGATCTCCCTGTCGGTGAGCTAGGCGAACTCCTCTACCGAGGACCGCAGGTCATGATCGGCTACTCCAACAACTCGGAGGCCAACAAGAACGTGTTCACCGAGGACGGGTTCCTCTGCACGGGAGATATTGGTTACATCGACGAAGACGGCTTCGTGTTCATCATGGACCGCCTGAAGGAGCTGATCAAGTACAAGGGTCACCAGGTGGCGCCGGCCGAGCTCGAGGACGTGCTGAACAAGCACCCGCAGATCAAGGACGCGTGCTGTGTGCGTGGCAAGGACGCGTTCGGTGAGGAGATCCCCAAGGCGTACGTGGTGCTGAAGGACCCCGCGAACGCGGCTGGCCTGACGGAACAGGACGTGATGGACTTCGTCGCCGAGAACGTCGCTCCGTTCAAGAAGGTTCGTCAGGTGGAGTTCATCGACGTGATCCCCAAGTCTGCGTCCGGCAAGATTCTGCGCCGGCAGTTGCAGGAGCGCGAGAACCAGAACCACCAGAAGTGAGTGAGTGAGCAGTAGCAGCAGCAGTAGCAGTAGCAGCAACAGCAGCAGCAGCAGTGACAGCGGCAGCGACACAGCAAGTCGGACAACAACGGACGTGGGACTCTGCTGTGCTCTCCTCGCCTGAGTTCCCTTGCCGAGCTACGCACCACCGGAAACGGAAACGGAAACGAGACGCCGATCGTCGATCGCCATGCTGCGGGTTGGAGGGTCGCTGTACTGCGGAGTGCGTGTGTGTGACGACATGGACAGGAAACTTCAATCAACCTTTGATAAGCGTTGCGTAGTTGAGTATCAGGCACATGTTCAAACCTTGGTGGTGGCATTGAGGACTCGACAACAACCTGAGCTGACCACCCGAGCTCCAAGGAAGCCCGAGAAGATGCTGGCTTGTCAAGATGTTGCGGTTTACTACGCTGTACCCATTTTGTTGTTCATCATGTGCAGGTCAGATTTGCAAGCGATTCTCACTTCAAGATCCCGCCATATAGACGGTTGATACCAGACACCCTATCAATCTGAAGCTACTTCCAATTGCCACAAACACGACGCTTCTTTCGCTGCACGAAAAGCCAGCACTCGTGACAACGCTGGTCCAGTTTGTTGGGGAGTTGCTGTCCAAGATGCACATGCAACAGGATGCTCCACTGCTGCTTTGTCGTCACATGTATTCACCGTTCCTACCACTTTCGCAATACGCCAATACAGATGACACACAACTACCCATGCTGCTAGCTCCAATCGTCACCATCGTGCTTCCTCCACGCTACTACAATCTATCTCCTGACATTGAGGTGACACAGACCTCATGGCACCCAGCAACAGAAAGTAGCACACCACTGCTCACTGAGCTCGTCGACGTCGTGCTCGCAGAGCTCGCGCCGCCAGAGATCAAGACTTCTCCGGCAGCGCCCGTCGAGCTCGAGCCGCCAGACACAGCCATGCGACCACCGTCTACAATGGACGAGTCCACCGATACGACAATGTCGCCGGCAAGAGACGCTGCTCACTGACCCATTCGACGGCGTCACAGCAACAGAGCTCGCATCAGTCGCGCTTGACACGAACACACTGCCGATCGTCGTCAAACTCGCACCAGTCGACACACACCAATGTGCCGGCAGTCGAAGAGCTTGCACCGTCCGACACACGCATGTCGCTGCTGACCGACCCAGTGGCGCTGGACACCGACAAAGACCCAACACTGCCAACTGACGCAGAGTTCGCCGTGTTTTCTCCGAACTACCCGCCAGAGCCGTCGAAGCCGCCAGAACCGCCAAACACGCTCACCAAACTCCCATAAGCAGTCGTGGACGCACCCGACATGATCCACACCGACCCGAACGTACAGCTAGATGCAGAGCCTCTTGAAACACACACAACTCCGCTCTCCACGGACTTGAACAGCGCTGCTTGACACTAGCACCGAAACAGACAAACCGCTACCTGATCTGCCGCTTGACACGCTCACGTCACCGCCAGCGCCGCTCGACGAAGATCCGCTGAACACACGTACAGAGCCACCAGAGCCCCTCGACGACGACACACCGCCGCTCACAGACACATTGGTGGGCGACCCGCTCGCAGAGTCGCCTCCGCTCGCCAACACAGAGCCGCCGGGCGCCGACGTGCTAGAGCCGCCGACTACGCGCACAGCGCCACCTACAGACGTCGTGCTGGATCCACTGCTTACCAACACTTCGCCCGACGCCCCATCCATAGTTGAGCTATACTGCACTCGAACCGCACCCGACACGCAGCTTCCAGTTGACGCGGCGCTAGACACGGACACGTCGCCGCTGCAGGAAACACGCGGTCCGCTCGACACCAACACGGAACCTCCCATTGACTGACCGCTTCCGCTGCCATAAACAGACACAGAACCGGCAGTAGACACCGCCGCGCTAGACGACACGCGCACCGAGCTGCCGCTGCTACTGCTTGTGCTCACAGATTCGCCCGATACCACCGTCACATCGCCCGAAGATGAATTTGCAGACGTGCCACTGCCGAACACCTTGACTCCGCTCGGACCCGTCGACATCATCGCGCTGCAGCTCATCACCTCCACGGCGCCGCTGCTCGTGCCACCCACGCCGGAGAACACGCCCACGTTGCCGCCCGCACCAGACTTGCTCGAGCCGCCCGACAAGGACGCACCACCACCCACCGCGAAACAAGATTCGCCCATCGCTGCACCGCCGGACACCGAGACACCGTCAACTGCACCGCTCGAGGCGCTCAGCGACCCGCCATTCACGGCCACCGTGGCTCCGACGATTGCACTCGTCGAGCTGGTGCCGCCGAGATCGAGGTCGAGCTTCCCATAGACGTGGAGCGCGCACCAGTGCTCACGTGCACCACTCCGTCCGGACCGGAAGTCAGCGACACGGATCGACGAGCCACCAGTGATGGTTGCATTGCACCCGTCTGATGCAGTGCCCGAGGATCCCGTACCCATCGTCACGGACCCGCTCGAGTCGGCAGAGCTGTCGCCAGACATCAGCGACACCACGCCTGACGACCCCGACGCCGAAGCGCCGGTTGCCACGCGCACAACACCACTGCTGTCGACGCCGGACGAGACACCGCTTACCACCGTCACGTCGCCGCTTGAGCCACCCACCCCGCCCATGCCGCTCGTCAAAGACACCGAGCCACCACGGACGCCGCTGCCGCTGCTCCCGCCTGACACAGACACCGACCCGCCGCCGCTAGAGGTGCTCGCACCGCCGGCAATCGTCACAACGCCGGCCGTGCTTCCCGTTGTGACGCCGCCAACGATGCTAACGCCACTGCTGCTGCTGCCAGCGCCGCTAGACACAGACACCGACCTGCGGGGCTCCCAGATGAAGAACCACCCACGACCTGCACGCCACCGGCACCCGTACTCGCCGACGTCGTGCTCGCAGAGCTCGCGCCGCCAGAGAAAGTCACGTTTCCTCCAGACAGACCGCCAGAGCCGCCATACACACTCACCACACAGTCGTGGACGCACCCTGCGAGATCGACACCGACCCGGACGCACCGCCAGATGCAGAGCCGCTTGAAACACGCACGCGGCCCCCGTCACAGCGCTCGAACCCACGCTCACCGCGCCGCTTGTCGTAGACTCGCTAGCACCACTCAGGATGCTCACGCTGCCGCCCGCGCCACCCGATGACGCACCACTTGACAGAGAGATGGACGCACCGCTGCCGCTCACGGAAGATCCACCCGCGACCTCGATCCTGCCGGTACCAGACGACGTCGACGATCCATTTCCAATGCGCACGGACCCGCTGGACGGCCAGAGTCGCTGCTCGTCACGATCACGTTGCTGCTGCTCGCAGCGCCGTGTGTCGAGATCAACACGGAGCTACTCATCGACAAGCCATCGCCAGTGGCGATTCGCCACTCGTCCTTTTTTTTTTATAAAACGAAATTTTTTTCCACCTGAGCCGGACGAGGACCCGCTATCCACTGTCACATTGCCTACGCGTTGCAGGCGCCGAGGATCTTCATAGACTGCGCCGCTCTCGTGCTGTCCACCGATCCGCCCTGCAACAACACTTCGCTGCCGACGCTGCCGCCTACGCTGCTTCCCTGGATGATACAGATGCCGCCTCCAGAGCCGCTTGACACGAGCATCGCGCAGACAAACCGCTGCTTGAGCCGCCGCTTGTCACGCTCACGTCAGCGCCCGCATCGCTCGACGAAGAACCGCTAAACTTTCGCACTGCGCTCGTGCTGTGCTGTGTGTTGCTTGCTCGTGTGCTGGCGTTTGGGTGTCCGTGCGCATGCTCGCCAAGTCCTTCACTGATGCCATGGTGTCTGTGTGTCTGTGGTGCTTGGCCCGCAAGCAAGGTGGTGGCGCGTTACCGGTACGGCACCGTACTCACTTTCGAAACTGCAACGTTGTAGTTTCGAAAGTGGCCGGACCAAGACACCGGTGCGTTCATAGCACCGGTGTCTTGGTTCGGCCACTACTTTCGCAGGGAAAATATGGTACAGGTTGCTTTTGTATGTGAAAGTATGTGATGCAGAGTGTTTGTGCATGCATGTATTGTACGGGGAACGTGTTGTGCAAGGTTTTGGCCCCCGGATGGGAGGATCAATTGGCTACAGTTCTCGTGTATTGTACGGGGGAGCGTGTTGTGCAAGGTTTAGGCCCCCGGATGGGAGGATCAATAAGTCGGGAACCCCGACCATTCCCCTAACATCTGGTACCCCGACGGTCGGTCGGGGTGTATGAGGACGCCGCCAAGGAACTTGCGCATCTGGTCGGGGCCTGACCAGATGCGCAAGTTCCTTGGCGGCGTCCTCATATCCATTCCTTTATCCAAACCAAGCCTTCAATTAATGAACTCATACCGCCCAGATCTCACGGCCAGATCACCTCAGCCCTTGGCCCCTGCACGTCATTCGCCAACTCCCCGCCTCCTGCGCAAGCGCCGCCCTCCCACGCTCCCTCCGCCCGTCGCCCGCCGCCTGTCGCCGATGCTCGCGCGCCGCCTGCTCGCCTCCCGCGCCGCGCGCGCGCTCTCGGCCCGCGTCGCGCCGCCCGCCGCCGCGTTGCGCGCGGGTCGCCGGCCACTGGCGGTCGCTCGCGTCGCCTCGGCGCTCGACTTCTCCACCATCGTGCACCGCTCGCCCCACCCGGAGATCGACATCCCCAACAAGACCATCTGGGACGTCGTGGAGGAGCAGGCCGCCACCAACGGAGACAAGACGGCCTTCATCTGCGGCGTCAAGCACGAGCGCGTCACCTTCCGCCAGCTATACGACCGCTCGCGCCGCCTCGCCGTCGCGCTGGCCGAGGACGGCGTTCAGAAGGGAGAGGTGAGTGGGCTGCCCCCATTTTCGGTCTCACGCGACTGCGACTGATAGACTGGACAACTGACTGACTGAATGGGCTCAATCGATCGTATAGGCCGTCATCGTGCACTCCTTCAACTGCATCGAGTACCCGATGGTCCTTCTCGGTGCGGAATTGCGGAACTGCGTATATCAACCTACTACTTTCCCATTGTCGTTGCTGACGATCTTGCATCCTCACAGCCCTGACGTCGCTTGGAGCCATTTGCTCGCCAGCGTCGCACATGTTTCTCCCTGACGAGCTCGCGCTTCAGATCCGCGAAGCCAAGGTGAGTTAACTACACCATTCATGATCACACACACATACGCGCGCACGCACATGTGTGTGTGTACGTGTGTACGTGTGATTATGCTGTTGATAGCAAACTGACCGCGGATGGATGGTGCGCTTTCCTCCCAGGCAAAGCATGTTATCACGCACAAGGAGCTCGAGCAGGTGGCGCTGGACGCCGCCAAGCTCACTGGGATCGACTCGCGCTACGTCTACACGATGGGTTCGGCAGATGAGGTGCACGCGCCGAGCAGGCATATCAAGTACGTCGTGCATGGACTGACTTGCGATTTCACTAAACGCGCTACTGCTGATTGCATCACCAATACTCACTTACACTTCCACTGCAGCGAGATGGCAGAGCGCGAGTTCGAGTCGTTTCAGTTCGAGAAGATCGACCCGGAGCTGAATGTGCTGCTGCCGTTTTCGAGCGGAACCACTGGCGTGCCGAAGGTACCGTTCGATGGTTGTTTGGGTTTGTTGATTGTTTGCTTTTGTTGATTGGCGAGGTTGTTGTTTGTTTGTAGGGTGTTGCTCTGAGTGCTCGAAACATGATGACAAATGCTCTTCAAGTAGACCATGTTGAGAAGCTGAGCGAGCACGCACTGGGTCTTCTGCCATTCTACCATATCTACGGCATGATGCTCCTGCACTTGTCGATGATTCAGGGGTCTGCAAAGGTCGTGCTACCGCGCTTTGAGCCGGAGAACTTTCTTGAGACGCTTGAAAAGTTCAAGGTACAAATGGCATTATTTATGTGGTACTTGATCGTAGCAGGAGCTAACTATCATTTACGTTGTAACAGATCCGTGTTGCTCACATTGCACCCCCTGTGGCTCTTTTCCTTGCTCATCATCCAATGGTCGAAAACTACGACCTGTCAGCAACAGAGTTCCTGGTCTCCGGTGGAGCGCCTATGGGAAAAGAAGTTGAGGAGCTCGTCAAGAACCGACTGAAGGTTACCGTCAAGCAAATATACGGCATGACGGAGGCGTCGCCAGCCGTCAATTATAGTGAGGACACTTACCGCAAGCCGGTACGTCTGCGACGACGCAGTACTTTCGATTGTGAATTCCAATCAACATACCCACATGCCTAACACTTCCTCAACCAACAGGGGAGTGTCGGACGTCTCGTGCCCAACACGGAGCTCCGCGTACGATGCACACAGACTGGCAAAGATCTCCCTGTCGGTGAGCTAGGCGAACTCCTCTACCGAGGACCGCAGGTCATGATCGGCTACTCCAACAACTCGGAGGCCAACAAGAACGTGTTCACCGAGGACGGGTTCCTCTGCACGGGAGATATTGGTTACATCGACGAAGACGGCTTCGTGTTCATCATGGACCGCTTGAAGGAGCTGATCAAGTACAAGGGTCACCAGGTGGCGCCGGCCGAGCTCGAGGACGTGCTGAACAAGCACCCGCAGATCAAGGACGCGTGTTGTGTGCGTGGCAAGGACGCGTTCGGTGAGGAGATCCCCAAGGCGTACGTGGTGCTGAAGGACCCCGCGAACGCGGCTGGCCTGACGGAACAGGACGTGATGGACTTCGTCGCCGAGAACGTCGCTCCGTTCAAGAAGGTTCGTCAGGTGGAGTTCATCGACGTGATCCCCAAGTCTGCGTCCGGCAAGATTCTGCGCCGGCAGTTGCAGGAGCGCGAGAACCAGAACCACCAGAAGTGAGTGAGTGAGCAGTAGCAGCAGCAGTAGCAGTAGCAGCAACAGCAGCAGCAGCAGTGACAGCGGCAGCGACACAGCAAGTCGGACAACAACGGACGTGGGACTCTGCTGTGCTCTCCTCGCCTGAGTTCCCTTGCCGAGCTACGCACCACCGGAAACGGAAACGGAAACGAGACGCCGATCGTCGATCGCCATGCTGCGGGTCGGAGGGTCGCTGTACAGTGGGGTGCGTGTGTGTGTGACGACATGGACAGGAAACTTCAATCAACCTTTGATCAGCGTTGCGTAGTTGAGTATCTGGCATATGTTGGAACCTTGGTGGTGGCATTGTGGACTCGACAACAACCTGAGCTGACCACCTGAGCTCCAAGGAAGCCCGAGGAGATGCTGGCTTGTCAAGATGTTGCGGTTTACTACCCTGTACCCATTTTGTTGTTTATCATTTCACCAGAGGTGGATCAGTGTGCAGGTCAGATTTGCAAGCGATTCTCGCTTCAAGTCCCGCTTGTTTCCTATATCCTTCAATCCCTCATACCTCAATCTCTACTTTATTAAGCGAAACACTCCTTTCAACATATATCCCTACTATATTCAATATCTTTACCACAAACGTTAACTGGAGGCCACGACGCCAACGAAACCGCGAGGTTCAACTACCCTCGCACGATACCTCCCGACCCCATGGGGTCTCGTCAACACCTCCGCCCTTGGCCCCTGCGCGTCATTCGCCAACTCCCCGCCTCCTGCGCAAGCGCCGCCCTCCCACGCTCCCTCCGCCCGTCGCCCGCCGCCTGTCGCCGATGCTCGCGCGCCGCCTGCTCGCCTCCCGCGCCGCGCGCGCGCTCTCGGCCCGCGTCGCGCCGCCCGCCGCCGCGTTGCGCGCGGGTCGCCGGCCACTGGCGGTCGCTCGCGTCGCCTCGGCGCTCGACTTCTCCACCATCGTGCACCGCTCGCCCCACCCGGAGATCGACATCCCCAACAAGACCATCTGGGACGTCGTGGAGGAGCAGGCCGCCACCAACGGAGACAAGACGGCCTTCATCTGCGGCGTCAAGCACGAGCGCGTCACCTTCCGCCAGCTATACGACCGCTCGCGCCGCCTCGCCGTCGCGCTGGCCGAGGACGGCGTCCAGAAGGGAGAGGTGAGTGGGCTGCCCCCATTTTCGGTCTCACGCGACTGCGACTGATAGACTGGACAACTGACTGACTGACTGAATGGGCTCAATCGATCGTATAGGCCGTCATCGTGCACTCCTTCAACTGCATCGAGTACCCGATGGTTCTTCTCGGTGCGGAATTGCGGAACTGCGTATATCAACCTACTACTTTCCCATTGTCGTTGCTGACGATCTTGCATCCTCACAGCCCTGACGTCGCTTGGAGCCATTTGCTCGCCAGCGTCGCCCATGTTTCTCCCTGACGAACTCGCGCTTCAGATCCGCGAAGCCAAGGTGAGTTATCTACACCATTCATGATCACACACGCGCGCGCGCACGCACATGTGTGTGTGTGTGTGTACGTGTGATTATGCTGTTGATAGCGAACTGACCGCGGATGGATGGTGCGCTTTCCTCCCAGGCAAAGCACGTTATCACGCACAAGGAGCTCGAGCAGGTGGCGCTGGACGCCGCCAAGCTCACTGGGATCGACTCGCGCTACGTCTACACGATGGGCTCGGCAGATGAGGTGCACGCGCCGAGCAGGCATATCAAGTACGTCGTGCATGGACTGACTTGCGATTTCACTAAACGCGCTACTGCTGATTGCATCACCAATACTCACTTACACTTCCACTGCAGCGAGATGGCAGAGCGCGAGTTCGAGTCGTTTCAGTTCGAGAAGATCGACCCGGAGCTGAATGTGCTGCTGCCGTTTTCGAGCGGAACCACTGGCGTGCCGAAGGTACCGTTCGATGGTTGTTTAGGTTTGTCGATTGTTTGCTTTTGTTGATTGACGAGGTTGTTGTTTGTTTGTAGGGTGTTGCTCTGAGTGCTCGAAACATGATGGCAAATGCTCTTCAAGTAGACCATGTTGAGAAGCTAGGGGATCACGCACTGGGACTTCTTCCGTTCTTTCACATCTATGGCATGATGATGCTGAATCTGTCAATGCTGCAAGGTTCCACTAAGGTTGTGCTACCGCGCTTTGACCCTGAATTGTTCCTTCAGACGCTTGAGAAATACAAGGTTCGTACAGCAACAATCGAATGTTACAGTGGGGTTGACTTCATGCAAACTGATCCTCTATATACTCATTAGATCCGCATCGCTCACATTGCACCCCCTGTGGCACTTTTCCTTGCTCACAACCCGATGGTCGAAAACTACGACCTGTCAGCAACAGAGTTCCTGGTCTCCGGTGGAGCGCCTATGGGAAAAGAAGTTGAGGAGCTCGTCAAGAACCGACTGAAAGTTAACGTTAAGCAAGCATACGGCATGACGGAGGCGTCCCCAGCCGTCAACTTCAGCGAAGATTCGTACTTCAAACCGGTAAGTCTGCGACGACGCAGTACTTTCGATTGTGAATTCCAATCAACATACCCACATGCCTAACACTTCCTCAACTAACAGGGGAGTGTCGGACGTCTCGTGCCCAACACGGAGCTCCGCGTACGATGCACACAGACTGGCAAAGATCTCCCTGTCGGTGAGCTAGGCGAACTCCTCTACCGAGGACCGCAGGTCATGATCGGCTACTCCAACAACTCGGAGGCCAACAAGAACGTGTTCACCGAGGACGGGTTCCTCTGCACGGGAGATATTGGTTACATCGACGAAGACGGCTTCGTGTTCATCATGGACCGCTTGAAGGAGCTGATCAAGTACAAGGGTCACCAGGTGGCGCCGGCCGAGCTCGAGGACGTGCTGAACAAGCACCCGCAGATCAAGGACGCGTGTTGTGTGCGTGGCAAGGACGCGTTCGGTGAGGAGATCCCCAAGGCGTACGTGGTGCTGAAGGACCCCGCGAACGCGGCTGGCCTGACGGAACAGGACGTGATGGACTTCGTCGCCGAGAACGTCGCTCCGTTCAAGAAGGTTCGTCAGGTGGAGTTCATCGACGTGATCCCCAAGTCTGCGTCCGGCAAGATTCTGCGCCGGCAGTTGCAGGAGCGCGAGAACCAGAACCACCAGAAGTGAGTGAGTGAGCAGTAGCAGCAGCAGTAGCAGTAGCAGCAACAGCAGCAGCAGCAGCGTAGCGTGTATTCAGCCTGTCCGAATGAATGAATGGCGGATTTTGCAGTCAGCAAGCGTTGCGTCATGGCGAGAGCGTGCAGCAGCTGCAGGGTGCGTGGCGTAATGCGAGTGAGTCGCGTCTGATTGGCGAGGCTGTGTGTGTTTGCTGTGCTTGCTATGCTGCTGCGCGCGCAGTTTCAGCCAATCCAGAATCGGAGCTCCTCGTGAACCGGACAGCAGCAGCAGCAGCAGCAGCGGCAGCGGCACAGCAAGTCGGACAACAACGGACGTGGGACTCTGCTGTGCTCTCCTCGCCTGAGTTCGCTTGCCGAGCTACGCACCACCGGAAACGGAAACGGAAACGAGACGCCGATCGTCGATCGCCATGCTGCGGGTTGGAGGGTCGCTGTACTGCGGAGTGCAGGCCTGGATCTGCGCACTCAGCGCTTTCTCAGGCTTCCTCTTCGGCTATGACCTGTGCGTCATGGTCATCGCGCTCCCCCTCATCCAGCAGGTCTGAGTGTTGTGTTATCATGCGTCTTTTGTTGGTATTTACGGTCCGTTGTCAGGACTTTGGGCTCTCGACCGCGTGTGCTGAGAGCATTGTCAGCACGCTGATGCTTGGCGCTGTTTTCGGGTCTCTTGGTGGCGGAGTTGTTGCAGACTGGTGGGACGCTTGAGCATCTGCAATTGTCGTGAGACGATACTGACTGTTCGAGTGAAGGATCGGTCGCAAACCCGCCAACCTGGTGACAGCAGTTCTTTTCTTCGCTGGATCAGCCTTTATGACATTTGCCGGATCGGTGCAGACACTTTTGGTCGGACGATTCGTCGCAGGGCTTGCAGTTGGCAGCAGCGGACCGTGCGTATCCGTATATGTTGCTGAGACTGCACATCCTGATATCAGAGGCACTCTCGTAACTATCAACGAGGTGATCACTAAGCTCGTACTACGCATTTCGTGATCGGAACTCACCTCAAATCACATGCTGCATGATGCAAACCCGTCCTCGAAGAGGAGGAGGAGAAGGAGGAGAAGGAGAAGAGCTTGGCTTGTGCGCTGGCGGGCAAGTTCCGGAGTGATGCCGTCCCGCCAGCAGGGAGTTCCAGCCATCCGTTGAGATGGCTGTACGTCTCCCTTTTTCTATTTTACTCTAATATCTAATACCATGTGTATACCGGCTCTAACTGGATATCTCATACACTCACCCCCCTTTTGAGCTGATAACCTGCCAATTGTGGCACACTCGCGTCCTCGGCCGGTAAGACAACTTCAACGCGTCCTCGGCCGGCACGAGCGACTTCAACGCGTTCAAGCCGAGCGTGCTCGAGGACGTGGGCGCTCTTCGAGGCTGGAAAACAATTAGCACAACCAAACCAACCGTGTACTACTCACCCGGGTGTCACCAGAACTTCTCGTCGCGACCGTGCTTGCGTCCTGCTGTTGTGCGCCGAGACGTTGCGGGAGATCCTTGGTCTCGTGTCGGCTTCTGCTGACGCTCAACGTGGCCATGACGGGGACCAAGCAAAATGCGCGCAAGTCGACCGGCGGCTGCGGGCCGCGTATGCAGCTGTCCGTAGCGGCCGCCCGGAAGTCGACGCCAGGCACGACCCGGGTAAATCCCAAGAAGCGCTGGTCGATCTGGTCTGTGGTTGACCGCAGGGGCAGGCCCGGCGCGTACGAATACCGCGTCGTGTGGGCGCTGCCCCGCAACCGGAAGAAACGCGGCCAGTCAACTTGGGAGCCTCGCGTCTGGTTGTTGCGAGAGTGTTCAAGCTTGGGTGACGACCTTGATGTCGTCGGCGCCTTCCGGACCTGCGCAGACCAACATCCACAACCCCTTCAACCCTTACGCTTCGAGACGTACTGTCGTGAACGGAGCATCCCACTGTCAATCCGCGCGTCGCCAAGTGGCCGCTGCGGGTTTGAAGCGCTTGAAGCTGCTGCAAGAGTTGTGGGCGCACTGCGCCTGGTCTTCGGCAACCGTTGTTGAAGAGTTTCTTTCTTCCGGCCTGCGTAACTCAGGTGACGAGTCACCTGTGGTGTGGCCCACCCTGCGACGTTTTGTGAAGTTCGCCAACTCCAGGGCGCGGGCTCATGGGTTACCCGAGCTGTCCCAGGATACCCTCGACCGTAACCTGGTTGTTGGAAGCGTCACTGGTCGTCGGGCTCTTGGTTATATCGCGAGCCTGGGGTTACCCTGTGGGGTATACATCTGCGCTGGGGCTTTCCCGTTACCAAAGCGCCTCGCTCACGCATTCCTCTTGGAGGTTGAGACTGCGGGGTCTTTCGCCACTGATGCTGGGACGACGCGAGAGCTCCTCGATGACTTCTTGTGTGACTGGCTCGAGGCGTTGCTCTTCGTCCGCCGGGTTGAGTTGCAGCGTAAATAGATTTACGAGAATAGATGCTTGTTGTTTTGATTCTTCATGACGTGTACTCTTCTTATCTTGATTTGCGATGATGTGATGATGCGGCGCCCTCCATGACGGGTCGATAGGCGAGCTGGGGGAGTAGTCTCACCCCTGGGGGAGTAGTCTCACCCCTCTCGCAGCGAGCTTCGGTCTTGATCTCCCTGAGGAGGCTCTTGGCTTGGGCTCGCTTGGTCAGTACCGGAGCGTTGTGATCCCCGTAGGCTCCGTCCGGGGGACCAGGAGCTCTAAACGCACGCGTAAGAGTCGGCGGTCGGCACAGGCGACGGCGCTTCCTCCCTCTTCTCCTGAACAAACAAACGATATGAGTACACACAGGGGTGGTTCCACTAGCTGTTTCCGGCTAGGGAACCACAAAGGCAGATGGGTATGACGCTGCTGAGGCTCTGCCGGACCTCGCAGCCAAAACGCGGATCTATCTAGCCAGAGGGGCTCCGCTGAACCCCCCTGATCCTCCTCTTAATATGAAGTCAGCAGCAATGCCAGACGTGTCGCTACACCCAAGCGACCGTCCAGCACCACGCCGAGAATATGAAACCAAGCAGCAAATGCACGTGCTTACACGCAGCACTTACCGTTCGGGTGTTGGACTTGACTTGACGCGCGGATGACCTCCTCAAGCCCCAAGAAGGATTTCCTCCCTGGGGAGCTTGTTCTCCAGCGTGCGCGATTGAGGGAGAAAGCGGAAGTCTGTATTGACAGTCTTACTGTCTCTGCTACCTCTACTTTTTTATACTTGCAGCTCTGATGATAGAGACCTGATACTGAACCCATGGGAAGCCAGTCTGGAGGCCAGCCCGTCTTTGGTGAGCGGTGTGGCCCACACCAACTCTTTCCTGTACCCTTTTTGAGGGTACAGGAGTACCTCTCTAGGGGTACTTCCCCAAGAGAGGTCTAAGGAGCTATATTTTATCCTAGAGAAAACCTCCGATACTGAAGTCGAGAGTGCGCGCGTCACAGACGCTTTGAGTTGCCTCTGCAGGAAGGCCTTTCCCAGCTCCAGCTGCAGCGCTTCATCACAACCGCCCCGTTGGTCGGGTGCGGCGAGCGTTGAGGCATTGCGCGAATCGCGAGTCACGCGACCAACCGACTGGAAGCGCCAAGATGACCAAGCGCGCCGCGCGGGCACAAGACAGCCCAAGGCCAGCGCAGCGGATTGCGCGTGCGCGCGCCAGCGCCCCAGTCTCTCCAGCTTCGGCAGCACCGGCGGCGCCGGCAGCTTCAACAGCGCCAGCAGCTTCAACTGCGTCAGCCGTGAGTCCGTCGCTTCAAGATCGCGGCAAGCGGCGAGCTGCCACAGCCGATTCTGACCAAGACGTCGACATGGAGCAGCCAGTCGTGCGCCGGCGCTCACTTGTGGCTCTCGACCCCAGCAAGCTCGAGGTGGCGACGTTCTCGGAGTCTCCGGTTGGTCCCAGTAGCCCGTTCCACAGCTTGCTCGTGCACGTGGACGTGCACAACCACCAGCGCGAAGTCATGGACACTCCGTCTGGCCCGTGTGTCCTCCAGCGCGTTCCCCACTTCTCGCTCGACGACTGCGTGTTTCTTGAAGCTCTCGATGTCGAAGACCTCGAGGACACGCTTCTCGGCTCGCGCTTGCCGCCGGGTGCGTTCGAGACCTCGGTCAGCTACGACCACCTCGAGGGCGATCTGCTCTTCACGTACTGGCGTGCTGAAGGGTTCGTCTCGCGTCTGCTTCGGACTCTCAAGCTCCTTCAGGTGGTCACTGAGATCGCGCGTGAGCAGCGGGCGTCCAAGCGGCAGCGTACATCGACGGACGTGGACCTCGAAGCCAAGGTTCGCTCGCTCGAAGACGCAGTCAAGTCGGCGACGGACGCTGCTGCAGCGCAGACGCGCCGCGCGGAACAAGCGGAGGCCCTTCTTGTTGACCAGGGTCGCCACATCCAGGATTTGACGCGTGAGCTCGAGAGGCTTCGTGGAGTACCTCTGCAGAGTCCGACTGGGCTCTACAAGTACTTGACGTCGAACGCCAAGGTCACAGGACACCGTTCGCGCCTCGAAGACTTGTTGCAGCGCTACGCTCAGCGGGATGCCACCCAGCTCGTCCAAGCGGAAACCGTCATCGCCGTCACGGCACTCGGTCCGGAAGCTGCGTCACTCGACTACGATGGCGTGGCTTCGCCTCCTGGTTCTCCGTCGGAATGGTTCGGCTCTCCACCTTGTTCACCAGCTCACGAAGTTGGAAGTGCTGCTGGCATCGATGACAGCTCTCAGCGTGGTGCATCTTCGCTCTTGATGCTTGGCGGCTCTTCTTCTCACTCCTCTCAAGATCACTCTCGTCGACGCAATGCTGTGGAGGACTCTGGTTTGCGTGGAGACCCAGTCGAGATTTCGGCGCCCCAGTCCAGTCTCCAAGATGCCGTGTCAACCTCCTCCCCAAGTCGGGATCGCTCTCCTCTTGCTGAGGAGCATGAGTTTGGAGGTGGCACGCCGGTAGAAGATGAGGACGGTTTACAAGGCACCGCTCACGATAGTCCAGTTCCCTCTCCAGGCGGCGTTGTCGACGCTGCTCCTGCAGACCAGGTTCCTTTATCTGCCGGTGAAGCTCGTGACCAAGTTGAAGTTGCCGCCGGTAGTCGCGGAGGACTTGGTGTGGCGAACCAGGGAGCTCGAGATGTCGCTAGAGCAACGGCTCGTGATGGTGATCCTGAGTTGGTCCGTCGGTTCAAGTATCGTGACGTCCCTCGCCAAGAGTTTTTCGAGTCGCAGCTCAAGCTTGGTCTCCTCTCTGTGCAGACTTCAGGGTATCCGGATTATTGTCTGACAAACTTCTTCACCGGAACCGTGTACGAACGGTACGACTCTGGACAGTATGTGGAGCTGCTTCGCGAGCGACCGTGGCGACGGATGTTCCGAGACCGCGTGAAGACACTCTTCTTGGTCGACCCTGAGGATTCGATGGTGAAGGAGATCGCCCCAGTCATTTGGGACTTCATGTTCCTCCATCAGCGTGCGTTTTGGGAAAGCCTGCATTGGCTACCCATCCCGCAATCGTCAAACAAGTCGAGCATCTACTACCTTCGCGCTCAACGTCGACAAGCTTTGGTGGCCAAGTTTGAGACTCTTGAGAATGGCTTCTCGCACACTTACGGCGTCAAGTTTCGCGACATGCGCATGCGGCTCTGGTGTGAACCGGCATTTTGGGTCGTCCCATTGCAGCCGTGTGCTTGGGTCCCCCCAGCCAACTCTCACCTCCCAGTCGAAGAGCGCCCCCGGCTCATCCAGCTTGTTCGCGAGATCGACGCTCTGGAGCCAGTTCGATTTGGCTACTCCACGGATGAGGTCGGATTCCCCAAGTTCTTTGAGCACGTGCACGAGGACATGAAGAGAGGTGGTCTCGAGCGTCGCCTTCGCAATTTTGTCGCGGGCAAGTACACTCGGCCGGTCCCGTGCGTCGACACTTGGTCGGAGGCTCGCGTCGTCGCTGACAACATCGACTGCACCATCACTGGTGAGGACGGCTAGCCATGGGAAGGCCTCGGCTGGTTGAAGCCATCGGAAACCCCTCAAAGAGGCCGGCGTCGCCGACAACGTCGTCCAATTAGTCCTCGAAGCGACGAGAGCAGTCGGTCAGTCACTTCAGCAAGCAGCAGTCCAGCATCCGTTGTGGAGGTGGAAGGATCCGGCGACAGTGCTGAGGAGACCGAGAACGACGACGAGAACGTGTCGTCTCATAGTGGCTCACCACACGCGTATCCGCGGGACCTTTGAAGTCTTCCACTTGACTCCGTGAGCTGCTGCGTTGCGCTCTGAGTCTCCCAAGAGGTCGTTCGTGCATCCACGCCTGTCGAGGTTGCTTTTGGCTGTAGCTGTTGCGTTCCATTTCTTCCTAATCAATAAAGTCAGCCTCTTGCACTCTTCATCTTCAGTTTTTCTTCTTTCTTCTCATCTTGACCAGCAACTCACAAGTTCTTCTTCTCTGGTCTCCATCTTCCTTGCTGCATACGACACTTGAAATCTTGAAAAAGCGATACATGCAGTTGTCCACCTGGGACGAGATTCCGCCAGGGAATCGGAGCCACTCCGGGCGACAGTGCCTTTCGGCCACCGTTAACATGCATTTTTGTGTGTTTTTCTTCGTTCGTCTGTTCAGCTTCTGAGCGAGTACTGCGTCTAATGACGCTGCCGATCACCTTGTCGTTCGTCTTCTTCACCTTGTGCACTCGAGAACTCGTCTGCAGATTGCATCGACCGAAATCTAGCTCTGGAGCGATTCACTTTGTCAAACTCGTATAGAAGCTGCCCACAATTCAGTCTTTCCAGCGGTACCCATTCTGTCTCGTCGTATCCGCGCCACTTCACCAGGTATTCGCGCATCTGTCTCGCATTCCTTGTCTTCTTCACCACGCGCACGTCCAATAGCTTCTCGACCTCATAATCACCACTCTCCTCGTCGACCCAACTGTCCTCCGGCAGTAGAGCAGCATCGAAATCAAACAGCTCTGGCACATCTCGCAAAGTCTCTTTCGGGCGATTTTCGTGTAACAAGCGCGGCTTGAGGCGACTCACGTGCACCCACGGATAGAAGCGGTAGGTAGATCCTTCGATCTGCAGCTTGTAGCGGAAGTCGGAATCCTTTTCAACAATTCTGAACGGTCCGTGCCATTTGTGGGCGAGCTTTTTGCTCAAGCCCGGTTGGACACGTGGCATATACAACCACACAGCATCGCCGATGCCGAAACCATCCTAAAACTTGTCGGACAAGGCTTTCCATAGCTCTGTCTGCTGTTCCGCTCGCTGCCGCTTTGCTTCTCGTTGCAGGTCGCGTGCCCACGCCTTCGCATATTCATATTCGCGCTGAATCTTCGCCCTCCAGAGATAAGCTGTCCTTGCATCTACGCCCCGAGGTACCTTCCCGAGCATTGCTTTCACCGTCGTTCTGGCATCCCATCCGTGGACGAGATAGAACGGGGTCTCTCTGCGGGTAGAATCGTATGACGTGTTAATGCAGAACATCAGACGGCGGACAATGTCGTCCCAATCGCTCTGATCTGCCTCTGCGATATACGCACGTATGCTCCGCACCACTGTCTGTCCGGACCTCTCTTGTTGGCCGTTTGCTTGCGGTCTGTAAGCGAGTGTGGATCTCTGCTGACTGCCAAGTAGCTCTCTAAATTGTCGGAACACGTCAGACATAAACCGCGGATCGCGGTCATGCCGCAACTTGGAGCTCGCTCCAAAGTGTTGGAATACACATTCCTCATACGCTTCAGCAACATCTTGCGAAGTGGTGCTGCTCATTGGCTTGCACATCACGTAGCCCGAAAAAGTATCTTGAAACAGCAATAATGCTGTGTTTCCTTTGGCTGTTCGTGGTAATGGCAGTACAAAATCCATTGAGACAACTTGGAATGGTTCCTCAGCGAGCAGATTGCCAGGTGACGGTCCTGGGTTGCGAGGTACTCCCTTGGCGGTCGTGCAATCGACACATTCTTTAACGTATCTCTCCACATCCGCGTACATTCCGAGCCAGTAAAAGTCCTTCTTGAGGCGTTCGAAAGTGCGAAGAATTCCTTGGTGGCCTCCTTGCTTGTCCTCGTGGTACTGTTGGAGTAGGTCGTTGCGCAGCTCTTGTGGGACAACTAATCGTGGGTGATCTTGCGCAGGTCTTGGCCGCTTCGGGCTGGTCGTGGGCAGGTAGAATAGCACATCTCGCTCGTCGATGACGAAACGGTCGGCGACTTTGGCCAGCTCTTGAACTTCCCTTTGGGTCAATTCGCTCAGATTGCCGTGTAGAAATGCTTTGAGCCTTCGTAGAGGCTCTTCTGCGTCCTGGTTCACACGAATGCGTTCCCAACGCGTTTCCACGGCGATATCTGGGTCTTCTGTCACTCCCTCAGGTAAGTCTTGTGCCCTTCGCTCTCGGGAGCGGGTTTGCACCGCGAACACGCCAGCTTCGTCGTCGCCAACCGTCTCATCGGGTGGCGGTAGCTTGTCGAGGACTTCTCTCGGCGGTGGAGGTTTGGTCAGGCGCTCTGGCAGGCGATTTAGCTTCTCGAGTAGCTCCAGCTCCATTGAGTCACGGATTTCGAGTGACGCGGCGTGGTGCAATACACGCGTGGTAACGTGGTCTGCCGCGGCATTGAATTCCCGTTTCACGTGAATCAGCTGTACTGAAACAAACTTCTCGAGGAGCGTGCGGACTTGGGCAAGCATAAGCGCCAACTTCGGGTCGTGACAATTGATCACGCCCTGCGCTTGCTGTATAGCTAACCGCGAGTCACCTACAACAACGAGCTCTTTCACATCCCTCTTGAGTGCCAGTGTGAGTCCACTTATCAGCCCATGGTATTCGGCGACGTTCACCGTCACAGAATCGTCCGTCAGGTAGTCGCCATGAGCTTCGACAATCTTCCATTCTGGTAACTTCCACAAGACGTAGCCAGCACTTCCCACCTTAGACTTCAACTTGGCAGCGCCATCGAACGTCAGCAGCCAACCTCTATAATTCTCCTCCAGCATTTCGATGCTGACCGCAGGTGCCGGCTTTTTGAGCACTTTCTGCGGGACTAGGTCTTCGACAACCCTATCGAGGTGTTCGCGAGGAGTGATGCTGGCGCTCAGTATAGCTGCCAGCCCGTCAGCGTCCTTCTGTAGCTGGATCACTTCCATTGTCCATGGAGACAGCATTGTTGCCCACTGGTGGCATCTTCTCTTCAGCGACTTAGACTTGAACAACCAACTTAGCGTCGAGTGCCTCGTGTAGACTTTGAGCTTCTGCCCAAGCAGGAGAGTGTGGTAGACTTCTAGAGAGCGGAACAACGCGAGGATTTCCTTTTCCGCAGCTGGGTAGTTGATCTCAGCGCCGTGTAACACCCTTCCTGTGAACCGTACCGGAAATAGCATCCCATCATACTCTTGTGCAATGACTGCGCTGACCGCCCAGTCGTTCGAGTGTGTGATGATTGCAAATGGCTTGGCGCGGTCTGGATGTCTTAGAAGTGGCGTAGCTGTGATCTTCTCCTTCAGCATTTCGAACGCTCTCTTTGCCTTGTCGAGCCCTTCTTGGTGCTTCACCTGGTCCTCCGTCAACTCGTAGAGCACCGACGCGATCAAGGGCAAGCCCTCGATAAATTTCGCGTAATAGTTGATGCTTCCTAAGAACGATTGAACGCCTTTGAGTGTGGAGGGAAACGGCATTTCACGCACGGACTTTGCGATTTTTGGCGTGGCTTGGATGCCTTCACGGCTCACGCGGTGTGACAGGAAGTCAACCTCTCGTTTGCCGAACACGCTCTTGGGCAGGCTCACCGAAATACCCCAGTACCGCAGACGGTACAGCAGCTCATCCAGCTTGTGACACATCTCGTCCCAGTCTCTGCCCCCGAAGGCGACGTCGTCAACATAGCTGCTGCGGCCGAGCACCGGCCCCATCCGGGGTGGCGCTGGCCGGTTGATCTGGAAGACGGTCAAAGGACCATCTCCCTCAGCAGCAGTTGCATCCTCCGAGTCGCTCTGCTGTGAACCCACATTCAAGTGGTAATGTTCGCGCACATCAGGGTCAGCTTGTGCTTCGAGCTCAGGCGGTAGTCGTACAAACCCCCACAGGCAGTTGTCGAGCACTCGCTGGTACACGAGTGGTGCATTCTTTAAGCCGAAGGGCATTCGGGTCCACTGAAAATGACCGAGGGGGCAAATGAATGCCGATATCCTTCTTGCACGGTCAGTCAGTGGCACTGCCCAGAACCCGCTCGCCATGTCGAGGCTCACCAGCCACATCACTTCGTCGAAGTTATCCAGCAGGTCGTCGATTAGTGGCATTGGGTAGAGGTCTAGTTGCAGGAGCTGGTTGACCATTCGGTAGTCGATGCAGAGGCGGATGTCCTTGCCATTCTTCTTGAGCACAATCACGATTGGGGAGGCCCACTGAGAGTCCGAGAACTCGATCAGGCCGCTCTCGAGTAGCTTCTTGAGCAGATCGTACACCTTACGCAGGTACTGTGGCGGTATACGCCTGGCACGCTGTGCGATAGGTTTCGCCCCTTGAACGTCAAGATCGCAAGTCACACCTCGAGCTGGTGGTGGCAACGCATTACCCTCACCTAAGAAGGCGCTCTTGTGACGGCGTAGTATCTCTCGGACTTTGTCTTCCTGCCCTGGAGACGTCTCCCCAGGTGTACCAACATCGGCCGTTTCGATGTCAGCCGTCGGTGCCAGATCTGGAAGGTCTGGCAACGTCGCCAACTGGTCACGCAGCTCGTGCAACAATATTGCGTCCTCTCCCTCACGAAGGAATACCGCTGGTGCTTCTGTAGATTGCACCGCTTCTGCTCTCATTACGCGTGCGAGGTTGCCTTCTAATACTTCTGACGGCTCGCGGTCGACCTCCTCTGCAGTTGCCCCTCGGTCGAACTCGACTGTGGAGTCGGCTTGTCTTCTGACTTGCGACTTCCGAGGTTCTACTGCGACGGTGGTACTCACGAACACCGAATCTTCTACTCGCACGACATGGTCTGGTGTTTCTGCAACTCTGTTGAGCGGTCGGATTTCGTTCGACCTCAGCAAGATGCGCTCCGGCGCAGCTCTATATGGCTTCGGCAGCTCTGGCTCTTGGGGCATGGCGTTCCACTGGCGCTCACGGAACTCGGGCGACGGAGTATTCTCGTACACAAGCTGGCTCCATTCTCGATACTTGAGCGACTCGGGGCGCACAAAGCGTCCGGCCGTACGAGGCAGGTGCCCCTTCTCCAAGACCGCAGCAACCGACACATACCTTGGAAGGTAGAGTCTCTTCTCTAGTGAGATATTCGCAATCTGGATTACAGCAGGTCGTCTCCTTGACTTCCAACCAACTTGAGTTACCCAATCATCTCCTCTTGCTACCCAGAGTTGGGCTCCGTCCTCGATTCGCTTCTGCAACTGAACGCTCAGCGGTACAGTCCCCACTTCTCCAGGCGCCAACCATCCCGCTTGACCGACTTCGACAGTCTGCTCGTACCCTGCTGTCTCTTGACGCGGACCACCGACCAGCAGAATTCGCTCCTCATCTGGCAGTTCCACAGCGCCTTCTCTCAAACTCAACCGGATTCCCGCGGCGTACATGAAGTTCATGCCGAGTAAACAATTCACTCCTTCACCAATGTTCCCGACCCAGACGTCCATCACATACACAACCTTCAGCCCCAGCGTTATCTTGACTCTCGTCCTCGCCGTTATCTTCGTCTTAGTCCCTCCGATGCCGTTCACTGTCAACTGGCTATCGAACTTGAGCTTCAGCCGCGACTTGCGTGCAAAGTCTAGGCTTACGATACTCGTTGTCGCCCCAGTATCAAGCATAATCAGTGTGGGTTCGTCACTCACGGAGCCTCTGACCATCGCCGTCATGTGGTGATCGTCGTCAGACTCGTGATGTTCCCACCATCCCATGCGTTGACCGGGTTGTAGCTCGACCTCCGGAAGTTCCGTTGTCTCTTCAGAGGTAGCCATGTGACAGATGGCTGTGGAGTGACTTTGCGCTTCGATTTCAGATGAAGTGTCCGTGTTGACCTTATTGTGGCTGATTGGAGCCGAGATCTTCGGGCCGACATAAGCAAACGCGCGCATAACCAGGGGATTCCGCCCGACACGCTCCAGACCCCTAAGATCTGGCGGGCGCCCTAGTTTAACGGCGACGAGTTGACGCTTGGTGGCGTCGTTGGCGGTGCTTGACTTGGGTTCACTGATGACGTCGTTGAAGTTGGAGTGACCGCCGCCCTTGCTTCGCGGATCCACTTGAAAAAGTCCTTCATGACTGGGCAACTTCCACTGTGAGAGTTCGCACAGACAGGGCATGGTAGTGGCTTTCTGAAGCAACGTTCGGTCAGATGACCACGTTCTCCACATGTTTCGCACAACAGGTCGTTCCAACAGTTCTCTGCAGAGTGGCCGAGTCGTTTGCACTTTGCACAGGTTGTTCTTGATGGCGAATGCGACCCTGGCGACAGTTGGCTCTTCGGGTAGTTACCACTCTGGCTATTGAACCTCTGAGGCTGGTTGAACGAGTTTCGCGGTCCATGGGAGGTCACTTGAGCTGCATACGCTTGCTCTTCGGACTCCTCCTCTTCAAGAGACGAATCATAGTCTCGGCAGTTATCTTGCGATTCCTCTGCCCAGTACGCTCTTCCAGGATTGCTCTCCTTGGGGCGGAACCTGCCAGCCGTAGGGTCGACCTTCTTGAACTGCACTGCTCTGGGTACTTCGTTCCTGTAGAGGGCGTCTACTTCATGCTCGTCCTCGCTGCCAGTTACCTCGTGGTACATCTTAAGTGTTTCTTCGAACTCCTGCATAGAGAAGAACGTGCGGGCGGCGAGGTTGTACTTCAACGTCTTGTCGGTGAGCTTCTGTAGGAACCTCTTGATATGCTTCTGCCGGGTCTTCGCGGTAGTAGTGTCAATTTGCGCTCTTGCAGCGGCGGCATTTAGTCTCCACAAGAAATGCAGTGGCTTCTCGTTCCTTCTCGGCACCATCTCCAGGTATCTCTCCATAACGCTGTCTGACGCAGTGCAAAACTGTTCCTGGAACTTCTTGGAGAGCACCTTCCACGTCTGTCGAGTAGTCAGATCTAGCTGTCGGTACCACGCTTTCGCGCTTCCTTCAAGCCACATTGGGAGGTATTTGCACTTCTCCTCAGGTTCCCACATGCACACGTCGGCTGAGTAGGCGAATTGATTCCACCACTTCTTACGCTCTTCCAGCGTCTCAGTCCCCTTGAAGTAGGCGATCGAGTTGAACGGTATAGTCATGCGAAATCCAGCTGCAGGGGCAGGCGTAGAGTTTCGAGCGTTGTTGACTTGACTCGGGAAACTGGATTGGTTACCCTCTCCAGGTAGGCCTGGTGCGTTCCCACCTGCGGAGCCTCCGTTTCTTCCTCCAGCGCCATTTGTAGGTCCACCACCATACAGAGGGCCACCGCTGGTCGGCGGTTGCCAGGGCGACGTACTTCCTCTGTACCCAAACGGGACGTTGGATGACTGGTGAGGCTGAGCCGGGGCCACAGGTCGCGCACTTGACGCACTGACGAACGGTCGTGACGCGTAGACTTGCGTGAATGACGAACCAGACATAGACGGGCCGGTGCTTGACACGACGGGAGTCGGAATAGTCGTTCCGGCGGCGATGGACGTGTGCGAATGCACGCTAGTCGCGCGCGAGGCCGGAATCACTGTTGTAGCTGTACTAACCGGCGGCGGAGTTGTGAACGGCGAGGCAGTGGCTCGCGCCAACTGCGCGGTTGCGTGCTGTAGCCGCAGTTTATCTAACTCCTCCTCCATGCGTTTGGCGTGTGCATCTCGCTGTTGTTGCTCGACTTGTCGCTGACGACGCTCTCGTTCGTGCTGCAGACGCATCTCGTCTTGCTGCTGCTGGAATTGCAACTCTCGCTGGTTCATCTGCGACCTAAACAATCGCTCTTGCTCCGCGCGGGTTTGTTCTGCAGCAAGCAGGTCAGCTTTGCGCCGCTCTTCCGCGCGCTCATTGAACTCCCTGTACTCCGCAGACGCTTCACGACGGAACTCCTCCCACATGCGAACCTTCTCAGCTTCACGTTGCTGCTCGGCTTGCTGGGCTTGTTGCTGCAGTTGAGTCTGGTGTTGGCGAACTGTCTCTTCCCAAGTGCGGTGATCTCGAGCGCTGGCCTGTTGGAGTCGAACGACCTCCTCCTGCAAAGCCCGCTGTTCACGTGCGAGTCGTTGGTTCTCGCGTTCTGCTTCTAGACGATACTTCTCCCGGTCCGACTGGTTCCGTAACTGCATCTCGCCGATCTGACGCTGTAGAGCTCGGATTTGCTGCGCTTGCTCACTGAGGATAGTATCCATGACCGGAGCCACAGACTGCTGGTCAGCTCCCTGAGGAGGGGTAACAGCTCTCGGTGGAGTAGTTGGCAGTGCCGGTAGCGTCGCTGGTTCCACAGTCGCGTCCCAGTGCTTCCCGGTGAGGGCTAACATGCCGGGGACGTATTGCTGCACCACGGAAGGTGTGACGGCTTGTGCCATCATCACTGCGGGGCCGAGGGTGGCTCCTACAGGCACAACACCACTTGTATCCGTCCCGTCGGACATGTCTTGGTCCCACGAAGTCGGCGAGTGAAAACGGCTCTCTGACGACGCGCTAGAGTCGAATCCAGCCGGTGGCAGTGACACATCTGAGCCAGGCACAAAGGCCATTCGCTGGTGCCTCTTCCTTGGGATGACGATCCCAGAGTCGGTTGAGACGCTGCTTGTGTGCCGTTCGCTCACCGTGCGGACGCGCAATATCAAGTCTGTCGTCAGGAACTCCTTGACACCCTCTATCATGAGAACATCACCTTCTTCGTCGACTTCGAGCATATCCACGTCTTGGAAGTCTTCTACGTGCACGAACGGTTGCTTGTGGACAGGCATGGTGCACGAGGCACCTTCAGCAACCCATCTCCAGATTTCCATCATTGGTTTCATCGCCGCGAGCACATCTTGGGCAATCAGTCGGACTGTATCCACAGGTACGTCTCGGGTTTCTCCGTGTGAGAACCACTCTGGTGCCAGGTTGAGGAACTCATATCCCGCTTCTTCTAGGGCCGTCTGCAAGACTGCGATAACCTCGGGTGCAGAAAGCGCACCCAGAGGAACGCTAAACGCGCGCAGATCGGACGGCACTGGCAGACACACATGACGAACACGCAGTGCGGCCAGCCACGACGCCTCAGGTGAGAGCTCGACACTTTGGCGCAGGAAATGGTTGAGGCGGACAGTCGCTGTGACCCATTCGGTCATCCGTTCTCGGTTGACTTGAGAGTAAGCAGGGTCGCGCGGGCAGTTCAGCCCACGCTCACAGGCTTGCCACCGTATCTTCTGGTCTTCTACGTAGTTGGCGACTTCGACATCGAGCAGGCTCACGACGGGTACATCTTCCAATAGCAACTGGGGTTGTGTGGGCAGCTCGAAACGAGTCATCCATGGCCACTGAACAACTTGAGAGCGAGGGTCCGCGGCTCGTGCCACGTCGCGCGCGCGTGCAGCCGATGCCAATCCTGCAGCTTGACCGCCGACGATAAACTCGGTCGAGGACAACTCAGCGCTAGCAAGCGCGAGGTCTGACGCCTGGATGGCATCGCGGGTTGTTTCTGCAGGGACTATGTCAGCCACAACGTCTTGCACCGCAGCTTGGGGTGTCGGAGGGCTGTCGACGGACTCCCGAAGGATGTCTGTAGCTTCTCCAGACGTCTCAGGCGTAGGTAACGCTCGAGCAACACGTTCCATTGGACTTGGACTCCTTGCGTTCTTCTTTGGCTTGTCGCGCTTCCTTTTGGCGACTTCGGTCTTCTCTTGAGCAGCAGGTGCTCCGGACGCACTCTGCTGACCGCTGAACGGCTCTTCACGCGCATTAGCTCCCGATCCGGGCATGCGCACCAGCTGTGATGATGCGGCGCCCTCCATGACGGGTCGATAGGCGAGCTGGGGGAGTAGTCTCACCCCTGGGGGAGTAGTCTCACCCCTCTCGCAGCGAGCTTCGGTCTTGATCTCCCTGAGGAGGCTCTTGGCTTGGGCTCGCTTGGTCAGTACCGGAGCGTTGTGATCCCCGTAGGCTCCGTCCGGGGGACCAGGAGCTCTAAACGCACGCGTAAGAGTCGGCGGTCGGCACAGGCGACGGCGCTTCCTCCCTCTTCTCCTGAACAAACAAACGATATGAGTACACACAGGGGTGGTTCCACTAGCTGTTTCCGGCTAGGGAACCACAAAGGCAGATGGGTATGACGCTGCTGAGGCTCTGCCGGACCTCGCAGCCAAAACGCGGATCTATCTAGCCAGAGGGGCTCCGCTGAACCCCCCTGATCCTCCTCTTAATATGAAGTCAGCAGCAATGCCAGACGTGTCGCTACACCCAAGCGACCGTCCAGCACCACGCCGAGAATATGAAACCAAGCAGCAAATGCACGTGCTTACACGCAGCACTTACCGTTCGGGTGTTGGACTTGACTTGACGCGCGGATGACCTCCTCAAGCCCCAAGAAGGATTTCCTCCCTGGGGAGCTTGTTCTCCAGCGTGCGCGATTGAGGGAGAAAGCGGAAGTCTGTATTGACAGTCTTACTGTCTCTGCTACCTCTACTTTTTTATACTTGCAGCTCTGATGATAGAGACCTGATACTGAACCCATGGGAAGCCAGTCTGGAGGCCAGCCCGTCTTTGGTGAGCGGTGTGGCCCACACCAACTCTTTCCTGTACCCTTTTTGAGGGTACAGGAGTACCTCTCTAGGGGTACTTCCCCAAGAGAGGTCTAAGGAGCTATATTTTATCCTAGAGAAAACCTCCGATACTGAAGTCGAGAGTGCGCGCGTCACAGACGCTTTGAGTTGCCTCTGCAGGAAGGCCTTTCCCAGCTCCAGCTGCAGCGCTTCATCACAATGACCACGTCCCAGTGCCTCCTATTTCCGTCGTCGTCTCCGTCGGTGAGTCCTTTCGAAGTCTTGGATAAGGCCGGACACTTGGTGCAAATTCTCGACGGGTTCCCATGTCGGCTTAGCTTCTCCCACCCACCGTACTTGGAACTGAACCTCCCCTAGGCGTTTGCGCTTGCCTGTGATTGCTTCAACGAGTTGTCCGACACTACCATCTCGTAGAACGACCGCTTGAGGTTGCGAAAGTCGACTGGGCTGTTCGTACGGTTTGAGCGAGCTGGTGTTGAACACCGGATGCAGCTGCATACCGGGAGGAATGTTGAGCTCGTAGGCGTGCTGATGAACCTTGCGAACAACAGAGTACGGGCCGATACACTTGGGTCCAAGCTTGCGCGAGTTGGGGAAGCCCGTGTGGGCTGTCTCTAAGTGTCGCGTGCTGAGATACACTCGGTCACCAACGTCGAATGTCTGCTCAGCTCGGCCACGGTCGTAGATGTCTGCCATTCGTGCTTGAGCGTGTTCGATCGCGTATTGGCACTGGCGAAGGAGTGCGGCTTGTTGTTCCGTGAAGTTAACTGCCGCACGCCGTCCACCGCGGAGTCCTTGTCGCCTTGCGTTTGCGAGCGTTGCGAGTGGGTTGTGCGGGATGTAGCCGAGATCTGCTTCGAACGGTGACATCTTGATGCTGTTGTTGACTGCTGCATTGATGGCGAACTCTGCGTTAGCCAGATGAACGTTCCAGTCGTCTTGATGAGGGGACACGAAGCACTGAAGATACTCTTCAAGAGTCCGGTTCATGCGTTCTGTCTGACCGTCGCCTTGAGCACGATACGCTACCGTCATCTTGAGCTTGGTCCCGACGGTTTCGAAGACTTGACCGCAGAATCCCGAGACAAACTTGGAGTCTCGATCAGAGATGATGCTCTCGGGCATCCCGTGATGTCGCCAAATGTGGTCGATGAAGAGTCGCGCGACCTCGGTTGCTTTCACAGTCTTCTTGGTCGCGATAAAGTGTGAACGCTTCGTCAGTCGATCAACAACAACCCAGATTGCGTCGAAGCCCTGCTTCGTTGTCGGAAGGTCTGTGATGAAATCCATAGAGATTGAACGCCATCGTTCGGAAGGAATCTGCAGTGGTTCGAGTAGACCTGGTGCCTTCGTCAACCGCGGTTTGTTTCGTCGGCATGCTTCGCAATCTCCGATGTACTTCTTGATAGTTCGAATCATCCGAGGCCAATACCAGTCCTCGTGTAACTTGAGGTATGTCCGATTGACTCCGGGATGGCCACCGTAGTTCGTGTCGTGGACCTCGCGGATGATACGGTGCTTGAGCTCGATGTCACTTGGTACCACGATCCGCGGATTCACATCAGTCGATCCTTGGTACCAAATGACGCTGTTCTCCTCGAAGAAGGGCTTGAACTGTTTCTCTGTCACTCGCGTGCTACTGGTAGTTTGCTCTCGACGCACGATGGCCTTTTTGACGTCCTGGACGAACTTGTCCTTGGCGTAACTAGCGATGATCTTGGCTATCAGATCGTCCGTTGGGCTGATCTCTGCAACACGTAAGCTGTAGCTGGTCTCGCTAAAGCTTGGCTTCAGCAGGTCATGGAACCGCTTGGTCTCAGGCTTCAGATCAGGACGACGGCTGAGAGCATCTGCAATTCCGTTCTTTGCTCCAGGTAAGTATGCGAACACTGGTTGGTACTCCGCGAGGATGTCATACCACCGAGCGAGTCGTCGGTTTGCCATCTTCTGCTGGAAGATCCCCTCGAGCGATTTGTGGTCGGTCTCGATCATGACTGGTTTGTCTAGGCAGTAGATCCGAAAAGCGGCGAGAGCGTTGACGATTGCTAGTAGCTCCTGTTGTTGTGTCGGATACTTGAGCTCAGCGGGCTTCATTTTCCGACTGGTGAACGCGATAGGTAGCTCTACACCTTCAACGACTTGGAACAGAACGCCTCCGACTGCGAATTGGCTCGCGTCCGTCCGTAGGTGCATCTGCTTCGAGAAGTCGGGCAGATGAAGAACGGGAGTACTTGACAGACGTTGCTTCAGCTCGTGGAAGTTCTTGAGCTGCTGCTTGTCAAGCGAAATCTTAGAGTTCTTTTTGTCCTTCTTCTTGAGTAACGAGAAGAGTGAGGCTGTCAGTTCCGCGTATTGGTTGCAGAAACGTTGGACGTAGCCTGTCAACCCAAGGAAGCTATGCAGCTCGTCTTGGGTACGAGGCACAGGCCACTCAAGTATGGTCTTGACCTTGTCAGGGTCGATACGAACGCCACCCCGTCCGACGAAATCACCGAGACAGGGGATCTCGTCAGCGCAGAATACACACTTGGCCAACTTGACGTAGAGCTTGTTGTCCTCCAATATCTTGAGTACCTTGCGCATCTCGACCAGATGTTTGCCAACATCCGTAGACTTGGTTACGATGTAGATGTCGTCGTAAAACGAGCGCGTGTTCTTCAGTTCTCGGAACAATGAAGACGTCAACCGATGCATTGTGGCTGGGGCGTTGCTCACGCCCATCGGTAGTACGAGATACTCATAGAGACCGCTTGGAGCTTGGAAGGCTGTGTACTTGACGTGGTCAGCTTTCATCCGGACTTGGTAGTACGCCGACATCAGGTCCATACACGAGAAGTAGTACGAGCCGGCCATGTTGTCAAAGACATCTTCTTTTCGCGTCATCGGCACACTCTGACGGATTGTGTTGGAGTTCAGATACCGGTAGTCGTGGACGATTCGCCACCCGACTGGCTTGCGCACGCAGAATGTCGGGGCCGCGTGTGGGCTAATGCTCGGTCGGATGAGTCCCTTCGAGATCATTTCCCGTACCCACCGGTCGATCTCAGCCTTCTGCTCGGGCGACAACCGCCACTGTTGACGGTACATCGCGACGTTTTGGTCTCGCACGTCGATGCGATGCTCGATGCCGCGCTCTTTCGGCAGTCCATCTGGTAGCTCAGGCCGAAAAACAGTGTCTTTAAACTCGAGCAAGACAGGATACGCAGGGTTGTCCTTGAACGTGTTCCAGTCGGTGTCTAGAAACCGACGAGCTTTCTCTGTGCCGATGTTGTCAGGTTCATCCTGACGTCTGGTCTGCTTGGCGATACGTGAGATGGTGTCGTTCGTCAACACGAGCATGAAGTCGTGCTGGGGCTTCTCTTTTGCTGGTAACCGCAGCAACTTGCGCAGTTTCTTCCTTGAGATGTACTTGGTCTCGACTCCACTCGATTCGGTCACACCGAGTGTGAACATGGCTTCAGCCACGGTTGCTTTCCTCTGTCTCCGAGACAGAATCCTTCCTTCCTCACGTGTGTATCCAACGGCTTCAACGTCGAGCTCCCGATGCGTTTCTGGCACGACGGCTCGACGAGTCCCGGGGCTTATCGTTGACGAGCTTGCGTTGGTCACAGCCTCTCGAGGCTCGGAACCTATAGTCGGACTGCGTTTCCCGCACGGAGTCGGAGTCTTGGTCGTCGAGATCACACTTGAGTCTTCTCCCCGAAAGCATCGACTCTTCCAGTCGATGTCGGGCTGTACATCTTCAAAGAACGGCATCCCCAGGATACAGTCGAATGCGTCGGGGATGTCAAACACCACTGCTGAACACTCATACTCTGGTACTCCTGGAAGGTGAATTGTTACCTCCACAACTTCTAGGATCGCTCGCGCCATTTTGTTGTCGCCGAGCTGGACCGTAATCGTCTTGTCGAAGAATTGCTGAATCGTCAACCCTCGCTTGGTGACGTAGCTGCGTGCGACATACACCACCGTAGCCCCAGAGTCCAGAAGGATTGTCGCACTCGCTTTGCTGTCCTCGCCTTGAATCTCACCTTGTAGCTTGAATAACGGCGATGAATGATAGACGAGAGGATTATCGCAAAGGAGATTCAACTTGAATGTATCCAGAGTTAAATCATCCTTGCTACCGCTCGCCACGACAGGTCCCTCTTCTACTGGCGTGGCTGGGCGTTTCCCTGGTTCTTCTTGAAGAAGACGCAGTCCTTCTTGAAGTGACCGGGCTTCTGGCAGAAGAAGCACACGGGACCGTCCCCCTTCAGGTCACTCTTACTGCCGGGCTTGTAATGGCCAGGCTTGAACGGATTCCGATCGAACGGCCGCTCAAAGCGCTTGCCTCGCGTGGATGATGTCCCCTTGAACCGCGATCTGGGCGCTTGCTGCTGGCGCTCCTGCCGCTCACGAGGCTTATCGTACGTGCTCCTTGCTTGTACTTGATTGCCAGGTCCATCGCTTCGCTGAGCGTGGCTGGGTTCTCGAGCTTGACGTAGGCTTGAACGTTCTTCTTCAGTCCGTCGCAGTAGTTGGTCACTTGGTCAACGTCGCTCATGTCCTCAACGCGAAAGATCAACGCGGAGTATCGCCCGTTGTAGTCCTCGATGTCGCTCCCTTGACGTAGCTGACGAAGCTTCTGGCGAAGCGCAGCTTGGTAGTTAGACGCTTCGAAGTTGTTGAGGGCGTCACGGCTGAATTTGCCCCATGTCTGCTCGTCCGTAGGTGTACGCGACGCCCAGAAAAGGAACCACCCGGACGCAGGCTCCTCCATTGCGGTCCCTGTGATCGACGACATGGTCTTGTTGTCGTCTGATGGGTCGTGGCCATGGATGCGACACAGGGTCTCGACTTGGAAGAGCCATTGCCGAACATCGTCGCCGCGCTTCCCCTGAAACTTAGGCAGGTTGCTGGGGACGCGTAGCTTGGTCTCGGACGACTGTTCCGTGGCAGGGGCTTGCAACGATGCAATTTCGGAGCGAAGCTGGGCGATCAGAGCTTCCATCTCTTCTTGGTTTGGTGCCTCCCCTGCTGGTGTCGCGACCGCGTCTTGACGAGTAGGGCGTGCCATGTCGAAAAGGGGCTGGGACCAACAAGTGCTACCAGTGATGCAAACCCGTCCTCGAAGAGGAGGAGGAGAAGGAGGAGAAGGAGAAGAGCTTGGCTTGTGCGCTGGCGGGCAAGTTCCGGAGTGATGCCGTCCCGCCAGCAGGGAGTTCCAGCCATCCGTTGAGATGGCTGTACGTCTCCCTTTTTCTATTTTACTCTAATATCTAATACCATGTGTATACCGGCTCTAACTGGATATCTCATACACTGCAGGTCATGGTTTGTTTTGGCTGCCTTGTATCAATCATTGTGGGCGGGGCTCTTGAAGATCTTGAGGTGACTAGCTGCAGCTCACCGACCTTGTGCTATGGACGATTAACTAAGCGTGGTGGATATCGCAGAATGGGTGGCGAAAAATCTTGTCGCTTACAATGATTCCCCCGATCATCCAACTGGTAAAAGCATTTCAAAGGGCTTTATTGTTTTGGTATTAAAGCGATTAATCCTTCTCGTTGCAAGTAGATTGGGATGCCTTTTCTCCCTGAGTCACCTCGTTGGCTTCAAATTGTTCGTGGCTTATTGTTGCTGTGTGTGTGTGTGTGTGTGTGTGGTCAACGCTCATTTGTGTATGAGGCTCAATAGAAATCTCAAGCACTCGGGGATGCCCGCGAGCGCAAGCATCTTTTGTTTGACGGAGACCTCACTGAGCATGACAATCCGGAACGCCAAGATGTGCAGGTCGATGCAAATCCGTTTCCTATGTGTGTCTTCTATCCGCTGACGCAGATTGTGATCATGAACAGACATTTCTTGGGGGAGTCTCTAAGCCTATGAGAGAATTGGTTGTGGACGAAACTACCCGTCGGTACGTTTATGGAGGTACATCGATCGTTTCAGCCCAATCTAATCAAGCTGCTCTGGCAGCCGTATTCTGTACTGTGTCATGGTCGCTTTTTGCCATATCCTCACTGGAGCGAACGCGATGCTGTACTATTCGACGTACATCTTGGATGCTCTACGGACTGACAATTCTGAAACGGCATCGAAGGCCAGCAAAGAGATATGGATTGCGATTGCCAAGCTTGCTGGGGTGTGTTTGTCAATCTTTGCAGTAGATCGCGTTGGACGCAGGCCTCTACTTCTTCTCGGTACTTCATGTATGTTCTTCAGTCACCTGGGCTTCGCAGTGACTTTTTGGTGCCTCAACCCATCATCGAGTGGTGCGACCCTGGAAACAATTGGGACGTGGAACCTGTACTTCTTCATCTTTATGTGGAATCTGAGCTGGTCGCCACTTATGTGGGTCGTCTGCTCCGAGGTGTTACCGGATAGCTTCCGCTCCAAGGGTATGGGAGCAACCTTTGCCGTGTTCTGGATGGGTAGCGCGCTCGTGAACCAGACGCTGCTCACCGTCTTTGAAGCCATCGGTGCGTTCGGCTTCGAATGATCTGGTTCACCTCTGGCAAAAAGCCCGCTCACACTTGCTCGTTCTCGTCACAGGTGTGGCATGTACATTCCTCTTGTACTCGACACTCACAGCTTTCGCTCTCGCGTTTGTTGTTTTCAAGGTAGGTTTCGTGTTGATGAAAAGTTCGCCGCGATATCATTCGCCAATCACTCAAACTTTGACTTGTTCGCCATATCACCGTAGGTCCCCGAGACTATGGGGCTCTCGCTAGAAGACATCGCTGGGCTCTTCCGTCGGCGGCAGCCCCATATCGCCCTCGCGTAGTGTCGTGGCGCATGGAATAGTTGCCCGGAATGATTGTGGCACACAGAATACCTGGCCGGCACTTCTCCCTTTTTTCTCACTTGCTTTAAGTATCCGCTGCTCGGCGTCAACACGTCCTCGAGCATGGCGATGCTCTTCTCGGACGACGAGCTGCTGCACGTGCTCTCGGAGATCGACGGCGTCCCGCGGGCGTCGGCTGTGCGTGGCTGCCCTTGCTCGCGGTCTCTGAGCGCGCTCTCACGCGCTTTCTCCTCTTTGCAGGCGCCAGCGTGGGGCATGGCGGTGGACGTGGTGCAGGACGACGAATCGCTCGAGGACCTGATGAGCTCGCTGGGCGGCCCAGACGACAGCGACGCGGCCACGGCGTCCTCCAGTAGTCCGCCGCCCTCCGTTGCGTCCACCAGTCCCGAGCGCCAGGCGCAGCAGGCGAGGCCGACGGCCAAGCCGAGCCGCAAGCGCCGCAAGCACGAGCTCGACCACTTGCGCGGCGTCGCGGCGGCGCTGGAGACCAAGCTCAAGGCGCTGACCGACGCGTCGAGCGCTGGCAATCACCCTGGGGGCAAGTACTTCTGGAAGCGCGTGTCCCAGCAGCTCATGGTTGAGAAGCAGAAGGCCATGGGCGAGAACGCGCGCCTGCGTGAGATCCTGCGGGACCAGGTCAAGGTCGTCAAGTCGCTGCAGCGCTCGCTCGCCAAGAGCCCCGACTTGAGGGTATGCACTCGCCTGACGACGTGTGTAGATTGTGCTTGGTCGCTGACTTGTTGTGCGAGCAGAAGCTCGGCATCGTTCCGGAATCCAAGGTCGCCCGGAACCGCGACGGCGAGTCCAGTAAAGAGCGATACCAGGACCTCTTTCGCCACATTTCGTCGTCGTACACCGCGATGGAGACCATGTTCGAGCAGGCGGGCATGCCGGCTCCGAGTCTCGATGGGAACCGCAAGATCAACATGGAGATGCAGGACGACGGCAACTACCCTCGCATGTGCATCCAGATCGTCGAGAGCCGTATGATGCCCTACAAACTGCTGCACGTCGGCGAGCAAGCGTGGAAGTTTCTGACGCAAAACAATGGTATTCAAGACTCGGAATTCAAGATGGTGCGTTTTCCTCATCGCAGCGGATCTGGAAAATGGTTGAACTGATTGACTGGTGGCACATTTCAGTCGTTCGACAATAGCGGGGACGACCTCTACGGAGAGTGCAAGCTCCACTGCGATGATGGGCCTCTGCGCCTCGTCGGTGACGTTGCAATGCGCCGCTACGTTGAGGACAATCGCTTGGCGTTTGTTTGGGAGTGCGCTGGGGTCTCTCATACCTCCCTGCTTCGCGTTCAGCAGAAAGGGTGGTGCGTGAACTCCTTTGCTGTATCTGCAGGATTGGACTACCTGCTGACAGTGGACTTTACGTCAGGTGTATGATTGAGCCTGCAAGTGACGACCCAGAAAACTCGACACTTTTCCGAGCGTGCGTTCGCATCACCCCAATCCCGGTGGAAGGCGCAGAATTCGGCTCCTCGTCCAAGGAGATTGGCTCCACGACCGAGTCTGTACTAGACAACTACGAGCGTACCGTGGTGTTCATCTTTGACCAGATCTTCGGTGCGCTGGCTTCGGAGACCTAGGATGCGCTCACGGTCGCTTTGTGCTCTTGTTTGTAGTATGTAATTGTATTTGCTCCTTTCTTGCTTGCGCCGAAGTAATATTTTTCAGGCGAGAAGGAAATTCCAAAATTCATCCGTATGGGAGCTTTTGGTAGTATAAAGCAATGGGCAAGCTCAAAAATGAGGGCAAGACCGTACTTACACAGGATCATTTCTATAGTATAGTCATTTCTACTTGGTTTTCCAATGTAGACAATCTCAATAGCGGTGATGACTTTGCCGGGCTTCGCTCATTGAATCGGGAAGTCGATGGGTTTGGTGCTTGGCTCTCTTCGGATGCCTCGTCCCCCTCATTGATGAACGTCCGCTGTTCCAATTCCAAGGCAGCGTGAGTGAGCGGAGCGATATGAGCCGCTGTTCCAATGTTACTTTTTGCACAACTCTGTTTATTACGCATTTATTTACGCAAATCAACTTGGTAACCAAGTCATATTTTAGCACCTCTTGATTTGTTTAAAATAATATTTTTAAATCGTATTTAAAATGATAAACTCGCCAACTTGCTATTTCATGCCAAATACTCCGTATCTCTATGAGCACCTCCAGTCGTGTGCGCTATTTCTATTTGAGCTGTCATTTACCACGAAATTAAACCGATATTCAACCGGTATCTGGATTAGTTTTGGCCAATCATGCTCTAGGTCGATTTGCCCTCACGTTTTATTATGGTGAAATAATATTCATTATGCTTAGAGACAGTTTGTTTTACGAAAGAACGCTAGCTGATAAAACGGGGTTCCTATGAGGAGAGCTCTGCAATGTAACTCTGCAATGTAGCAGAGCCGAGAGCTGGGTGGCACTGGGAGTGTCGTATTGGGAGATATCCCATGTCAACAAGTAGGCAGTAGAACTGCTAACGCGACCGCGCCTTGAGGTTTTCGGACCCGCGTTCTGTTGTCAATCAGTGTGTGGTAATGGGATCCGATGGTACCACACCGTGCCTTGCGTGGGTTGCTTTACTCCTTTGAGTCTATGGCTGCCATGTCTGGATCTTGACTTCGCGATGTGAAAACGTCTATGAAGACAAGCCATTCTTGCAGCAGGTGTCCGGAAGGGTCTGATCGGCAGCGCATGGAACGTCGAGTTGTTGACAGAGTGCGACTTAGAAAAGTGCAGAGTCTTCAGTGGCGATGTTGGGGATCGCTTGATATAAAGTTAGGTGAATTACTTACGCAATATAAGCTCTTGATGTTGGCGCTCAAGTTAGAGAACTTTGACTTGGTGGCGAATGCAGAAAGTAGTCTTGATTGCTCTCTTTTTGGAATCATAGGGTTCAAAGAGAGCGTTGACGCTTGACTCGTTTCTCGTACTTAAGCGGGAATACCAAGAATTTTATGCAGTAGCTGAAGGCTGAGATCATTGGGAGTTGGTTGATGCAGCGTCCGGAGAAGTATCAGGCTGGATGATATCATGTTTGGTGACGTCATGTGGTTTTCAAGATCTTCAAGGATGAGCTAGATCGTGTTGGAGAGGGGGGGAGAGTGTTCGCGCAAATCGCGCGGGAAAATCAGGTATGTTGGGCGAAGGTTGCGGGATTAGCCGTAAAAGGCCGACGGAGCCGCCTCACCCATCATTTCCGAATATTCTTCGCACCTAACAAGTCACCTTCGAGACGTCAAGTGAGTGGGTTTCGTGCCGTTGAGCGGAGCGCGTGTGCTGATCGATGGTGTTGGCAGTTCTTTTCAGCATGAGCACTGCAGCGTCGCCCATCAAGCCCATGAGCACCCTGCAGCGTCGCCCATCAAGCCCGCGTGACCGTCGTGCAAGTGAAGCCTCGAGACAGCTCCCACCGGGCGGCGTTTCAGCGCTTACTGCGGATACGCCGACCCGGGAAAGTGGCCGAGCGGCTGAGGTGAAGCAACGTGCGGCGGAGCGGGAGGCGGAGGGCAGCGCGGCGAGTGCGGAGGATAATGGCGTTCCGAGCCCTGACGTTGAGCCGCCGTCTTTAGCGGGGCTGATGCCAGACGATGACATGGAGGGCGGCGACGTCGGAGGCGATGAGTCGGCGATGGATGTCGACCACGACAGTGCTGCGGTGGAGGATGCCGTCCAAGGTGATGGTTTGCGTGTGGACGAGACTCAATCGAGCGTGTCGGGTTAGGCTGCGGTGGATACTGCTGTCGAGGTCAACGGAGCGCCTTGCCGTGGCTTGGACGGACAGTGGCGGTCTGTGGCGGTTGCTGCTGATAGCCGGATTGCGGTTGCCTCTGCGGAGGACTTGGGGCGAGTGTCGTTGCCCAAGCGCCGCCCCGTCGTGACCGAGGAAGATCGTTTGAGCGCTGACCCAGCGTATGTGATCGCGAAGGTCTCCCAGATCGTCAACCGCAAGGAAGTAGACGGCGTCGTGTACTACCTGGTGAAGTGGGAGGAAGTGAGCGAGGGCAAAGACCTCCTGGAGTGGGTTCCGCGCGAGGACTGCAGCGGCGCGTCTGTGTGGGTCAAGCTGGTGGATGACTGGATCGCGGCAAAGGAGCGGCTTGTTGCTGAGGGCAAACCCGTGCCCAAGTTCCACAAGTTCATCGCATCGCACCGCAGCTTTTTGACTCTGGGATTGCAAAGTTGCGGCCCATGAAGGCGCTCGGGGTCAAGAAGTGGCGCCGTACGAAGGCTCGCCGGTCGGGATCGAAGAAGAAGAAGCAGCCATCGGTCCAAGTACGTGAGGGCGTCGTCGAGTTGAGCTCTGATGAAGACGGTGAGAGTGGCTTCAGTGAGGAAGCGTGACTTCTTCAAGATCGGTCGAGTACTTGGTCGAGTAAATTGGCGCTTTAAGTAGCAGCTTATATACCACCGGTTTTCCTCGCACAAGTTGACGTGGCTACTCCAGAAGTATCGCTATAACAAAAGAACGAGAGTTGGTCGGCTAGTATCCGGTGGTACAATTGGATTAGATTGCAGTCCCGGGATTCAAAAAAAGTCGTCAGAGAAGACTTCACTGGAGTAAAGTTGCTTCGCCCTCCGTGTGAGTACTTGGTGTAACGTCGAGGAAAGCTTCGAGCGCATGCCGGCTGAGGTTACGTAGTCGAGGATTGTTGTCAACTGCCGCAAGACGTTTGAGATGGAGCTGCACGTAGCAGCTGGAGTGAGCGGCGAGGAATGTTTCGCTCGAGGTCGTTCCCGCTTGGTAGATTTTCTCATTGCGGTGGATCCACAGGCTTCGAAGGATGCAATTGCGGATCACGTTGAAGACGCAGAGGAAGTTGTGTTGGCCTTCGTGTGCGGCTGAGCGTGAAAGTCCCGAGTCTTGAAGGAACATTACTGCTGCCCAAGACAGTGCAGTACCTGTTAGCGTGAAGAAGTAAGGCTCGAAGCGTCTCCATAGTGACTGAGCGAAGCTACAGTCCCAGAAGAGATGGCGTGCCGTTTCAATGGTCCCGCAACCGTGCACGCAGTAGTCGTCCAGTGTGTGATACTTGGGTTTGACGCGGAGGCCGAGCCCGTTGTGTTGCAGCCTGAACTTGAGATCGCTAATCTAGGGATTGCTCGCGGCGCCAGACGTTGTCCCCGATGGACTCGTTGGCCACCTCCAGTGGTTCGTGTGGCATGCGGTCGATCTTGGGGAGCTTGTGAACAAGGCGGTAGATGTCTCGGTTCTCAAGCGCGACGAAGAGCTTATCACGGAACGACCACCCGTGCGCCGCTGCCGCGACCAGCGCTGGACGCCGCTCACATTTTATTATGGTCCCGAATAGAGCAGCATTTTCAAATCATGTCAGAATTATTAAAGTTCACTACCCAAATTGATAAAAATAGCCCACCAATCATACTCATGTAATTTAACTTGCTCACTGCTGGGTGGAATATATGCCCGTAAAGGATAAAATTGTTCAGAATAGAAAGCACACGACTGGAGTTGTTCAGAATAGAATAGCGATAGTCCACACGACTGGAGATGTTCTTACTATAGAACTTACAATATCACTGTGTCCGTATGAAGAAGATTTGATGAAAGTTTTTTTTTGGCAACGTGGTAATAAAAATACTTGACAAACTTAACGCCCTAGCGAGTGGTATATTAATATGAAGCACTACTCGCCGGTCGTAGTAATTAATATTGTAAATGGTTAGAGGCTTCATAAAGACAGGAAGATCGGGATATAGCTATTAACCGTCATTCTCATCATATATAATATGAAAGTGTGATCTGTACAACATAGGAATAAATAATCGTTTTTAGTTCTAGCACAATATCTATTCCATTCTTTTAGTAGAGGGTTTCCACCACCGTAACTTATTTGTCGTATCCAACACTTTCTTGTATCCGATTCGCATTTTGATCAATTCAGACTGAGAATTGAAGAGGTTATGGACCTCAGTGTACACAGCGCATCCATCATGACAGAACAATTTTGAAAGAATGACATTCATTTTCTATTTTTCATCGTGTATACCAATCCAAATGTGAGGCTCATTCTCTATAGCATAACATCGTTTTAACTTTATAACGTAGTAAATAAATTAGAATTGTGCAAATACTTGATTTTGTGTATTAATTTGTCAATGTATTGAAGTTTCTGGTACGACAAATGGTTAACGGTTGCTATTTCTCCCTGTTGTGAATATTCGGCATAGTTTTGGTTTAAATGTGTTCCGACGAAGCTCATCGTTTGGCCAATTATATTAAAATTCTCATCCATCGGTTGACCGTCTGACCCATAATATACAACCGGTATCGCTGTAACAAAAATATAAACACTTACCACATACCGTGCATAGAACTGAAATCACAGGAAAAATAACTACGGGAACTACCAATCCCCGATAGGATGCATATTTTCCGCATACTGCCATACCGTAAAGTTGCCGACAGCGGCCGACGCCGGCCGACACACATGTGATTGGTTAAAATTATTGAATTGTTTTATAAAAGGGTCACTAGTTTGATGAAATCACGGGTACAAACTTGGCACAGCTGACTGGAGACGCCTAATCCAGTCAGCTCGTTGTCGGTTCAAATCCCTCCGCATGCGAATGACGGCGTTGCAGTGTTGACTATGGTGATGCAAAGCAGATCGCCCCCATTATAGTGGGTTATCCCACTTACTGACTGCAGCGCACTAATTCACATCGAGACACAATTTTTAGAATTATTTACTAAAATAACCCAAAAAATTAAAGTAATTATATAAGTTAACATACTATTTACCAAAAACTACAGAAAAAGTTGCCTCCATGGATGTGCCGACGAGTCAACATAACTCGACGTTGATTCACATTTATTCGACGTTGAGTCACATTTACTCGACGGATTCACAATTACTCGACGTGGATTCATAATAACTCGACGCTGATTCAAAATTACTCGACGCTGATTCACAATTACTCGACTATTGCTCACTGTTAGTCGATGGATCATAGGCAGTTGTCGTTGAGTGATAAACGTTTTGACACTCGTTGCTAATGTTTTGAGCAAACGCATATGTAGAAACCGTTATGCTAAGCAGGATGGGTCCACCTGCTCATGGTTGGTAGCCTTTGTTTGTCTTGGGACGGGCAGGAATCTTGGTAGTCTTCGATATCTTGGCAGCCTTTGTTGCCGTTGTTGACTTTGATGAGACGCCAGCCTTGATAGGTAGCTTCTTGTTCGCATTCTTGGGCTTCATGTCTTCAAGCCTCTTTTTGATAGAGCGAAGCATCTTGGCTCGACGAGTCGCAGTTTGTTCTGGTCCAAGCCCAGTCTTGAAGAGCTCTTGTCGATCTGCTAGATTCTTCGGCTGGTGCTCATTGATGAGACCCACGATCGTGTTTAACGAACACAAAAGTCGAATTCCACAGTCGTAGCCGTTCTTCAGGAGAGGAAGCGAGTGAAATGTGTGGTCTTGAAACTTGATTGTTGATTTATTCGTTTGAAACGACAGGTGGAGAGCAGTGACAAACCACTTCATAACTCGGCAGATGTACCCCGAATCGTGGATCTTCATCGCACAGTCAACGTGGTAAATGAC